>OY728120.1:1604701182-1605964310 GCA_963277665.1 Viscum album
GATACTTTGTTTTCATTTTATATTTCTGGGTATGGTATTACTCAGAGATCACGCCACGTGACACGGATGAATATGGCTCTCCCCTTTCATACCCATCCTTACTCATAAAAGACGAATAGGTCAATTGTCTATGGTAAATTATTATATGAAAAATAAAATGATTCAAAATGATAAAAACATGAAAACCATGGGTTGCCTCCCATGCAGCGCTTTTGTTTAACGTCGTTATCTCGACTTCAACCCCCCAACCTATCCAATTCCAACATTCATAATTTGAATTAACCCATATTTCTCCATTTCAACAAGATTTATATTGATTGTTTTTTTGAAATTTTTTTCGTATAAAATCCTATTTCCTACAATGATTGGTAAAATCCAAATAATATCTGAAATGGTTGATCGAGTTACTTCTATAGTCTTTCCTGAGACACCAAGGATCATTCCTACATTATTGATTTCATGATATGGACGAATGACAACTGAAAGGTCTTCTTTGTACCCTATAAAGGGAGAATTTAGTAGGGACGAAAGGTTCATAATTTTGTGTTTGGGTTGATTAGTACATTCAATCATAGATAAGGAATTAGAATCAAAATCAATTTCATTTTCAAAATTTTCCAACACAATTGGTTCCCTTTTAATTGAAGAATCAACCCCAAAATTTTCTAGATGAGTTTCATGAATGGGTACAGATTGTATGTTTGTGATTTCTACAAATGGGCCAGTGATTGGTGTTTCTAAAAAATCATCATTGGTGAAATATTGCAAACATTAAATCCATGATTAAATATTTCCCTCTTGTGAATTCATGAAATCAATTTCATCCTGATTTAAACACTCATTAACAATTCCATCATGTACTTTATCTTGACATTCAACATTACCTAACCAATTCTCTTCATTATCCTACACTGTTTTCCATGATTTTAAAGTGGGTTTTAAATAAATTAAAATGAGTTATGTGAGTAAAAATATTCTTCTATAAGTTATGTGGAAGGGTCACCCTGAGTTGGAGTGGTTTCCAAAAATGATTCAATGCTTCGTAGTTCAACTCTCATGGATGAACGTTTTGAATTCATTTTAACCATTTTTTTACACAAATGTTCAATAATATTTTCAAGATTTGGATTGATAGATGTTTGGAAGTCATACACTTAATTATGTTTTATCTCTTCAATCATCCTTGAGAGGAATGTAAATTGATCCTTTAAACAATCAGCATCCCATTGATTATACATCTCATCTGGTGTGGTGTATTCAACCAAGTATTTGTCAATGAAATTCCCTATTTGAGGTGATTCCAAATATTGATATTCCAGTTGATTATAGCCATGGTCTATTAACGGGTATTGTGGAATATAATCCATTTCAGTTGATTGAAAATTGGTTTTGAGATTATTTTTGACACATAGAAATAGAAAGGTGAATAGAGAAGAGAAATTAGGGTGAGAATGGAGAATTTGGGATGAGAAAAGAAGACGTGGGTCTAAGGTACATACTTGGGTCCCTAGAAACAGCGCCAAAATTTGGTCAAGGATGGGCTATGAAGTATCCAACATTGGTTTTGATTTTGGATGGTTCTAAACAACACTAAGAAACCTAAGTGAATTTAATTCAAAAAAAAGGGTTGATCTTATGATTTTTTTCGGGGTGGATTGAATGAATTTTACGTCTTTAGAAAATTTTAGTTTTATTAATTCTTGATAAATCCATTCTTCCAAAATAACACTACATTTATAATTTTCTGGTTTGGTGCTTACTAAACACAATTTATAATCCCCTATAAACATATAAAACCAAATTCATGATCTCTCCATGGTTTATGGTCATTTATTAATTGAATTTTGTTTTCTCAAACACAGTAAAGATGAAGAGTAGAAATAACTGAAGAATGGATGTCTTAAATTAATTATCCAATTAACAAAAACTAGTTCATAAAATAACATTCAATCCAGCCTTTGCATTCTCCGAAGATCAACCCATTAAAGGGTTACCCCTCCATTGATGTTATACTCTCAATGGTGGCTGTTAGATGGCATACAAGAATTTGATTGAAAAAATTAAAACCGTGGAAATAACGAGCACTCCTCCATTTGTGTGGATGAAATTCACACCATTGTGTGAACTAATTCACCACAACCCAGAGATATCACGGTGATTTGTGAAAATTTATTTTTAATAAATGAATGGAAAATATAGAAGACAAAGATTTTGATGAAGAACAAAAAAAACTTACATAGAAATTGAAAACATTACAAAAGAACTTTAGCAGCATAACCTTACAATGAACCAAGAAACAAAAGATGATAAGAAATATATCTGCCCCTATTATCTTCACCACCATCTCCTCATATAGGAATATTAGGATCCTTCGGTCCACCCACCAGAAATTAATTCACCCCCAACAATTAATAGAGTCAATAGGAGGGTGAATAATCAAAAGGAAATTGACGTTTCGAATTTGACCTGGAAAACTGTCCAGATTCGTCCACCATTTTGACTTGTGAATTTGGAATTGAAGGAGGCCTAATCATGAGAGGTCGTAGTAGGGAAATATGCTCTAACTTCTTTCCTCTATTATCTTTAAAATTTTTAGGAATTTTGGCGTAGCCGTTTGAATGTTATGGTAAAAATGGTGGGATGGTATTATGTGCATTAATGTCGGGTTCACCATTTAAATCTCAACTTCAGATCCCTTTATCATCATGAAAACAACATAATTTGCTCCGGACATAGTTGATTAAAATGCTCCTAGTATTTTTATATTTCTAATGTATAAATTTTAGTATCATTGGGATCGTCTTGTGGGCCCAACATTTTTTTGATGGCCCTTAGGCCCATTTTGCTGTTTCCATCATGTTTCTGCATTTAGGTGAAAAAATATCCATCATCCCTTGTGATTAATCCATAATACCTAAAATAAAAAATGTTCCAAATAAAATGATTAATCAAATAGAAAAATATCAAATTAAAATGATTAATATTGTAATTTCCACAAGCAAATTATTGGGTGGGCCCAAATTGACACTTCAATCATGAATTGCACAATGATTGGAAATGAAGTTCAATTTATGAATTGCACTAAAATTGATGTATATGAACTACTAAACACATTAATATTAAGATCATAACAATGAATATTAACCACTTTCAGTGACTAATCAAGGCCCCTCCTTTTATTATTTCTATGAGTCACTTTGGTCATGTTCGGTGATGCGTTATGATGTCGCGTGCTCATTTGATTTTAAAGGTGAAATTTGAAAATATTTTACGAGTATTTTTTTCAGAGGTGTTTCTCATTTAAAGAGATATCCAGATCCTATATTTTAGAGGATGGTTCTTATATGTGTCCTTTATTTTTTTTTGTCACCCTAAGAAACAAGGTGTGATGTGAGCGCGTCCTCTAAACCCTTATTTCAGTGAAATTCCTTGTTAGGGTAAAGTGATTTCTGGAGAGTGTTTTGCTTGGTGAACCCATCTGGGATTGTATTTAGTTTTTTTGTAGCATCAAAAGAAGAAATTCTATTTGGGGGGTTTCAAATCCTAACTTGGAGTCCGAAGATTGTTCAATCATTCCAACTCCCGCCATTGGTGTTAGAGAGAATCTGGAACATAGTCAGAGGAAATCCCAGTGTAGTTTTTAACCTTGTTCAAATAAAAGTTCTCAGTATGAGATATGGGAATATTTTAAACATTTTTTGTTGTCATCTTTCTTTTTGGTTCATGTTCAGTGGAAAGAGGTGGAGGGCCTCATTCCCATGTCATCTCCCAATGACTTTATTTCCCCCTTTGGTTTCCTTTGGGTTCGGGGGGGAAAGTTTTAGATTTGTGTAGAAATGTTGAGTGAACATTTAGTAGTAACAGTTCCCTAGAAAACCGTGTAGGAATAAGGATCCACATGGTTAGCGCACAATTTCCCAAACTGTGCGGGCTAACCATGCAGTCGTCCTAACTCTTTATGTTTTGGGGTTTTTCTATGCCGACCCATATTGTTCAGTTAAGATTGTGGGTTATTATGGCGGGGAGACCCACTATGAGTCTCATGTATATTATTTTGAAAATTACTAATGGGATTCTACCCCTTGTACCGGTGAGTTTGTTCGGGGCTCCCCTGTTAGTATCTTGATTCTGTCTCAGAAAAAAATTTAAGTTGTCTCTTTTGGTTGGGGATCCCATTTGTGTATCCTAGTACCAGTATCTCACTTTTGTACATGGTCTTGGATTCGAAGTGGGTAGTCTCATTCAGAGATATATAACCACCTACATCATCCTTGGGTAATCTTTGGGATTTTAGAGTTTCCAATGGTATAATTATATCATGGTAAGTGTAACCTTGTTCGCTGTTCTTGTTTATTTGGGTAAATTGCTTGAGCCTTGTTCAAATAGAGTTTGAGGAGTTTTCTTTTAGGATAAATCCTGAATTTTCTCAATCATTTTAGTATATTGGTTTATTTTTTGTTTGTGAATTATTCCTTCCTTAATTGATCACAGGAGGTGTTTTTGCCTTTTTGGGGCGATGTTTAGCAAAGGAGCCCATTTTTGCCTTTCGGTTGGGTTTGGTTTTTTCTTTGTCCATGATGTGGCATTCCGAGGGAATAAAGTTTAATGGTGTAGATAATTGTCACACCCAATACATTTTTTTAAATTTAGTATTAATTTAATTTCCATTTCGAATTTGTTTTGGGGGTTTTACATCATTCTGGTGAAAATTGTGGGTTTTGAAAATTTCGGCCAAACCGTGAGCCCATTTCTAGATTTAAAAACAAATTTTGTATCTACTATAACTCCTTCAATTTTTTCTATTTTATACCCATTATACTTTTCAATTGTCATACCCTGATTTATTAAAATCACCATATCTCTTTGGACCACATAGAAATCCAAAATCATGATGGATTTGGGTTTTCGATTATGGTAATGGGCATGTCCGTAAGCCCATTTCCTGCTTTTAATTTTTTTAAAAACAATTTCCATATATCGTTCATTTTTTACTATTATCCCGTGATTCCACCTCCCTCTAAAATAAAATTTGATGGGGATCACACAAATTATTAGTTGCCGATTTTAGAGCCTAGGTGTTCCGAGAATTAGGGAGTTATTTCACTCATTATCTCAAATCGACAGGATTTGTAGAGGTAAAATTAATCTTTCATAAATCCTTAAATATTCATCCTTTTTCCACCATTTCAGTCTCCACATGACCTATTATTACTCCTTAGAACATCCATACCAGTATTGGGTACTTGGATATTCATATATTGGTGGAATTAGGGCGATCTATTCAATATTTCTACAAGTAAGTATTTCTCAATTTGATTTTTCCTATTTTCTTAGGGTTTCATCCCACATTCATGATGTTCCTAAGTGTCCAGAACCTATGTTTTGTACCTAGGGATTATCCATGAGTCTATTTTGTCAGAATTTGTGGCCTAGGGCAGGATTTATCATCCTTTTGGTGCTAGGTTGGTGTGGTTGATGTTTCACACCATGTTTTGAGTGATTCGACAATTTTGGTTGGTGATTCAATCAGTAACAATTTAATGATGATTTAGTTTGATTGACTAAATAATTTTTCAGGTTCTATATATGCTATTAATTATGCGAAAACCATTTTTGGTAGCAATAGTAACGAATTTGGTATTAACGTTACATTTTTGTTTGAAGTGATTATTTTTCAAATGTATTTCATGTGTTATCTCTTGTGGTAGTTTTGTTAAATGTGGAAGTGATTTATTGGTTGTTGAAAGGGGCTGCCAATTTTTCTTGGGTAATGAAATAGTGTCATTTTGACCTAAAAAGGGGGATATTTTAATGGGTTTAATGTGTATAACCTTTTTATACTCCTTGAAGGTGTTTTACGGATTTGTGTGTTCTCATGGGTATCTTATGAGATATTGTTCAAATTGATTATATAACATTTGAAGGTAGATTATTACATGATTATTGGGCTGAAAATTCTATTTTGGTAGGGGTTTGGTGTGCGGTTGGCTTAAAAAGAGGTTCTTGAAAGGTGTTTATGTGCAAAGTTTGGGTATACTCCTTATAATTGTTTTGTGAATGTTTTGAATGGTTTATTAAGTTGTGTAAGTGGTGAAACTATATCAGCAAACTGTTTTGGTAGGTTTAAATTTTTAAAAGTTCCATTTCATTTTTTAATATGGTATTATGTCATATGTATCATCTTGGAAATTTATAATTAAAATTTTTGAAGGAGATATTGAGATGTTAAAGTGATGTGATTGCGACATGGACTATTTTGTGTGAGTGTGATGTGAAAAAATGAAATTTTTATTATGAAAGGGGTGTAACGTGCCATGTGTGTGGGGTGTTATATGAGTTCAAATATCTTATAATTGTTTTATAAAATTGTTTAATGGTTTTTGGAAAGTATTTTATAAATGTGAAATGTGTTGTGGGTTATTTGGGTGTGAGTAGGATTTCAAAATCATTTTGAATGAAAAATGGACTTTTGTGACTTGTGTAGTATACATATGGGCTGTTGGGTGAATTTGTGATTTGGAAATGATATTTTCATGTTCAATGTATATTTCATGACTTGTTAATCTTGTTTGAGCACAAGGGGAAAACCCGGGTATCTAGGTATGTGGACGTGTAGTAGTATGCTAGTGAATTAGTGGGGTTTGGCCTCAGTTTCATTCAGCAAGATTGTCTCTTAAAACTCTAACAAAACAATGATGATGATTGGGGCCCACTAATTTATGTGTATGTTCCCTACTAGTGGATCATGCACAGGAATGGATATTTGTGATGGTTACTCTCACCGAGATACTAGGTACCTGGGACCCACATCTAGCTAGTCCCTAGGGGTTATTTCCTATTTCCTATGCTCATTAGTTACTTTATACTTACCGTCGGCATACAGTACATTTGACTGGAAAATTCAGTAGATTTGGATTTTATTTTAAATGTGTTAATCCTTTAAAATAGACCACAAGAACACTGTTCTTATTCAAAGTTACATCTTTTAGAAATTTTAACTAGCTTTTCTTGATTTTGAAAACATTCATGCTTTTCATCTTTAGATTTTTATCATATGGAATCTCCTAGTGGTGGTATCCTATTCGGATTTGGATCACACCCTACTTACACCATTTGGTGTAAGTAGACTTTATTATTTTGTGTCACGGGTTTGGGTACATGTTTTATGCCATTGGTTCGGGTTTTTAGCGGCCTATCATGATGCAGTATCGTGAAGATTGCTAGACGGTGGTGCAAAATTTCATGTGGAGGTTCTTGGGCTATCATATCATGAGTTTGTACATTTGTTATGGTCATCAAAAATTATTTAAAATTGTGTAATTCAGTTCTGAATTTTAGTAAAAGATGTTTTGGTTTGAAAAGTCCATATTTGATTTCTTGGATTCATTTGTTGTTTTAAGTAAACAAGCTCTGGTAAATCGTTCCCAATTTTAATTTTTTGATACCCATGAACTAATTCCTGTCCGTGGGGATCGGTAACATCCTTGGTGAATTTCCACAGGTCGGGTTGGGTGCCTATTTTTGCAGTGACCAGATTCAGTTTGTGACATCACTATTCTATAAAATTTTGATATTTGGTGCATTTTGTCAATTTTTTTTATTTTTATTTAAGATGACAAAACGATGAAGTACAATTTATGATTCCACTACATTTAACAATTCCACCAATAACACCCCAAAACATTTTCTATATAATTTAGAACAATCCTTCCACTATGATACCATTCACCAGACACTTCATCATTATAATATCCTGAGAAACCATGACTAGTGTAGGAATAGATAGATTTTGAGTGAAACCTGGCTCATCTCTATAAAGGTAATTAACCGTCCCAATTTTAGAAAATAATGATTGATGTAAAATTGGTATTTAATGATAATGGATTTTCAAAATAATCCTTAATAATTTCAAATTATTTTTGTACAGTCATTACTTTGGCAATTTCATATGTGTATTCATGAATGTGAAATGTCCCAAGAATAATCAAGAAATATGAATTAGAATAAATAGAAAGTACATGGTATAAAAAATACTCTCAATGACGAGACATATGTTATCGTAAAATCAATAAAGGAATAATTTATAAAACAAATCAAATCACATGAATTTATGGAATTCAAATTATAAAAAAAGTTATCGATATTTCATTAACATAACTCAACAAATTACCATAAATAGGGAGTCCTCGATTTAATATACTTGATTCACATTAAAAACTCAATTTTCAATTATACTCATTCAATCTCATTAACATTGAAATCTAAAACATGGCATCACATGATTCCTAAATCATTCATGTCACAATGATAATTTAGGTAATCTAATAAATCATGTTTGGGAAAGAAGTTCATATAATTAAATATCAAAAAGTTTTTTGGACCAAATAATGTAACGAGTTTATAATTTTATAAATTAAAAATGAACTAAATTTTCCATGTAGCTTAGTACATCTCTTCCACTATTTACGGTTTCTATTTCCCATTTATGACCCTAAAAGGAAAATTATTAAATTAATAAGAAGGACAATGTCATGAATGCTCAAAATGATAAAAAGGATTGGGATTAATTATAAAATAATTCTAAAAAAATTGAAATCAAAAAATAATTTAATAAAAAATATGGGTAGGATCCCTCAAGTGGGACCTGAATTTTTACAACCTACATTGGTCAGTTCCATCTTTTATCGATTATATGATGTTGGTTGGATATTAATTGACATGAAACACCACATGTTGTTCTACCCATATTGTAGTTCGTTGTTATAGACGTCGAAATCAGCTCATGGTCATAAGAAGGTTTTGTCACGAAAAAGTGAAGTCATATTTCAAACCGACGATCTATTCTGGAGGTCCCGGAAGGGATGAACAAAAAATTCTCAATTGTGCACCAAAAAAATCTCTCCCATGGGGAAAACCATTGGATAAGATGAATTTTTTTGTGCCTTCATGCAAACTTCTGCGCCAGTGTGCAAAAATTCATGCCTGCATGCAAATCTATTTCATGCGAGAGGATTCTTCCATGCCGCCGACCTCTGGTGAAGAAAGTTGTGCACTTCTCCACCGCATAGATACAATTTCACGTTACAGAAATCGACATGAAAATATTTACACGGACCACTTTCCATGGGTGTCAGGTGACCCCAAGAACCTATAAAATAAGGGATCCCCTTCAACTTCTGATGGTTTTAGAATCTGAACCATCTCCTCTACGTGAAATCCACCTATCCTACACAAAAAAAATGGATTTCCAGTAGTAGGTATTTCATGATAGGTCGCTCGGGCGTCTGCATTCGTGTGAGACCACTCAGGATTAACCCTCATCCAAATCCCTTTGAGTCCCATACCCTATGCGTAATCCCATCCAATTGGGTAAAATTCTTTCCAATTGTGCACAATCACTTCCAATTTCACAGAACCCTTAATCCTTGCGCACAATCTCCTTGACTTGCACTCAAAACATCAGCTCCCCTTTATGCGCATGTGGCCCAATTATTCGTCGACCCGGTCTATTCCGCGCAAAGGCCACAATTGTGTACCGACTTGGTCTTTTCTGTTCATGAGCCTCAATTGTGTGCCGCCCTGGCGCTTTCTGCGCAATTATTCCAATGGAATGAAAACATCCATCCTTGTGCGCACGTTTTCGAAGTCTATCTTCTATAAATAATTTTCGAGATCCTCCTATGCCCAAAACATCTATGACACATATTTTTTCCCCATACGTCCTTCTAGGCTCATACGAATTATCATCAAAGTCCCTTGGGCAGTGTTTCACATTGTGTTGCTCTGCCTCATGCTTTTTCGCATAGTCACACTAACAACTATTGTTTCTTTTCATATCCACACAAATGTGGACCCCTAGTGTGATCACCTCATGACACTCCATGACCAAGGCATTGCTAATTCCTTCCTTCACACAAGGGTGGGCGGGTAGCAGTTATATAATCCATCCTGGTGTAGAGTAAACCCACCTCGTCTGAGATGTAAGAAGTTAAAATGTCATGAACCTTCGCCCTCAGCATGTTACATTAATCTGCAACCTTTAATCATGCTTTTCATATGGGGTTCCCAGTCTCGGACATTATCTATGACCACTAGTCTCCATGAGAGTGAGGTCATTCCTCACATGGAATGAGATCCTCTTCATCGGAGCGGCGCTTGTCCGCGTGGAACGGGCAACCAATCTAATATAAGCCCATATCTTTCCTTGTAGGAGTCAGAACCCTGACTCTTCCTCTCTTTTTGGTTGAAAATTCCCCCTAACACTAGGCTTTGTAACATCCTGGGCTTATACCCTGAAATAACATCCAATCTCCATCTCCCTTGGCTATGAACTGTGTGTAATCCCATATTTCCTCTTTGGGCATCATAGAACACTTGAGCCCATAATTACATTCCACGGATGCACCTTTCATGACATGATCATCATGTCTTTGTTGTCTCTTATTTCATACACTAAGCCTGACTCACATGGGATTAGGGAAAGCATCAACCATAACATCCTCTCGGTGCACCCTAGAGTGTAATTCCCAATCTATATTTGAACTATGTGGTGATTGATCCTTTCCAAGGAAAGGTACGTTGGAAGCCTCCATATGGTTTAATCCCTATACTCGGTCATTCCAACCCCATTCACGTCGCATCACAAAACCCAACCTTAACTTCGAGATATATGATCCTTGGAAAGGTAGGGTAGGTATGAAACCTTCTTGAGGTTCAATCCCACCAACCATTGGACCTGACCATCTTCATGTCGGTTCACCAAACCATCATAAACAACAGGGTCTTTGATCCTGGCCAAGAAAAGGTATGTAGGAATCCTCCCTAAGGTACAGGCCCAACCCCAGGGCATTCTGATCCCATTCATGTCGGTTCTACCAAACCAACTGGAATAACTAGGTCTTTGATCTTTTCCATGGAAAACTACATAGGAGGCATCTGCGAGGTTTAGGACCACCATCTATCTAGACCCAAGGTCCCCCTTCACGCTGGTTCACCCCCATCATGGATAACATTAAACAGTGAAACACAATCAGTAGTAAACTATTGTTTCCCCTAATAAATGGTAATCTGTTGCACTCACCCGAACTACGTGGTTATAATCTTTGCCTCCAAGATAAGGTATATAAGAAGCCTCCCTGATGATCGAACATTTCCATGGGTAAGCCATTGTGACCACATTCAATAATAAACCATCGGCGTCCCTATCCCGTGGTAAGCCTTTGTGACCCCATCCAACGGTAATCCATTGAAGTCCACAATCGGTTGTAATTCGTCCATAGATGAACTACATGGACATGGATTCCCTGCCATAGGGATAAGTAAGAAGCCTCTTTAAGAATCAATCCCAACATCACCATCACCCCTCAGACGACTCCATATCATTCTCCATAAACTTCATTAAGACCCTCTCTCGTCCACCCAGATTCATACCCGGGCCACTATATCCCATTGGGATAATGCCACCTCATTCCCCATTCCCCTTACATTTAATCAGGAAGCTATCCACACATTGGCCTCAATATCATTGTTCCCTCGAGAGGTTCTACTCATCTGTTCCACACTAATAAGTGTTTTGATTAGTTTGATCTATCTCATATTGTCATTGAACCTACGACATACCCTGTAGTAAGCATGGGATGCTGAGGAAATCCTCTAATACATTCCCTTGGCATAAGATTCTTTGAATTCATTGTGGGATGCCTTGGGCTTCCTTGCCCTCAAGAATCCCTAAAATAAGGGGAAGAAACAAAGACCCGCCAGTGTCCTAGTGCCCAGACATGCCATTTATGTACAATGTGAATACTCCCTTTACCGATGGTTGTTGTCCTAACTGGACCATTTTGAATGATCCAATAGTAGAATTGTAATTAACTATTGTCCCTGAGGAAATGGAACTATGAACAGTTACACGAACAATTTCATAAATCTATAAGGGATACCCAAACTAAGTGACATGTTCTGAGGAGGAATTAATGGAATGAAGAACCATCATCACATAATCCCATTTCGATAAAGGATAAAATTTCAGTATACAAAGAACGGATGATTCTCGCCTTTGGAAAGAAGTAATTTGGGGGAATAAACAGCACCATCATCCCACAAATAAGATGGACATGCGCACCCCAGGGAAAGCGCGAGCAATAAAAATGTTGAACCCGACGTGAATGTCATCTCCTCAATGTGGAGATTAGTAGTGTTCTAGGCATCAATTGATTAACGTGTCACCAGATCCAGTTATCCAGCGCTGGGCCCCACCATAAAAATAGTGGGCTAAGCGGGAAACTCAGGAGATGATGGGGCTGTCAAAATGTTGGACCTCATGATCTACAACATTCTTAGTGTGGACCCCTATTACATGTCATTGATGATAGGATGGAATTGGGGTAATGGTGGTTGATTCCTTTTTTTCAGCATTGATGATTTAATGTCCTTGCTTTCAAAAACTATGTTGCTGCACCCGGAACTCGATCACTACCTGCTCACCAATGCAGGGGAAATGCAGTAGTCCCGCTTAGCTCTGCCTCATCCGCAACGGCCTCTACACCCATCATTGTGGGGCACCCATGACCCATATCCTCAACAATGGTCAAACTACGAAGAGTGATCAATGAGCTCGTACATCATACACGGAGGAGGTTATTATCACGACTCGGGATACAACCTCCCTGGATTTAGAGGCGTCTAAACCTCTTCGTCAATGAAACCCTCTAGGGCTATACTGGGAGCCACTACTCCAAACTATGACATAAAACTGTTTGGGGAGCCTCTCCTTAGAACACCTTGATTACTCCATGCCATACGCTGATGATGTATGGGATTTTCGGGACAACCTAGTTAGAGTCCCATTCCAGGGGCTCCTAGTAAGGGATCCCACCTGACCAAGTCAGTGTCGCCGCTCGGTCTTAGTAGAAGTGCTGACAGTAAGCCACACACCTACAGCACCTACTCTGGTCTCTCCGACCTGATGCCAGCATCAGGCATAATCTGAAGAGGACGTACTCCATGGGGTGTCAACATCAAAGGATATTGTGTCACGATCCACTGCTGACGCATACCAAAAGATCCATATATGTACTGAGCATAGGAATTTGTAAGCACGCCCTGGATCAAGGCCCCAACCTCCCCATAGACAGGCTAGGACGAATCTCTTGGTCACTAACACAGGAAGTGGCTGCACTAGACTAACCTGCAGCGATGCCACCCATTACGAAGGTCCACCTCGTACCAATACCATGGAGAACACATGCCTTACCCACATTGAGGCTTAGTATGGAGCTCTTCCCCATGCCTACTTCATTCAAAATTAGGGTCCTCCCTACGGTGGTGACGCTCAATACATAATTCTCTCTTGTGCCCACTAGAGCAGATATGGAGTCAATCCTCATACCACAAATTGCTAGTATAGAGACGTTGCACATCTGGTCACTCTTCAACATGAGGACCCTCCATGTGTCCTCGTATGAGCCGGCTAAGGTCATCCTCTCATCAACAACTAGAGGGGTGAAGGACAAACCCACCTCCCTAGCATGCATCACGAATGTCCTACCCGTCTTCAGCAAGACCAGTACAAGGACCCTACTCAAACTGATGTCACCAAGGGGAACAAGCATGGCGGTCATCCCAATGCTCTTAACAGTTCGGGTGGAGGTTTTACCTACTCTAGTGATACCCATGGAGGTCCTCCCCATGTTCCTGTTGATATTTTTCCCAGTGCTCCTCACACCCCGACTTACTCAGGTGGAAACCCTCTATGCCCCTGCACCAGTGCGGCCAAAGGACCTCGTGTCAGAAATCTATCCGCTCCCGATGAGCCATACAGGGTAAGGACGGCGGGTTTTCGACGCCATAAAAAGAATTTTGGAAATTTATGGATGGAGATAAAACCAATACACTTCTCATATTCTGATGCATACTACGACTCAGTGCAGTAACCCTCCCCTGTCACCTTCGAGACATGGATTGGGACAGGAATTAGGTGAATCAACCTAGTACTCCCAGAATGCAAGGTCCATCATATTTCTACCTCCCACTGCATGTATAACTATGAGGATGAAATTTTGGCTACCCCAAAGGTAATGATAATGAAATCACCACCATCATCACTAGAAGCACTCTCTACCTTGACTAGAGACTATACAGAGCTATTCTGGGGACCAATGGTGGGCGATTAGTAGTGCGACCTATCGCCAATAGCATTATCCCATGCGCTCTGAATTGCATCTGTCAACACATCTTACTACGATAAGGTGGATATGTCGCTACACTCTTTGGAGGACAGACCATGATTCGATGGTTAGTGAGCCCATTTTCCATATTCCCCACTGGTCAGACGGCCGTCCAAGCAGTCTGTGTCATTATAGTTCCAATTTCCTCAACCACCCTTATTTGAGAATGGGGAAATCAAGGGAAAACCCCAAATCATAGATAATGAGCTTATGTAATATCCTTGTAGTGGGCCACGTCCCCGAGATGTTCTGGCTTGTTCTAGTGTCGAATTTCCATGCAGCAGTATCCCTCACACTAGAGGAATATTAGTGTTTCCATCAAACATTCTGGGAGACGCACATTCTAATTCATCAGCACTATGTGGTCTACCACATGAGCCAATCACATTTTCACAAAATTGGTGAGAAATTCCATCTAGTTGATTTGGTCGTACAATATATGGCCTAGAGGCCCAGGTCACCGGGTCTCCGTATTGCCCTCCAACAACAATGCGTTCAGAGTATCAAGGTAATACACAAGATTATCAATGAGGCTTCCCCCAAGTGATAATCTGTGGCAAGAGGTAGTATGATTCCCTCCTCTTTAGTCCAATTCAACAACAGCCCGACTCACTAGGAGATATTGAGGAAATTCCCCAAGGAAGGTTCATGGGAAACATGGTCGACATAGTGGATGTGGAGGATGATCTGGAGCTTTATTATGGGGACATACCCCCTAGGGAGTGACACCACTACTAGAACCATAGGGAAGAGTTACTCGCAATAAGAGGAACATACTAGCTCACCCTTCACCCACTGAGGACTTATTTCATAGACGAAATCATAGTAAGGGTAAAGAGAACCTCGAAGCTACCAAACACTCTGACCCATCCGCCTCTGTGTTGAAGGAGGAAGATGTTGTTGAGAAGGATGCATTTCTCCATGAACATTCCGAGCAGGAAAAGTTGGTCAATGACCTCCGGGATGAACGCACTGTGGAAAGACAACCAAATGAAGGTGATTCACGACCAGTAAAGTAGAGGAAGGAACAAATTCCCTTCGGCGAGCAGACTCTAGGAGACCTTGACCATCATGCCCCCATAGATAGGGTTGAAGCCAGAGCTTGTAGAATGTGGGTCCGGTATGTCTCAACAAAAACTCCAGAATGACGCAACAATCCAAGGGTCCCCACTTTGGTTCCCCCAGCTACCCCAAGTTTCATTCCACCACCCACTCCATGAGCCGCTCGGCCTGCATACAATTTTGAAGAACCGACCAACACACTCTTGGATAAGAATCCTTGTCATGATAGGGACCCCACCCAGATGTCCCATTGGGATAAACCATTTCCTAATTGGAGCCATTAGAAACGCGATAGGTCGCAATCACACCTGATGGAAATCCATATCTAGCATGGATGGATGATATTCCAACAACTATGTGTTTGATGAATCATACATTATTCCCCTTCAATGTGATAGTTGACCCAGCATAGCATATGGCCCACATCACCTAATGTTATTGGCCAATGTTAGGGACTTCAGCGCAGCAGGATGCCACCTTGATCTGATGTTTTGTGAAGACATTAGAGGGGCATGGGTTTGACTTGTACAGCTAGATACCCATCGGATCAATAACCATCTAGGAGGACCTATGTTGGAGATTCCTTTACCAATTTATCTCAAAGATGCGGAAAATGGTTATCATAGACCTCTTCATGTGATAACAAAGTCATGATAAGCGTTTTGATGACTTTTTCGCCCAGTGGAATGGGCTTATATGTTATCTAGACATGCCACTGACTCAGGAAAAATTACTAATGATGTGTGTGGGAAATGTTAAGCTGTAAATGGTTCCCTCTTTGATCACCGAGAAATACACTGGAGGATTCTGAGACATCTCTGACAAGGCCCAGTGCCTAGAAGAAGCCCTGCAACAGGCTGACCAGGCACGTCCGTTACCTCCTCCATGTTCCCACAAGGAGGGATGTTAGAGACGAGCGCACCACGTTGGCCCAAATAGAGGCCACCTGACAACTATAACATTGAACTTTGGAGCCTCTCCCAGAACCTCGTAGAGGCTATTCACCATAGGCGCAGCCTCTAGCCCACTAGTGGCCACCTTTGAATCCGAAGTTGCCCTTGCGTAATGTGGTGCCACCACCTAGGTGGGACAATCAGGCCCTGCCTCCTAGGCAGGATCCTCCATCCCCCCATCAAGGTCAATCTCCACAGCCCCCTTTCCGGAAAGATAAAACCGGACCTACTCGTTCAATGAGATTCAGGTCCCCAGCTATTACTAATGTGCCTTGCAAAAAGGGATTGTGTGTTTACCTGAGTGCAGTAGGCCAAATGAGGTAATCCTCACAGATCGCCCCAACTACTGCCCCTATCACCAATTCCTGGGGCACAACCTCAACCCGTACTATGTGTTAAAAACCTGCCTTCAAGACCAGGTTGAAAAAAAAATATTTAGCGTGGGCCTGTCCTTGGAACAAGTGGAATGTATCGTCATAAGGGAAGTTATCAAATGCGACGATGAAAGTGAGTAGCAACTGTAATCGATCCGCGGGTCCCAGAAGTATGATGGCTATATGTCTTTCAAAACTCTATCCCATGGAAATGGTATCATTCATGTATGAATTAATCAGTAAGAGCCTTCAAAAGCCACATCCACCTCTTCTAACTCATCGTCTCAGCCAACCTCTTCCCAAAAGATCATGCATCGACAGAGAAAGGGAAATCATAATGCCCCACCAACGCCATCATCATCTCGTACTCTCAGTGACATCATGCCCCCAGAGAAGGTTATTCCTCACTTAATCTTCATTGTAGTCGATGAATCGTTGAGTGATAGTCAAGGGTACAAATTGGTTTACACAATGGATTTGGTATGTCTCTACATGACTCCCATTGACATGGAGTGCCATGAAGACCTCCCAATGTTCCAAGTCAATGCTAATATTGGCAGATCCGCGACTATATGGGTCATCAAGGAACAACAGTTGGCTCTTCCAGCTAGGCCATGCACTCCACTAAAACTTGACGGTAGGCCAAGTGTAGAGCTCATAACATGCAACCTCCTCATCTAGAGTCATCAGGCCCACCTCTATTGCCATTAGTGCTACTAGATCAGTCATTGCCACCTAGACCATTCATCGACCAACCATTACCTTCTACATTCCAATATTAGTCATCCGGACCTCATCCGGTAGCCACTCTATCGGCTTCGATGAGTGATCTGCTGAATATTCAAAACACCAGTCAGTCATCGGCCCAACCGGTAGGGGCCGTCGTACCTCCTATCATAGAGTGACCTCTTCAAGGATATTTTTCCTCCTTGTGCAGTATTATGATGTTCTCAAGAACCTTTCTAGCATCCCAGAAATGATTTCTATCCTTGAATCCCTTTTCCTTAATCAAATATGTCTGAGACCCTCGATGAGAGTTTAAGAATCCCCCTCCAGTTTGAGGTAGAGGTAGCAGCTGCAGAGGCCTTTCTTACTGAAGCGATAGAGAATATTGAATGCGAGACCATTATATGGGGTTATCTGAAGACGACAAGACACCCTCTGACCAGAAAATCCATGGATACTGTAGGACATAGCCTACCCCAGTCGGAAAGATCCATTTGAAGACATGGTTCAGTGATCTAGTTGCATGTACCGTGATTATGTTTGTCTCCCATGACACCACATACAATGCATTTATGGGCCGACCATGGCTCAGGTACTCCCTCAATGTTGAAATGGGCATGCTCCAAGGTGACGCGTCTCCTCTTCCCTCTTGTGATGTCCACTACCTGGATGTCAGCTATTACAAGATCCAGGAAAATCTGATTTACGCCAATGAGTTTGAACCTGTTGCGGTTGCAACTGACCCCAGTTCTGGTCTGTATGATTCCAACATCTTCCCGATCCATTGATTGGTGGCCACGACCACAAATATGGGAAATGTGATGTTGTCTCTGATTCATGTGTGAATCATATTCCCATGTCGAAGAGATTGTGTAAAATCCCCTCGTACTCCTCTAAAAATCATTCTTAGGTGATCTCGGTGCCTCATACCCCCATAAGGTAGTAGGATGTTTTCCCCATGAAAAACTGCAATATGTCACATATTATTTTTTTGATGTGATGGAATTAAACATCTCATGCTAACATGACATTATTTCATTGATATCATCAAGTGTGGTTTCTTGGGCATCAGACCAGATGTGATCGTATCGACAAACTTAGTTTTGATTGTCTCAGTAGCTCATGAATCTCCTGAAGTGTTTTCTACTGCATCCCAGGCTGGTACCAACCTCTCCTCAGGATATGTCTACCTAGAGGAAGCTCTTTCGGCTAGGATCCCTCCTCTCCCAGTGAATAAGTGGATTTAAAGGATGCTCCCTCTTCCATTAATTTTGTCATTTCAGCCATGGTCGATGAGTTGGTACAGGTAATCCTTGGTTGAGAGAAAATTTTAGTACTACATTAATCAGTGCCGCCATGACCCTCGAGGAGCAGCAGTGGTAAATAGGCTTCTAGGAACAACATCGTGATGTATTCTCTTGGAGCTACAATGAAATTCCATGTCTAGATCCTCAGGTAGTCATCCACCACCTTGGTCTCCCGACAAATCCTCGTGGGTTCTAGAAGCCTCCTAGGAAGATGCATCCTTCTCATGGAACCATGGTTGAGGCAGAATTTCATTAGCTCATCAGTTCCAATTTCATTAAAGAGATCCAATACCCCAAATGGCTATCCAACATTGTGCTACTCAGGGAAAATAACGGGCAGATCCTAGTCGGCATCGACATCTGGGATCTTAACCCTCACTGTCTGAAGGATGATTTTCCGCTTATTATGATGGAATTGTTAATCGGTGCTACGGCTGGTAAAAATTCCTCTTCTTCAAGGATGGGTACCCAAGACACAAGCAGATTCAGATGGCCCCTGAGGACAAGATGTATACAGCCTTCCGGGAAACACAAGGGACATTTTCTGACCAAGTCATGCCCTAGGAATAAATAATCTAGGTGGAACCTATCAGCGGGATATTCATCACATTGAAAGTCAATCGTTAGGAAATTTGTGGAATACTATGTGGACGATCTGGTGGTAGAATCTGGCTTGCTCAAGGACCATCTCAAGGATGTTTAGAAAGTTTCTAGATTCATCCGTTCTCTCCACCTGAAGATGAACATATAGAAATGTGCCTTCAGGGTCACCTATGGGATGTTACTTAGCTTTTTTTTTCAGATACTGGTTTATCGAGATTGACCTTGAGAATATTAAGGTCATCACCTAGATGTCTCCCCATGCAACATTTGAGAACTTCGGGGCTTCCAAGGACACATAGACTACATACACTGATTCATTGCGAATCTGGCTGACTGGTGTATGCCATTTTCTCAACTAATAAAGAAATGTATTGTTTACGAATGGGACGAAGAGTGCCAGACATATTTTATGGATATAAAGCCGAATCTGATCCAACCTCAGGTCTTGATGGTACCTATCTCCATAAAACCACTGGTATTTTACATGATAGCCCAATTATGATCTCTGGGTTCCCTTCTCACCCTGATGATCAATGGGGGGATGAGGAATAACCTTTACCATCTCAGTAACATGCTCCTTGATATGGAGACCAGATACTCCCACATCAAAAAGAGATGCCTTGGACTGGTATTGAAAGTAAAAAATATGTGACATTAATTGCAGCACCACGTTGTACAACTTGTGTCTAGAGTATTCCCACTGAAGTACATCTTGAGCCGTCCCATGTTGATAGGCCATCTCACATGGTGGGAAATGATTCTCCAGTAGTTTGATATCAGGTGTTTCCCATAGTAATCAATAAAGGGGCATGCATTGGCATAATTACTTGTCGGCAACTGGCTCCTGTTGACCAGTCCTTGGTTCTCGATTTCCCTAATGAGGCGATCCTCTCTTTAGACCAATCCATGTTGTTATTGAAGATGAACTATGATTGTGATTCTCGAAGCCCCACTGAAAGGAGGCACAATGATCCCAGGCTCATCATGGTAGTCTTGGGTATCACCTTTATTACCCTACCACAAGCCCTTCTATCGTACACATTCCTGCTATCAGAAGACTGCTCCAACAATGAGGTAGATTATGAGGCCCTCATCACTGGCCTCATGATTTCCCTAGAGAATGATGTGTCACATTTTCATGTAAAAGGGTATTCTAAACTGGTCATCAAGCATATCAATGGTCGAGCTGTCAACCTGTACTGCCTGGATGCTGTCACTCGCAGAACCCAAGAAGGATGATCTGATTATCAACATGGCGCATCAGAGAGTCATTACTCCTATCTCTTTAGATGATGATGATGGCATGAGGGTAAGCCATCTTACTACAAGATCCTCCACATCAGGACCATTAGGTCCCCCAGATGCAGTGGTTGAAGTGATACCATATTGGGGAGCACCCTTTGTCGAGTATCTCCAAAAAAATTTCCTACCGTCTGATTGTGCCAAGCATGAGAGAATCTAATTCCACAGACTGATGTTTACCCACCAGTGTGGTCCCTATTTAGATCATATCTTCTACAAGCACGAGTTCTATGGTGTCCTCCTATATTTCATCAAGGAATCGATATTTCTAAGGTTTGTAGGGGGTTCATGCTGGTTCCTGCAACGCCCACCAGACTGGGATGAATTTGTCCAATCAGATATAAAGACTATGGTACTTTTGGCCCTTAATGATCCATGATTTCATCGAGTTTTCTAGGAGATGTTATCTGTGCCAAATCTGTGCTGACGTTATGCAATTGCAGCAAATTCCTCTCCCCTCCACCATGTACTCTTGGCCATTTTTGGTGCGGGGCTCAATGTCATGGGACCATATCCACCATTGGCAGCACACCACTGCCCGTTCATCCTGACCGCTACAGATTTCTTTTCCATGTGGTCAGTGGTAGTTCCAATCAATGATGTCAGGTCCCATTCTATCATTGACTTCGTGAGCTCAAATATCAACTAAGATTTTGTTGTCCCTCACAATGTCGTCACTGATAATTGAACCATATTCTGAGCAGTTGTGTTGAAAATGTTTTACAATAAGTACAAAATCTGTTCTAACCATACCTCCCTCAATCATGCACAAGAAAATGGACCGAGCGAGGAATTCAACAAAACCCTATCTAACATTTTATAGATGATTGTTGGTCATAACAAAAAGAGTTTTCCGGACTAGCTCCCCAAAGCAATGTGGGCTTCTCGGATGATGACTCGTAATTACACTCAGGTGACCCCATATACCATGGTGTTTGTAACTGAGCTCGTCCTACCCATTGAGATTCAGTTTCCTTCATTACGCATAATATTCAATGACTGGTAGGTGCTAGTTAATGTAGCTGAAATTTGTCTTTCATAATTGGAATCACTTGAGAAAAATAGGTTGTGTGCCCTCCACAATTTGGAAAGGTATCAAAACAATATAGATAGAGCGTTCAATAAGTAATTTCACCTCCACACTTTCCTAAAAGGTGAGCCGGTATTTTCCTTCAAGGAACCAATGATATGATGCAGGATACCACCCATGTTGGATCACAGATGGGAAGGACTTTAAATAATTCACATGGTTTTCTGCAATGGTGTGTACTCACTATTAACCATGGATTTTGAGTGTATATCTCCACATACCATTTACAAATTTGTTAAGAAATACTTTTACTATGCCAGCTAATCCTGCATGACACTAAACTGCCTGGTCCGGCAGGACCCTAAACTGTTTGGTCTTGTATGACCCTATATATCTTCGTTCAACATGATGTCAAAATGTATTTAGTCATACAAGTCATTAAAATTATCCCTTAGAACTACAAGTACATTTATTCCCATCCTCATGGGATACATAAAAACACTCAAGAATTTCATCTTGAGTCGAGCCCCGAAACTCTCTTCACTGACTACCCCCCTTAGTATTGTTCTCTCAGAGGATCCTTGTACGGTATAGTGTAGCCTTATTTTTCCCCACTCATGTCAGGATTACGACAGTTGAACCATGCCCACTCCTCATTCTTCTATCCTCTCACGTCCCCACCATAAGAATTTAAACTTCATGGACTTCAATAACTATGTATGACTTGATTCCCATCCTCATGTGATATGTAGGAACACCTAGTAATTTCAACTGTTGGCTCCTCCTAAAAATCAAAATTCTAACTCGGGTCAGGATTTATGGAGGTACAATCTCTTTCCCCAATTCATGCCATGATCATCTCGATCCTACTTTACATCCCACTCCCAGGAGATATCCATCACTCTCACCACTACGCATGACATTAAAATTCATGGAAACAACTATGCTTCACCCACTCCATTGATTGGGTCTCCAACATCATTCACTTCCAAAAGGACCCCATACTGGCATGGATGCTCGGCCCAAGGGGTCTCCTACTACTTTGGGCCAATTCCCTTGTGGATGTTGAGAAACAAAATGGTATAAGTATCAAATTGAGAATATGTTCAATGGTTGATGCCCATTTATTCTTGCAATTTTAGGTCACACAATAAGGATGATGTGTTTCAAACATTGTCAGTGGCTATCCTTTGTCATTGTCACCACCCCCGTAGATCCCAAACAATGTGTGTGGTGTTTCATCCTGCCCATTGTATCTTGAGTTGTGACTCCCTCTGGTTGATGCCAACTGTCGAACCATTTTATGATATGGAATGTTGAATCCAACTCCTTGTTTCTGACATGGAGCACTACTCTTGTGGGCTTAAGTGATGTGATGAGGAAGTAACCGCATCGGAGGTCACATGGCCATAGTTTTTCGGGATGCCCAGTCTCAGATCCTCCGACCCCATCTAGCCCTTCACCAATGTTCTCATTTAGGATTGTGTGGTGCAGTGCAGACACATGTCCTCATTCATGTTGGTCTATTTCGTCATGCGAAACATATCCCCTTGAGATATATCATGCCTCATTTATCATCTCTTCTGTGAGTACAGGCCTGGAAATTCTTGGCACGACCAATAATTTTGGTTTCTGTGACCCACTATATCCAGAAGGACCCCTGAATGGCATGGATTCTTGGCCATAGGGCTCTCCTACTTTTACTGGCTAACACCCTAGAGGATTTCGGGAGACAAGTAGATTCATGTACCGTGTTGTGTGTAAGGGTTGGTGTCCTTAGAACCAACTATTCTGAACATTTATTACATGAATATTCACTTATTATATATTGATCATTGTTCTGCATGACTATAATATAATAATGTCCTAGAATATTTGTTGCATTAATAAGGTTATAGCATATCCCCGCTATGATGAGAACCTTGAAATGCTATAACAATATTCTTAAATAAAGTTCTCTGAGTGGATGACTTACTATGATAGTACACATAGTATATAGACTTTCATGTGTGAGTACTCATAAGAAGATGAGACTCTCTCTCATGGAGTTCACACTTGATAATCTCCATGATGGGTGATTATGAGAACAGACCCGCCAGTAGTAATTCTGAATGTCTTGGTGTCATCGCATATTTCTATCTACAAGCGTGTGTAATGGTACTTAGACTGGAATATTATCATTAACTCATGTCATGACTTGCGCACATAGATTTACTGATGAAAACTGTCACACAGACAGTTGGCAGAAAGTAGGGTGCATTGGGTGCGTCATGAGTGACATGTTGTTAATGGATAAGTCGATGAAGGATTTGTCCCTTCCATTTATGGAAGATGACATCTCATCCCATTGATTGAAATAGAACTGTCACATTAAATTACAGGGACATGGTGTAAACGATAAGTTTAATTTAGGTAGTCAAAGAAAGACAGATCAAGAATATAGGTTTATGACACTTCCATGAAACCTGCTTGATGAGATATTGAGACAAAGGGATTAAATTACACAGTAAGCATTCATATGAGTTGATACGTCAATGTGGCATCAACTTCTTTCTCTTGGGTTTCTTGACCTGTTACAAGACAGTAATCTTGGACTAAAGCAAGCCCGCTTAATGCCAACAACAAAGAGGCCTAGAGGGTCACACACTAAGTGTATCCAAGTATCTCAAGTTGAATAATGATTATTCTCATACGTGGTTTAATAATTATTCAAGGAATCCTAAGTTGTTTTAAATGATGGAGGAAAAATAAAATAAAACAATTACACCCCGTGTATTATTAAATGTACACGCCGTATAGTTTTCATTTTGGAAAGGAAATGAATAAATGAAAACAAGATATACAAGCTGTGTCCATTTAATGTACATGCCATGTAGTTTTCAATGAAAAAAAAGTACAGGACGGGTATTTATTATTACACACCGTGTAGTTTTTCCAGTCGGTATTTTGATGATATAATATCATTTTATTAAATGATATTTATTATAATCAGTGAGAGCACATGTCACATAATTAGTTATTCGACATGGGGGTTTTCAATAAGAGTTGATGAAACAAATGAAATGCGTAACGCATTTATAAATTGTCATGACTCTAAAACCTCAAAATCGATTATAAATATCCTCACAACCCCAACTCTTTTCCTACACAAGAGAATCGTTGTGCACAACATCTCTGGAGAATTATTTCGAGGATGAAAGAACCTCTTCCTCCAAGAATGATCTCAAGACCAAGAGAGATCCTCTTCCATCAGATCAAGATGATCTAAGGAGGACAACGAAAGAAAATGCTTCTCTACACTAGCACCTTGAGAATCCTTTTTCGAGGTCCAGAGATATGAGTTACATGTGTATATCAGTGCTAAAGAGAGTCTACACTTGGATTCTGTGATCCAACGACAGATCACATCGACAAGGTGATCAAGAACATCAACGAAGAAAGAACACCCAAAAGTAATTTCTTTATAATTAATTAAATTAATTATAATCAACCTGTAATGATCCTTGTTTGTGGTTCCGGGACAAACCATCTTCTTTTTCTTTTTCTGCGATTCGATCTGTGGAGACAGGCGTTTATCGTCGTATTGGTCCTAAATTGATCATTGCTAATGACAAAAATCCAAGTGGGCACATCCACCCATGTGCTTCCGCTGAGCTTGGAACCTTCAAATGGTATCAGAGGGAGGTTACAATGTTGATTATAGTTATTTAATTATTGTTGATAATTTTTGCATTTTTATTTGATTCAATTCGAAATATATTTTTCTATTAATCTAAATAAATTAGATCTATTTTTCCTCCTTCGTTTCTCTATTCATATCACAGAAATGACATTTTAATTTTAATTTTGATTAAAATAAAAATGAAGAATTTGTCTGGAGGAGTGGCTCTTTCTGTCTATAAAACACGGGATTACACGACGTGTAATTAAAACTACAAGCCGTGTACTTAGGTTCAACGAACCGGAACTGGTCTTCCAAACCACGTCATGGTAATTGATTATGATTAAGTATTAATCACGCCATGTTGACCAGAATTGAATGATGCATGGGAACTGGAATTCATGGCGTGTCTGTTGGAACAACATGCCATGTAGTCCAATCTGGTCCAGCTGAAACCGTGTACAAGGAGAAGTCGTATTCCGTGTACATAGGATTGTCAAGCTGGTTACCTCATAACAAGGAAGTACACTCCGTGTATGATTCATCTACACGATGTGTACTTCAAAATTCCCAACGTAGAGAAAACACAGCAAAGCCCTAACGTGTACTTTGGAATCAAGGTGAAAAGAAATACATTCCATGTAAATATAAACTACACATTATGTACTTTCCAGAAATGGAATTTCACCAGGTTTCCTCTAATGTACAAAGACCCGTAAATGGAATATGGATGAGAAGAATCTCAAGGAAATTAAGAAAGGAATTTAAGATTAAGAATTGATTAATTATAAGATCATATTTAATTGAATTTGAGCGCGACTTATCTTCAATGATAGAGTGATTAAAATAATTTGAAATCTAAATTTTTGTAAATGTCGTTGCATGTTGTTGATGATCATGAGATAGACCAAATACGTTTTTTATGTATCTGGTTTCATTTTAATTTATTTAATTTAAATTTGTTGGCATGTGAGCCTTCTTCAAATAAAATGTAGGGAATTTGTGCCCATGGTTTCGTTAAAGTAAACCCATTTAATGGAGGATCTCCCAAGCTAGAGGAGACAGTTCAAATCCTGAAGACGAGGCGAAACCTATTCAAGAAGATACAAAGGTGGACAGGTGGGAGCTGCAAAACACGAACCAACATGTTCAAGGTGTTTTCCCTAGGTCTGGGTTAGCTTATCAAAACCTCTAGATAAGCTAACCAATAGAAGCTCTTGATCATTCCATATTATTTTATTTCTGTCTGATTTCATGGTTTATTTATTATTATTTTTTCGCGATCACATAATTAATAAAATGAAAAAGATTTCATTGATGGAATAAAATAAAAACACGACTATGTGTAAACATTATCAGAACATGGTTTATCACTTAAGCAAGAATCACTTAATATTAACAAGTATGTGATCATGTGAAACAATGAACAAGGGAATAAAATCCCTACATACCATATTATGTCAGACCAAGCCCCCCGTTACCTGATTAAGGTCAAGACTCAATAAAACAATGTGTTTGACCAACCCTTTTTGGGACACTTACTTTTATGAAGAAATCCCTTATGAATGGTTTCGAGTTAACTTAAGCATATTACAACAAGAGAAGTAGCCCTTTCTAGACCTAGTGTAATATTGGAGGCAAGAGTTGAGGAAATCCAAGTCAGGATTTCAGGATTGGGGAGTCCACTCAACAGATCAAGGAACTGTAAGCTCACAGTTGGAAATGACCTGCCTACCTAAATACCTTCAAATATCTTGACCAAACCTTGTTGGGTTTTTGCGAAGGGAAATATGGATCATTTCCATTTGAATTTCAAAGCAACTGGACATTCTGAGTTCAATGATGAGGGCCATTGGGACTTGATAAAATAGTGGGATAATTAATTAATTTATTATTTCTCATAAAAATGTAATCAAGAAAGTACTGATAAATCTTCTCTTTTAATTTCTAGAATAAAAATCGAAAACTCATCAACCACATTTTCTCTACGATCACTCCTGGATAAAGAAAATAACCTCACCGGCAGTAACATTCAGGAATGGTTTAGGCACCTTCGGTTTATCCTATGCGATGAACGAACGTTTTACGTGCTACAGTCCTCACTTCTAGAATCTCCTACCCCATGGGTGAGTGAAGAAGATTTCCTGCTCTATGATAAACATTTTAACGACTCTCTCGACGTTAAATTTTTGATGCTATCATCGATGCCTAGTGAGCTCATGAATACTCATGAAGACATGTATTCCTATAGAATTCTTGATCACCTCCATGGTATAAACCAAGAGAGAGAAATACAGGAATGTTTTGAGATCACCAAGGATCTATTTCAGATCATGCATTGTGTGGATGCCCCAGTCGGGCCACATGAAGTCATGAAAATTGTCTATATTGAGTGCTTGGAGGTTCTAGGGTTTATACTCCCTGAAGAACTGTGTACCGATCTTATTCTTGAATCACTCCCCCAGAGCATCTCAAACACTGTTCTGAACTTCAATATGAACAACATTGTGAAGTCTCTATATGATCTTCACATCCTGATTCACCAATTGGACACTAACATGAACCATGAAAAGCCTTCTGTCCTCATGGTAAATAAAAGGAAAAGAAAGGTGATGATCTTTAAGCCCATAGCTTCTTAAAGGCCTACCAATAAAAGGAAGATCAAAGGGGAGGAAAAGGAACATGATGCTATTTGTTTTTCATGTGCCAAGAAGGGCCACTGGAAGAAAAATTGCACCCAGCCAAGGAAGCAGGGGGATGCTTTAGGTGCATCTGATATTGAATGCAATATTTCTATTTATAATAATTGATTATTAGATACTTCTTTTGGTCCTCACATATGTATCCAAATATAAGAACCATGTTGATTCAGGAATATTGATCGAGGGGAGGTAGATCTATGAGCAGCCAACGGATCCAGACTTGTTGTTGTAGCCATCGGGGACTACCACCTCACATTGCCTATGGGGATGGTCTTGGTTTTGAAAGGATGTTATTATGTACCCTCTATAACCTAAAAAATTATTTCAGTATCCAGATTAGATACTGATGGATTCAGCTTCATGTTTGGAAGTGGATGTTTCTATTTTTATAAAGATATCATTTGTTTTGGTAGGGCACATTTATATAATGACCTTTATGTGTTAGACTAAAAATACCAAGTAATGGAAATCGATACCAAAGTTCATTCACATGACTCATACCACACACAACTTTGGCATCACTGTCTAGGTCATGTCAATGACAAACGTTTGACAAAATTACATCAAGATGGGTATTTAGATTCTTTCGAACTAAAACCACTTGGTTTATTTCAACCGTGTCTACAAGCCAAAATGACCAAAGCCCCATTTAGTGGGAAAGGTGAAAGAGCTAAAGGGATTCTAGACTTAGTTCACACAGATGTGTGTGGACCATTTCCAGTTAAAGCAAAGGGTGGGTTCTCATACTTCATAACTTTTACTGATGATTTTAGTAGATATGGATATATCTACTTGATGAGGTATAAGTCAGATTCTTTTGATATGTTCAAAGAATACAAGAATGATGTTGAGAACCATCTTGGTAAGATGTTTTTGAAACTACACTCAGACATAGGAGGAGAATATCCTAATTAGGACTTCATTGATTTCATATGGGAGTTTGGGATTCTATCTCAACTCACTTCTCCATACACACCGCAGTGGAATATTGTAAGTGAAAGGACGAACTGCACCCTGTTGGACATGGTGAGATCAATGATGAGTCATGGGAGTCTTTAATTGACCTTTTGGGGATATTCATTACAAACAACAACACACATACTAAACCAAGTACCAACTAAATCGATAAATGGTATTCCATACGAGTTATGGAGTGGACGTAATTCCATGTTATCTAATTTACATGTGTGGTGCAGCAAAGCATTTGATAGGCATCTTTAGGTAACAAACTTGCGCCCCGAGGCACAAAGTGTATAAATATAGGATATCCCAAGGAAAAAGGGGGATATTACCTATAAAACCCTTTATACAAAAAGGTTATAGTGGCAAGACATGCCATATTTCTTGAGAGGGAGCACATCTCCAAAAGAGATAGTGGGATAGAGATAGACTACAATGAATTCGAGGATCAAGATACACATGATTTGGTACAAGAACAGATTCCACAAAGCCCCGTGGAAGAACAATCTATTCCCGAGACACAAGAACTGCGTAGGAGTACGAGAGAGGTGAGAGAACCAGAATGATGTGGTTTTCTTGTCACCGAGGATGGTGACTCATTATTGGTTGACAATAATGATCCTCTTACCTACAAGGAAGAAGTTGAAGGCATAAACGTTGCCAAGTGGAATGAAGCAATGAATTCTGAAATGGATTCCAAGTACCAAAACCAAGACTGTATTTTGTTAGATCCTCAAATTGATGTAAATCCTATTGGTAATAAATGGGTATTCACGAAGAAACTAGAAATGGTGGGGAAAGTCAGAACATATAAGGCACGACTGGTTGCAAAAGGTTTTAGACAACGTCAAGGAATTGAATATGATGAATCCTTTTCACCAGTTGCAATTATGAAATCCATCAGAATACTATTGGCCATTACTACTTAACATGACTATGAAATTAGGAAAATGGATGTCAAAACAGCTTTCCATAACGGGAACCTCTAGGACGATGTCTACATGACATAAGCTGAACGGTTTGTGACTCCAAAGAATGTCAACAGGGTATGCAAGTTGCAGAAATCCATTAATGGATTAAAGAAAGCATCTTGGTCATGGAATATTCATTTTGATGAAGTTGTTACGGAATTTGGTTTTGTTAAGAATGAATGTGAGCCTTGTGTCTACAAAAGGTTTAGTGGAAGTGCAGTCATTTTCCTAATAGTATGTGTTGATGACATATTTCTAATTGGAAATGAAGTACCTGTCTTACAATTAGTTAAGTCATGGTTGCATAAATTCTTCTCCATTAAAGACTTGGGAAAGGTGGAATATATTCTTGGGATCAAATCCCATCATGATAGATTCAAGAGAATGTTGGGCCTGAGTCAATGTACATACATTGAAAAGATACTGAGGAGATTCAGTATGGAACAGTCCAAGAGGGGATTGTTGCCAGTGTCACATGGAATTCATCTTTCCAAGAAAATGTTTCCTCAGACACATGGGGAATGAAAGAGGATGGAAATGATCCATTATGCATCTACGATTGGTTCAGTCATGTATGATATGTTATGTACGAGGCTAGATGTTGCTTACGCATTAAATGTGGTAGGCAGATATCAAGAAGATCCAGGAGACTGCCATTGGATGGCAGTCAAGACTATCCTTAAGTTTCTGAGGCTTACTATGGATATGTTCCTCGTTTATAGAGGAGATGAGGAACTAGTCATCCGCGGACATGTAGATGCTAATTTCCAGACTGATCAATATGACATAAATTCGCAGACTGGATACATCATCAGTTTGAATGGAGGTGCAGTGAGCTGGAAGAGTTCAAAACAAAGTGTGGTGGCAGATTCTACTGTGGAGTCCGAGTATATCACAGCTTCTGAGGCAGCTAAAGAAGAAGTATGGATGCGAAGCTTCGTCTATGAGCTGGATGTTGTACTGAGAATTATCGATCCTATCACACTCTATTGTGATAATACCGCAGTGGTGGCACATGAAAAATAGCCAAGGTCACATCAGCGGAAAAATCAAATACTTTGGAATTATCATGTCTTGAGGGATTTTTCTCAGTGAGGTGAAGTTGCAGTGAGCAGTATTTCCACAGAAGAAAACGTGGCAGACCCATTGACTAAAGCCTTGACTCAGCAGAAACATGATCATAATGTGAGGTCTAGCAGACTAAAAATCATTGGCAGTTGGCTATAGTCCATGTGGGAGTTTGTTAGGGTTGGTGTCCTCAGAACCAACTATTTTGTACATTGATTAAATTAATGTTCACTTATTATATATTGTTCATTGTTATGAATGACTATAATATAATAATTTCCTGAAATATTTGTTGCATTAATAAGGTCATAGAAGATCCCCGCTTTGATGAGAACCTAGAAAATCTATAAAAATATTCATAAATAATGTTCTGCAGGTGGATGACATAATATGATATGACACATAGTATATAGACCGTCATGTGTGAATACTCATATGAAGATGAGACTCTCACTCAGGGAGTTCGCACTTGGTAATCTCCATGATTGGAAATTATGAGAACAGACCCACCAGTAGTAATTCTGCATGTCTTGGTGTCATCGTATATTGCTATCATCGAGCGTGTGTAATGGTCCTAAGACTGGAAGATTATCATTAACTCATGTCATGACTCGCGCACTTAGATTAACTGACAAAAACTGTCACGTAGACAGTTGTCGGAATGTAGGGTATGATGGGTTTGTCACGAGTGACATGTTGTTAATGGATAAGTCGATGAAGGATTTGTCCCTTCCATTTATGGAAGTTGATATCTCAGCCCTTTGATTGAAATAGAACTATCACATTAAATTCCATGGCCACGGTGTAAAAATTGAGTTTATTTCAGGTAGTCAAAGAATGTCGGGTCAAGCATATAGTTTTATGACACTTCCATGAAACCTGCATGATCAGATATTGAGCCATAGGGATTAAATTACACAGTAAGTGTTCGTATGAGGTGATACTTCAATTCGGTGTCAACTTTTTTCTCTTGGGTGCATTGACCCATTGCTAGAAATTAATCTTAGACTTTAGGAAAGACCGCCTTATGTCAATGAGAAATAGTCCTAGAGGGTCACACAATAAGTGTATCCAAGTATCTCAAGTTGAATAAATATTATTCCCATACATGGTTTAATAATTATTCAAGGAAGCCAATGTTTTTTTAAATGATAGAGGGGAATCAAGCCAAACATGCTGTGTATTATTAAATGTACACGCCGTGTAGTTTTCATTTTGGAAAAGAAATGAATAAATGAAAACAAGATATACATGCCGTGTACATTTAATGTACATGCTGTGTGGTTTTCAATGAAAAACAAGTACATGCCGTGTATTTATTATTACATGACATGTAGTTTTTCCAGTCGGGATTTTGAGGATATAATGTCGTTTTATTAAATGATACTTATTATAATCAGTGTGAGTTCATTTCAATGTATTAATTATTTTACATGGGGGTTTTGTAACGCCCGGACCCTAGTTACCCAGAGTCGGTGCATTATTACATAACATTGTCATGATCATGAGAAAGATCAAGTCTCGAAAGACCGATTAGTTTAATAGCCTTGGAATAACTAGATACATACATAAATTTTTACATTACATCATAAAAAAACATCTTGTCTTCATATCCCCTCATACTATCCCTGCAGGTCATTCATAAATTACTTCTTCATAATCCTGGAAAAAAAATAAAACATTGAAAGGGGTGAGCTCGGATGCTCAGTATGGATAACATTATAGCAGAAGCTTTCATAAATAAGCATAAACACTTAAGGCAATTTATAACTGAAACAAAAGCCTTTGAAACTTGAACTTCAGCATAAAATGGCAAAGGTAAAATGAAATAATGCCATTTACTTACTCACATGGATATTCTACTAGTCGAATGATCACATGCAATATCAATAACCACTTTCATAATGATGGAATGCATAATGCCAGACTATCATAACCACATAGTCAAGGCCTCGTGCCAAGACTACAAATAAGATTTTTCCAAGGCCTTGTGCCAAGACACTAGTTTGTCTCATGAGACCTACCGATGCATCGAGGAGCTATAGCGGGCTCCACCCGTCACTTATTAAGTCCAATGCATTCCTCATATGAATAGGTTTAAGAATAAAATAAACATTCGTATTAAAACTAGCATACGAAATGTCAATACTTTAACCACAAACCATGAATGGTATAAAAATAGAACATCCACAGTCAAATATAACTCATTTGATACAATATGGAAGATTGTATTGTATCACATTAACCTCAATCATGAATAATGAAGGATGTTGACATAGATGAAAATAATCATCATAACTATTTGAGAGAAATATTCCCCTTTTCTTGAAAACTTTTAAAAGTCACACTATTTGTCAAGAAGACATTCAAAAATAGATTTTTGAATCAAAGTGTCACATACCACTTTGAAACTTTTAAAAGGATTTTTAAATTTAAAACTTTAATGTCCAAAAAAATAAATCCTTAAAACCATTTTTAAAATATGGACATTAATGAGCATGATTTAGAAGAATAATTCTTTAAAACATTTTAAAATGGTATTTTGGTTAGAGTTTCTAACCAAAAGAGAGACACTTGAATACAAATAATTGAGGTAATCAAAACATTGTAATATCATGAGAATAAATGAATTCATGATATACTATGTCAAAGTACATTATATACACCACATAAAAGTGATTTGGTGTATATCATCAAAGAAGTCTCAATGGAATGTAAATTGAGATGAAATCTCTCATAAAGGTTGTATCCTTAGGTTAAGGATAAATCAACGACATAATTATGTGTGAAAAATATAAATACACTAAATATGATTGGATATTCAGTGTAAATCAATCAAAGGATATTCACACATATTCTTGTAAAAACAATACCAACGAATTGGATGTTTAACTCAACAAATGGAGAATGAGTTAAAATTACTCTTATCAAATTCATATCAATGAACTGAGAATTATCAATGGAGTGATTATGTGTATCAAACTTATATCCACAGGAAGGGGAGTGGAAATTATGACATAATCAAATGAATAGTGATTCCACACATAATCTTGGGGTAATATAATCAATGAAATATGCGTAAAGCCAAATGAGTGGAAATTCAAATCTCAAATTCCATTATTGATTAGGTAACTTAAGAAACAAACACCCATGAAAGAAAGATCATACCATGATGATGTAAATACCCATAAAATAATGTATATTACACAATGAATACAATCATGGGTAGTACACATACACCACATGCAATAATTAAGTGGTGATCAATGGAATTCTCACGGAATTAAAAGTGAGACAAGAAACCCCTTACCACGTTAATCAACTGAGTCGCATGGCCAAAAGTTAATAACCACCAAATGATTTACAGAATAACATGAATATAAAGTGAATCATGATAATATATATCAAATGGAAGTACACAATACACCACTTTCAATAATTTAGTAGCGAACAATGGAAATCTCACGGAATTGAAAGTGAGATAAGAGAATCCCTTACTTTATACTTTTTCCTTGGTCGATGGTAGGTTTACCTCCTGTATAATGGTGAAATAATTGTTATTGAATAATACAAGAATCAGTTACTTTAATATGATATCATATATGATCTTTTAACATTGATTTGTTAATAATATCTTAGAATTATCGTCATTTCAGGTGTTAACGGGTTCATTTTACTTTATATTCTTTGTTATGTGAGCCATATTCGTTATTAATGGGATGTATATTATTAATATCCATAATGGTATCAAGTCCTTAAACATCATTTTTAAATCAACAAATGATAATTATACTTGAATGGATACGATGGAGAATGAATCTCATCGCGTTCGTGGAGACGGTAGTCCGTACGTACGCACGAACGCTACTTCCATTTAATTTTTATTTTAAAAGAATCGAATCCAAATGATATATAGGTATATTACTATTCCAGTAAAATATAATATTTTATATATGTTACTTAATTTCATTAACACCATCCTTTATACGTTCCATGTGTGGTATGAACGAGTCATATCATTTTAAGGGGGCGGTAGTCCGCACTTCCACAAATTAAATTATCGTATGTATATACAACATGAAACGAATAATTGTATGAAATAAAATGGAATTACATAAGCTTATATAAAAAATATATATCATTAATATCATATTTAATTACAGTGCCATCCTAATGGCCACCATGAGAGGCGGTAAGATGTATTTGAACAATCATCGTTTCGTGAGGCGTTAGTTTTCCATCCACAGAAACATTATGTTCATCATCCATTAGATGGAGTTGTGTGAATGTGTAGTTTGAATCCTTCTTATAACAACATCCTAGTATATTTTGGATACTGGTGTTGTTACAAAATAAAGGAAATAAAAAGAGTTTGGGGGTTGGAGAAGCAAAATAATTGAAAATAATTTAAGAGAAAATGTTACCTTTAATTTAGGTAACTCACTTTGGTTGGAACCAAAGGACTTCTTGAAATGCTTTATGCCTAAGGGGAAGCTTCAAGGAGGAGGAGAGGGATGTGGGGAGCTTAGTTGGGCAGAGTTTGGACGAGCCAAGTGGCTTGAGAGGTGTGAGGAATGAGTAGAAGTGGTCTCCTTTTATAAGGGAGAGGAGGGGCTCTTTAGGAAAGAGTGAAAGTATTATGTTCGGTTTATAATGGTCCAAAAATCATTGAGGTCGAAGATAAGATGACTCATATTCTAAATAACATCAACCAATAAGAATTGGACAGGTTTTAGATAATATTTTAATCATTATAATCTTATTTATTTAAATGATTTATTAATGAGGTAGACATTGCATCATTATTGTGTCATTAATAATTTAAATTATTTTATGTCTAAAAATTATAAATAAAATATCATTATGTAGGAAATCTTTTTAGCTTTATAATGAATATTTATAATCGAAAATCCAACATGCATAACCCTATGTAAAAAATTGTTCTTTTAAAAGATGTAAGCTTATGCCATTTTTGTATTCATTTTAACTTAATTAAAATAAAGTGTCATTATCACTTACAAGTGGATCCATGGGGTCCCAAAATTGACCCAAAGATTCCCATGGTCGACCACGTATCAACCAATAGGGTTAAGACACGTTTTAGGGTAATTTAGTATTATTATAATATTATTTTTTAACCCTTATTTACCGGATTTACCCTTAACCATGGTAAATAAAATATTTACCGCAGTAATTATTCAAAATGTCTAAAAATAAAAGTTACCTATTTACACAATTTGAACATCCTGATTCCAAATATGGAATCCATTTTTCTAAATTCAAAACATAGAAGTGGCAGATATTAATTTAAAATTAATTCCCGCTGTCAAAACAAAAAGCGTGTTTTTAAGAGATAATAACTATCAAAAGATTGACACTTGTTTATGTTCGTTTTAATTGTAAAATTATGTCCAATAACCAAAATTATATTAAATGGTAAAAATATATTCTAAATATACTTTAAAACCACTCAAATTCATAATTTATCACTATTAATTATTTTGATTAAAAAAGTTGTTTTTAATTAAAATTTAGTAATTTTTACTATTCATCAAAATATGAAAGTTATCCGAAAAGTACCAAAATTTCACCTTAGGCTAAATTTGATATTCCGAATCCAAAAATGAAGTCCATTTTGAAATATAAAATATATATAATTTCAAAAAATTAAGTATTACTATTCATAACGGCTAGTTTGATCGGTTATGGTGTGTGTTAAAACTCGAAGTTGCGTACAACACACGCTACTGTTTTATTCAAAGGAATGCGTACCGTGGAAGCTTGGGATGTTTTATTTTAAATTTTTTGATGTCCCCATTTAGTCAAAAAGTTTAAAATATTTTATTTAAAAAGGGTTCACTATTAAAAGTTGGTAAAACTACAATATTGAAGATGAATTTGTTCTTACATTATGTCTAAGAAACTCATAATATGGATTCTAAAATTATAAGGATTATATAAAGTTTAAAATATAGTTAATACTATTCATAACCTTTTTTGAACGGCTTGTTTGGTAAGTCATGGTGCGCTTGAACTCGGTGTTGCGTGTAGTGCAAGTTATTGAATTATTTTGAATAAATAACACACTATGAAATCTTGGGGTGTTACATTCTCCCCTCCTTCAATAAATTGCGTCCTCGCAATTTGAAATTGTTCTTCGAAAATAAAAGGTTGAAAATAGAAAATATATTTGTGGGAAAACCCACATCGGAAATTGGTTTACTAAAATTTAGTCTTAATATGAGGAAAAGAGAAATGAAAGGGTCACCACCAAATTATGATCTCGATTAGGAGAACATTGGTGGCAATTAGAGACATATAATTGGAGGAAAAACGTAAATATTTATAGGTAGTGGTTGAGGTCATCAATCACAAACAAGTATAAAATTGAGGTCCTTAAACTCATCAATCTATGATGATTTGAAGTACCATCAGTTCAACAAAATATAGGGTATTGGGATCACACATTTTTGACATTTCAAAATATCTTAGTTGAAATCCAACATCGAAAAATGAATTAATGAGGCCTCTATTTAAAATAAAGAGTGGAAAGTATGAAGATTACCGAAAATAACACATACTAGGGTTCCATGTAGGAAAATATGGATATGGAGGAGAAATCTAACCATCAATTATCTGATGGAGAGTGGTAGAGAACATGGCTATGAAAAGGCCAACAATCCCAAAGCCATAAATTAGTGATGATTTAAGGTACCATCTAGGACAACTTTTTTTTTTAAAGTTACATTACATAAGGAAGAGGAATTCATTTATGATATTGACTAAGAACATTATGAGATATACTTAAATTTTAAGTAGATTTTCATTCTTTAATAAATTTCCACCACTAAATCAATTTTTTTTAAACGATGAGTATTCGAGAAGACTTGGTCACACTGGAAGAGCTAGAATAAACTTCTATAGAATCACATGATCCATGCAGGATAAACCATATATTTACATTGTCTTTGAAGATTAATCAAAACCAAAATGGTTAGTGAATGATCTAATGATCCCCAAAAGGATATTTATTGAGATAAATATGCACTAATCTTAATTTCTAAAATTAAACCAACAATACCCCAAAGTTAAATAGATACCATTCAATAACCAATTGTCCTTAAAATCCATTAATATAATCCAAACTAATATTGAAACCCAAAACATAGAAGAATTTGATTATGTAGTCTCCCATGTTACATTGTATCTCCAAATGACATCAAATACTCTTAAAGTCACATACTTAAAAGTAATTAACATCATCACATATTCTCTATTATAGGTTAATCATTTCCATAAATAACCCAAATCACTATAAATCAACAATAAAAATGTAGATAAAAATCCACCATTACTCTACAAATAAAACCTCATTGTATTCTATTTTCCTTGGGCATATAGTGTTCCTAACAAAACGAACATCTTCCAAAATATTTATCACTTAATCACCAAATCATTTTCTTATACCAAGGGTATTCATTTGATAAGACATAAGAACCCAAATCATCTTATTATTGATCAATAAAATCATTTAACAAAAAAATAGTCATACTAACCAGGGACTTCACGTAGTCCAGTGGTAGGCGATAAATCCCAATCGCACTTTGGTTGTGGGTTCAATTCCCACAGCTTTGTCCGACGCGACGGGTTGTCACACGGTCTATGTGTTGTCCTTTTTCAAAAACTATATTCCATAATATTACCAAAATTAGATAAATTTTTCAAAATAACATAATTTAACCACAAATGTTATATCATACTTTGCATTTTCATCCCAAATTATAATAACTTATCATTTTCTCAAACCCCAATGATCATATAAAACAAAATGGTTATTTATACCTATATCCACAAGAGAAGAGACAACTATTCCTCAAATATCATTCTAACATGGCAAACTGAGGGGTTACAAATACAAGAGAAAATTATTCTAAAGTAAACCCATCAACAAGGAGTGATAATACTTTTTAAATTTTTCTCCAACCATTTATTTCCACATAGCTTCTTCTTTGAGCAAGAAAATATCCTATAAAATAGGACATTCACTCGGGTAATGGCCAGGTCCCCTACATTTACGGCAAATGACTGTAAATAGACTCTTGGGACCATTTTTATCTTCTTCCAAAGTACTCTTCATTTTTCTTCGGCAATTATTCACTTTATGTCCTTCCTTCCCGCACGTAAAACATTTAGTTGTCCCATTGAGACACTTTCCTGGGTGTCTCTTTCCACAATTCCTGCATGATGAAAATTGACGTTTCTTTTCTCCATGGTCTCCATTGCTGGAGATCTTATCATTTATCACCTTTCTCTTCCTTGTTGAGTTTGGGAGTTGGTTAATATATATGTTGTTGATCATATTTTTGGAAAACTGATTTGGCATAAAGACGATATCTTTTACGCCTATCAACATTCCATTTTGTTGATCATTGACACCACCATTCCCACCTTGTACATAATTCTCAAAGTCACTATGACTTCCTTGGAATCCAGCCATTGACTAAAACCAGAAAGCATTGTGTGAATAATAGTAGTCGTAAAATCATTTAGAGATTAAAATGTCACCATATTCTCAATTTGAAACATATTAGGATTAACCAAGGTCATTTACTATCATCTTATGTATATATTACTTTAATCGGTTTGTAAAGAAAATGTAAATTGTCCTAAGCATATCCCCCGGGAGTGTCGTAACCAAGAGTTCAGCAAGGCCCGTTGTCGTGCACCAGTTCCCGTTTGAGTCTAGCTCAAAGCGGTGTTTTCGGGTTTTATCCCTAGGTACATCTGTGCCAGAGCCGCCTCTACCTGCTCGTATCCAGACAGGGATGTATTGCTCAGAAAACTCACAAAATCTCTACAATACCAAAATTCAAGGAAGTTCTTTTATACTAATCCTCAAAGTTCATCTTAGGTCTACGTGCTCTAATCAGAGTTTATCTAAATCTAGCTACCAAGGTTTGTACTAAACTTCCTCTGATACCAACTGTAACGCCCCGACCCTAGTTACCCAGAGTCGGTGCATTATTACATAACATTGGCATGATCATGAGAAAGATCAAGTCTCGAAATACCGATTAGTTTAGTAGCCTTGGAATAACTAGATACATCCATAAATTTTTACATTACATCATAAAAAAAACATCTTGTCTTCATATCCCCTCATATTATCCCTGCAGGTCATTCATAAATTACTTTTTCATAATCCTGGAAAAAAAATTAAAACATTGAAAGGGGTGAGCTCGGATGCTCAGTAAGGATAACATTATAGCATAAGCTTTCATAAATAAGCATAAACACTTAAGGCAATTTATAAGTGAAACAAAAGCCTTTGAAACTTGAACTTCAGCATAAAATGGCAAAGGTAAAATGAAATAATGCCATTTACTTACTCACATGGATATTCTACTAGTCGAATGATCACATGCAATATCAATAACCACTTTCATAATGATGGAATTCATAATGCCAGACTATCATAACCACATAGCCAAGGCCTCGTGCCAAGACTACACATAAGATTTTTCCAAGGCCTTGTGCCAAGACACTAGTTTGTCTCATGAGACCTACCGATGCATCGACGAGCTATAGCGGGCTCCACCCGTCACTTATTAAGTCCAATGCATTCCTCATATGAATAGGTTTAAGCATAAAATAAACATTCGTATTAAAACTAGCATACGAAATGTCAATACTTTAACCACAAACCATGAATGGTATAAAAATAGAACATCCACTGTCAAATATAACTCATTTGATACAATATGGAAGATTGTATTGTATCACATTAACCTCAATCATGAATAATGAAGGATGTTGACATAGATGAAAATAATCATCATAACTATTTGAGGGAAATATCCCCCTTTTCTTGAAAACTTTTAAAAGTCACACTATTTGTCAAGAAGACATTCAAAAATAGATTTTTGAATCAAAGTGTCCCATACCACTTTGAAACTTTTAAAAGGATTTTTAAATTTAAAACATTAATTTCCATAAAAATAAATCCTTAAAACCATTTTTAAAATATGGACATTAATGAGCATGATTTAGAAGAATAATTCTTTAAAACATTTTAAAATGGTATTTTGGTTAGAGTTTCTAACCAAAAGAGAGACACTTGAATACAAATAATTGAGGTAATCAAAACATTGTAATATCATGAGAATAAAGGAATTCATGATATACTATGTCAAAGTACATTATATACACCACATAAAAGTGATTTGGTGTATATCATCAAAGAAGTCTCAATGGAATGTAAATTGAGATGAAATCTCTCATAAAGGTTGTATCCTTAGGTTAAGGATAAATCAACGACATAATTATGTGTGAAAAATATAAATACACTAAATATGATTTGATATTCAGTGTAAATCAATCAAAGGATATTCACACATATTCTTTTAAAAACAATACCAACGAATTGGATGTTTAACTCAACAAATGGAGAATGAGTTAAAATTACTCTTATCAAATTCATATCAATGAATTGAGAATTATCAATGGAGTGATTATGTGTATCAAACTTATATCCATAGGAAGGGGAGTGGAAATTATGACATAATCAAATGAATAGTGATTCCACACATAATCTTGGGGTAATATAATCAATGAAATATGCGTAAAGCCAAATGAGTGGAAATTGAAATCTCAAATTCCCTTATTGATTAGGTAACTTAAGAAACAAACACCCATGAAAGAAAGATCATACCATTATGATGTAAATACCCATAAAATAAAGTATATTACACAATGAATACAATCATGGGTAGTACACATACACCACATGCAATAATTAAGTGGCGATCAATGGAATTCTCACGGAATTAAAAGTGAGACAAGAAACCCCTTACCACGTTAATCAACCGAGTCGCATGGCCAAAAGTTAATAACCACCAAATGATTTACAGAATAACATGAATATAAAGTGAATCATGATAATATATATCAAATGGAAGTACACAATACACCACTTTCAATAATTTAGTAGCGAACAATGGAAATCTCACGGAATTGAAAGTGAGATAAGAGAATCCCTTACTTTGTACTTTTTCCTTGGTCGATGGTAGGTTTACCTCCTGTATAATGGTGAAATAATTGTTATTGAATAATACAAGAATCAGTTACTTTAATATGATATCATATATGATCTTTTAACATTTATTTGTTAATAATATCTTAGAATTATCGTCATTTCAGGTGTTAACGGGTTCATTTTACTTTATATTCTTTGTTATGTGAGCCATATTTGTTATTAATGGGATGTATATTATTCATATCCAGAATGGTATCAAGTCCTTAAACATCATTTTTATATCAACAAATGATAATTATACTTGAATGGATACGATGGAGAATGAATCTCATCGCGTTCGTGGAGACGGTAGTCCGTACGTACGCAAGAACGCTACTTCCATTAAATTTTTATTTTAAAAGAATCGAATCCAAATGATACATAGGTATATTACTATTCCAGTAAAATATAATATTTTATATATGTTACTTAAGTTCATTAACACCATCCTTTATACGTTCCATGTGTGGTATGAACGAGTCATATCATTTTAAGGGGGCGGTAGTCCGCACTTCCTCAAATGAAATTATCGTATGTATATACAACATGAAACGAATAATTGTATGAAATAAAATGGAATTACATAAGCTTATATAAAAAATATATATCATTAATATCATATTTAATTATAGTGCCATCCTAATGGCCACCATGAGAGGCGGTAAGATGTATTTGAACAATCATCGTTTCGTGAGGCGTTAGTTTTCCATCCACAGAAACATTATGTTCATCATCCATTAGATGGAGTTGTGTGAATGTGTAGTTTGAATCCTTATTATAACAACATCCTAGTATATTTTGGATACTGGTGTTGTTACAAAATAAAGGAAATAAAAAGAGTTTGGGGGTTGGAGAAGCAAAATAATTGAAAATAATTTAAGAGAAAATGTTACCTTTAATTTAGGTAACTCACTTTGGTTGGAACCAAAGGACTTCTTGAAATGCTTTCTGCCTAAGGGGAAGCTTCAAGGAGGAGGAGAGGGATGTGGGGAGCTTAGTTGGACAGAGTTTGGACGAGCCAAGTGGCTTGAGAGGTGTGAGGAATGAGTAGAAGTGGTCTCCTTTTATAAGGGAGAGGAGGGGCTCTTTAGGAAAGAGTGAAAGTATTATATTCGGTTTATAATGGTCCAAAAATCATTGAGGTCGAAGATAAGATGACTCATTTTCTAAATAACATCAACCAATAAGAATTGGACATGTTTTAGATAATATTTTAATCATTATAATCTTATTTATTTAAATGATTTATTAATGAGGTAAACATTGCATCATTATTGTGTCATTAATAATTTAAATTATTTGATGTCTAAAAATTATAAATAAAATATCATTATGTAGGAAATCGTTTTATCTTTCTAATGAATATTTATAATCGAAAATCCAACATGTATAACCCTATGTAAAAATTGTTCTTTTAAAAGATGTAAGCTTATGCCATTTTTGTATTCATTTTAACTTAATTAAAATAAAGTGTCATTATCACTTACAAGTGGATCCATGGGGTCCCAAAATTGACCCAAATATGCCCATTGTCGACCATGTATCAACCAATAGGGTTAAGACACGTTTTAGGGTAATTTAGTATTATTATAATATTATTTTTTAACCCTTATTTACCGGATTTACCCTTAACCATGGTAAATAAAATATTTACCGCAGTAATTATTCAAAATGTCTAAAAATAAAAGTTACCTATTTACACAATTTGAACATCCTGATTCCAAATATGGAATCCATTTTTCTAAATTCAAAACACAGAAGTGGCAGAAATTAATTTAAAATTAATTCCCGCTGTCAAAACAAAAAGCGTGTTTTTAAGAGATAATAACTATCAAAAGATTGACACTTGTTTATGTTCGGTTTAATTGTAAAATTATGTCCAATGACCAAAATTATATTAAATGGTAAAAATATATTCTAAATATACTTTAAAACCACTCAAATTCATAATTTATCACTATTAATTATTTTGATTAAAAAAGTTGTTTTAATTAAAATTTAGTAATTTTTACTATTCATCAAAATATGAAAGTTATCCGAAAAGTACCAAAATTTCACCTTAGGCTAAATTTGATATTCCGAATCCAAAAATGAAGTCCATTTTGAAATATAAAATATATATAATTTCAAAAAATTAAGTATTACTATTCATAACGGCTAGTTTGATCGGTTATGGTGTGTGTTAAAACTCGAAGTTGCGTACAACACACGCTACTGTTTTATTCAAAGGAAAGCGTACCGTGGAAGCTTGGGATGTTTTATTTTAAATTTTTTGATGTCCCCATTTAGTCAAAAAGTTTAAAATATTTTATTTAAAAAGGGTTCACTATTAAAAGTTGGTAAAACTACAATACTGAAGATGAATTTGTTCTTACATTATGTCTAAGAAACTCATAATATGGATTCTAAAATTATAAGGATTATATAAAGTTTAAAATTTAGTTAATACTATTCATAACCTTTTTTGAACGGCTTGTTTGGTAAGTCATGGTGCGCTTGAACTCGGTGTTGCGTGTAGTGCAAGTTATTGAATTATTTTGAATAAATAACACACAATGAAATCTTGGGGTGTTACAGGTTTTCAATAAGAGTTAATGAAATAAATGAAATATGTAACATGTTTATTTATTATCATAAATCTATAACCGCAAACTCGATTATAAATATCCTCACAACCACAACTCTTTTCCTACACAAGATAATCGTTGTGCAAAACAACTCTGGAGAATTCATTCAAGGCCAAAAGATCATATTTCTACAAGAATGCTCTTCGGAATGAGAGAGATCCTCTTCCATCGGATCAAGATGATCTATGATAGACAACGCAAGCAAAGGATTCTCCATGCTAGCACCTGGAGAATCCTTTGGAGACGTCCCGATATACGAGGTACACTTGTGGATCACCGCTAGAGGGAGTCTACACTTGGATTCTACGATGCAACAACGGATCACATTGACAGCATGATCAATAACTTCAATGAATAATGAACACCAAAAAGGTTTTTATTTATAATTTATTTAATTATTTATCATCAACCTGTAACTATCCTTGTTTGTGGTTCCGGGACAAACCATATTCTTTGACTTTTTCTGTGATTCGATCTGTGGAGACTTGCGTTTATCGTCGTATTGATCCCAGATTGATCATTGCTAATGAAAAAAAGTCAAGTGGGCACAACCACCCATGAGCTTCTGCTGTTCTTGGAACCTTCATTGCGAATATGGTCAATGGTCGACACTCAATTGCCACCCCAAATTTTGGAAACACAAGGGTGGATACTGTGTTGCGAACCTGATCAACAGCTGTCCTCAATAATATTTGCAGCATTGTTGTCGTCCATAAGCATGATGATTCTACCTTCTTATACCACACATATGACATTATACTGGGCATATACGGTTTCATCTCTATGACCATAAACCAAGATCACCTTTTTCCTCACTGCAAAATGTTAAACTGCAAAATGGCTGGGACTTTCCGTCTGAGGCACATCATCAGGCCCCTTGGCCTTTTAGGCCCCCAAACCAAGTTATCACATAGAGTTGTATGGTGTGGTGATAGATTATTTCCTCATTCACGTTGGGGTACTTGTCGTACCATAAACATCCCTGGCGAGATACCTTACCCCAAACGTTGTCCTCACTACAGGAGGTTAAACAACAATCTGGCCACACCATTCTCTCTCTGGCCCAATCTCAGGCCCCAACCAATGTATTAAAACATACATGATTGTACGCTATGGTATGGGACTATTTTATCATTCACATTGGGTTACACGAAAAATTTTACACATCCCTTGTTTGAGATATCTTATCAATTTCTTCGTCCTCACTACAAGACGTTGAACTGCAAGCTGGCCAAGACTTTCCATCTGAGGCACAGCTTCTGGCCCCATGGAATTCTTGGGACTCATACCAAATCATTACTCAATAATATATTATGTGTAATGATATTATTTCCACATTCCGGTTTAGTTACTCGTCGCACCGTACACCTCATTTGTGTGGGGGTATCGTACCTATTTGTGTACTTACAACGTGATGGTACACATCACATTACCATCTTCTAGAACTACATGTGGATTGATTAATATCCGAATGGGATAAGTAGGACTACTAGAACATCTAGAAATTGGGTCCATCTCCATCTCTTAGAAATATTCCATTCGCATTGGCCCCTTGGCCTGCACTTTCCCAGGGAGAGGGGTATATGGTGTGGTATTGGATTATGTCCTCATTCATGACGGGTCTGTAACCACTGCTACATGTAACTCATTCTCCTTATATTTCTCTATCTCTTTATTCTAAACTCAACTTCTCAAATCATACACTCTCTTGTTGAGCCCCTCTACCCTCTTATGTGATTCACCAATGTGTCAAAGAGTACTCATGTTCGGCTTCTGGAGTGTTGGATTTTATATGGACATGCTTTCCCCCATTTTTCAGTCTTCTTGTTCCCCATAATTTGGGATTCCATAATCATTCACACCCAAAGGTACCCCATGTGGCGTTGCTACTAGTCCTATTGTATCTCCTACCATTACAGGCCAATATCCATGAGGGTTTCAGAAAACAAATTGGTAAAAGTCCCATGTTTCAAATATGGTTAGCAGCCGATGCTCATTTGTTTGTCTTCATTACAGGCTAACGCAATATGGATGATGTGTTTCAAACATGGAAAATAGTCATCCTCCATCATCAAGACATCCTCTTCAAGCCTTGAATGTTTGTTACATGATTCACATTATTTTCCACCCCATCATGTCCAAATGGAATTTTGACACTCCCAACAACATACCAGAGTACACATTTGCATATGAGGAGGACAAAAGCCATGGTAAAGGCATCATTGGGGGCTCCACACTGACTTTCCATTATCGTGCATTCTAGGTATTGCAAAAACCACTTCGGCCCATGTTTCCCTCACCGTGATTGGATCACGTGGGCTTAGGGATCAGGTTGAGGTCTGCAATTACATGGATGTATTTTTCTCCTCTATTGTCCGAGCTCCAAGGCCATAAATTTTGATATCGTTTATTACAATGTACATCTTAATTCCCATTCCCATGGGATACGTAGGAGCGCCTAGACATATTGTCTTTGGGTCCAGCCCGAGTTCCACTAATTTATCTATTCTACTCTATCATGACTGCATGGCGTGGTACAAGATTATGTCCTCATTCACATAGGGTATTCATTAGCATCACAATGTATTCCCCTTTCTAAGAGATAGCTCCCCGGACTTCCTATCCCACATTCAAGAACTACACTTGGCTTCATTCCCATTCTCATAGGCTATGTAGGAAAACCCAGAGATCTTGTCTTCGCGTCCAGCTCAATTGGGAGCTAGATTCTCCTTCCCCTTATCCTCTAATCTTTCCTATCACCTTGGAACATGGTTTCCTCCTCAGAATTGTGCACGGTAAGGTGGGGACCATGTCCACATACATGTCAGGAATGATTTATAATTCCATGCATATCCCCTCTGGATCCTCATGACTCATTATACGTTTGCGCCATATGACGTTAATATATGATGCTTAGTTGCAGATGACATTAAATTTTTGTGTCTATCCATCATGATGTTTAAAATGCACGGTTGGTCCCATCACATGACCCTAAACTGAGACTATATCGTCCTGGACACATGACGAAAAATAGAACTGCATTGGGATGTCCACACCCTAGGTGATGTCATGTTTTGTATTTGGTACACACCATACCATTTGTCAACGCCTGTATATTGCTTGATTCCAGTGGCGATACTTATACCTTCCATCCTAGGTCTATCACATCACTAAAAAAATGCATTCATCCTAAAGGAAAATCCATATATATATAATAGTGATTCTTTTGGTTCAATGGCCGGACCCTCACAACCTTATTATCCCTAGCACTGTTATCCTACTACACCCTCCATAGAACTATGTGCAGCTTGATTTCCATCCTCGTGGGGTACATTGAATCATCCATTATCCATGTTAAGGGCTCATTCTAACTTTTTTTTTCCGGTTCATCGACCTGAATCCTCCCCCATGAAGCGCATGGTGATCTGAACTAGGTCCTCATTTATGCCATGTCTTGTAATTACAGCATTACGTGACTCTCATTTCCTACCAACCCTAGTCCATGAACTATGAGAATAATCCAAGACCACTCTGCATCCTTTCCGCAAGACAATAAACTCTAAGAAATCTTATAACTATGTTTGGCTTGATTCCCCTCTTCATGAAATACGTAGGAACACCCATGCATTATTGTCTTTAGGTCCAGCCCCACGATTTTCCAAATAATGTCCCTTATATTTTGGTCCCTTGGCCCGAACACATTTCGGAACATGTGGTGTGGCGATTACCTATTAAGTTCTCATTCATGTACAATTTTTTAATAGCCGCACCATGTGATTCCCACATCTTTTCCCAGTGCGGTCTATGTTCTATGACTCAAAGCTATGATCTCCCACTGGGAATTTCACATCACATTTTTCTATTTCACCACCCTACGTACATTCCATTAAATCAAGATCCCTTAATGTTCCACCATGGGATATAAAGTTGAAGTCATGCGATCCCAGGTCCCATGTCCTTGGTATGGGCCTTGACTCACTCTATCTGATACATTTTATCGCCGTATTCAGATGCGTTTAGACACAGGGCCCAAAGTGTGGAATTTTCAGGGGGACATTCCCCTCGTTCCATGTCAAAGCTGCATGATCTAGTCATTTGGATCCTCATCATCTTCTAGTCTTAAAGGGCCCCCTTGTGGCCTGGTCTCAGGCCACACTGGCTTACATACCGTCCTGGGCCAACATCCCTAAAGACCCCAGATGACATTTGTGACAGGTCCTGTGTATCGAACATGGTCAGTAGTCGACACTCATTTGTATGTCCCCATTCCTGGATAACAAGATTGGGATACTGTGTTTCGAATATGGTCAAAAGGGATCCAATATCACCATGCCACCATAATTTTGGTCCAAATCTCGGGCAACATGATTCACACATTTCGACTTCCTTATGTTCAAGTGGAATTCCAACATACTCGACTTTACTTTTCCCCACATATAGATGCATTATATATGCGGGTCAGCATTAGTAGGAAGTCATTCACCTGGTGTCCCATCATCCCTAATGTGTGCCTTCCTGTTCTAGGAATTTTACATCACTCTTAGTTTCCCATATTGAAAATGACTCACGTGGGATTAGTAGTTCTAGTAGGACATGTACTGGCGCAGCCATGACACACGTTCCTTTCACCCTCCTTCATGACGTTATGATGTGCTCTCAGAAAATAATATGGCTTGATTCCCATCCTCATTGGGAATATAGAAATTCCCAACCCCTTTGCTTCATACCCATACTCATTTTCACGTTTGGTTCCTTGACCTGAAGAGTTTCCTCCAATGATACGTGATGTGATCCCGACTCTATGTCCTCATTCACGTCGGATTTATAGTTATCACCCCACATAATCCATTTCTATAATCTTCCCTTTCACTCCACATCCTATCATATGACGTTAAACTAAACGAGCCAATATTTCCTCAATGCATGAAAATAAACTGTGGTTCTCCACTAAACAAGTTCAGGATTCCCTATGATAATCATGGGATGCATCAGTGTCCTCTCTGGAGAGGATTCTCCCTAACAGTGTTGGTCTCAGACTACCCTGTGCCTCAATAACTATGTTTGGCTTGATTCTTATCTTTATGTGATAGGTAGTCACACGCATCCATTTCATTTTGGGCCCATCCAGGGGGTTATTAATCCTCTTGGTCCCAAGTCCCCGATCACAGTCCACTCTCTATGACCTTAATCTAGGAGCCTGCAACCTATGTAACAGAACTTTAAACTGTTATCCATTGTCCATGTAGTATGACCATTAATATGTGTGCACCGTCTTTACTATATGACATGAAACTTAAAGTCTTTCCAAGTCCTTACCAGAGAGAGCCTATTTGGAAGTATGCTTCATCCCTGATCAGACCGATGTACCCACCTAATGCATTTCCACCACAGTGGCATAATTTCAAGAGTGTTGGACTCCATTTTAACCAACCATCCCTCCACACTCCACGAATTTCATAAAATTTATTCAGATACTCATCCTTTTTCACGTCTGGAGTAATGGATGACATTTCTAGTTAGGCCCTATGTATTGATCTTGGTCACTGGTCGGATCTCCATCGTTATCCCTATTTCAGGATAATTCAATAAGGATACTATGTTAAGAACATAGTCAAATGCCATTATTAATTCTCATTCCATAACTAATGTGTTCCAAATCATTTGTATTGTGATTCAAACCTTCAATTTCCCATGTTCGGATTTATTCAAGTGCCCCTGACATTTCCCTGTTCGTGAATAAGAGCACAATGGGAAAACAGTAATTCGACTATTCTGGGAGCATCATTCTATAGTCTGTTCACTCACTTCACTCCTCGGGAATCTGGATTGGTTGTTCGAACCTCGGGTTCCCGAATCGTGGTTGTCACTCCTACATTGAAATGAAGTAATAGTGCAAGCAACCCATGTTTCTCGCCCCAGGTATGACCCACTTGATCTCAGGAATGGATTTATATTTATTTTAGGACTGTGGTTGAATGTATTAAACCAAATGAAAAAGTTTATAAATCTATTCACACATGATGTTCAAAACATAAGGTATTAAGGTGAAACTAGTTTATGAGTTTGACCAAAACAAGGCCATTATGGATCAACATCTGGATAGATCATTCTAGCGCCATTATATTTTGGATTATGGCCTCTAGTATAACTTTCCACCCCCTCGGATCCCTCTCTTCATTAAAATCCATTGATTGCAGTGCACTAGCCATAGCCTATGCTTGTGCATGTTCTGTTTGACATTCCATCATTTTTTGACCTACTTCCACTAGCTGCACTTGGGCATCCGTAAGATGGTCCCTAATTTGCTCCACTATCTCGGAACAGTTGACCTGAAAACCTCATTTTCATTAACTTGTTCGACAATGCATCAGACATCTTGTTCCACCTTCAAGAACTCTTGGGTACTCCCCGACACGTTTTGACATCAAGAAAAGTTCAAGAGTCGGATGTTTTCGTGAAACATCTCTGCCATGTAGTTGCAAATTGTCAAACGAAGACAACGAGCATCCCCCCTCTATCATTGAGAAAGAATAACTAGGTTTGAAGAAATCCAATCCATTTTATCCAATCTATCTAAGCCTGACTGAGAAAGCAATTGATACACTCCTACCCCTTGCATCACATCATATGACTCTCATCGGTCATTTCTAAATCAGAATTATCTATCTGCTCAGGATCTGTAGGGTGATAGCTACAGAAAGCGGACAAGAGAACAAAATCATGGTATTTTTCATGTACTCCATCCAAGCGGTTTCAATTTCCAACATCTATGAGACCATCCTATGTCACCTAAGTCTCATCAACTCCATTGCTGACCTCAAGACTTTCAAAAGTGTTAATACAACTATTATCCATAGCTTATCTCTCAAAAAGTGCCCAAGCTGGCTCAATTTTGGTAATGCGCCCTAAATGAGGAGACATGTTTTCAATTGAACCACTCGTGGATGGTATGGATTTAGAAGCCTATCGAGCCTCCAATGCCATGATTACTGTACAATAGTGAAAAACCTAATTTACTGGGTTCTCTAATATCCCATACAAGAGGTTATGTGATACAAAATGAAAAAAAGAAACTTACAAGAACATAGTGCATCTGCCTATGGGGTTCCTGTCACCATAGGAGCTTTCACTATAGGGGATCCCTCACCACATGTTAGCTCAATAATTGGCGGCAGCTTCTCCCCTTTTTTCTATTGGTGCATCCTCCATCCCCCCTCCATTGGATGGGGCCTCCTGATCGGCGCCAATATGCACATGAGCGGAATAAGGAGATCTGATTGAGGGTTACAAAGAAATAATGAAGGGGGAATGATAGATAAGGGCTGAGACATACATCGCTTAGCTCATTTATGCCTACATCAGAGCCAACGATCTCTCCACTCTCGGGAAGGCTCCCCTGGTGGGACGTCCCATGGGACCATCCATGTTCAAGATCCTCTTCTCCTTCACATCATTTTTATCTTCTCCTTCACCATCCCCTTCCGCCTATTCTTATTCTGTCTCACTGCCCTCTGGATCCTCGTCATTGTAGTCATCCTCAGGAGTCATCTTGTTGGGATCATTCTACTAGGCGAGAATTAACATTACCTCGAGGGGTGGTTCCTCTAAATGACATCGCTGGCATGCATATGCATCCATCGACATAAGGTATGCATGTCAATGGTGGATGTTTACCCTTTCATCATACAGGATGAGTCCGTCCTCTGGCAGCTGGATTTTTCCTAGTATTATTTTCTTCCATAGGGATTCAATGTCCATCAAAATTCGTAGGGTCAACCAGGTCATCCTTAGTTCTGGGAAGATTTTACCATTAGAAGGTTGAAGAAGATATCCTATTTTCTTCCTGGGGTGTTCCATGACAGCTCAGTGAGCCCATCTCCCACTTAGCGATGAAGGCACAACCATGCCGTGTGATGTTCCCGCTATTATAGTCCCGACTTATGCAGGCCCCATTGCGCAACTCACTTTTAGCCTTTCCTCTCCAACAGTGCCCTGTCTTCTCTATCGCTGCCCAGGTTCTACACTAGCTACCTTGAACTGCGCCACCCTCTTTTGCAAAATCCACTCAGGGTATGCTAGAATCAAAGGATTGGTATATTCTATCAAGAAACCATCATGGACTCATGTTGGAGGAATGGTAATTACGTCCCCAGAGCCCTGCGTTGAGAACATCAGCCAAATTCATTTAAGAGTGCAGGGAAGAAACTACACTCGATCATCTGTATTCACATTCTTTGGAATCTGATAGAGACCCCCAAACTGCCTGGAAAATCATGACTGCATATAGGGATCACAAAGGGTCTTCCCATAAACATGGACCACAAGCACCCCTCCTCTGATGCCCTAAATGTATTCTCCTTGCTCGAGTGATCCTTTCCCATTTTCTATCATCTGTCCAGTCGGGGTGGGGAATGGGATAAAAGTAAATTTGGCATGATTTCTTATTCTAATCCTTACCCCCTCTGCATTGAGGATCAACAGTATGGCCCCAATAATGTTCTACAAAGAAGGTCACATGTTGTTACCTGAAGGATGAATTGCATTTGGAATGGTATACCCACAACAATTTTCCACGACCGAGCCTTGAATGATCAGGAATGGACCACATATTCTCCTCGGCGACCCATATCGAAATGCACACCAGAATGGCTTACAAGCAGGCCAACATAGGGACTCACATATTGAACCTCTGATTAGTAGCCATGATACCAACCATCACCATGGTCACTCGACGAACACCCAATCCTGGTGTACCTCACTATTAAGAGTCACCCACTCCAGAATGTTCCATTAAATTATGCTTACCAGATGTTTGTGTCTCTACTTTCATTTATACTAAAGCCCCATGATTTATGTAACGTCTCGGTTCCGCAAGCCACCCAGAGGCACCCAGTACCAGGTTCGGCACATGACATCAAACAAGTTTCCCCAAACGCAGACTCTGCTGACTAGCAGCGAGGGCCTTGGTGAGTCAGTGGGGAATCTATACCCTCATTCGGTAATGTATACAGTGGATGAACAACCAAACACAATAGTGGAAACAATAAAAAGCATACAACAACTGAACTAAACAGCGCAAGCAATGTATTAAATAATAATGATGCGACATGGTACATATGTCTATGGAAAGAAATAAACAAACCATCGTGCAAAAATACAACTAAAAACAGAGTGCAAATGAAAAACAATGTAAACTCCTCATCATGGAAAGCCGTATCTTGGTCCCCTACTCTCCATCTCCACAGCAAGTTAGGTACCTGAAGTAGAAGGCTGCTTCCCCTTATCTATTACTGCAACAACTTAGCCGATTTGAGCCAAAAAGTAGGACCCAAACAGGGTGTGAGACAAATTCCCAGTAAGAAATTATCCAAAGATCTGTGCCTAACAGTCAATGAATACATGGCAGTAATAAAATAGGAAGCAGTAAACAAGAAAACACAAGCAGCTACAATCCACAGTTCTATATATAATATACACAAGGAACAACCACTGAACCAAGCAGAACAAAAATCTATCCTCTGGCTAGTTCTCACAGAATAAACCTTAAGGTTCAACCTACAAGTACTAGCTACCCTCTTGGAAGCACACACAGTCTCACCCATCTGGTTTAGAAAAATAATAGACTCTCTTGGAAGCACTCACCGTCAATTCCTCCTAGAGTCTCTTATTGTGTAAAAGGCTCTCTAGGGAAGCCATCAATGTCAATTACCCTGTGGCCCATGTCGAGGATCTACAGACTCTCTGACGAACAACACAACATCAATTCCTCTTGTTGTCTCGCATCGTAAATAAGGACACTCTAGAGATTCCCTTTCGTCCATTCTCCATATGGTCCACTACACTAGGTTCTCACAGAACTGTATAAAAATAAACATGCATAGCACATGTGTATCATCCATTTAAACCTCAAGAACTAATTGGCTATCATTATAAGGCTCAATAGCATAACAAAGAAATAGTTCCCCTATCCAACAACTAGGCATGGAAACTGGAAAAAATTCCTAACATGTAGAACAAGAATAGAAAACATCCAGAGTACAGTAAAACTACCATATTCAGAGGCAATAACATCTAATCTAGAAATAAAGCAATGTAGGCAATTTATAGTGGGGAAAACAGGAACACACAATACCCCGTTCAAGGGTATTGGTGTAATTTTCACAAAATACTCATAGACATTATATAGAGAGAAACAAACAACCTACCTCAATCCTAGGAGATCGATATACATGAACCACGATGATTGATTCTCCCTAGAACGTCGTAGATCTGAGAAAACACACAAAACACTCAACCCACGACAACATGAAAACAAGGAGGAACCATGGAATAAGGCTAAACCAGAAGAGAGATCATACCGAGTCGATCCCAACACAGTTGACGATAGCTATAATGAAGATTAGATGGAGGCACGATGACTCGGAGAAGATTTTCGGCCCTCGGCGCTCTTGGACCAACAGAATCTGGAGAAGAGGCTATTTCTGTGCGTCAGGCGCGACCCATGTCCATTTAGTGAAAAAAATAAAACAACAAAGTGTGTATTTTTAATGTACATGATGTGTAGTGGGTTTTTCCACACTCTACCAAAATCGGCCTCCACATCACCCCTACACACCGTGTGTGTGGCCCAGACACGACCAGCACATGGATTCGAGCGGGAAAAGAGTACAATGTGTGTACTAAAAAAGTACATGGTGTGTACTTCAAAAATTTCCAGAAACATTATTTTTCTCAAAAACACCAAAAAAGGAATGGCGTACCTGAAATGAAGATTCGGGTTCTTACAAACTTCCCCCCTTATAGAAATTCATCCCCGAATTTCCCTAACAAGGCGGAGATGAAGAAACCCTGAACAACACTAGCCATTGCTATCATTCATCGGCCTCCCTATCCAAGGTCTCATCATGTACTCGCCCATGCTGCCACAACACCCATACAAGAGGAACAGATTGCCCGTGGAGAACCCTCATACTGCGATCGACAATCAGGATAAGATGCTCCTTGAACGACGCATCTGCTTCATGTTCAACCTCCTTAGGCTGAAAGACATGGGACAGGTCTTAACGGTAACATCGGAGCTGAGCGATGTGGTAGATGTCATGCATAGCTCGGTACCTCTGATGTAGCTGCAAATGATTAGCAACCAGCCCCACTCTCCATAACACCTCAAATGGCCCGATGTACCGCAGTGAAAGCTTTCCCTGTCTCTGAATCTTCATGTGTCCCAACCTCAATGTGACACGTAGGAAAACCTGATCCCCGACCTCAAACCCTAGAGGACATCTCCGATGATCAGCATAAGATTTATGCCGAGACTTTGTCATAGCCATCCTATTTCGAATCAGCTCTATCTGCTCTGAGGTCTCTTGAAGAAGACGAGGTCCCAATAAAGCTGCCTTTCCTGCCTCAAGCCATCATACTGGTGATCGGCATGGCCTACCGTATAATGCCTCGTATGGTTCCATCTGAATGGTAACCAAGAAACTATTGTTATAGGAGAAATCCACCAGAGGTATATACTTCTCCCAGTAACCTCCAATGTTTAGAAAGAAATCTCAGGGCATATCCTAATGTACATGGATCGTGCTATCGGACTAGCCATCAGTCTGGGGATGGTATGTTGTACTCAAAAGTACTTGTGTACCCAAAGCCATCTGAAGTTTGTGCCAGAACCGAGAGGTAAAGCACTCATCCCTATTTGAAACAATGGAGTGTGGTACTCTATGTAGACACACGATCTCTCTAATATAATGTAATCCTAGGTCATCAACACTGACGGTCTCCATGATCGGTAAAAAGTGAGAAAAGTTCATGAGCCTGTCGAAGACAACCCAAAAAACATCGTTCCCTCGAGGTGACCTCGACAATCTGGTCATGATGTCCATCGCAACATCGTTCCACTTCCACTCCATAATGTCTAACTACTGTAAGAGGCATGCTGGTCGCTGATGCTCTGATTTCACCTTCTGAAAAGTCGAACATCTCAAGACAAAACCAGAAACATCCCTTTTCATACCTGGCCACCAGTACTAGAAATGAATATCCCGATACATCTTGGTTACGCCAGGATGAACTGCCCAAACAGAGGAATGAAAATCCAATATCATCTCCTTGAGTATGTCTGATGGCACCCATATCTGTCCCTGGAAACGCATGATCTCATCCTCGCCCACTGTCCATCTAGGAAAAGGGTCCTCTCCTTACACACTCTCCCACAAGACTAAGACTTCTGAGTCTAATAGATGCCTCATCCGTACCCGATCAAGAAGTGTATAGGTAACAACTACAGATGATAGGTAATTTTGTCCCTGTCTATCGTGCACCTTCAGAATCATCTCAGAGAACATAGCCATAAACTTCCACTAACTGTTGGCCTCCTGAACTTCCTGAATATGAGTTCTCATGCTCAACGGATCTGCCACTGCATTGCCCTTTCCTAGCATATAGGCAAGCTATAAATTAATAGACTGAAGATACTCAACCCACCTATGCTGCCTCAAATTCAGATCACTCAGAGTAAAGATATACTTGAGACTCATGTGGTCAGTGAAGACCACAAAGTGATCTCCCATAAGATAGTGTCTCCAATAGAATAAGGCATGATCAATAGCTACCAACTCCTGATCGTGCGTTGGGTAGTTCCTCTCATGTGGCCTCAACTGTCGAGACCCATACACAACGACTCCATATCCCTCCATAAGCATAGCTCTCAGCCCGATACCTGAATCATAATAGTAATAAATGTAGCTCTTGCCTAGCTCTGGAAAGACTAGTATTGGTGTTGATGTCATCCTCCCATTCATCTCCTGAAAGGCTGACTCACATGAATCTGACCATAAGACCATCACCCCCTTCATGGTCAGACCTTTCAAGGGTGCTGCTAGATGAGAATAGTCTTGAATGAAGCGTATGTAGTATCCATCCATCTCTAGAAAGCTCCGTAGCTCAAATACGTTCTTTGGCTACTTTCAGGAAACTACAACTATCACTTTCTCTGGGTCCACTGATACTCCTGCCTCTAAGATGACGTGTCCCAAGAAGTGAATCTGATCCATCTAGATGTGGAACTTTGAGAGTTCTTCATAAAGCTGATGCTCTCTTAGTGTACTTAGAATGATCTCAAGATGAGTGTCTTGGTCATGTCGAGTGTGAGAGTACACAAATATGTCCTCCACGAAGACCACGATGAAGTAGTCCAAGTAAGGATGGAACAATCAGTTCATCAGTGCCATGAAAACTACAAACGCATTCATGAGACCAAATGGCATGACTATGTACTCGTATAGACCATACATACTCCTGAAGGTTGTCATTGGTATATCTGATGGTCTAACGTGTAACTGAGGATAACCAAATCTCAAGTCAATCTTCGAGAACACCCGGGATCCTCGAAGTTGATCAAAGTGGTCATCGATCCATGGAAAGGGATATTGGTTCATGACCATCAACTGGTTTAGCTTCTGATATTTCACACAAAGATGAAGGGTACCATCTGCCTTCTTCGCAAACAAGACAGGCGAACCCCAAGGAGAAGTACTGGGTCAGATGAAACCCTTCTATTGCTACTCCTCCAACTATTTCTTGAGCTCTGGAAACTCAGGTGTGGCCATACTATAGAGAGGAATGGACACCGGTGCCGCTCCTAGCACGAGATCAATAAAGAATTCTACCTCACGCTCTGGAGGGAAACCTGAAATGTCCTCTGGAAAGACATCCCTGAAGCGATCCACCACTGGAGGAAAGTAAAACTGTGGAGTACCCTGATCATACAAATAAAGAGTAGCAATATGGGCTGTCACCCCTCCTATCCGAAGATGCTCGAGTCCCACTCGACTCGCCCGAACGTCCCATTAGCCTCTATAAATAAAGGATTCACCCTCTGGTGAGATGAAACTAACCCTACGGTGGTAATAGTCGACGACTTCCTAGAAGGGAACTAGACAGTCCATTCTAAGAATGACATCATAGCCTATCTTCTCTAGGATGTAGAGATCCAATGAGAAATGATACCCTACAACATCGAGAGGGAACTCTCTACACTGTCATACACTAGATGTCCATGTCCCCAAAGGTGTTTCTAGTGTCAAAGAGTCTGCAGAAGAAAAGATACAGAGACCTAGGATCTCCACAACAGCAACATAGATAAAGCTATCTGTAGAACCAGTACAGAAAATAGCTGAATATAAAACTGAGGCCACTAAGATTGTACCTGGAACAGTAGAAGGTCTGGGATCCTGCTTCTGGTAGGTATTCTCCACCGCAATATCCCGGCATGTCACGTGGCCCTATGACCCTACCTAACCACTCTGAGTTGAACCTCCCTACTAGCACTGAAGGACTAGTGACTGACTGCCTTGGCCTCATCCTTCACCTAAGCCTGAACGTCCAGATGAACTCCAGTTCCCCGACTACTGAGAAACTGGTGGTGCTACTCCTAAACATGGAGTCATGGAAGAACCCCCGTCTCCAGCTACTAGTGAGAACTCATGGTAGAAACACTGAAGATGACTCATCTTGCTGCATGATCGGCACTCCACTGGGTCCCTCTGGAACTACGGCCTCGTGTGCCCTGCCCTTTCACACAGGTAGCATACTACCTGGCTACTGGAAGATGTATCTCGCCTCTTCAGATCTCCACGCATAGGCTCCCTACAACACTTCCTGCTGTCAGCTTGAGGATCAATATCTATAGAAGCATAACCACCCTGGATCACAGCTCCAGAGTCTCTCAGATTGTGCTCCGCGATCAGTGACTAGTTGATGATGAAAGAGATGGATGTCAACTGGTAGAGATTCACCTGCGAGTGGATCTCCCACCTGAGACCATCCTCAAACATCCATGATAAGAATAACCCACTTCCATCCCGGAGGGGTGTGAAACGCAGCAACACAGTGAAACGAGAGGAGTACTCCATAACTGAAAGAGTACCCTACTCTAGGCTCATAAAGTCTCAGGATAGATAGGCCCTTAGGGTCACTGGGTAGAAGTTGTCATTAAACACATGTTGGAACTCCTCCCAAGTCATAACCTGCTGATGACCCGCCTATGAGATCACATACCACTACCTCTTGGTGGAGTCTCGAAGTATGTAGGTAGCAAGCTTGAAACCCCTATCTGGAGGCTTATCCAAATGCTCGAAGATTGTCAGTATGGATTCTAGCCAGAACTATGAAGCATGTGGTCCTCCTTCCCCTGAGAAAGTAGGTGGATGTTGCTGTAGGAAAACCAATGTCAAATCTTCCATAGTTGAGGTAAGAGGCAGTGCTACCTAGAAGGTCTGCATCATCCTCATAAAACCTTCCCTGAACTGCGCATCATCGCCTGCAACTGGTATGACAGCCGCTGCCAAGGCTGGCTCGACTGGAGGATCAGAAGGAAGTCCATGATCATCCATATCTGGCGTCTGAACTCTGCTTGATGACAAACGTACAACTAGAGGAATTCTCAGAGGCATAGCTCTGAAATATCAAAAGTACACCTTAGATCAGAATAACAAGGATAGAGAACACAAGATTACAAAATGGGAATAGGGGAAGAAAAACACACAAGTTTACAAAACACGACTACAAGACGTGTATAAAAATTATTTGGCATGTTTACTTAAACCATAGACATGGGAGTGTAATTTTTCTACACCTGGTCGTGTAAAACCCTATACTACACATTGTGTTATCCCTACACATGGCGTGCACTTGAACTCTACTCCCCTGTATGAGTCTCCTGGCACAGCTAACCCACAATGTCTTCATTAACTGAGACTACATTGTGTGTTCCCCATGGACACGGCCTGTAGTAGACAATGTGTCAACGACCCGTGTTTTTAATTACACGGCCGGCTACATGGATGAGACTACACATTGAGTTCCTAAAAAACACAACTTGTACTTGATGATTTTTCCCGAACTGTGTTGTTAGTTACATGGCCAGGTACACTGCTGACCCTTACACGACATGTTCTGAATAAACACGGCATGTATAGGAGGAGAGAACATCGTTCCGAGTTGTTTGTGACACGGTCAGGTACTGAGGATAAGGATACATGGCATTTTCATTCAACACAATGCATGCATGAGACGAGCTTCCCAAACCCATGTTGTTAGTGGAACGACCGGGTACACGACTCACTACTACACGGTTTGTACCTTCCTTACAAGGCGTGTTCCTGATGTTACTTTCAGGACACCATGTTTCTGCTCACACGGTTAGTGACACGGCCTGAAAACTATATTGCATGTATCCAAAAAGTACATGCCGTGTATTCTGTGTTTTTATGGGAAGTAGCTCAGAAACTGCACAGAATCCTAGAAACACTGATAACAAGGCAAAAAGGTTCCAAATTCTAATATGTGAGGGCCCATACTCCCCACGAATGAAATCTTGGCATCTCCTACAATCATATACAAAAGAAAACTGGATCATGATCCACCAATTTCTGATTTAAGAGGGCCCATAACACCTCAAGAATCAAATTTTGGCATTAATTTATGAAAAATATGAAACAAACAATCCTCTAACAAAGCAGTAGAGATTCAATCAATCGTCTATCACAACAACATGCATAATCTAAAAAAATTCTATCACAACATCATGCAATCGCTATTGCACCCTTGATTGCATGGCAAGAATGCATGGCATACGATTTCTACAGGTGCCTATATGATGCATGAGATGGCATACCCTCATCTCATCGGGTCGCGACATAAATAGAACCACAATCGTCAAGAAAATAACAACAAAAAGCATGTGAATCACTCTTGGTGAAATCATTTCAACTGGAAAATCTCAAAACAAGAAACTGCAATTAATGAGGTAGTATTAGTTTTCCCTGTACACGAGTTAGCTACTCTCGATCACAGCTTAATAACAATTATAAAATCCATCATATCCCTGGATAAAGGCTCCAAACAAAAAATCAACAGAAACTAACTCCTCTGATACCACTTTGTAACGTCCCGGTTTTAAAAGCCACCCAGAGGCGCCCCGTACCCGGTTCTCCACATGACCCCAAGTGCGTTTCCCAAAATTCTAGAGGCTTTCGCCTAGCAGCGAGGGCCTTGGTGAGTCGGTGGGGAAACTATTCCCTCATTTGGTAAAGTTTACAGTGGAAGAAAAACCAAACCAAATAGTGGAAACAATAAACAACATACAACAACAGAACTGAACTATGGAATGAATGTATAAAATAATAATGATGCACCATGGTACATATATCTATGGAAAGCAGTAAAAAAACCAACATGCTGAAATAAAACTGAAAACATATTGAAAAAAAGTAAACTCCTCAGCATCGCAAGTAGTAGCTTGGTCCCCTCCTCTACATCTCCACAGCAAGGCATGTACCTGAAGTCGAAGGGTGCTTGCCCTTATCTATACATGAAACAACATAGTCTGTTTATGACTAGAAGCATGACCCAAAGAGGGTGTGAGACAAAGTCCCAGTATGCAATCACCAAAAGATTTGTGCCTAATAGTCAATGAATACATGGTAGTAATAAAACAGGAAGCAGTAAACATGAAAACACAAGCAGTTACAATCCACAGTTCTATATATAAAGTACACAAGGAACAAACAATGAATCATGAAGAAAAAAAGGTAACCTCTAGGTAGTTCTCATAGCCTAACCCCTGAGGCTCAACCTACAAATACTAGCTACCCTTTGGGAATCACACACAGTCTCACCCCTCTGGTTCAACTAATGAATAGACTCTCTGGGGAAGCACTCACCGTCAATTTCCCCTATAGTCTCGTATCGTGCTAAAGGCTCTCTGGGGAAGCACTCAATGTCAATTCCCCCTGTGGCTCACATCAAGGATCTACAGACACTCTAAGGAAGCACTCAACGTCAATTCATCCTATGGTCTCGCATCGTAATTATGGACACTCTGGAGAAGCCCTTCCGTCCATTCTCCCTATAGTGAACACACTAGGTTCTTGCAACCTTGTGTAAAAATAAACATGTATAGCGCGCATGTATCATCGAAGTAAACCTGAATAACTACATGGATATCATTATAAGGCTCAACAACATAACAAAGCAACCATTCCACTATCCAACAACTAGGCATGGTAACTGGAAAAAACGCCTAATAGGTAGAACAAGCGTATAAAACATCCAGAGTACTGTAAAACTACCATATTCATAGGAAAAAACATCTACTCTAGCAATCAAGCAAATAAGGCAATTTAATAGGGGAAAAACATGAACATGCAATACCCCGTTCAAGGGTATTGGTGGAATTTTAACAAAATACTCAATGAAATTCTATTGAAAGGAAAAAACCACCTAACTCGATCCTAGGATATCGATATACTTGAACCATGATGACTGATTCTCCCCAGAACGTTGTAGATCAGAGAAAACGCACAAAACTCTAATCCCACGACAACTTGAAAACTAAGAGGAACGATGGAACTAGACTAAAGAATACGAGAGAGAATTCGGAGGCAATTCCAACGCAATTGACGGAATATTGAACAGAGATCGGACGGAGGCACGATGACTCAAAGAAGATATGTGGCCCTTGGCACTCTCGGACGAACGAAATATGGAGAAGAGGTCGTATCTGTGCTTCAGGCGTTACCCCGGTCCGTTTAGTGAAAAAAAGAAAAGTACAAGGCGTGTATTTTTAAAGAACACGGCTTGTAGTGGGTTTTCTTCGTACTCCACCAAAATCGGCCTCCATGTCTCCCCTACACACCCTGTGTGTGGCCCAGACAAAGCCAACACACTGCTTTGAGTGGGAAATGATTACACGGTGTGTACTCAAAAAGTAAATGCTCTGTACATCAAAAATTTCTAGAAAATTTATTTTTCTAAAAAACTCCAGAAAAAGAAAGGCGTACATGAAACAAATATCTGGGTTCTTAAAATTTATATTCCCAAACCTTGAGGATAAACCAGTGCAATCTGCACTTGATCCTCGGTGCCGCAGTCAGACACCGCTTTCCTTTCCCAGACATCCTGACTTATGGATCTATTTGTAGAAATAAGTTAAACTATTTTTTTGTCAGTGAGGTCCTTTAATAAGTCCTTGACCCCCAGTCTCTCTTTAGTGCACTCCAACAGATGCCATGTTAGGATAAGAGTTCATGACCTGTCTCCCCAGATGTTCTTCATCGGGATGAATTCATCATACACGTGCCCATATAAAGGGATACCCCAGATGAAATCAATGTAACAAAGTCTGATACCAACATCCCCATTGTGAATATGGATTTTTTTTTCTGTGGACCATTAGGTTAATAACTATTTACCGAGTTCATGCTGATGGTTGAAATGGAACTGTGATGTCCACAACGCCTCGAACCACCAGATGTGCTGTAGTTTTCACCCAAACAGGTCAAATGTCTTGTATACCCAATATGCCCAGGCACATTCACTAATTAAATTGCCACTAGAGCACATATCCCAATCCTATAGCCAGGTGTTTGTTTTGTCATGGACACTCTGTCGGAATGTACTTTCGTAATCGGCCGGAGAATCCTCTATGACCGTGTCAATTCCCAAGATAGTCATGGCCATGGGTTTTCGGAAATAAACATCCTTATGACTAGTTTCTCTTTCATGATGGCCATTTATAATGTTATTATATCGAGGTAGGTCATCATTACGGATCACCGACAATTGCGGTGTGTTGAATTCAAATCTGTGCATGGGTACCTCCTCCAAAATACCCAAGTCCTATTTTAGAAATTTTTTAGACATTGCATACTTTTTTGGGCTTGGTTAGCAGGTTGAAGAGAGTATGATTGATTGATACGATCTTCTGGGTGCCATAAACCTAAAGGTTGATAGCCATCTCGGCTCTTCGAGCGACGAACAAAACATCTCTATTAGTGGCAGCCCGATTAACATCAATTTTCATTAGGTGAGGTATCTAGGTGTTGGCAAGAAAAATCAAGAGTTGGAATGAAAAATTAGGAGGTGATGTGATGAAATAGGAGTACGTGTGAAAAATAGAGGTCATGGCATGAAAAACAACATGTTGCGCGTACGATGACAGCTGAACTCGGGGAATTTGGCACAACAGATGTGGTTTTTCGCATAGGAATATGAACGATTTTCATGCGCGAGAGCTCCTGAAGTATCGCGCTAGAAAAATTGATGTTGACCAAAGTACATGTAAGGGATTTTATTGGAATGAAGATGGGATTACATGAAAATGAATAGTGATTTTCACACCACATACTAGCTTTTCTCGCATCTACAGGGATTTCGCACGTGTAGAATGGATTTGTGCTCCAATTCCCCGATTTCCACACATCTATGGGGTTTTTTACACAAAAACCCCACGATGATAAGAATTTCCGAATTTCCCTCGGAATCCTACAATTTCGTCCCCTCACTGATTTGATTCTGAGGGGGGGGGGGCATTTATAGACACTAAAAATTGCTCAAGGGATGAAGGATATTTTGTCGTGACAAACCAAAGTCATATTTTGACCCGGCGATCAGTTCGGGAGGGACGGGAAGGGCCGTGTGAAAAAATCAAGGGTGTGCATGAAAATAATCTCTCCAATGTGGAAAACTGCAGAATCTGATGAATATTTCTGTTCCTACGAGCAAACTTCTGCGCCTGCGGGAAAATCCCTTTCACACGGGTAGAAAATTCAGCACAACCAACCACACGCACAAATAGTTGCATGCACCACACCCATGAGGATACTCTTTCGCGCTGCCAACATTGGAGTGATAAATTTCACCCAGACCATTTTTTTAATGGATCGGGTGACCCCAATCACTTATAAATATTTGGGCGCCTCTTCAACTTCTAATGAAAGAAGAATCTGAACAGTCTCCTCTGTGCGAAATACACCTCTCTTGTGCTCAAAAGATAGCTTTCAATTAATGGGTTTTTCGGAACAGGTCACCTAGGGGTCCAACTTTACTTGAGACCACTCTTTCTTAACTATCATCCATATCCCTTCTATTCTCTTCCCCTGTGTTAAATCCTTTCCAATTATGCGAAATCATTTACAATTACGTGCAATACCTTTCCATTGCGCACAATCGTTATGTCTTGCATGAACTCTCCACTACATGGGCTAAAACCCTTGACTCCCCTTTATGCTCAAGCGGGCGAATTGTGCACCAGCATGGTCTTTTTCTTGCATGGACCTCAATTGCGAGACACCCTGGTGTTTTCTACGAAACTGTTCTCTTTGTGCACAATCCTCCCTCCTTTTATGCACATGTTTGATGTCTCTCTTCCAGACATCATTCTTAGGAGCCTCCCACACCCAAGACATCTACGACACACACCATTTTCCAATACGACCTTCTAGACTCATACGAAGTAAATTCATTGTTCCTTGGGTGGAATTTCAGATTGTGTTGCTTCACATATTGCTTCTTCGCATAGACACGCTAACATATATTAATTCTTCACATAGCCACGCTATTGTGGATCCCCAATGGGATCACCACACAAGACTCCCTAACGATGGAATTGTTGATGCCTTCCATTCAAAAATGGTGGGCGGGTATCAGTTTTATAAGTCCTAGGGGTGCAGTATAATCCAAAATCGTCCGAGCTGCAGAATGTGAAACTTCCATTCACCTTCGTCCTCAACACATGATTTTAAATTGTGACCTCACCCCGTTCCATTCTCGTGGGGTTCCCCATCTCGGACATTCTCTACTCCCAATGGTCTATATGGGAATGAGATCATTACACATGTGGAATGAGATACTTTTCATCCGAGAAGCGTCTGTCCATGGGGAAAGGAAAACCACACTGGTGTTATCACTTTACTTTCCTTGAAAGAGGGAGCACCCTGGATCCACCTCTCTTCTTGGGTTGGAAATCCCTCTCCCACTGTGATTTTTCACCACCCAGTCCTCCACCCTAATGTAAGTCACATTCTCCATCTCCCTAGGCTACAAAATTTGTGTAAGCACCTATTCTCTCTTTGGGCTTCTAACCACGTGTGAGCCCTACTTCACATCCCACATACTCACCATTCTCGACATGATCATCTTGTCTTTGTTGTCTATTGATTCTCATACCGAGAATGACTCACACGGAGTTAGAGCTTGAATCCCCCATGAAATCCTCTTCAGGCATCCTAGAGTGTAATACCCAAACCATATCTGATGTACATGGCCTTTGATACTTTCCCAAGAATGATACGTAGGAAGCCTCCCTGAGGTTCAAGCCTAACACCCAGTCGTTGCGACCCCATTAATGTCTATTCACCAAACACTACCTAAATTACAAGGTCTTGGATCCATGCAAAGAAAGAGCAGATAGAAAGCCGTCCTGAGGTTAATGGCCAACAACTATTGGTCTTTAACATCTTCACATCGGTTCACCAAAACAACCTGAACTACTGGTAATTCAATTTTTCCAAGGAAATGTTCATAGGAATCCTCCCTTATGTTCAATCCCAACAACTGATCGTTCTGTCTCCATTCATGTCGGTTCTCCCAAACCAACATGAACTACGATGACTTTGATCCTCATCAATGTATGGTATGTTGGAAGCCTTCATGAGGTTCATTCCCACCAGCTATCTGGGACCCAGGTCCCCCTTCATGTAGGTTCACCCCCATCTTGCTTAACTTTAAACTGTGAACCACAATATGTGGTACGTCGTTGATTCCCCCAATTAGTGGTAAAGGTTATCACCCACTTGAACTATCTGGGGGTGACCTTTTCTACTATATAAGGTATATAGGAAGCCTCCCAGAGGTTCCACCCCATCTATCGGAAAACCATTGCAACCTCGTTCAGTGGTAAGTCGTTGGCGTCCCTACCTATCGGTAAGCCATTGCGACTCATTCCAAAGGTAAGATGTTGAAATCCCCATTGGGTAGTATGCTGTCATCAGATGAACTACATGGACTCTGATTCCCTATGACGGGGATATGTAGGAAGCCTCTTTGAAACTCATTCCCTAAATAATTGTCTCCCCCGAGATGACTTCATATCATTCTCCATCCACTTCATTAAAACCCTCCATCATCCACCCTGATTCATACTCGGGCCACCATACTCTGGTGGGATCATGCCACCTATTTACTCATTCCAATTAACAAAAATTGGGAAGCTAAATACCCATTGGAACCAACATAAGTGTTCCCTCCAAGGGATTCACCCATATGATCCACTCTAATCAGTGTTCTGATCAGTATGATCCTTCTTTGTTGGATGTTAAACTTATGAAATACCAAGTGCTCAACATGGGAATCTGAGGAAAACCGTAGATAATTTTCCATGGCATAAGATTCCCTGCATTGGACTAGGTATTCCTCGGGCATCTGCTCCCTAGAAAATCCCTATAATATAGGGAATAAACCCAGACAAACTAGGGTCCCAATGTCCCGACACGCCAATGGTGACCAACGTGACTACTACCCTAACTGAAGGGTCTAGCCCTAACCAGACCCTTTTGAATGTCCCTACATAATAATTGTAATTAACTGTTGTCCCTAATGATATGGAACTAGTAGAGTTTGAAAATAATGTCTTAAATATATATGGGAGACCCAGACTATGTGATGAGTTCCAAGGTAGAATCTATGGAAGGAAGAACCGACAACCAATTATCCTTCTTCGATCAAGGAGAAAACATCCCTAAACAAGGAATGGATGTCGTTCACCTTTGGATACCAGGAATTTAGGGAAACAAACAAGGTCACCGTCCACCAAACGAGATGGGCACGCGTGCCCCGATGAAAGTATCAGAAATAGTTGTTATTTTTGAGGATGACATCATGGACAGAGTACAGTCTATCATGCCCCATCTCGATGTGGTACCACATGCATGGCTGGGGTAGGATGATATATGTGACCCTCTATCCATTTGATTATACATTTTCATACATTATATCATCCAGTGCTGGCTTCATGGGAGCTTTAGCCACTTGTTTGAATTACATAGGCTCAGTAACATGGATTTCATCATGATAGTTCTACTACAATAGATGTTCAATGACAACATGGAGATCCTGGGGTTCCTCAATAGGATTATTCTTTTTTCAAATAATCCACTAAGGTATATCATAGAATATCTATTTTATATTAATTAAAATAAGAGGGAGTGAAATAAAATTTTGATTCAATAAATTCAATAGAGATATCTTCAATGAATTGATCAACACCCTATGTACATTCAACTTCAATGTCTACCTCTGTGGTATGTGCCTGTTGGAGTAGAATTTCCAGGGATGGATGTAGGTTGTCAGGATCCTCTATTTTGATTTTAAATTCCACTACACTGTTGGTGTATTCTTTTAGTGGTGCCAGATCTTATTATTTGTAGGGATTTGGGAGATCAAGTAGTTCCTCACATTCATTCCAATATTCTTCCATATCATTTTGATATCCCACCTCTAGGTCAGCAAGAAAGTTATTCTCCAATTCATCTATCTAGTGTAGAAATGTTTGCGTGATGACGGATGAGTTTTAAGGTAACTCCACATTTACCTCCTCTAGTATTTCAAAAATGAGGGATAAAATTTCATCCACCACTACCTTTGGTTCTTTTTCAGATTTATTGTCAGGTTTCTTCATCAATAAACGATCATAGTAATATGCTCCTTCCATTTTGTTCCCCATAAAATCCAGAGTATGGCTCATTCTTTCCACCCAATCTTTTAGATGTTTATAATCCACGACTAGTACGTGAAATTGCACATGCGAGAAATCAACCCAAGCATAATAATTTTAATTTGAATACATCATATAAAAAAATATTTATTTAAAAATATTTATAAATATAATAATGAAAATTATTTATATTAATGTGAATTTTTTAAAAGTGATTGAAATAACAATTTAGCTACCCAGTAACAGTGCCATTTTGGACGCATGCCTATCGAAGGTCATGGAAAATGCCATTTAATATTAATAATGCAACACAATGGCTAACCATGTTCGTATTTTTAACTTCAAAGAATATTTGTGAAGATTTATTTTATATGGAAGAATTTCAAGAGCACCAAATTAGATTCCACATGATTCTGAGGTCCAGAGATCCTTGAACTGAATTTTTATCATTTTAATGTATTTATAGTAAATGTGAGAGATGGATTTAATATATTTTGAACTATTTCTATGATTTAAAATCCAAGGGCACAATTAAATTCAATACACCAATATTTTACTAGAAATGATTTAACTTTGGCCAGAAAGTGTTGAGAAAAAATGTTATTTTTCTTAATTTTTCAGAAAAATAAATAATAATTTAAAATAATTATATTATTCTCTTTTTATATTTTTAGTGGTAGATGGAAACACTGTGGGGAATCAACATGATGGTAAATATGGGCATCAATGATGATAATTAATTTCATGATAAACACACAGTGTAATGACACTTTAATGATTCGTAAAAACGATTATGATTATTATATAAAATAGTGTAACAACGTGACATCACATAATAATGGGAACGCTGCATCATGCACTAATTTATAGGTCATCCTGTTCGGGAAAATGGATTAAACATTTTCTATATTCTCTGGAAAACCCTTGATAGACTTCAATGCCAGCGAAGAATGATGAACACCGGTAGAACTTCATTATCATTGATCCCTTTCGATGATCGGAGCTGGAAAGTGACGTCGACATATTAAATCCCACAAGGACAAATGCTGCAGTATCAGACATCATAAGAGGTAGGGGTTATTTGATTTTACTGTTTTTCTTATCCTTCTTTCAAAACGGAGAATGTGTATTAACCCACGAATAGGTTAATATGTGGACAATTCTTTATTGAGGGAGGGCGACATATTTGGTGGTTCTTTATCTGAGATTGAATTATCTTTGTTGATCAAAATAAATCCAAAAAACTCCCTTGTTTTGTAATAATATAACATGTAGGGTGTTGGCCGACATGAATATAGCATGAGACCCTCCATCATGGGTGTTCATAGTAAACAATCTCTTGAATCCACGGCAAGATAGATTTAAGTCTATTGCGTTGGAGAGGATGTTCCCTAGAAAACGCAGGGGAAATTGGCATGAATAACGGACCACCAAAATAGACCTGGTGGTCCATAAATGAATCCCCTATCATGATGGCATTGTCAGTGGCCAATGGGTGGGGGCGGTGTGCTAAGATAGTGCGCCTGAGGAAGGGATGTAGGTCACTGGGGTAACTTTGAAGTGGATAAAGTCATATCCCGTGCGTTGGTCCACTATCACTCAACCACAGAAGAGGAGGCACCCCACGTGGTGATGGTGGCAGACTGAGGCGACATTCAGCTGTATCCAACAAGGCAGAACCATCTGCCTCTTGTGGACTGGGAGGGGCGCTAACCGCCTAGCTGGATGTACCCATGTCTCCAAGGGCGGGACCTGCACCTAGTGTGTCGGACCTGTGCCCCCAATTGGTTGGACACGTGCCCCTTCAAGTCGGGCCTAACGGTGTGCCCCCACTATGCCGGGACAATCTACCCTGAGTCTCTGAGAGCCTCAGCGGGCAGCAACCTTGTCCAATAGGGTTGGGTCTAACGAGACCTATTAGGCCTGGCCCACTAGATAGGCCAGACCAGGACGACCTTGACCCACACCAGATTTGGATGAGTTTCTCTTAATGAATCATGGTATGTGGGACACTCGGGCCAGGTTGGTCGAATCGGTGTGACCATGTTAGTTCGGGCTTATCTCAACTGGCCCCCTGGTTACCAAAATGCATGTATCATGAAAACCACATGACCCGATAACGATCCATTTGTGTAGTTGGTACCCTATCAATGAGTCAAATATTTTGGATATCCCTATATTGATTTTTGTGATAGTTGAGATGTGACGACTTGCTTGAGGAGGGGTTCACTGAAGCGCACTATGTACAAAACCCTGTGACTGGATGAGACCTGAAGACTGTAGACTTTTTCCCCAGGGGGCTCCACCTCTCTATGACATGGAAGGTCCACCGTGGGAAGAACCACTTTGTGATGTTTCAGGCCCATGTTACATTATTTGATTGAGTACATATGTTATCCATAATTAGAGGGAAGTACCTCTCTGTGAATTTATCGGACCACAGTACACAGTGGTGGAGGAGTACATAAGTAGTAAAAGGTTAGTGGGAAGCATCTCTTCATGACATGCCATGCCCACTGTACTCGTAAGAGAGTACATTCTCCAGCAGTCTTGGTGTTCAGAGATGTGGCTGTTGATGCAACTATTACTACCCTAGAATATACAAGGTGTGATATTTCTTGTTTTTCGTTATTCACTTGGAAAAATTGTTGTGTGGTTTTCATTTATTTTGTCATAGGGTCCATAGTGAGTACTGTGTTATAACCCTTGCATGGTCTTTACCTACATGTGATGTGTCTGGTAAAGATGACCAACTTTACAACCTGGGTGCTCAGGGAGATTGGATTGACGGAACCTAAGAGAGTGTACTTTGTGTCCTAGGACTAGTCGGGGCCCAGTAGGATAGGGCAGACAAGAAGTACTAATTTTTTATTCCACTAGCTTCACTACTCTCACGATCATATGGGGTTTTCTACCTATGGCCGTCATTGTTTCCATTATTTACATAATGTTTTAAGAACATTGTTGGGTTTCTATTAGGGCCCATGAACCTTTAGTTGTAACTGTTTTCAGATTTGATTTAGTGATACTTGTTTCCCATTTTGAGTGTGTTTGGATGTGGTTGGGTGTGTATGTACATACAGGTACTCAGGGAAATTCCTCCCACAAGCATGGTTACACATTTAGTGATAGTCTCTGGCCCATGGCCTTTGGGAGGGGGGATTGGGGTTGTCACAACTAGGGCCTCGAGGGACGGGTCATGACAAAGAGGAATCATAAAGTGGTCAGTTCCCACTCAAAGACCAGGAGTCTGTGTTTTATTTTCGGGAAACAGTGATAAGTTCTAGGAGTTAGACATTCAGATTTTGGGACCCTAGTGTTGATGTAGCTAAAAGACTACCCAAACATTGGGTCCTTGAATTTTTCATTCAACTCAAGACATTAAAATACTAGTTGAATAAGTGTCTCCTTATTTTGAATAATATTTATCCCACTAGGTATAACCTTTTAACGGAGGAATATCATGATCTATCTCATGAATCCTCAACATAGACAACATTTCAGGATCCTGATACACTAGTGCAGAAAACATTATCTACGTCACCATTTTTTACGTCAGTTATATATAACCAACGTGATAATCTGTGAAATGTGGTTTTTTACGTCGGTTATGAAATAACCGACGTAACAAATGAGGTGAGTAGATTTTTAACGTCGGTTATTTTAATAACCGACGTTACAAATCACGCGTGTTTGGTTTTTACGTCGGTTATAAATTAACTGACGTTAAAACTCAAAGCACGGGGTTTTTTACGTCGGTTATTTTATAACCAACATAAAAAACCAAAGTGCTGGGGGTTTTTTACATCGGTTATTTGATAACCAAGGTAAAAAAACGAGATATCTACGCGTTTTTTACGTCGGTTATTTTATAACTGACGTAAAAACCCATGGCGCATTGGTTTTTTATGACGGTTTTAAAATAACCGACGTTATAAATTTAAAAAATATTTTATAACGTCGGTTATTATATAACCGACGTTACAAAAAATTTAAAAAATTAAAGGCCCGTGAACATTAATTTATGATTTTTCGATTGACAGTCTGCCTGCTCACCTCTCTCGCGCGGTAAACCCCAATCGGCTCGTCGATCGACCTGTGTTAAACTCATTTTGGCTTCATCGTTTGTCTTCTTTACTCCTCTCGGATCTATAATCTCAACTCACAACACTCAAGTAAGCCTTCCACAAATTTATTTTGTTCGTTTTTTTTTCACGGATAGTCTATAATTATGTTTTTCAATTTTTTTGTTTAAACTATATTAGATTCTTCCATTTCGAACCCTATTACATATTTTTGAATATCGTTGGCTTTTTATTTCCTATCCATCCAATATGAATACCATGTTTTCTATTCCTTTGATTGAAGGGTTTTCAAGAAGATATCATAGAGAAATGATTGAGAAAATGATTGACTAAACTATATACTCATTATTTATATGGTTTCCATACCATATAATCATTGAATGGTATCTACCAAGAAATTTATTTAGTATCATTTGGAACCCATTTATATTACATGGGATTATCATGTTTATTGATTGAATTATAAATTATTTATTTATATGATTCCCTTTTAAATGGATACTAAACCCATTTTTCCATGTAATCTTTGTGATATAATGATTATTGATTTTATATCTCACAAATACGTATGGATGTTGATGGTTAGGGTAATATATCATCATCCACTTCATTGATTTTGTTTTATATCTCATAAGATAGTATGGTGTGGATATAATGAGTTTGTTCAAAATGGCATGGGAATAATATTTTTTCACACATGTAAATGTGTGGACATAATGTGTTTATTTGATGTAGGTTTTTCTTTTTCATGGATTACTTCATAAAGTGGTCTCGATTCATTTGAATTTGTGTTTCATTTGACACCATCCCCCTTTAATGACTATGATCTCTCATTGCCAAGTTTTTCTCTAATTGTTCTCTCATACACCTTTTGGATTTGATGGTTGATTACAAACATATTTATTCAAATATTTAAGCTGGATTATATGCATTTTTAGGAATATATTGCTGTTTTATGGAAGTTTATTTACTATTCTATACAATACTAAGACCCTTTCTAGTTGGAAAAATTTCATAAAAAATACGATTGGACACTTCATCATATTTCATGAAACGTTATTTAAAAAAAATATGTTATATCAAAGATTTGGAAACGGGTGGTGTCCGGGGGGGGGGGATGTCCACGTGGGTGGGGGCCTGTCCATAGGGGTTTGGGGGTTTTCAGGTGGGGTGGGGGTTGTCCAGAGGGTTGGGGGTGTCCAGGGGGGTGTTCAAGGGGTAGGGGTGGGGGTGGTGTCTAGGAGGGGTGGGGGTGCTGTCTAGAGGGGTGGGGGGATTTCTGGAGGGTTGGGGGTATCCAGGGGTGGTCCAAGGGGGTGGGTGTGTGTGGGGGGCTGTCCAAAGGGTGGGGGCCTGTCCAGAGGGTTTTGGGGGTTGTCCGGGGGGTGGGGGTGATTCTCAGGTTTACTCCATTTTCTCCAATTTTCTGTCAACTATGTAGGTGTCATTGTTTTCTTTGATTCAATGAAATTTAAAACTGTTATATCTAACTATATTTTTTTTTTAAAATAATATTCAATCATATTTTTTTAAATACCCATAGATTTGTTTTATATTTTATATTGTTTTACATTCAAACTATTATTTTTTCATCTAAACATATATTTATCTTATCTTAAAAATATATATTTTTTGTTGAAATAATTTATAGGTAATAATGAGTTGATGTTGGATTACGGGACATCGAATGAGAAATGAATTTGAGGAAGGTGTTGATTCGTTTTTGGAATTTTCAAAACGAAATGTTCCAAGTAGTGACATTTTTTTCTGTCCATGCCTGAAATGTTTCAATATGAAGAAGTTGAAAAGTAGAGAGATAAAAGATCATCTGATTTGTCATGGTTTTAATCCGAGTTACAGCCCTTGGATTTGGCATGGTGAAACTAGACGGAATGTCACTGATGATGATGATTCGAAAAATGGTAACTCTGATGGAATTGAAGAAATGATTCGCGATATTGTAGCAGAACAAATTGAGATAGAACCAACAGTTGCGCATCTATATGGTGATGCTGAAAAACGATTATATCCTGGTTGTCCAGATTTTACGGTTTTGTCAGCGGTGTTATGATTGATTAACCAAAAGGTGAAACATGGATGGAGTGACAGAAGTTTTACAGAGCTTCTACAATTGATGAAAGACATTCATCCAGAAGATAAAGATTTTCCATATTCACAATACAATGCCAAGAAAATGTTATGCCTGATGGGATTGGGATACAAGAAAATACATGCCTGTCCGAATGACTGCATTATATATAAGAAGGAATATAAATTTCTGTCAGAGTGTCCTAAATGTGGGATATCACGGTATAAGGTGAAAGAAAAATCACAGGCTGGTGTAGAGAATAAAAAGCTCCCTACAAAGGTATTTTAGTATCTTCTTATAATTAATCATTTCAAACGCTTATTTGCTAATTCACATGATGAAAAAATGTTAAGATGGTTTGATGAAGAGTGGGTATTTGATGGAAAAATATGTCATCCAGCTGATTGTCCACAATGGAAGAAAATTGATATGCAGTATTCTACATTTGGAAATGAAATTATAAATCTCAGACTAGGGTTGTGCACAGATGGAATGAATCCATACCGAACACTCAGTAGCACACATAGTTCATGGCATGTTTTATTGGTAATTTACAACCTCTCTCATGAATTTTGTATGAAGCGCAAATATGTCATGTTGTGTACAATGATCTCTAGTCCAAAGCAACCCGGTAATGATATTGATGTTTACTTGTCACCGTTGATTGATGATTTGAAACTGTTATGGGCTGATGGTATTAGGGTGTATGATTCTTATAAAATGGAATATTTTCAACTTCATGTAGTGCTTCAGTTCACTATAAATGACTTCCCAGCATATGGAAATTTGTCTGGATACAATGTTAAAGGGGATAAAGCATGTCCAATTTGTGAACAACAAACGTCATATTGTCAATTGCATCATGGGAGGAAAACATGGTACATGGGTCATCGAATGTTTTTGCCTATGGAACACACTTATAGAAGACTAAAAAAGGCATTCAATGGCTCACAAGAATTTGATACTGCTCCAAAACCTTTATCCCCTGATCTATATTTTGAGAGGGTGAAAAACCTTGACATGACATTGGGAATGACACAGAAATCTGGTAATGATAGACATATTTGGATGAAAAGGTCATTTTCTTTGAGTTACCATATTGGAGGTATCATGAAGTTAAACATAATATTGATTTCATGCACATGGAGAAGAATATTTGTGATTCTTTGATTTGAAAATTGTTATATATTAAAGGAAAGACTAAAGATGGGTTGAGTGCAATATTAGACTTACTATCAATGAGAATACATTTGGAGTTAGCTCCCACTCCTAAATGAAGATGAACATTTCTTCCCCCGGCTTGTCATACATTATCAAAGAGGGAGAAAATTAGCTTCTATCAGTGTCTTCATGATACTAATGTGCCTCAAGGTAATTCTTCTAATGTAAAAAATTTTGTCTCATTAAAGGACATGAAGTTGATAGGTATGAAATCACATGATTGTCACGTCATGATGCAACATATTCTACCAGTTTCATTGCGTGGAATATTTCCCATTCGTGTAAAAAAGACTATAATGAAGTTGTGTTATTTTTTCAATTCAATTTGTAAAAAGGCAATTGATGTGAATGCTTTGAACATCTTGGAAAAGGATGAAATTTTTATACTTTGTCAATTGGAAATGTATTTTCCTCCAACTTTTTTGATATAATGGTGCATTTAATGATTCATCTGGTTCGAGAAATAAAGCTTTGCAGACCTGTCTATCTTCGTTGGATGTATCCTTTTGAAAGGTATATGAAAATATTAAAGGGGTATGTTAAAAATATATATCGACCTAAAGCCTCTATTATTGAAATGTATATTTCTGAGGAGGTAGCAGAGTTTTGTACAAGCTACTTGGCTGCGGCACAACACATAGGTTTGCCTCCATCTTGCCATGAACGAGTAAATAATGAGGGAAAGGGGATTCACAGCTTGAAAGTCAAATCATTGTCAGTTGAACAGATCATGAAGTTAGAATCATACATCTTGAATAACATAGCTGATGCTAAACCGTATATCACATTCCATATTAATGAGTTGAAACAATGTCATCCAAAGAAGAAAGAAATGTGGATTCTGAATGAGCACAACAAAACTTTTTTGTCATGGATTAAAAAGACTTTGCTTGGTAGATCAGATGTATCAGAGACATTAAAATGGATAGTGGGTGGTCCATGTTTAAATGTGATAACATGGTCCGGTTATGACATTAATGGTTATACATTTCATACGAAAGCTCAAGACAACAGAAGTGCAGTTCAAAATAGTGGTGTATCGGTGTTTGCAGAATCAATGCATTTTTAGAGTGCTAAGGACAAAACCCCAATTTCTACATCAATTGCATATTATGGAGTGATTGATGACATATGGGAGGTTGATTAATTTAAAATTAATGTTCCCGTTTTTAACTGTAAATGGTTTAACGGTAACAATAGTTTCAGACACGATGAATTTGGAATGAAATTTGTTAATCTGAATAGATTGTAAGACACAACTGATTCTTTTATAATGGCAACACATGCAAACAAATTTTCTATGTAGTAGATCAATCAGATATGCAGTGGGCTGTTGTTTTACAAGGGAAAAACAATATGTTGGTGAGGATGAACTTGATGAATTTGCTGATTTATGTGAGATCTCTACTTCCATGGAAATATTAACAGAACATAATGATGATCATGTTGAAGACATAGTTTGTGCCATAAGGAACGATCACAACGAAGGAATTTGGGAAAACAAACCATTTTTACATTCCTAATATTATAGGTAACATATGTTTATTTCTTGTTTACATTTATTTTTTCCATAAATGTTAGATACTGTAAGTTTTTTATTCATTAAAACATGTTTTAAAACAAAATAAGTATAAGTTTTTGTTTGTTTTAAGTTTGTTTAGATTAATTTATCATGTTTATAACCAGTACATGAATTATATATCTATTTTTTTGTTCACTGACAATTAATTTACCATGTTTACCATGTTTACTAGGTTTACCATTTTTACCATTTTTACCATCGTGACCATCTTTACCATCTTTACCATCTTTACCATTGTTTAACATGCTTACCATATTACCAATGTTTACTATTTTGTAACTTAGTACACATTTATATTCATTGATTACAGTAGTATTAAAATATTTGAATTTTTATATTTGTGAACTGACATTTGTTTTTTTGATTTGAAGGATAATGACAGATCATTCAGATGATCAACCACATGATTTTGGAGAGGAGCATATTGATGGTCATACCTCTGGGGATGAACATTCACATGCTCCTATTACGACAAAGAGTTCAAATGTTGGTAAACATGGGTGCACATGATTACCAAAATTATCACTTTCCCATACGTAGGATCAGAGGATAGTCGTTGTGTTTGATGATGATGATATTCCTAGTTGTCCGAACGAAAAAGTTTTTAAGAGTTTTGTATCAACTCAGGCTAAGAGCAAAGTAAGCATTTTGTATGATGGTTGGATAAGTGTAGATAAAGAGATTATCTCTTAGTTGTGGGAGATAATTTTGGTAAGATCTTTTTTCATTGATTGACCACTATTTTAAGGTTTCTAGTATATATAATATGTTTAACCACTTCTTTGTCAGATGACATTTGATATTCTTGACACTGGAGGAGTCAGGAAGAAATGCTTATCGTTGGCTGCCAGGAGATGGAGGGATTTCAAATCAACCCTCTCATCTGATTTCATTTATAGTAATAGGAGTCATGATAATCCATGTCGTATATATCCTTTTATAGATGAAAATACTTGGAGATAGTTTTTTGAAAGTATAAGAAAAGAGTCATTTCTGGTAAGGGCAATGTAAACTTTTCTAAACTTTCTTATATAAATGATTTTATTAATTTTTTGTTAATTATTTCTTATTCTTAAATTACAGCAAACAAGGAAATCTCATTAGGAGATCCAATCTAAAAATGTATACCCTCATAGTTTATCTTGGGGAGGGTATGCATTATTGGAAGAACAAATGATGGCGGGAAAATTTCAACAACTAAGAGCTGAGTCTTCAAGATCTGGAGAGGTGGCCCCACCATCCCCTCCATCTAGACATGAAAAATTTAAGAGTGTTCGGAAGGGGAAAAAAGGTCAATATCATTCATAAGAATCAAGAATCGTAGCTAAGAGGATTGTAAGATATCTATTTAGTTTTCTTAAGTTTACTATATTCTTCATATAATTTCAATCATTACATAAATGTTCAATTAATTAATATAGGACTCTCTTGAGGAGCAGAGTTCAGAGGGGACATTTATAGCTACTCGGAGGGAAGATATTTTATTTGCAGCATTGGGAAGTCCCGAACATCCTGGTCATGTAAGAGGATATCCAGCAGGTGTATCGGTAAGAAAAGTGTTGCCACGTTCTTCAACTTCTAACATTGAGGGTGTTTATAAAAAAATAGAATCCTTGGAGGTTGAAGTTCATTATATTAATGCGACAATGGAGGAAAAGATTAGAGAGTTAGTTCAGTCTATGTTGGCAGAAATGATAAGACAATTTTAGACTGCAGCTCCCACTCCTCCACCTCCCCCTCCAGACCCCATTATTTATCCTCCACCTCCGCTAGTAACTCCCACTCCCCCACCTCAGCCTTTGGACCCCATTATTTATCCTACGCCTCCACCGCAGCTTCCTACATATTGCGAGTTGTAAGTTGATGATCCTCAACATCATATAGTACCATATGGGTTGGTATATTTTATAGGATATACAGTTCATCATCAAAAATTAGAGGTCGAGAATCAGAGGGTCTCTGTACAAGATATTATAGATAGATCACCTATGTTACCAATACATACAGATGAGGTGGCGACAGTTGGACAGAGTATCGACCATTTTTTATTTTGGCCATCCAGACTTCTTCAAATCATTACGATAGAGGTATGAATGTTATATCTTCTATTTTATTTTGTATTAAAGTTGTTTTATCATTTGAAAACTAATATATTTTTCAATATTTTTTTACACAAATACTTAAAAGGTAACGAAATTCTGTACAGACAACAACAAAGACAAATGGCTATGATATCAGATACAGATTCAAATGGTCTTGATAGATTCTCAAGATATTCGCATTTTTTATTGGGTTATTATGATTTTCCAATGGAAGCTCATGTTTGTGGACGTGAAATAAGTGTTGGGATTATAAAAACTGATATCATGGAGCTTGTTGCTGGAGATAAGTTGGGCATCAACATGGTGAATTTTTTTTTCCATGTAAGTCTTAAGACCTTTTCCCTACGTTATATTTTTTAAAAATATATAATTATGTATGTTTTGTATTAGGTATCTTTATAAAATTTGTGAGACGAATGAGCTGACAGAAGTATATGGATTCTTGGACCCGCAATTGATTTCCCCTAAAGCAAGTGCATTGAATGAGGAACAATGAATGGTTTATATTTCTGAAAGATTTGAAAAGAATATAATCACAAATTGTTGGATGATGACTTTTTGTGAGATGTACGAAACACATTTCTCTCAAAGAGATAATTATCTTTTAACTTAAAAAAACACTAACGTTAAATTTCCTTTTATCAGTGATCATTGGATGTTAGGGGTTTTTTGCCAAAGGGAGAAAGCTCTTTATTGGATATGCTCTGTCCATGTTGATGTACGTGATTGTTTTAAGAATATATTAGAAAGGTAAGTTTCAATTTCTCAATAGTTATATATATTATAATTAATTTTAAATTTACCACATTCTTATTATTTTCTAACAGTGAATGGGCCTACATTCGAAAAAACTCAAAGAAAAGAAATGCAAAGATCAAATATGAAAATGCGAAGGTAAATTTCCATTTATAATTTGTACTTTTTGATTTATTACATAAAAATAATATATTGAATTTACACTCAATCAAACAGAATTTTCATGAACATCAAGGACTCATCGAATGCAGATATTATATGTTAAGATTTATGTATGAAATAATAACAACTGGGACAGTTGTGAATTTTGACCTGGTACGATTTCCTCTTAAACATTGCCATAATATTTCAATTTGATTTATTAATTATACACGTTAACTACCTTATTTTTCATTTGTAGCTTTTCGATGACCCTAAACCCTATACTGTTGAAGACATCAAACACTTACAAGTGGAGTGGTCAAATTATTTTATAGGTATGATTGAATTTTAGTTGTTTGTAATGTAAAATGTAATTTTGAATATTGTCGTTGTAATTGTGTATTTGGTAGTTGTTTAGGAAGGATTTAATTTTTTTAATTTGACAGTGTAAGTTTTGAATGTTATATAAGTGAATGTTTAATTTTTCTACACTTCTTGTTTGGGTTTACTTTTGATGGTTTTTCTGGTATGGATTTGGGTCTGTGGGGGAGGGGTTCCAAGGGTGTGGGGGTGTGTTCAGTGGGGTTGGGGGGTGTCTAGCGGTCTGGGAGGGCTGTCCGGTGGGGTGGGGGGACAGTCCTGGGGGGTGGCAGGGCTGTCCAGGGGTGTTGGAAGGCGGTCCAGGGGTGTGGGAGTGCTGTCCAGGGGTGGGGGTTATACATGAGGGTGGGGGGTTGTCCTGTGGTGTTTGGGGCTGTCCAGGGGTGTGGTGGGGGCTGTCAAGTGGGGTGAGGGGGTGCTGTTCAGGCGGCTGGGGTGTTTTCGAGGGGTGTTTGGGGCTGTCCGGGGGTCGGGGGGGGGGGGGGGGGGGCAGTCCAAGAGTGTGGTGGGGGCTCCAATGGGGTGGGGCAGGGTTGTCCAAGGGGTATACACGCGGGTGGGAGCTCCAATGGGGTGGGGGAGGGCTGTCCCGGGGGTATACATGAGGGTGGGGGCTCCAACGGGGTGGGGGAGGGAGTCCATGGGGTATACATGAGGGTGGGGGCTGTCTAGGGGGTAATTTTTTTATGTTGTCAATGTACATTCTTAATTTTGATCTACTTCTGTTTTTGTGGTACAATTTCTTGATTTGTTTTCTGGTTGATTCTCGTGGAGAGAGGATGACTGCATTCAATTTTTTAAAAAAAATTGGGTTTATCACGTCGGTTATTTAATAGCCAACGTGATAAAAGGCCTGGAAATTTGTTTATAACGTTGGTTATTTCATAATCGACATGATAAAAGGCCTGAAAAATGCTTTATCACGTCGGTTATTTCATAACCGACGTGATAAAAGGCCTGGAAACTGGTTTATCACGTTGGTTATTTAATAACCAACATGATAAACCCCCTCCCGCGGGATTATCACGACAGTTATTATATAACTGACGTGATAAACCCCACTCCCCTGGTTTTTCATGACGGTTATATAATAACCGACCTGATAAACACCCCTCACCCCCGGTTTATCACGTCAGTTATATAATAACCGACGTGATAAACACCCCTCACCCTGGTTTATCATGTCGGTTATATAATAACGGACATGATAAACCCTGTTCACCCCGGTTTATCACGTCAGTTATATAATAAACGACGAGATAACCCCCCTCCCCCCGATTTATCACGTCGGTTATTAAAAAACCGAGGTGATAAACCCCCCTCCCCCCGGTTTGTCACGTCGGTTTTTTAATAACCGACGTGATAGACCATTTCCCCGTCCTTTTATCACGTTGATTTTTTAATAACCGACATGATAAACCATTTTCCAGGCCTTTAATCATGTCGGCTGTTAAATAACCGATGTTATAAAACCTTCCCATTTTCTTTATCACGTCGGTTCTAAAATAACCGACATCATAAACATCGCGATTTTATGTTTTTGACATCGGGTTTTAAATAACCGACGTCAAAAACGTTATTTATAACGTCACCCGTATTAACGTTGGCTAGAAACTGACGTAAAAAATGAAAAATAACCGACGTAAAAAACATTTTCTGCACTAGTGATACGATGTCCTAAGCACATACCGCCTAGAAACGAGGCATCATCACATATAATACTTCCAGAGATTCCCCACATGGAAGTCCACCAGTGCTTCCACAACTCAATGGTCAACATCTAATGTCTGTAGTTCTGGATGAGGATGTTCTTAGTATCAGTTCCCTACATGAGTTTCAAAGACTTAGACCTCCCAGGATCCAGGGAAAGATGGGTCCTGAGGTCACTAAAGTTAGGTTGGAGGCTGTGACAGGGGTAATCCACTTAGTGAGGACACTACCTGATGTGGAGATATTGGAAACGATCCTTCTATAGTTATCACTTGGTAGATGGTGGTGTTTGAATATCTAAACTCACGATGAGGCGACCCACACATTGGTTAACATTGAGAGGATCTTCTGGGAGGAGTTTTTCTCCGAGACCTAACTCTCTATTGGAATTTAGGAGCTTCTACACCAACCAAAGGTCATCATGAATGTTTCTGATTACTCAGAATAGTTCAAGGAGCTTTCCTGCTACTCAATATATATGGTGTAAGAACAATTATTCAGGGCTTCATCCTTTGATCAGGGGAAAAAGAAGGAGATTAGGGCTTCAGTGGTGTCTCTATGCCTCCCTATATAGGTCGTGGTGCTAGAGTGAGCCATTGTGATGTAGAGATTCTTCACAGAGAAGGTCCCTATAGCTAGAGATACTAGAAGACCCCATGTTACGAAGTCTTCAGTTGGCAGCTAACAACAGACACGAGGGCCCTAGCATGATAGGCCTTTCAAAGGTCAACCCCTAGACTCAGGGTCTGCAGTGTGAGGCTCCCATTCCATAGGGAGTCATATGGGAGACCAAGCTTTTATACTCGTGCAGCGGGAAATGAAATATGGCATGAGAGAGACCGACCCTCCGTACAGATGACTAGAAGATAGTAGAGGGGTCTCCGAGCCTAAGGCCATGGTTTGAGTGAGGAGGTCCACAGGGCGGTAGATGTGGAAGTGGAGTAGGATGAGCAGTGGGTGGTGGTTGATTGTTCGACGTGTTACCGCAACTACCCCTAGGTGGTCCAACCCGACCTTAGGCTGCATCCAGACATGGGAAATATCCACTCCAGGTAGTAGAGACTTCTCACCACAGTACCCTAGAGATGATATGACATATGATCTATCTATTCCACACCCTAGCAATAATACTTATTGAAACAGCTTCTAGTCACTAGTTCATTTCCACGACACTTGATTGACGCACATATATTTTAGTGTAGCCTTTGGACTGATCATTATATCTATGGACTCCTACATGAGGGGATTCGATGATTACACATTGGTGATGATAGTGTGAGCTTACTATAGAGAGAGAGGGGTTTTGCAGGGATCTCCTAGTAGTAGAGTCGTGTCCTTATGACATATTCTTGGTTATGGAATAGTTTTCCATAGTCCATGCCCAGATTGACTGTTTTATGCATAAAGTGCAATGTGTCTATGGAGATGGAACCAAGTTTTCTTTCACCAAAGAGAAGGAATCCTTTGCAGCGCAGGATATATCTATCTGAGGTGGGTACATCCGATCACTCACATGTTGGCTACCCTCACCCTGGGTTTTATGGAGGGGAGGATTCCAAGATTCCCTACAATGGTGGATGAGTACGAGGAATTGATTCTAGATGAGGTTCCAGGGATATATCTTCATAGAGAGGTATACTTATTTATCAACCTATACCCTAGTATGACACTGATATTCACAACGACATATCGAATGCCTCCCACAGAGCATTGTGAGATGAGGGAAGAACTGGAGGACATGCCAGAGAAGGTGTTCATAAGGCCCATAATTTCACCATGGGTATCCCTGATGCTCTTTCCAAGAATTATAAAAGATGATTGAGGATGGGGGTGGACATCAGGTACTTTAACCAAGCGACCATGAAGAACAAGTACCAACTATAGAGAATTGAGGACCTCTTCGTCCAGCTGAAAACAGAAAATTGGTTCTCAAAGATAGAGCTTAGATCAAGAAATCACTAGATCCGGATACGAGACAAGAATGTACTAAATATAGCCTTCAGGTTCAGGTATTGCCACTATGAGGTCCTGGTGATGACATTCTGTTTGGCCAATTCCCTAAAAGTGTCCATTGTCCTCATGAATAGGATCTTCCAACCAAATCTCACCATGTTCATCATGGGTTTCAACGAAAAATTCTTGGTGTAGATAGCATCAGAGGAGGATCATGTTGTACACATGTGGATAGTCATGGATTCACGTGAGAGCCCCAACATTATATAAATCTCTAGAAGTGTCATTTTTGGATATGGGAGGGCCATTTAATAGGACTTGTCAAATAATTGGTTGGATTTGTAGAATATCCCACAATGATTGAGAGGGAACTTTCTTGGGAGCCATCTAGGAGCATGACTTAGAAATGAAGCTTCATGGGTTTTTTGGATAATATCATAGTTTCATTCAATACTTTTACAGAGTAGAAGCACCCTTATAGAAATTTACTTGGAAGGGAAAACCATCTATGTGGGAGAAGAAATTATAATAGTGTTTCCTATAGCATAGGTGGTGACTAATAAGTTCCCCCATCAAGAGACTATCAGAGGAGGGCATTGGGTATATAGATCACATGGAAAAATCCGGGATCCTTCTCAGTTGTATCCTGATGTATTATCTAGCGGTAATCTCTTAAGGATCATGGTAGTTGAGGCCGCATGAGAAGAACTATATGACTCATGACCTAGAGCTCCCAACGGTGGATTATTCTATGATGATTTGGCAGTACTACTTAATGGGTGAATGAATTATTGTCTACTTAGACCATAAGAGTATGAGGTATATATACATCTAGAAGGATATGAACCTCATTTAACAGTTATTGTATGAGTTCCATCAGGACTATGATTTTTTGATAGTAAATACACCTATAAAGGGTAACGTGGTGGATGATGGGGTTAGTAGGAGGACTGGGTTGTATTTTATTAATGAGGTGATAGAGTAGTTAGATGTGATTCATATATTCTTCATGGATTATTTTGATACTGATTACCTTCATTCGATGGTTGTTACTCCCCCACTCATACATAAAGTAATGGTAGCATAGATAGAAGATGTTGACTTCGAGGAAAGACTTGCTTAGATATCCACATGATGGGTTGCTGATGGATTTTCAATATTTTGGGAGCACGTCATCCATTTCAAAGGGTGAACCTTAGTACTGGTGGAATTTTAGGTAGATGTATTGAGAGAGTTCAAAACTTCCCCTCTAGTGGTACATAGAGGTGTTGAAAGGATATATCCAGACCTCAGGTGTCAGGATTGGAGTTCAGGGATGATGAATGAAGTGGCCAAGTTCAAATCAAGATGCCTTACCTTTCTGAAAGTGAAGTACAAGAACTGGGTTCCATTATGCTGGACTCAAACACTCATGGTACGATAGCGGAAATTGGATGGTAAAATGATGGACTTCATGATGGGGTTACCACGTATGTGTAGAGGCTATGACTCTATTTGGGTAATTGTTGACTGATTCAGCATGTCGTCTCACTTATTACCCATCCAAGAGAAGGTAAATGTAGAGGTCTTGGGATGCCTCTACATCTAGTAGATAGTGTAGCAACACATGTTTCCATCGATGATCATCTCGGATAACAATTCCATCATTACATCCCAGTTGTGGAAGGATTATTGGAGGTGTTTGGTACACAATAGCATTTGGAAAGAGCTTTTCATCCCTAGATGGATGGTCTAAGAGAGCATACCATACAGACCATGATGGAAATTCATCGTGATTGCATAATATATTTTGTTAAAGTTGGTAGGACCACCTACCACTATTTGAGTTTTTATACAACAATAGTTATCACTCCACCATTGTCATGTCACCGTTTGAAGCATTGTATAGGGGGCCTTGAAGATCAACCATATGCTGGACATACCCGGGGGAGTCGACACTCATGGGTCCAGAGATAGTGTGGGATACCTCCGAGATGGTGTAGATTATCCCTAGGAAGATGTGGTCTGTAATGAGCTAACAGATGTATTATGATGATAGGAGAAGGAGAACCTTGGAGATCGAGGAGGGAGATCATGTGATCCCCGAGTACCCTTCCCTAAAAGGAATACAAATATTTGTCTATGGAAGCATGATATATCTGAGGTTCATCAGAGCATTTTAGATCCTGAGTAGAGTTGGTGAGGAAACATACCACCTTGCTCTTCCCCCAATGATATACTAGGTAAATTATGATTTACATGGGACGAGCTAGACATTGACGATGGGGTGACATTTGCAGCGTTACAAGTGATGATTGAGGATCTACATGAGAAGGTCCCACAAGGGAGGTAGTTTCCTCTAGTTCACGTTTGATGGAAGCACTAGAATCTCTATGAGGTAACATGGGTGTGGGAGGCTTAGATTCATGATCATTAAACCCATATTTTTGTTTAGTTGTTGTTTTTGGATTTTGGGGACGTAATGATCTAAGGAGGGGAGAATGTTACATCTCATAATTTCCATGTAATATTTTTATTCATATGGAATTATTTCAAGACCATTAAGATTGATGACATGTTATTCAAAGGTACGAAGTTATTGGATTATTATTTTTACATTTTTTTAAGGTATGGTTTGTAAACATGTGAGTGGGATTTTATAAATATTCAACTGTTGCTCGGATTGAAAATCTGAGGGTGTCTTTTAATACAGAGCACTGTGATTATCCTAGAAAGGACATACATTTGACTGACATGGGCCAAGTAAAAAAGTTATTATTTGGACTATCGAGGAAAAAAATAAATTAATTTAAATGAATTATTTTACTTTCATTTTCACTTTTTAGTGGAAGACAACATCATTGTCCTGAAGGGACATGGATGAAACAATATGAATCAATGGGGCTCGTTAATGTCTTGTTAACCTTACAGCATAACAACGATTTAATGATGTGTTACAACGGCATTGTTTTGTAAATAAAATGGTTTAATGACGTGACATCACATCATAATGGTAAGGATGTGTTGTGCTACAATTTTTTGTATGATGCGCTGCAGAAATATGTATTAAAAATTTATAGGATTATCTGGAGAATCACTAATGGGAATCCAACCCAAAAAAGAATGATGATTGTCAGCATATCACCATCACCTTCGACAGGATTTGATGACTGATTCAAGAATGGGAAGTTGATGTATTAAATCTGTCGGGGACAAATGCAATGGAATCAGACATCATATGTTGTAGGGTTTAATTTATTTTAATGTCATCCCCATCCTTATTTCCTAATATAAATAACATATTTACCCACAAACATTATAATATACGGGACATTCCATTATGTGGGAGGTGACTTCTTTGGGGTTTCATTATCTGGGATTTAATTATCATTGTTGTTCTAATTAAATCTTCGAACCTACATTGTTTTGTAAACTTCTACCACGCCGTGTTCCCGATGACACAAACAAGGGACGATCCCCTCCGTAGTGGTTGTTCTTTATGAAGAAACTCTTGAATGGGATGAAAATATATTTAAAACTATCGCGTTGGAGGGGATTTTCATCAGACAATGCAGGTGAAACCATCACGATGAATGGACCACCGGTGTGGAACTTGTGGTCCGCAGATTAATCTGTCAGTGCGTCGGCGGAAGCATGTGATAGAATTCATGCCACGATGGCATACCAGAGGAAGGTTCACACCACCCTGGGGATGTGTATTACATGTAGGTACATGGTCGCTCGATTGCTGTAGATGATGCACCAAACGGGGTGATGATGGCGGAAAAATGAGACATATGGTCGTGTCTAGTGAGGAGGACCGGTCCGTCTCTTGAGGACCAATAGTGGCATGAACCCCCCCTATCATTTAGGACCTGAATTACATGCTAAAACCATGGCTCCCTAGGAAGAAACTTCACTAGCCATCTGGACCTACACCGAGCAGGTTAAACCTACACCCACTTTGCACCTTGATGGACTAGAATGAGTCTCCAGGTGACTCTTCGGGCTGGATTGTCAGCCAACCGGTCCAGGTCCAGTGAGGCAATTGGGCTTGGGCCACTGGCCAGGCTGGGCAAGACCAACTCGACACTCACCAGGTAGCATCATATAACTCTTATTGAAAAAGCTTATGTGGGACCCTCACCCCGCGGTGGTCTGGTCAGTCTGACTCGGTAGGACTGGGGCCTTTAGCAACCGGCACCCTAGTTCCCAAAATTCATATATCCTGCAAACTACGCATATGATTAATGAACCATTTGCAGCATTGTGACCCTGTTAATGAGGTGGATCATTTGGAACACTCTATGGCTACTTTCATGATATTTGATATGTGAAAGAGGGATTAAGAAGTGGTTCTTCGAAGCTCACTTCCTACAAAATTGTTCGACTTGTTAAGACCTGAAGATTGTTGGATTTTAGCCTTGTGGGAAGCACCAATATATGACATGGAATGCCCATATTTCGAGGCACCTCTCTGTGTCTTTGAAGTCCTAGAATACACAATTAGGATGAGTAACTTATTAGTCCATTACTAGTGTAAACCACTTCTATGTGACTTTACATGCTCACGGTATGCGATGTGGGAGGAGTACATATGATGTCCAATGATAGTGAGAAGCACCTATTTGTGACATGGAAGGCCCACTATACTCGATAATGGATGAGTTCTCTAGTAGACAAGGTGTTTGAAAATTTCACTAAGGATGATACTATTTCTACCGTAGATTATAACTGGTTTGAGATGCCTTGTGTTTTGTTCTTTACATAGGAAAATTGTTGTTTCGTTTTCATTCTTTTTTGGGGGTCCAAACTGAGTACTTTGTTACTCAACCCTGCATGGGAATCACCCACACATCTTGTGTATGGTGTATATGACCGATGTTATGACATGGGTGCTTAGGGAGATGGGACTAATGGACAGAAAAATGGTGGACATGGTGTCCGTGGACTAAGCTGGTCCTGGTAGGACCGTGAAAACATGAAATACTACATTATTTACAAGTAGCATTAGTACTCTCACAATTAGGTGGGTGTTCTGCAGGTGGATATTAGAGTTTCCATTTTTTACTTTCCCTTTTTAGTTCTTTTTTGGATTTTCATTATGGACCAAGTACATTCATTATTAGGTGCACTCAGATTTTTAGTGGTACTTGTTGCACCTTTTCCATGTGTTGGGATGTGGTTGGGTGTGTGTGTGTGTGTAGATGTACTTGGGAAAATGACTCCCACATGGTGTTTGACGCCTTCAGGGCTAGTCAGCAGCCCCTAGTCTTTTTGAGGCTATCATAGGGTATTCACAACATGGGCCCTTGGGAAAGCATTGTTAAAGTCTTTCTTGAGAAGCATTGGAGACAGTTTAGTAACTTATTCATGTTCCCATATTCTAATTCATTTTGGATTATTTTATATTTATTGATGAGGAATTTTTTATGTTGTTTTGAAAACTAGAAATTACTATAAATGAATGTAAACACTAAATAAAGTACTATTGTTGATGTTGAGAGAACAAATAATGGATGAAAGGAATTAGACATAGGGTTGGACATCACATGTTATTTCATTATTTATTTATTGTTCTAAATCCATTTTAAAATTCATTTTTTAGAATCTCATTAATGAATTAGTTTTCTATTATTTATTGAGTGTGTTATTTTAGCAGGCCTCTAGAACACCAAACCATATATACTCCAATAGTTATATATGATAACACATAGATCGACAATTTTGTTCCTAAAATACTAGACTTCATTGTATTATGTTTCATCTATTATGGAAACCCCAACTCTACCGAATCTAGGGTTTTCCTAATAGAACGATGTGAAAATAATGAGTCAAAGAAGAGAATTGGATTTGGAAATAGTGTGGGGGGGACGACCGCCACACCCATGCAATATTACAGTCTCCAATGAAAATATATTTAAAACATTTTGAATTAATGTGCAATAATAACTATCACCATGAAACCCCCTATATGGATAAGACTCAGGATATTCACATTCCATTGCTAAATAATAAATGATCCCAATGGAATGATTGTAGAGAATGATGGAATATTAGTTTTTTCATAAACATGAACGATTGAAGAAGAAATGAGAAGCACGTTATTAGATAATAAATTGGTTAAATTTAAAAAAAACTATAATTAAAAGAAAATAAATAAATAAAATTACTAAAAGGATCTTGTGTTCTTCACCATCATTCCTCAGATGGTTTATAGAATATATGAATTTATTTGAGAGGGAGGATCTCCTTGAAATTTATAGGAATAATTTTTTCCTTGATAATTTGTAAAATTTTTACACACTAAATGGATGATTCACTCATGGACCCCTTCATGGAAGTTGTATACCATTGTATTATACCCCTACTATGAAAATTTCTGCTCATTTATCCATTGGATATAGATTTAATGATTTATTAATTGACTCTATATTTTTTTGGTTGATGTTTTCGTGAAGCTTTTATTAGATTTATAATATCCAATGACAACCATAATTACATAAAAACTCCCTCAAATTGATTTTAGAGATAATAAAATGTGTCATTGTTATATTATTTGTGGAATCACCTCAATTGGAGGTGTGTTGGAAATGATTAGTTTCTTTTATTGTGTTGAGATACACGATGTACGCCTGGAATATTTCCCAAAAGCATTGAATTTTTCGGGCCTCTAGTCAATCAAATCATCCCATAGTCCAGAAGACAAAGATGAAGCATATTAAATAGTAATTTAAACCAAAAATTTATCAATAAATTTGAAATCAAAATTTTAAAACAATGATCAAAATACTCCTGATGTAATGATTTGTAATAAATCCCGAATTCATCACATTTCACAATTTTAATCAAAACACATCATAAATCCAAAATTGTTTCACATAATCTCAAATTGATAATATGGGTGTGTGAATAAAAATAAAATTAATAAAAAAGTTGTCTAAAATTGTAGTTCTTCTATCAACACTTTTTTATTTTAAATAGGCATATTATTATCTTCATTAGGTTGATTCATAAAATATTCATATAGAAATAATAACCATGGTGATTCCACATTTAACACATAGTATAAGAAGATATATTATGAGTAATTCCCTAAAATGTAGATTTAAAATATATCATATTAGAAAATGGAATAAAAAATTATAGCTTTCCAATGTATACACATGTATTACCTGAAAAACTACATACATTGTTAATCCATCTTTTCCTCAATGAATTACCAATAAAAATCAACCAAAACCTATACTATTTTATTAGAAAAAGATATACTACGAAATTATTGAAATTAAATGGATGACATTTGCGAGTAAGTGTGAAAAAACGATGGATTGAAAGGGATTTTTTATAAAAATAAAGAACATAAGATACAAAAATAAGAATAATAAGAACCAAATTAGTGAGAATGGTGTTTTTTGGTTGTATAGGAGAAAAAACTTATTGAAAAATGGATGATAGGGGTTATATTTATAATGAAATATCAAAAAAAATATTCAAATAATATTGAGGCCTTCAACATTGTATAAATAGTCATGGTTGATAGACACTATAAATCAAATATTTCAAAATATCCTAATAATACTACAATAAATACTCATTTCATGAATGAAATATTAATTTTACAACTATGATTGAATAATGTAATTATCCATTTTTTTCAACAAGTACCCTAAAACATGAATTGAACCAACATAGCTTTTAGATTTTGTTCCCCTATATTACAACCAAACCACAATGACATGGAAATTGAAAATGGTTCACTTAAATATATATATATAAAACTAAAACCTCTAAAATAGTCATTTTAGATCTCCCTTTTTTGTTATAGATATATTTTAAAGAAACCATAACCACTGAAACATTATCCTACATAAAATATAATACCATAAAAACATAATCCACCACTAAATGGGTAGTTAATACCATAACTCAACTATTCTATAAACATAATCAGGTGTTAATGATAGAAATTGGACCATGTCATCCAGTACTACATAATCATTATCAAAATTACTAGTAAGGACCATAAGTATAAGGCCCCATCCTTAAACATTACTTATTCTTGATTTACTTCAAGAATACATGTTGTGGATCTTTTCAGGTTTACAGTTTTAGATAATTAGATCATAAAACATGCATTACATTCCACATTTAAACAAAGAGGTAACATAAAAGTTAGTATTCATTTTTCCCATCAACGGAAACATATTTAAAATAAAACATGGGTTCCTTCTTGACACATCCTTGACACTATCATCATATCATGTACCTTTCCCTTGACCTGTGAAAAACATTTCAAAAACATGGGATGATCATAAAAAGCTCAGTAAGGGATAAAAAATATGGAAAGGAAACATGAGTATATATTTACATAAGAGTGAAATCATACTTTACCCATAAAACATAATCACTTTAACATACCACAACAAATCATGAATAAATACTAGAAATCATAATACATAAAGGTTACTCGAGGCATTCATAACATTCTTACGTAGGGAGTAACCCTCTTGGTTATGTTTGGAATACCCATCACAGTATATTCCCTAAATCTCTTCGGAGAAACCTCATCATTTAACCCTTTCGCATTACCCAATGCATTGGAGAGCTATATCAGGCTCACCAACCCTTAGTTTATTCACGGAACAACCCGTATTCATAATAATTCCCATGAACCATAACATAATCGTATCACAAAAAACATATATAAAGGAAACATAACATTTCCACATTTCAATCACAAGATATCAATACAACACATTGATATAATAAAAACATTATGAAAACTATTTTCTATACCAAAATAAATTAAAAGTAAAACATGGTATTTATTTTTCATTAAAAAATGTTTGTCTTGTAGAGGAAGCCGAAACTCAAATAATAGTCACGGCGGCAGAGAAGTCATTTTCACCTCATACGTACGAAAAAAACCTTCCCTTTTGTCGTTTAGTAAAATGCTTCATATAAAAATATTCCTTTTGGATTGAAGTAAAAGTCAAAGGGTTTTATACACTGTATAAAAGAAGGATGTCTATAAAACAAAATATGTCTCAATGAAAGAAGATTGAGATGAAGTCCCATACCTCAGGTCCGACATGAATCGATCGTTCTTTAACCTCCTGAATAATAAACTTGAGTTAATTTCTACTTTCTTAAGAACCTTTTTAAAGTTAATTATTCATTTTATATCTCTTATTACCATGTCATGAACACTATTTAATTATTTAAGTTAATAATGGTCGTTTTAATGATCATTGGTACTTGAGTAAAAAATATGCTCATTATAATTACAAGTTTTTCATTTATCCATTATATCCAGAGTTATACTCACGATGTATGTATCATATATATCATATATTTCCAGTATATGCATGCATTTATAATGTTACATAATAATTTATAGGTAAGAAAATGAAATGCACCGTTCATGGAGACGGTAAGGCGTACGTACGCATGAACGTTAGTTTCATTTATATTTCTTACTTAATGGAGTGAAATAAAAATTATTTAAAGGTATATAATAATTCCAGTATAATATTATATGTCATATCATTAAATTTATCCTTTATATGTACCACATATGGTATTAACGAATCAAATCACTTTGAGGGGGCGGTAGTCCGCACTTCCTAAAATGATGATATCGCATTTAACCATAATGGAAACCATAAAGGTATTCCATAAATGAAAAATACAGAAGCTTAAGTAAAACATAAACATATTATATATCATATAAAAATATAGTGACTTATTAATGGCCACCTTTTAAGGTTTTATATAAATATTGAACAATCATCATTTCGTGAGGTAGAAATTCTCCATCCACGGAAACAGTATGTTCTTTAACCATTAGATGTAGGTGTGTGTAAGTGTAGCTCGAATCCTTCTTATTCCTACATAATAGTATATTTAAGATACTTTTTATGTTAAAAAATAAATGAATAAAAAGATTTTATGGGGTTAGAGAAGCAAAATGAAACATAAGAACACAAGAGAATACACTACCTTTAAATCGGGTAACTCTTTTTGATTTGAGCTCAAAGGATTCCTTGGGAAGACTTCTGCCCAACATCAGGATTCTAGGAGTAAGAGAGGGATGTGTAGAGACAAAAGGAGTAGTGTTTGGCCGAGCCAAAGGCTTGAGAGGTGTGGGTAAGGAGGTAGAGGTGGGGTCCTTTTATAAGAGGAGAGAAGGGGCACTCTTGGAAAGTTACAAAATGTTACATTATTTTCAAATGAATTTCGGATTTTAAAGGTCCCACATTGATGTATTTCGAGGATAAGGTGATAAGGGTTTGAAATATACTCATCAAATTGGTTTTTGACATGTTTAGGTCTTATAATTTATACTATCTTTTTATTTTATTTAAATCGTTAAATAATGATGTAATCGCTGCATCATCATGATGTCATAAATAATTTAATTTATTTAATGTCTAAAAATTATAAAAAAAATATCATGATGTAGGAAATCTTATTATATTTCTAATGAATATTTATAGTCTAACATAGAATTTATGTATACGAAATTAAAAATGTTTTACTCAGGTGATACATTCTTTGTTATATTTAACTTTCTTTAAAAATAAAAAGATAAAAAGTCACTTTCACACAAAACTGATTCCATGGGGTCCCCAAGTTTGGCACAAGGCATCCCATGGTCGGCCGTGAGACAATCAATAGCATTGGGACACATTTTGGTGTCATTTTTTATTATTATGATATTATTTTATTGTCCTTAACTACACAATTACTCATTAATCAAGATAATTAAAGATAATTACTATCGTTACTATTCATAATGTTCAAAAAACAAGAGTCTTGATTACATAATTTGGACCATATAATTCCAAATATTTAATCCATTTTACCAAATTCCACACACATAAATTTCAATAATTTATTTTAAAATAATTCCCGTTGTCAAAACAAATAGCGAGTTTTTTGAAACAATAAGTACCTAAAGTTTGACACTAGTTGAAGTCCAATTTCAATGTGAAATTAATTCCAACGACCACTATTGGATTAAATGGTAAAAATATTTTCAGGTTATACTTTAATACCAATTAAAGAGATAATCTATCTATGTAATTATATTAGATGAAAAAGAAGTTTTGATGTAAAATGTAGTATTTTTCGCTATTCATTAAAAAATGAACATTGTCAGAAAAATACCAAAAATTTATCCAATGTAAATTTCAATATCCCAATAAAAAATATTATGTTTATTTTGACAAAAAGAGATTATAAAATTACAAAGAGTTTGATTAGAACAATGGTTTGCCATCAAAAGGCAGTAAAACAATCATTTTAAAATATTAGTGTATTCCATGCTTAAGATTGGATTTATTCTCATATTAAGCCTCTAAAACACTATCTAATTAATAAATAGACATAGCTAAAAATATCTATTTTTCATCACTTACTTGGGATGTTACATCCTTCCCCCCTTTAGAAAATCTCGTCCCCACAATTTATTTACTTATCGAATAAGTGGGGGTATTTATCCCACATTATATTTTCAGATTCCCGTGTTTCCTCTTCAATCATGTGGTTTTTCCACAAAACCGTTACCTAATGATTCACCATATTCCGTAACACATGCTCCATGTGGTCAAGAATATGGACCGGTTGTTCCTCATAAGATAGGTTCTCTTCCAGCTGAACTACCTCTGGACTCAAAGCATTAGATGGGTCTGGAATGTACTTCCTTAACATTGAAACATGAAAAACATTGTGTACCTGAGGTAAACTCGGAGGTAAATCCACTTGGTATGCAACTGATCCAACTCTCTCCAGAATTTTATATGGTCCAATGAACCTTTTATTCAGCTTTCCTTTCTTACCAAATCACATCACACTTTTCCATGGCGAGACCTTGAGAAAAACATGATCACCTACCTCAAAAGAGAGATCCTTACTCCTGTTGTCTGCATATCTCTTCTGCCTTCTCTGAGCTATTTTCATGTGTTTTTGTATCAGCTGAACTTTTTCTGCCAACACTTCTTCCAATTCTGGACCCATCATCTTCCTTTCACCCACTTCATCCCAAAAAGCTGGAGTTTGACACCGCTTCCCATATAACGCCTCCAATGGTGCTATCTATATACTGGAATGAAAACTGTTATTATATGAAAACTCAACAAAAGAATGATGTTGGTCCCAACATCCCTGATAATACATCGAACAAGCAGGTAGCATATCTTTCAATGTCTGAATTTTTCATTCTAACTGCCCGTATAATTGAGGATGAAAAGCTATACTAAAATTTAATTTAGTACCAAACGACTTCTGAAGGCCCTTCCAAAAGTTAGAAGTAAACCTGGGATCATAGTCAGATACAAGGAGAGAGGAACTCCATGTAACCTGACTATCTCTTTAAGATACAAACAGGAAAGTTGATCTAGTGAAAAAGTATCTCGTATAGCAAGGAAATGAGCAGATTTATTCAAGTGATCAACAATAACCCAGATCACATTATTACCTCGAGGTGTCTTCGGCAGTCGCACAACGACTTCCATGGATATGTTTTCCCATTTCCACTTTGGCACTGGTAAAGGCTGAAGCATCCCTTTCGGTAAATTCCACTCTTCTTTTACCTATTGACAAGTAAAACACTTCACAGTAAAATCATCAATATTCCCTTTCACTCCGTCCCACCAGTAATACTCCTGAATATCTCAATACATCTTAGTAGTGCTAGGATGAACTGAAGACGGAGAACGATGAGCTTCACATAACAACTCTCTCTTAAACTGTGAATCCCAAGGCAAACACAATCTCTTCCCAAATCTCAAAACACAATCATTATCAATGTTGAATTCTGGAAACTTACCTTTCTGAACCAGCTCTACATTTTTTCTGCAACTCACTATGTTGCTTTTGTGCTTTCTTGATTCAGTCTGATAGAGAAGATTTCACTGATACCTGAAACAAAACAGAAAGACGTCCTGCACAAACAAATTCTATGAAAATGTTCATCAAATCCTTAACCAAAGGATAACGTTCTAAACACAACATTGTTAATGATGCATTACTTTTTCAACTCAAAGTATCAGCCACATTATTTTCTTTTCCCGGATGGTAATGAATTGTACTATCATAATCCTTGATTAATTCTAGCCATCTCCTCTGTCTCATGTTTAATTCATTCTGAGTGAATATATACTTTTAACATTTGTGATTGGTATATATTTCACACTTTACTCCCTACAAATGATGCCTCCAAATATTTAAAGTGAAAAAAACAGCAGCTAATTCCAAATCATGTGTAGGGTAATTTACCTCATGAGTTTTCAACTGTCATGAAGCACAAGCAATTACCTGATCATCTTGCATTAAGACGCAACCAAGTCCTTTAAATGAAGAATCATTGTAGATAACAAACTTCCCATTCCTGGAAGGTAGTGCCGAAACTGGAGCATTCAAAAATCTTCTTTTCAGTTCCTGAAAACAATCATCACATTCTTTTTTCCAGATAATCTTAACACCCTTCCGAGTTAGCTTAGTCATCGGACTAGATAACCGTGAATAATTTCTAACAAACCTTCAGTAATAGCCTGCCAATCTGGGGAAGCTACAAATCTCAGTTACATTTGTGGGTCTTGGACATTCTTCCACAACCTTTGTTTTTGCAGGATCAACAATTATCCCATCTTTAGAAACAATATGACCAAGGAAAGAAATTTGATGAAACCAAAACTCACACTTGGTGAATTTCCCATATAATTTCTTTTCTATTAATGTTTTCCAAATAACTGTTAAATGTCTTTCATGCTCCTATTTACTTTAAGAAAACACCAAAATATCATCAATGAAAACAACCAAAAATTTATCCAAGAACTCATGGAAAATTCTATTCATAAGGTCCATGAATACAGCAGGTTCATTGGTTAGCCCAAAAGGAATTACTACAAAATCTTAATGGCCATATAATATTCAAAACGCAGTCTTTGGAACATCTACTTACTTTACCTTCAACTGATCGTACCCCGATCATAGTCCAATCTTTGAAAAATACTGAGCTTCATGGACCTGATCAAAAAAATCATCAATATGAGGAAAATGATACTTTTTCTTAATAGTGATATTATTCAAGGATTTATAATTAATGCAAAGCCTCATAGAACCATCTTTCTTTTTAACAAATAAAACAGGCGAAGCCCATGGTGATGTGCTAGGTCTAATGAAACCTTTCACTAAGAAATCTTGCAATTTCTCCTTAAACTCTAAAAGTTCAATTTGAGCCATTCGATAAGGGGTTTTGAAATTGGATTAACATCAGGAACTAAGTCAACAGAAAAATCAAATTCCCGATCTAGTATTATTACAGGAAACTCATTAGGAAAGAAATCAGGATACTCATTTACCACTGGCACATCATTAATCTGAATAGTTCCCCTGTTTTCAACAATATGTGCAAGGTAACATTATTTTCCATCTTTTACAATTTTCTCATCCTCCTGATAAGTTATCAAAAGTAAGGGTTCATTCTTGTACACAAACTGAATGTTTTTCGGAAAAGAAACTTCTTTAGCTCTACAGTCAATCATAGCATGGTAAATAGAGATCCAATCCATACACAGGATAACATCAAACTCTACTAGAGGTAAAACAAAAAGGTTCTCAAGTAGGTTCATTCCACGGATAAGGATAGGAAGATTCGTATAAATTCTTTTTTCCTCAAAATTTCCCCCATGTGTTCTTACCAAAATTTCAGGAGTTATTTCTTGAGATGTTATTCCATTTTTACTAGAAAAGGTTTCAGAGATGAAAGAATGTGTAGACCCCGAATCTAACAACACACTAGAATAATATGAAAAAAAATTACCTGATACAACTTCATTTGATGGCCCGACATCTGCTGAAGTAGTTGCAAATGATTTCACCACCCCTTTCTAGTTGTAGTCTAACTGCTTCCAATCACTCGAGCTCTTTGTCGGACACTCATTTTCATAGTGACCCATCTAATTTCACATAAGACATTTCACTAAATGAAAATAAAATTTTTACCTACCATCACATTGATCTTTTTCAGTGAAATCATGAGCCTTATGTCCCATCTTACCACATCGGTAGCAGCTTAAAAAATTTAGAAGGCATTCCCCATTAGGCCTTTTCCCATATTTATCACAAACTGGAAACGTAGTTTTCTTACCGTCAGACTTTTTTGAAGAATTCATTCCTTTCACTTTCCACCTAGGTCTCTTCTTCTATTGGTTGTAATAGAACACTTGATCATAGGCAAACTCCATTTCCACCTTCTCAGCACATCGACCAAGCATTTCATAACTTTTGAACTCATAAAAAGCTTATTCCCTTCGATATTTTGGATTTAATCCTGAGTAAAAACGATTGATTTTACTATCAAGGTCTTAGAAAAAATTTGGAGCATACGTTTCCAATCGAGTGAACCTTTCGTCATAGGCAGCCACTGAGTCTTCCTCTTGCTTCAATTCTAAGAATAGTTTTTCCATCCTATGTCGAACAGCCTTAGGAAAATACTTCTCAAGAGACAAACCATTGAATTCATCCCAGTAGAGAGCATCAATCCCATCAACATCCCTGATATTTTTAACCATTGACCACCACTGATCTGCTTCACCCTCCAAAACGGTAAATAGCAAGACTATCCTTTTGATTGTCTGAACACCCCATGATAACTAAAATATTCTCTAGTGCTTTATTCCACCCTTTAGCTAGCACAGGGTCAGATGATCCTCTGAATGATGGGTGGTGGTGCCTCAATAAATGTTCCACCACTGACATGTTCCTCTGCTGTTGATCTGGCTGATCTCGTGCATGGATACCACCACCATTTATCTATTGATTCAACTACACCATTACAATAGCAAACTGTTCAGTCCCAATTCCGACCATCTCAGGATGCCGATTCGGAAGGTTATTTCCTTCTGTATGCCTTTCTAGCACTGCTTCCCTATTTCCTGTTCATAAAACCATTCTGAACAAACATGTCTTAGATGAAGCAACATGGTAATCATCAAATTCTATATCATTTCAATTTGACCATAAAAAAATATTTTTGGAAAATCATTTAATAGAATTCTAACTCTTAAATTTATCTAAACCGACCTCTAATACCAACTATAAGGCCCCAGCCTTAAACATTACTTATTCTTGATTTTTTAAATAATACACGTTGATGATCTTTTCAGGTTTATAGTTTTATAGAAATAGATCATAAAACAATCATTGCATTCCACATTTAAACAAAGTGGTTACATAAACGATAATATTCATTTTTCCAATCAACATAAACTTATTTTAAATAAACGATGGGTTCCTTCTTGACACTTCCATGACACTATCATCATATCATGTACCTTTCTCATGACCTATGAAAAACATTTCAAAAACATTGGATAAGAATAAAAAGCTCCGTAAAGGATGTAAAAATATGGAAAGGAAACATGAGTACATATATACATAAGAGTGAAATCATAATTTTCCCATAAAACATAAGCAAATTAACATACCTCATCAAATCATGAATAAATCACATAAATCATAAGACATAAAGGTATCTTGAGCCATTCATAACATTTTTACGTAGGGATTAACCATCTTGGTTACATTTAGAATACCCATCTCAGTATATTCCCTAATTCTCTTCGGAGAAAACCGCAACGTTTAACCCCTTCACATTACCCAATGCATTGAAGAGCTATATTGGGATCACCCGCCCTTTTTTTAATCACAGAACCACCGGTCTTTATAATAATACCCATGAACCATAACATAATCGTATCACATAAAACATACATAAAGATACCATAACATTTCCACATTTCAATCACAAGATATCAATACAACACATTGATATAATAAAAACATTATGAAAACCATTTTTAATTCCAAAATAAAAGAAAATTAAAACATGGTATTTATTTTTCATTAAAAAAATTATGGCTTGTAGAGGAAGCCGAAACTCAAATAATAGTCATGGCTGCGGAGAAGTCATTGTCGCCGCATACGTATGACAAAAACATTTTCTTTTTTTGTTTAGTAAAACACTACGTATAAAATGATTCCTTTTGGATAAACGTTAAATTCAAAGGGGTTTATACACCTTATAAAAGAAGGGTGTTTATGAAATAAAATATGCCTCAATGAAAGGAGATTGAGACGAATTCCCATACCTCGGGTCCGACATGAATCGATCGTTCTTTAACCTCCGGAATAATAAACTAGAGTTAATTTATACTTTCTTAAGAACCTTTTTCAAGTTCATTATTCCTTTTATATCTCTTATTACCATTTCATTAACACTATGTAATTAGTTAAGTTAATAACAGTTGTTTTAACGATCATTGGTACTTGAGTAAAAAATATGCTCTTTATAATTAAAAGTTGGTCATGTATCCATTATATCCAGAGTTATACTCATGATGTATATATCATATATATCATATATATCTAGTATATACATGAATTTATAATATTTCATAATAATTTAGAGGTATGAAATGAAATGCACCATTCATGGAGACGGTAAGCCGTATGTATGCATGAACACTACTTTCATTTCTATTTCTTACTTAATGGAGTGAAATCGTAATTATATAAAGGTATATAATAATTCCAGTATAATATTATATATCATATCATTAAATTTATCCTTTATACGTACAACATATGGTATTAACGAATCAAATCACTTTGAGGGGGCGGTAGTCCGCACATTCTAAAATGAAGATATCGCATTTACCCATAATGGAAATCATATAGGTATGCCATAAATGAAAAATACAGAAGCTTAAGTAAAACATAAAAATATTATATATCATATATAAATATAGTGACATCTTAATGGACACCGTTGAAGGTGTAATATGAATATTGAACAATCATCGTTTCGTGAGGCAGAAATTATCCATCCACGGAAACAGTATGTTTTTTAACCATTAGATGTAGGTGTGTGTAAGTGTAGCTCGAATAATTTTTATAAAAACAACTTAGTATATCTATGATACTTATTTTGTTACAAAATAAATTAATAAAAAGATTTTAGGGGGTTGGAGAAGTATAATGAAACATTAGAACACAAGAGAAGACACTACCTTTAAATTGGGCAACTCTTCTTGATTTGAGATAAAAGGCTTCCTTGGGAAGACTTATGACAAAAGTGAGGCTTATATGATTAAGAGAGGGATGTGGACAGACAAAATGAGTAGGGGTTGGCCGAGAAAAAGGCTTGAGAGGTGTGGGTAAGGAGGTAGAGGTGGGGGCCTTTTATAAGAGGAGAGAAGGGGCACTCTTGGAAAGTTACAAAATGTTACATTATTTTCATATTTATTTCAGATTTTAAAGGTCCCACGTTGATTTATTTCTAGGATATGGTAATAAGGGTTCGAAATATACTCATCCAATAGGTTCTGGACATTTTTAGGTCTTAGATTTTATATTATCGTTTTATTTTATTTAAATTGTTAAATAATGCGGTAATCGCTGCATCATCATGATGTCATAAATAATTTATTTTATTTAATGTCTAAAAATTATAAAAAAATATCATGATGTAGTAAATCTTTTTAGATTTATAATTAATATTTATAGTCTAACAGATAATTTATGTACACATAAATAAAAATGTTTTACTCAGGTAATACATTCTTTGTTATATTTAACTTTTTTCAAAAATAAAAAGATAAAAAGTCACTTTCACACAAAAGTGATTCCATGGGGTCCCCATTTTTGGCACAAGGAATACCATGGTCATCCATGAGAAAACCAGTAGCATTATGACACATTTTGGTGTCATTTTTTATTATTATGATATTATTTTATTATCCTTAACTACCAGATTACTAATTAATCAAGATAATTAAAGATAATTACCGTCATTACAATTCATAATGTCCAAAAACAAAAGAGTCTTGATTAAATAATTTGTAACTTCTGATTTAAAATATGTAATCCCTTTTAACAAATTCCAAACACAGAAATTTCAATAATTTATTTTAAAATAATTCCCGTTGTCAAAACAAATAGCGGGTTTTTTGAAACAATAAGTACCAAAAGATTAAAACTAGTTTAAGTCCAATTTCAAAGTGAAATTAATTCCAACTACAACTATTGGATTAAATGGTAAAAATATTTTCAATTTAAAATTTAAGACCAATTATATATATAATGAAACTATATAATTAAATTAGATAAAAAAGAAGTTTTGATGTAAAATGCAGCATTTTTCACTATTCATTAAAAAATGAACATTGTCAGAAAAATACCAAAAATTTATCCAATGTAAATTTCAATATCCCAATCATAAATAATATTTTTATTTTGAAAAATAGAGATTATAAAATTTTCAAAAGTTCGATTAAAAAAATGGGTTTCCATCAAAAGGAAGTAAAACAATCTTTTATAAATATTAGTGTATTCCATGATTAAGATTGGATTTATTCTCATTTTAAGCCTCTAAAACACTATCTAATTCATAAATAGACATAGTTAAAAATATCTATTATTCATCACTTACTTTTGATGTTACAATAAGATACCAAATTCCATCTTTCAACCTATGAACAACCTCTATTCTCAAAACTAAAACCTCTAATAACCAAATACCATGATCTAGCTGATCATGTAATGATTGGACATTTATATAAATTGTTTCACTAGAATATATTTTTTAATTATATACTAATTAATATTTCTTTGTATAATTCATAGTATTAAATTATATTAGACTAATTTATAAAAAATAATTTTTTTTAAAATATATTATGATTACATAATATAAAATTATTATATATGAATGTTATATATTTTAATTTTTTGAATATATTTGTAATTGAATATTTAAAAAAATTATATTTATATATGATATATATATATATAAGTATCTATGAAATTTTATAATTATTTTTGTATAGTTGATATTTATATGACAAATTCATTAATAAATGAGTGGATAAGATTCATTTTATAAATATACAATCTTAATATCAATAACAATTTTCAATTAATGTTATCATCGACAAAATAAAAATCATTGTCTTAGGGGGGAGGCTATAAATGAATTTCTAAGGGGATTGACACACATTGTGCTTTCGAAAGAAAAACAAGTAACACCCATGTTTTAATTAACCTTTTATTTGATGAATGTAAATATAAATTAAAGTTATAAATTATCTATGTCAAAATTTACATTCAGATCACACTAGAAAGTAATATGTTATATGACACTTGCCTATAATATGTTACACTAAACTTGGACTTGACATATGTTACACACAACTCTAGTGTTCCTACAAAACATAATTTTAATGTCATAAATATTTTAATAAGAACATTATATCATAGAATTAAAACATATTTATTTTAATAAGAATAAAAAAAATCAAACAATTTTATGAATTATTTTATATTAATAAATTAAATTTATAATGAATGTTATTTTTATGATAAATTCTTTATATGTATAAAAATACCATCTTCTCAAAAAATCTATAATTAATTTTCTTAAGTGAAAATTAATAAAATTAATATTAGTCACGATTATATATAAAATTTGGTAATATAATCTTCATTATTTATTATTGAATTTTTAAATTATTTCATGTTGAATATTTAGCCTTTTTTCAGAGATACATCATTTTGTGATGAATTTTGAAAAATATCAAATTATAAATTAGATTTACTTTTTCATTGAATTTATTTATAAGGTAAAATTATATTTTTATTCGTTTTTAATGATTAATTATGATATATTTTTATAAATTTAAAAAATTATTTTATTAAGATACATTTTTCATTAAAATTGAATATAATAACATAGAAAACATTTAAATGATTTTTACATTAAAAAAAGAAATTTTCTACCTGACGACGTGATTAATATTTAATAAATTTAAAAAAAATATATAAATAGAATTTGGAAAAATGGATTTTATATCTATAGCCATAATAATTTATATTTTCTAATATGGTTAACATAAATTTTGGCTAAAAATATTAGTAAATGTCATTTAAATTAATTACAATGATTAAGTTGAAATTACGATTAAATGTGGACTACACCATAAATTAATGAACCTAAATAAACCATAAATGAATCCACCACCCATTTCCTTGAAATATTTAGAACATGTAAACCATTATTTATAATTTTATTCATTATTGGATCCATTGACAACATGAAAAATTTAGGTGTAATTATATCTTAAAATATTTAAAAGTTTTTCACTCCCACTCTATAAAAATGGATCATTTCCTCCCAATTACTCACAACTATCCATCCCCTTTTCCTACCCAAACATTGATAAAAAAGGTAAAAAAATTATATACCATTCCCCTTGAAGATTAATTTTGAAAATATTGTATTGAAAGGAAAACTTTTGGAAGAAATCAAATTTTTTTCCCAATAAAAATATTATGTGTCCTCTCATTCTCATTTATTTTGGTTGCCTTCCCAACCCCCTCCAATATCATTATTAAATTAATTTATAAAAAATAATAGTATACTAAATATTCTATGAATTTTTATAATAATTTTTCAAAATAGACATATAGACAACTCTATCTATTGGCCAATAAACATACTATATATTATTACATCGAGACGTCGTCACCCAAAATGATGATTCATCAATTTTTTTACATAATATCAAGGTGGAAATAATGAATGAATAATTTTTTATATATTTTTTATATTATAATTAATATTTTTTTAATATTATGTATAAATTTTACAAAACATATCTTTTTTACATCCCACATGGTATACATATGCTAATTTTGGTTGAGGATGTGTGGACTTCTGCTACCTCAATGTGATGAGACTCATTCACACACTACACAGAATGTATTGAAGTTGAGTTGAGTGAAATTATAAGACATATAGACAATTTTAATTATAATGAAATAGTTATATTTATATAAATAGTTCATTTACATTCTATCTTTCAATACTTCAATAATAACCAAAACAACGTTCATTTGTACATATGAAATACTATATCCGTGGATGATTTATTTCTTTTTCATGATTCAACAATATTTAGAGTAAATAATATATATATTAAAAATATAATTATATTAATATAATGTTTTATATTCTTGAATAATTATATAAAAACTAGGACTAATGATATAACTAATTTAGACAAATCTGATGAACAAAGAGAATACTACCTTAAGTGAAACCATAATATAAGATTGTTTATAAGTGTGTAATGTAAGGACTTCCTAAAGTCAAATATAGTATTATATAAATGAATAATAATATATATAATACCTATATTAAATTTATATTTATTAAATTAATGGTTTTAATGAGTACGAGGAAATCCAAGACACAATTTCATGTAATTCCCTCCCACTTTTATTTATTGATATACATTCAATAATCCCCACTCAATTAGTTTTATTGGTTAATTTTATTTCCATGAATTTATAATATGAATCATAATATTAAATTATTGAAATTCACTTAACCCTTTTCTAATATTTTTTTCATGTTTTTTATGTTTCAAAATATACCAAATCAGCTATAAATATTTGTCACAAATTTCTTTCATTGAGACACCTATTTTGTAAGGAACCTAATTTAATTTCTAGGTGTATTTACCTGAATTTTATATTTTATATCATGAATACTCTTATCTTGATTATATTTTATGCTTCATGTAATTTATTTTCATTAGACTAAGATTATAATTCCACGTTGACATATTATAGGATTTTATTAAATCAAAATCAATTATAGTCAAAATTATTTATGTTTATAAATACTAGGATGAAATATTTTGATATACATGTTAAAAAACTCATTATCATTATTCTTATATGGTTAATCAGGACATCCCCATGTAATAGTTCAACTTTCCTACACTCTGATAATTTAGATATTGTTTTATGTTTGATCTGTTCTTCCCTTCCACTCGATCAAAAATTAAATATATTAAAATACTATGTTATAAAAAATATCTTTATAATCGTTTAAAAAAATGTTTTCCAAAGATATTTGAATCCCATTTTATAAGAAACTGTATTTTGAAATGTTTTTTGTTCTAAAATCTGTATTAAATTAAAAAAAGTCAATAGGATTTCTGTTTTAAAATGAAATTTAAATTATTGAAATGATATTACCCTCATGAAATTTCATTAAAAGATATTTAAAAAAATTCCAATCCATGATGAAAATTTATGGTGTCACTCATGTCTTTATAAATATAATTTTATTTTTTTCTATACATATTCATTCTCTAAATGGTTTATGTTTTTTGGCATGCTTTTTGTGAAACCTATGTCTTCTTTATGGGTTATATTCTTTTGAAACAATATTATTTTCTAAAGTTACATTTAAAAATAAATGATTATGAAACATATATTTTCCTCATGTTATGATATTATTACACGCCTATAAGAACCATTTAATTTTATTATTTATGATATAAGATTTTATGATATTGTGTACCATGAATGTATGATTTAATTATGATATGTGTGAGACCACTATCTCTCTCTAATTTCCTTATGTAATGATATATAACTCATAAGATAGACATGTATAGAATGAGAAATTATCTCATTATATTATTATATCACAGTAATGGGTAATGAAATTTATTCAGAAATACATGGAAGGAATGGGGGAAGATCTCAGTTCAGTAATACATGGTTGGAGCATTGGTGAACCTTGTTTAGTAAAGGATTATGTCCACTATGTTCATCTTGAAAATAATTAATTTCATACATTGGAAATCATCTTAAATGATTATGTGTATGCCACTATTACATTTTTCATACCAATGTTATTCGTTTATTGATTATATTATTCATTTACTAATGATTAATATCTTATGAACTACAAAATTTTATTCAATTATTCATACATTTTATCTTTAATATGTAGCGTATGATATTCTATTTTAATGATCACATTATAATAAAATTATTCTCATGATTATTCTTACATATCACTATTTTTTACCCTTACTAAGTATCAGAGCTTACACATTCTAATTTTTTCCTTCTTCCCCATGTTACTAAGAATTTTATTATGCTTCATGTGTCTAGGAAGCGTGCTAGTGAAGAAGAACCTATGGAGATGATGTGTGTTATTTATGTACCGATGTATATGTTTCCGTGTTTCCAAAGGAACTAGATTAGTATAGTATTTTGGGGTTTGTATGTATATTGTTCTAGTTATTCTAAAACTGTTATGTAATTTTATTTTGTGGAAATAATGTGTTGATACATTTGGTATCAAGGAAATGGTTTAGATAACATTTGGATACTAGGATGAGAAGACTATAGTGAGAACCAAATGGATATTTATAAAAAAATTATAAAAATTTGAAATAGTAATGAAAAATGACATGGAATATTGGTGTATATAGAATGAGGAATTTCCAAGAAATATATCCACATCTATATACTTAATGTGTATATGGATCTGCTACATATGTACATAGGGGTAATAACAACAAAAAAATATTTCTGGCTGCACTCATGGTAATGTTTTATGTCAATGACTATTTTTTATAGCGGGTTTAACGATCATATATGATATTCTATGGGAATTTAAAAATAATAATAAAATGTGAGAAAATATTTGAATATAATATGTTTTTGAATAAATTAGGATAATACAAAGGTTTCATATATTGATGAGTATGTAAAAAATCTAAACTCATATTAGTGATTTTTCCATGATTATGTGGTTAATCATTCTGAAAATTGTTTCATAGTCTTTGGATTTTTTGTATATGATTGGAAGAATAATGAACAACATTAATAGTTATTGAAATAGAAAATGAAAAGATTATACTCCTAACCAACCAACTTTTATACGATCTAGAATAAATAACCATGTAGATATGATCACAAATATATCTCATACTATAAATCAATGTGTGCATCCAAATGACCAAAAGAGGATTCAATATTAGATTGAATCATTCATGAGTAAATATTCAAGTACAGTCACATGGTCTTATGATCCACTTTTTAATGAGAAATCGATAATAAAGAAATGATATTACCTTTTATTCATTTTTCGTAGCATTATAAATTCATCATTTATTTTTATCAGTTCGATGGTGATGTATATTGGATGTGGAATCTAATAAAGTATATGTGGAAAAAATATGAGATCAAATCAGTGGATTTGGAAGATTTCAATAAAATATTTTTTTATAAAACATTCTTCAAATTCTACATACCATGATTGTAATTGTGTTATTTTAGTTGATTCCAAGGGAAAATGATGATGTCGAAACATATGAGGATAATTTCATAAGACCTGTGCGGTGTGATAATGAAACAATTATCCTTCTTGAAAGTAATATTGATAGGTTATTTTCTGTCTTAAATCAATGTATCAGATGTTGTCTAGTAATAAAATAAATTAGTAACTACGAAGAGATTTCATATTTTGAAATCATGGATGATATAGAGGTTTTAGTCAGATACAAATATCATGTATTCAAATGAGGTGTGTGATAATTATTTGATGAAAGGTACAATAACCATCGACTAAAGAACTGATAGGTTCATTTTGGATTCTAGATATACCCAATCATTCATATCGTAATAATTTGATAAGGGTGTTATGATTCCACCAATACAATTAGATGTATAATTTTCAATACAATCTCATAATTGAACAATGATTGCATCTCAAGTATATGATTCATATCTGATTGTTGATTATTGGATTGTTCTACTTGTTAATATTTTCATTCACAACTTTTTTGAATTCGATGTCATGTTAGGAATGGATTAACTTTCATTTTATAAATTCCACATCAATTGTCATGATAGGGATGTTATAGTTTCTATAACAAACCCTCATATAATCAAAAACCAATGTGACAATGAATATGAATATCCTATAGATATGAAATCTGTTGTATGGGTATTAATTCCCCTAAATAGGTTTTGGTTATCTAAAATGGAAGGGGTTAAAATATATATCGATGATATGAATATTGTTCAGGATTTTATGGTTATTATTTTGGGAGAGTTTCATATACAGAAACCAAAATGTGAAGTATAGTTCTCAATATAACTCATCCCCCTTTTCACACCAATTTCATGGAATATTTATAGAATGGAATTTATTAAGTGTGGAATTTGATGAATAAACTCACTGAAAATAATTATACTAGATTTATTTGTCCTAGAGCATCACCATGGGGTGCACATGAAATTTTTATTACCATGATATATGGATAAATGAATATATGACTTGATTTTGGGGAGTTGAACAATATCAGAATTATTAACATGTATCCACTTCCCTGTATTAATAACTTGTTTGATATAATATGTGGAGCTCAATACTTTTCCATGTTTTACCATCTTTCGGGATATCATCAATTTATTGTTAATAATGGAGAAATGACTAAGATGAATTTTGTTAGAGGGAATGGAAACTATGAATATAATGTTAATATTTTTGTTCTTAATAATCCATATGACATATTCAAGGATTTAATTAATATAGACAATTGATATCACCTCGATCAGTTTATAGAATTCATTATAGAAGATATTCAAATCTTTTAAAAGTGAATGTATGAGCATGATTATTAATTGACAACTATACTATAGACCTAAAGGAAGTTGAATCTATATGAAACTTTTACCGAGTGTTAATTTTGGCAATAAAAGGTTTCATTTTTGGGTCACATAATCTCAATAGATAGTATAACTGTATATCCATCCAAGATGGAGGCAATTTAATGTAATCATAGACCAACTACTTTGACCATGATCTATATATTTTAGGATTTAGATAAATATTATCAATGGTTTGGGAAAATCTCTCATGAATATCTAATCTTATGACCTAGTTAACTTCCAAAGATGTCAACATTCTCTAGAAATTTGAATATAAGGATCATATATAGAACTATAGAGAAGGATAGTTAGTGAACATATTATTACATTACCTTATAGTGGATAAGGGTTAATAGTTGATAATGTTTCATCCAAAAAGGGATTTGGATATGTTCTTATGAATAATAACATTTTTATTAGTTATGCCTCACAGAAGTAGATGATTCATAAGAAAAAATACCCCACTTATGATTTGATGTTAATAGGTGAATTTTATTCATTAAACACATATATGATTTATATTTAAAAATAAAATAAGAGATATATATATATATACATATCATGAAATACCGAAATATATATTCACAAATATAGAGTATATAATCATTAGGGAAGATTGCTAAAGCTGATAAAGAATTATTACTACACAACACATTAACCCCATGGGAATGTGATAAAGGTGTTTAATTATTTATGTATAAAAGATAATGGTAGATAATCCTTGATGAGGATAACAAAATATCCAATATTTATAGATTTTTCTTATGATATAGATGGAAATCCTAATAGAAGGATAATATTTTTTCTTTTTCAAAGGAATGATCAACCCTCATTAAATGTGGTGATTAAGGATGCACATAAGAAAGAAGAAGAGATGAAAAATAAGGTAAAAAATATATTCTGGAGTTTAACCATGACCAGGATGTAATGATAATGTTTAAGAACATTTTATGTGTTCATTATATACCATATTTTATATTAGAAATTCTACAAGTAGAACATATATATTAATTATCTATTCATCATGTAAGCATGATGATATATATGGATTTGAAAAAATACTTATGGTCAGAAGGAATGACGAGATTTATCGATAAATTTGTATCTCCATTATTGGTATTCCAACAATTTAATGATGAATGAAAAAAATCTATGTGGATATTTTATCCATTTCCCATACGAGAATGCATATAAAAGAACATCTGTATCAAATTTTTCATTTGACTACCCAAAACCTCTAATGGATTTCATGATATATGGGTAAATTTCAATCACCATAATATGTAAACACACTACTTCATTATTATAGAATATATATCTCTGGATCAAATTTAGAGGATATAATTATTGGAAGTGGTAAGGTATCTTGGAGTACAACAATATATTGTATCATTTCATGAAATAAGTTTACCTGAATGTTCCTGAAAGGTATTCCTAATGTAATTGATACTATATAGATTTTTAGAACTGTTTATCATCATTGAAAAAATGGTTAGTCAAGTAGAATAATTCAAACTCCAGAAGATATGAAGATATCTTATACACTTGATTTCAAATGTGGTTTGGATCCACAGCTTCGTCGGTTGAGTTTTTATACAACAATTGATTTCACTCAATAATTTATATATCACCTTATGAAACAATCAATTGGATGAAATATAGATCTCCATCATGCTGAGATGAAATAGGGTAAATAATGCTATTGGACATAAGATCACTTATGAAAGGGCCAATATTGTTAGAACTATTATTTAGTATATCAAGGGAGCTCAAAGTTAGAGTAAATTTATGCTGATAGAAATTGGTGTGATATATAATTATATGTGGGTGAAAATGTGTTTCTACCAATCTCAACATTGAATATTTTTTTGTTAATTAGTAAGAAAGGGAATCTAATACCGAGTTATATCGGTCCCCTTGAATTTTTTTAACACATCAAGACTATAGCCAATCTCTTCGATCTTCTGAAAATTATATCTCAATTCAAAAATGTTTTCCATGTATCTATCCGCAATAAGTGATTTCCCAACCCTTCTCATGTACTGAACTCCTAGATCGTACCACTTGAGGAGGATCATTCATATGAGGAGAAACTTGTTAAAATTCTCGATCATAAAGATAATATTCTAAGAAACAACACCAATTACATTGTTCATGTTTTCTAGAGATATCACCAATCAGAATAATTTACATGGTAACTTGAGGATATGATGAAGTATACATATCCTCTTTTTTTACAGGATTTAAAAAATTTGATGTCAAAATTCATTTTATGTCTATAAAATGTAACGCACCGAGTTTATTTAGATTATTTTCTAGATAAATAGAATTTTATTTTCGGAATCACAATGAACTATGTCAAACATTTCCTTCACATTCCACTATCATTTAATATGTTAAATGGAACAAACTTGGGATGTGGTACATGTCATATCAATTCAGTGTACGTTACACACAACACTGATGTTTCTAGGGAACATTTTTTAATGTTATGAAATTTTATATAAGATAACTATAACCAAGAAATTGAACAATGTTATATAAATTGTAAACACTACATTTAAATAATAATTTATAACTTTTTAAAATAAATAAATCAAAATAATAATGAAAATTTTAAATTTTTGAAATGACCATATATGATTAAAAAATAACATTTTATCGGACAAACTACATTTAATTTCTTTCTATGAAAAACAATAAAATTAATTTTTTTCACAGTTATAAATACTATTTGATAAAATAATATTAATTTTTTAATTTAAAATTTTGAAATTATCTTAGGGTGAATTTCAGTTTTTTCTCAGAAACATCATTTATTGATGAATAGTTAAATACCGACTTTCAATCAAAACTACATTGTCATATATTTTATTTATAATGATAAATTATATATTATGATGGTTTAAATTCTTAATTAGATAATATTTTATCAATTAATAAAATTTATGTTGTTGAGATCCATATCACATTGAATTAGACATAAAATCTTATCAATATCTTGGTATGTTTTTTAATTTAAAACCATGGATTGTAAACCTCACTCCACGATTATTACTAAACTAATTTCATGCACATACATGATTGGATTTTAAAAAAAATGGATTCCATATTTTCAATCATCAATATTTATAACGTCTAATTAGATCCATATAGTTTTTTACTAAAAATATTTGGGACTGTAATAAATATTTATTACATCGATGAAGTAAAAAATTAAGTTGAACAAAGGTCTAAAAGATAAATTTAAGAATGAAAATGAACTAGAATGTTTTCCATCATCCATTTTCTAGAAATATTTCCACCCAATACTCCATTTTTTAAAATTTAGACCATTATTTTATCCACGTGATAAATGAAATATGTTTGTGGAATTCTCTTATATTAACTAGAGTGCCACTCCTCCTCTACTATGAAAAGGAATCTATTCCAGCAAATTACATACACATTTAAACCCCCTTTTCATTCCCAAAAATTGTTAATAAATTCTAAATAATACATTAATTTATCCTTTAATCCTCCCTTTGTGAATAATTAAATCCATGGAATCCTTTTGGCATAAAACAAAAAGAGTTCCCCAATTAAGAAGATACATCATCCATCAATCTCCATTATTTTATTTCCCTTCTCCACCAAAACAAATAAATTTATTCCATGATTGTATAAAAACAAAAATATTCTAAATATAATAAGATATTATTTTGATATGTTTTCAATATACTCTTACACACACCTCAATATAATGCGAAACGAACAAACATTTTATGTGTACAGTGAACTACCAAATAACTAAATGATAAGGGTTCAATTATCAATTAATACATCTATTGGTGGAAGTAATAACGGGAAAATAATTTATAAGTGTAATATAATAGAATAATTATTTATATATAAATATTTATTATATTTTCAAAATTTATTTTATTACATTTTAAAAGGTGTAAATTTGATACTTTCATTAGATGCAGTGTGGACTACCGCCAACTCAACATGATGTGACATGTTCACACACTACATGGACTATATTTTGGAAGGATATAGTGAACCTAGATAATATATATGATATATTAAAGCTACATAAATAATTATATATATATATATATATATTCTTTCTTTCATTCAATATGAAAATATAAAATGATACAACATTCATGCGTACGTAGGATTTACCATATCCAAGAACAGTGTATTCCTTTTTCAAACGTATTTATCATACGATTTATTATATTACAGATATAATAAATAATAATTATTTTTATATCATGTTTTCAATTTTTGAATCATTATTTAAGAATAAGGACTAAATATATAACAAATTAAGACCCATGCGAAGAATAAAACTAATACCACCTGAAGTGAACACTTAACAAATGAATGTTAAAAATCTATTAATATATAGTCATAGGAAAAACATAAATGGTGTTATATATATTAATATGGATCTTATAACTATTTATAATAAATTTATTTTTCAAATATAGGTGGTATGAATGATTACGATGAGAATCAAGACAAAAGGAAATACAATTTCATCTCACTTTTATTTTCGTGAGATACATGCCTTTGTCACCACTCCAAAATATTGTATGGTGTTATTAAATTACATGAATGTATAATATTTATATTATAAATAAAATATTTTTATTTTCATAAAGATATTATGATCTGTCCTTCAGGGGGTTTATTATTCATAAGTTCTTTAATTGGAAAAATATTTTTTCCTTAACTTGCCTTCTTTATGACTCATATTTTTCATATGCACCTAAATTATTTTTTAGGATTATTTAATTGAATTTTACATATTATATCATTAATATGATTATATTAATTATATTTTTATAATATATTACTTTATTTTCCATTCATGGAGATTTTGATTCCATTTTACCATGTTTTAAGTGTTTATTAAATCAATCTCATCACTTTTTAATATTGTTTATGATTATGATTCCATAAATGAAATTTTATGATCCATCTATCAAGAACACTCTTTAATTTTATAAATTTATAGTTATTAAATAGATCATTATATATTAGTACCATTTTACCCTCATTATTATTTTATATAATTTTTTATGTAAAGATTAACTGTCTGTCTATGTCTCTTCAATGAAAATCATTTTTATTAATAAAATATGTCCTCAAAAAATGTTTTCAATACATTATAAAAAATTAATTCAATAGATAGTTGAAGAACACATTCAATGAAAAATGATATTAATTTTTATTATTATTTAAGAAGATATTATCAATGAAATATATTTCAAAATTTTTGATGTGTTAAAAAGTGTTTTCCATGAATACATGATATTTTCCTCAAGATATATTTTTAGAACACCTTTTAAAATATATTCCCAGCTTAGATAATATCTGTTAGTTTTACTTGTTGATTAATGGAGATGGTATTAAATGATATAATTTATATTATTTCTCTGTAGGGATTAAACATTTATTTCATAATGTTTATGAAACTCATTTCTCAGTCACGGTATAAATGATTTTGAAACATGATTCATTTCAATATTTATTTTATAGAATACATGATTATGAAACCTATATTTTACATAACTAATGATATTACTACATATTTATAACACACATTTGTTTAGTTGATTATAATATGATTTTTTATGATATTGTGGCACAAGTATTTATGATTTCATTATGAGATGGGTAGGACATATACCACAGTCCATTGAATTGTGTAGTGACTTATATATCATGAGTTCGGCATTTCTATAATATTAAATGCATTTGGTTTAGTATTTTAGGGCTGTAATAGGTACTGAACATGGTTCTGTAATACAGAGCTAGAATGAGGGGTGAACTCAGAATAGTTATACTGAGATAGAATGTGAGTGGACCTGGTTATGTAAAGGACATTTTAATGTATGATGGTATCACCAAAAATACCATGGTTTTTTACATATCATATTATATGCTCATGTTTAAACACAAATTCTATATTTAATGCCTATATTATTCATTCATGTATTATGTTCTATATTTTCATATTATTTATGTCTTATTATCATATAATCTTTATGGAATGATTCAATTAAATGATATTATATCTTAAGTGTTTGATCTACTATTTCCATGACCGCGATCCCTCACCCTTATTCTCATGATTATGTTTACATATCTCCCTTGTTTACCCTTATTGAGAATATGACCTCACCCTATTTTAGTTTTCCTACACCCTAGGACATGAATATATTAATTATGTTTTAAGTGTCTATGAATAGATCTAGTCAATAATAACCCAATTGGAGATGATGTAGATCGTTTATATACGATATTATATGTTTCAAGGGTTCCAAATGCACTAGATAATTACGATATTTTGGGTATCGTTTTTTATATTGTTTTTTGTATTATAAAAATGTTATGTAATGTTATTGTTGGAGAGTTAGGGTTGCTATATAATAAATTTATAATGAACACACAATCCATGAGAAAAATTTCATATCCACCATTGTTTACTCAGTTTTTATATTAAAGATAAATAAATGATGAAAATATTAAAGAAAAATTTGTGAAGATTAAAATGTCATCTTTTTCACGCTGTATATATTATTTACAATTATGATTAGTAATTTTTCAATGATTATGGAATTTAAAATATGGTACAATATTTTTATTTCATTAAATATTTCGTAGATAATTTATCAAATTCTATCATTAATATAAAATCATTTCAATTTTAAACCATATTCATATAGGTATTTATATATGATTATTGATCAATATTTAAACAATATTTTTATATAAAATTATGAAAAAAAGTATTCATATAAATGGGAACAAAGTATTTTGAATGGGGTCAATAGTGTATAAATAGATTTAATGAAATGTTAGTAATATATTAATTCATAATAAATAATTTTATATTTCATCTATGAGAAAAAATTATTTCATTGAATACATTTTTTATTTATTAAAATAAATATTAAGATCCAGGGGTAAATTTGATTCATATAAATATTTTATTTTAAAAATATATCATAATCTTTTAATAGGGTTCTATGAAATTATGGGAACAATTTAAATTTTAATTAAATAACTGGTGTAATTATATTGTTTTTATTTTGACTAAGGGATAACATGTTAAGTGGAAAAGTTATATGTTTCAATTTTTAAAAGGTATTGATTTATGTGGTTGATATTTTAATAATTTAAAAACATCATTGAATGACAATAAAATGTTTAAAAAGATTACGTAAGAAATTAGTTGTTTTGGGCTTCCTCAGACATGTTAATTATCTATAAATAATTCTTAATGTTTACCAAATGTAATTTACTTAAAAATATTCATTTATAAAATTAATGAAAAATATGATTCATTAGGGGTTTCATCCCATGACATGAAACATTATGGGAGTTGTAAAAAAACCTCATCAACATTTTATTAAGATTATTCATTAAAAAAATTTATTATATTTAAATTTAATTTCATTGTGAATATAAATTTTAAAATTTTTATAACATCCAATCCATAAAGAGTTAAATACCATATAAAATCAAAAATAAAATATCATTATGAGATGAAATATAAATAATGATATTTATGTACAAATAATTTGATTAATAACAATTAATAAATGTGAAATTTGTTTTCTTATACAATAAACATGTTTTGAATTATATATATATATATATGATTGTTTATAAGTTTATATAGATTAGATTGAAATGCATCATGATAAATTTTTAAATATTGAGACACAATGTAAGTTGGGATTTTGCCGTCCCCTTCATCAACATGACCAAATGTTATGTAATTAAATTATGTGATCATCTAACGGGACTTTAATGTCTGTTATATTATTATATCAAAATTAATTCCATATTTAGTGGTGACATATGTTTGATGTGTGTAAATATTCATATGATACATATTAATATTATAACGGATGTGTAAGGGATGCATAAATTACTAAAAAGTAAATAAATTTATTATATTCAAGTGATTAATATATTAATATAGTGATATTATATTTAATACCCACAACACATATCTATTGTAAGACTTTTCCTCTTAACACTCGTCACCATCTGGATCATTCAAACCATTAATATTATAAAATATCTAACAGTCATTGATAAATATAATATATGTTATGGAAGGATTAACATATCTTATATGTTTATAATTGTCTTGAATTACTGGGTTCTTGATTATCATTGGACATTAAATAATAGGTTTAATATAAATTATTTATATGAATTTATAAGGATTTGGATTTATCACTAAACCAACTAAGAGTATCATAGATTATTATTGGAATGATGGTTCCAACCTAAAAACTATGATTTAACTGAAATTAAAAATCAAAACCAATCCATGGTGATTTTTTATATTAGTTGTAGATACACAATAATGATATGTTATTGAATTATTTTTCATTATTATGTTGAATAAACAATATTTATTAATAATTAAATTTGATCATATATAGATAAATTGTAACTAACAAAACAAATTTAATCCTACCACTATGGATTACCCATGAAATGAAAATCCTAATAAAAACGACATCATTTAATGGAATAAAAGTCTTAAAAATAATCCTCAAGATTTAGAAGAATTTATATGTTTTATTAAAATGAATCAACTTGGATATTCCTTCCTGGGTATGTTGGGGTTGTATTTTTCTTTTAATAACTATAAAGTTTATTCCAATGAAATTTCATGTCTCAATCTATAAAAAATAAATCAAAAATTTCAGTAACAACATGAATTAATCTACACAATTATTATTACTGAATGTTTAAATTAGAATCATTAAAAGTACCATAGAAATGATTATTGTAATACATATAAGTAATTATTTATGTATATAAAAATTAACAGTATAACCATATCAACTCATGAATTTAGAATATAGTGTAAATTGAAATAAACAATATGTATTGGTTTTCACTCCAAAATGAGTCTACTATTTAATTGATCCTATAATATATAACTAGATTTTATATTCTGTTTTTTTAATTAAATAATCATTTATATTAATAAGTCTCCACCCATGTTCTATAATATTGTATAGGCTCTAAAATTTTAATTATAATGGTTACATGATAAACCAATCAATCTGATAAAGAAAAAAATTAATGGATATTAATTAATCTATTTATTTTAATGGAATGTATGTTTCTTGTTCAATTATGATGAGGGATTATATTTATCAGATCAAAAATATATAGTGTATAATCTGGTTGTGAAATTTGTCTAGAATAATCTTCATATCCTTTTCTAACCTTAATATTTTCTCCAAGTATCATTAATGAGAGCGAGATTCATTGATATTATACATATGATCTAAGAATCAATTGATTAGGAATAAAATTATAGATTAATATATTTTTTAATGGTTCAAACTCACAAATCTAGATTTTCTATAAAATTAATGGGGGAAAATATTTTATTACTCTTCCAGAATTAAAGGTTTGTCAGAAAATAAATATATAATATTATGGATGTTATAATTTTATTATTAACCTTTATAATCTTATTGAATTTATGGTTATGTGTTTCCTATGAAACATACATCGGAATACTTTGATTAATTTAAGGTCTTGAAAAATTAACAATATAATCATGTATGAATGTGGCCTCTAAAAATATAAAGAAGTTTTATATTATATGACTAATCTATCATCTAGGAAACCCATATTATGTTGAAATTTTGGAAATGAAAAATAATAAATTATTATATATAGTTAAATAAATGATGAGTCTCACTATCCTTAATATATATTTTGGGGGTTATTATCTTGAAACAATACAATTTAAAATCGATTGAGTTTTATTAATGATAGTATGAAAGGCCCCATAAAATTTATCGAATATGATTATTCCTAATATTTATTTTCTATGTATATTGTTTTGTGAAGAATAAATCAATAGTATGATTTAATATAATTAAGAAACCACATCTAATAAAGGTATCTTTATTTGATATCCCTATGAAATAGGGGGTCTTGTTTTTACAATCCATCTGAGTACAAAATATTTTTAGACTAAAATACTATTATAAAGGAAGGGAGTTCCATTCAAATGAAATTTATTTGGGGGGATTAGAGTTTCAGGAAATTATATAAAAATTAAAGAACTCATTTCCTAAAAAGGTTTATTCAATTCGAAAAGATATTCTGGAAAGTAACCAATACAGTGTACCATTTAATAAATAATTTATTGTAAAAATCACTAAGTTGTAAAGTCGTATAAAATTCCTTTGGAAAATTATAGTGATATTATTTTTATTTATAGTTATAAGGCCCCAGCCTTAAACCTTACTTAATCTTGAGTTATTACAAGATTACACATTGAAGATCTTTCCGGGTTTAATATTTTAGAGAATTAGATCGTAAAACATGCATTACATTCCACATATAAACAAAGTGGTTACAAAAAGATAGTATTCTTCTATGCCATTAGTGGAAACATATTTAGAATAAAACATGGATTCTTTCGTGACACTTCCTTGACATTATCATCATATCATGTACTATTCCCTTGACTTGTGAAAAACATTTCAAAAAACATGGGATGAGCATAAAAAGCTCAGTAAGGGATATAAAAATATGGAAAAGAAACATGGGTACATATATAAATAAGAATGAGATCATACTTTACCCATAAAACATAATCACTTTAACATACCTCATCAAAACATGAATAAATCATAGAAATCATAAGACATAAAGGTAACATGAGGCATTCATAACATTCTTACGTAGGGAGTAACCCTCTTGGTTACGTTTGGAATACCCATCACAGTATATTCCCTAAATCTCTTCTGAGAAACCTTAAAGTTTCACTCCTTCGCGTTACCCAATGCATTAGAGAGCTATATCGGGCTCACCGCCCTTAGTTTATCACGGAACCACCCGTTTTCATAATAATGCCCAAGAACCTCAACATAATCATATCACATAAAACATGCATAAAGGAAACATAACATTCCCACCTTTCCATCACAAGATATGAATACATCACTTTGATATAAAAACATTATGAAAACCATTTTCGATACCAAAATAAATGAAATATAAAACATGGTATTTATTTTTCTTTTAAAAAGAAGGTATGGATTGTAGAGGAAGTCAAAACTCAAATAACGGTCACGACAGCGGAGAATTCGTTGTCGCCGCATACGTACGACAAAAGCATTCCCTTTTGTCGTTTAGTAAATGCTTCGTATAAAAAAGATTCCCTTTGTATAAACATAAAAGTCAAAGGGGTTTATACACCGTATAAAAGAAGGTTGTGTATAAAACAAAATATGCCTCAATGAAAGGAGATTGAGACGAAGTCCCATACCTCGTATCCGACTTGACCCGACCGTTCTTTAATCTCCTAAATAATAATCTTGAGTTAATCTCTACTTGCATAAAACCTTTTTCAAGTTCATTATTCCTTTTATACCATGTTATTAACATCATGTAATCATTTAAGTTAATAATGTTCATTTTGTCGGTATTTGGTTCTTAAGTCAAAAATAGACTTCTTACACTTACATGTTGTTAATTTGGTCAAAGGTTAGTTATATCCAGAATGATATTAATGATTTGGATAAAATATATATCATATATATTCATTATATACATTTATTTATAATATTACATCACATTTAGAGGTAAAAAATGAAATGCACCGTTCATGGAGACGGTAAGCCGTACGTATGCATGAACGCTACTTCCATTTCTATTTCTTATTTTCTGGAATGGAATCATAATAATATAAGAGTATATTATAATTACAGTATAATAACATATATAATATCATTAACTTTATCCTTTACACATCCCACATATGGTATTAACGTATCAAATCACTTTCATGGGGCGGTAGTCCGCACTTCCTAAAATGAAGATATCGTGTTTACCCATAATGGAAACAATAGTGGTATGCCATAAATGAAAAATACAAGAAGTTTAAGGAAGGAATAAACATATTATATATCATATATAAAAATAGTGACATCATAATGGCCACCTTTGAAGGTGTTAAATGAGTATTGAACAATCATCGTTTCTGGAGGCAGAATTTCACCATCCACGGAAACTGTAGGTTCTTTAAGCATTTGATGTAGTTGTGTGAGTGTGTAGCTCGAATAAATCGTATAACAACATACTAGTATATTGAAGATACTGTTGTTGTTACAAAAGAAGTAAATAAAAAGAGTTTAGGGGGTTGGATAAGAAAAATAAAACAAATGAACATGATAGAATGAATTACCTTTAAAAGTGTAACTCCTTTTGATTTGAGCCTAAAGGCTTCCTTTGAAAGGATTATGCCCAAAGGGAATCCTCTAGGATGAGGAGATTGATGTGTAGAGAGTAAATGGTCAGGGGATGGCCGAGCCAAAGACTTGAGGAGTGTGTGAAATGAGGTAGAGGTGGGGACCTTTTATAAGAGGAGAGGAGGGGCACTTTTGGAAATCATGAAACTATTATTTTATTTTCAAATTTTTTTCGAATTTCTAAGGTCCCACACTGATATATGTCGAAGATAAGATGATAAGTCTTCTAAATATTCCCATCCAATAGTTTTTGTACAAGTTTAGGTCTTAGATTTTATATTATAATTTCATTTTATTTAAACTGTTCATTAATGAGGTCATCGTTGCATCATCATGATGTCATGATTAAATTAATTTATTTAATGTCTAAAAATTATAACAAAACTACTATGATGTAGGAAATATTATTATCTTTCTAATTAATATTTATAGTCAAAAATACGATTAGTATAACCCCTTCTAAAATTTTTGTTAGTAAAACAATTTATGTTAGTGTCATTTTCACCTTTATTTAAAAAAAGGCATTAAAGTCATATCTCACCCAAGAGGCTCAATAGGGTCCCCTAAATCGACCCATGAGTTTTCCTGGTCGGCCATGACTCATCCAATAGGGGTAGGACAAGTTTCATGGTGTTTTCAAATTTTTATAATATCATTTTTACCTTAAATTACACTAATTACCTCTAATCACGATTAATGAAAAAAAGTTACTATTCACAAAAAAAAATTATTTTCATCCCATTGAACCACATATTACATACTAATGACAACCATGTATGTCGGATTTTCAAAATTCAATACACAATAGTGGTAAACTTTCATTTAACTGAAAAATCAGTTTGCTTGATTACCACTTAGTGGTTTCACTATTCATCAAAAAATGGAGTTTTTCAGAAAATTTCCAAAAATTCACTCTAAGCTATATTCGAAATTCCGAATTCAAAAATGAAGTCTATTTTACAAAATTCAAAACATATAAGTCACATTAAATAATTTAATAATTAATTCCGGCTATCATGGCAAATAGAGTGTTTTTATGAAACAATAAGTATCAAAAGATTGACACCAGTTTAAGTCCAATTTAAAAGTGAAATTTATTCCAATGGCAACCATTGTATTAAATGGTAAAAATATATTCAGATTACACATTAAGACCAGTTCAAAAGATAATCTAATCATATAAATAAATTAGATTAAGAAGCAGTTTTATATAAAATGTAGTATTTTTCTCTATTCATTAAAAAATGAACATTGTCAGAAAAATACCAAAAATTCACACAAAGTAAATTTTGATGTCCCAATCATAAAGAATAAGTTTATTTTGACAAACATTGCTTATAAAATTGTCAAAATATAGATTAAAAAATGATTTTCCATCAAAAGGCAGTAAAACAATCTTTTAAAAATATTACTGTATTCCATTCTTAAGATTGGATTTATTTTCATTTTAAGCCTCTAAAACAGTATCTAGTTCATTAATAGACATAGATAAAAATATATATTATTCATTACTTACTTGGGATGTTACATCCTTCCCCCTTTTGAAAATTGTGTCCCCGCAATTTATTTACTTATCAAATAAATGGGGGTACTTATCCCTCATTGCATTTTCAGATTCCCATGTTGCCTCTTCAATCATGTGGTTTTTCCACAAAACCTTTACCTGGTGAATCACCTTATTTCGTAACACTTGCTCCATGTGGTCAAGAATCTGGACCGGTTGTTCCTCATAAGATAGGTTCTCTTCCAGCTGAACTACCTCTGGACTCAAAACATGAGATGGATCTGGCATGTACTTTCTCAACATCGAAACATGAAAAACATTGTATACCTGAGATAAACTCGGAGGTAAAGTCACTCGGTAAGCAACTGATCCAACTCTCTCCAGAATTTCATATGGTCCAATAAACCTTGCACTCATCTTTCCTTTCTTACCAAATCTCATCAAACTTTTCCAAGGAGAAACCTTGAGAAAAACATGATCACCTACCTCTAAAGATAGATCCATCCTCTGGTTATCCGCATAACTCTTCTGCCTGCTCTGAGCTGTTCTCATGTGTCTCTGAATCAACTGAACTTGTTCTTCCATCTCTTCTACCAATTCTGGTCCCATCAACTTCCTTTCACCCACTTCATCCCAGAAAGCTGGAGTTCGACACCGCTTCCCATATAATGCCTGAAATGGTGCCATCTGTATACAGGAATGAAAACTGTTATTATATGAAAATTCAACCAAAGAAAAATGATGGTCCCAACTTCCCTGATAATCCATAGATCAAGAACGTAGCATATCCTCCCAGGTCTGAATTGTTCGTTCTGACTGCCCATCTGATTGAGGATGAAAAGCTGTACTAAAATTTAATTCAGTACCCAACGACTTCTGAAGGTCCTACCAAAAGTTAGAAGTGAACCTGGGATCACGGTAAGATACAATGGAGAGGGGAAGTCCATGTAAACTTACTATCTCTTTAAGATACAAACAGGAATGTTGATCTAGGGAAAAGTATCTCATATAAAAAGGAAATGAGAAGACATGGTCAAGCGATCAACAATAACCCAGATTGCATTATTACCTTGAGATGTCTTCGGTAATCCCACAACAATGTCCATGGATATATTCTCCCATTTCTACTCTGGCACTAGTAAAGGCTGAAGAATCCATTTTAGTAACTTCTGATCTCCTTTAACCTGTTGACATGTCAAACACTTCACAGTAAAATCAGCAATATCTCTTTTCATTCCATCCCACCAGTAATACTCCCGTAGATCTCTGTACATATTAGTACTTCCAGGATGAACTGAAAACGGAGAACTATGAGATTCATATAACAACTCTCTCTTCAACTGTGAATCACAAGGAACACACAATCTCTTCCCAAATCTCAAAACACAATCATTATCAATGTTTAATTCAGGCAACTTACCTTTCTGAACCAGCTCTACCTTTTTCTGCAACTCACTGTCTTGCTTCTGTGCTTGCTTGATTCTATCTGATAGAGATGATCTCACTGATACCTGAAACAAAACAGAAGAGCTTCCTGCACCAACAAATTCTATGCCAAAGTTCATCAAATCCTTAACCAAAGGATCATGTTCCAAACACAACATTGCTAACAAAGCATTACTTTTTCGACTCAAAGCATCATCCACCTTATTTGCTTTTCTCGGATGGTAATGAATTGTACAATCATAATCCTTGATTAATTCTAGCCATCTACTCTATCTCATGTTCAATTCTTTCCAAGTGAATATATACATTAAACTTTTTTGATCAGTAAATATTTCAAACTTTACTCCATACAAATGATGCCTCCAAATTTTTAAAGCGAAAACAACAACAGCTAATTCCAGATAATGTGTAGGGTAATTTACCTCATGAGTCTTCAACTGTCATGAAGCATAAGCAATTACCAAGTCATTATGCATTAGGACGCAACCAAGTCCTTTCAAGGAAGCATCACTGTAGATAACAAACTCTCCATTCCTGGAAGGTAGTTCCAAAACTAGAGCATTCACCAATCTTCTTTTCAATTCCTGAAAACAATCATCACATTCTTTTGTCTAGGTAAACTTAACACCCTTCCGAGTTAGCTTAGTCATTGGACTAGATAACCATGAAAAATTTCTAACAATACTTCGGTAATAGCCTGCCAAACCAAGGAAGCTACGAATCTCGGTTACATTTGTTGGTCTTGGACATTCTTCAACAAATTTTGTTTTTGCAGGATCAACGGTTATGACATATTTTGAAACAATGTGACCAAGGAAAGAAATTTGTTGCAACCAAAACTCACATTTGCTGAATTTCCCATACAATTTATTTTCTTTTAAGGTTTGAAAAATGACCCTTAAATGTCTTTCATTCTCTTGTTTACTTTTAGAAAACAAAAAAATATCATTAATGAAAACCACCACAAACTTATCCAAGAACTCATGGAAAATTCTATTCATTAATTCCATGAATACAGCAGGTGCATTGGTTAGCCCGAAAGGCATTACTACAAATTCATAAGGGCCATATCTCATACGGAACATGTTCTTTAGAATATCTGCCTCCTTTAACTTCAGCTGATGGTACCCCGATCTCAAGTCAATCTTGGAAAAAAACTGAGCTCCCTGGAGCTGATCAAACAAATCATCGATATGAGGAAAAGGATATTTGTTCTTAACAATGATATTATTCAAGCCCATATAATCAATGCAAAGTATCATTGAACCATCTTTATTTTTAACAAACAAGACAGGAGCACCCCAAGGTGATGTGCTAGGTCGAATGAAACCTTTCTCTAATAAATCGTGCAATTGCTCCTTCAACTCTAATAGTTCAATTTGAGCCATTCGGTAAGGGGGTTTTGAAATTGGATTAGAATCAGGAACTAAGTCAACGGTAAACTCAACTTCCCGATCTGGTATTATTCCAGGCAACTAATCAGGAAAAACATTAGGATACTCATTTACCACTGGCACATCATTAATCTAAACAGTTCCTTTATTTTCAACGATGTGTGATAGGTAACAATCATTTCCATCTTTTACATGTTTCTTGGACTCTTGATAAGTTATCAACAGCAAGGGATAATTCTTGTACACAAACTGAAAGTCTTTCTGAAAAGAAACTTCTTTAGCTCTACAGTCAATATTAGCATGGTAAATAGAGATCCAATCCATACCCAGGATAACATCAAACTCTACTAGAGGTAGAACAATAAGGTTTTCAAGTAGGTTCTTTCCACAGATAAGGATAGGAAGATTCTTATAAATTCTTTTTGCCTCAACATTTCCCCCAGGTGTCTTTACCACAAGTTCAGAAGTCATTTCTTGAGATGGTATTCCCATTTTACTAGAAAAGTTTTCAGAGATGAAGAATGTGTAGACCCCGAATCAAACAACACACTGGCATAATCTGAAAAAACAAACAATGTACCTCATACAACTTCATTTGATGGCCCGACATCTGTTGAAGTAGTTGCAAAGGATTTCACCACCTCTTTCTGCTTGTATTCTAACTGCTTCCCATCACTCAAGCTCTTTGTCGAACACTCATTTGCATAGTGACCCATCTCATTGCACTTATAACATTTCACTAACTGTAAATCAAATTTGGTCTTACCTTCACCTTGATCCTTTTCAGTGCAATCATGAGACTTATGTACCATCATACCACATCAGTAGCAATTTCTAGAATTCATAAGACATTCCACAGCATGGCTTTTGCCACATTTATCACAAACTGGAAATTTAGTTTTCTTACCATCAGAACTTTTTTGAATAATTCATTCCTTTCTCCTGCCACCTCGGTCTCTTCTTTTTCTGTTTGTTATAGAACACTTGGTCATCGACAAACTCCATTTCCACCTTCTCAGAACATCGAACAAGCTTTTCATAACTTTTAAACTCACGAGAAGATAATGCCCCTCGATATTTTGGATTTAATCCTGAGTAAAAACGATTGATTTTACTATCAAGGTCTCGGATAAAATTTGGAGCATACCTTGCCAATCGAGTGAACCTTTCTACATAGGTAGCCACTGAGTCTTCCTCTTGCCTCAATTCCACGAATTGTTCTTCCATCCTAAGTCGAACAACCTTAGGAAAATACTTCTCAAGAAACATACCTTTGAATTCATCCTAGTCGAGAGAATCAATCTCATCAGCGTCCCTGATGTTTTTAACCATCGACCACCACTGATCTGCTTCACCCTCCAAACGGTAAATAGCAAGACTAACCTTTTCATTGTCTGAACACCCCATGACAATGAAAATCTTCTCCAGTTCTTTAATCCACCCTTCATCTAGAACATGGTCAGATGATCCTCTGAATGACGGGGGATGTTGCCTCATAAAATGTTCCACCACTAACATGATCCTCTGCGGTTGATCTGGCTGATCTCGTGTATGGATACCACCACCATTTATCGCTTGAGTCAACTGTGCCATTACTGCAACAAAACTGTTCAGTTCCAATTCCGACCGTCTTAGGATGCTGATTCAGAAGGTTATTTCCTTCTGTATGCCTTCCTAGCACTGCTTCCGTGTTTCCTATATGGAAAACCATTCTGAACAAACATGTCTTAGATAAAGAAACATGGTAATATTTAAATTCTATATCATTTAAATTTGACCATAAAAAATTATATTTTTGGATAATCATTTAATAGAATTCTAACTCCTAAAGTTATCTAAACCGACCGTTGATACTAACTATAAGGCCCCAGCCTTAAACATTACTTAATCTTGAGTTATTACAAGATTACACATTGAGGATATTTTCGGGTTTAGAGTTTTAGAGAATTAGATCATAAAACTTGCATTAAATTCCACATATAAACAAAGTGGTTACATAGAGATAGTATTCTTCTTTCCCATCAGTGGAAACATATTTAGAATAAAACATGGATTCATTCTTGACACTTCATTGACACTATCATCATATCATGTACCTTTCCCTAGACTTGTGAAAAAAATTTCAAAAAAACTTGGGATGATAATAAAAATCTCAGTAAGGGTTATAAAAATATGGAGAGGAAACATGAGTACATATATACATAAGAATGAGATCATACTTTACCCATAAAACATAAGCACTTTAACATACCTCATCAAAACATGAATAAATCATAGAAATCATAAGACATAAAGGTAACTTGAGGCATTCATAACATTCTTACGTAGGGAGTAACCCTCTTGGTTACGTTTGGAATACCCATCATAGTATATTCCCTAAATATCTTCGGAGAAACCTTAACGTTTCACTCCTTCGCGTTACCCAATGCATTGGAGAGCTATATCGGGCTCATCCACCCTTAGTTTATCATGGAACCACCCGTTTTCATAATAATTCCCATGAAACTCAACATAATCATATCACATAAAACATGCATAAAGGAAACATAACATTCCCACCTTTCAATCACAAGATATCAATACAACACATTGATATAAAAACATTATGAAAACCACTTTCAGCACCAAAATAAAAGAAAAGTAAAACATGGTATTTATTTTTCTTTTAAAAATAAGGTATGGCTTGTAGAGGAAGCCGAAACTCAAATAACGGTCACGACTGCGGAGTAGTCGTTGTCGCCGCATACGTACGACAAAAACATTCCCTTTTGTCATTTAGTAAACACTTCATATAAAAAAGATTACTTTTGGATAAACATAAAAGTCAAAGGGGTTTATACACCGTATAAATGAAGTTTGTGTATAAAACAAAATATGCCTCAATGAAAGGAGATTGAGACAAAGTCCCATACCTCGTATCCGACTTGAACCGACCGTTCTTTAATCTCCTGAATAATAAAATTGAGTTAATCTCTACTTGCTTAAGAACATTTTTCAAGTTCATTATTCCTTTTATACCATGTTATGAACATCATGTAATCATTTATGTTAATAATGTTCATTTTGTCGGTATTTGGTTCTTAAGTCAAAAATAGACTTCTTATACTTACATGTTGTTAATTTGGTCAAAGGTTCATTATATACAGAATGATATTAATGATTTGGATAACATATATATCATATATATTCATCATATAAATTTATTTATAATATTACATCACATTTAGAGGAAATAAATGAAATGCATCGTTCATAGAGACGGTAAGCCGTACGTACGCATGAACGCTACTTCCATTTCTATTTTGTATTTTTTGGAATGGAATCATAAGGATATAAAAGTATATTATAATTCCAGTATAATAACATATATAATATCATTAACTTTATCCTTTACACATCCAACATATGGTATTAATGAATCAAATCACTTTCAGGGGGCGGTAGTCCGCACTTCCTAAAATGAAGATATCGTGTTTACCCATAATGGAAAAAATAGTGGTATGCCATAAATGAAAAATACAGAAGCATAAGGAAAGAATAAACATATTATATATCATATATAAAAATAGTGACATCATAATGGCCACATTTTACGGTGTTAAATGAGTATTGAACAATCATCGTTTCGGGAGGCAGAATTTCACCATCCACAGAAAATGTAGGTTCTTTAACCATTTGATGTAGTTGTGTGAGAGTGTAGCTCAAATAAATCTTATAAAAACATTCTAGTATATTGAAGATACTGGTTTTGTTAGAGAAGAAGTAAATAAAAATAGTTTAGGGGGTTGGAGAAGCAAAATAAAACAAATGAACATGAGAGAATGAATTACCTTTAAAAGTGTAACTCCTTTTGATTTGAGCCTAAAGGCTTCCTTTGAAAGGATTATGCCCAAAGGTAATACTCTAGGATGAGGAGAGGGATGTGGAGAGAGTAAATGGGCAGGGGATGGCCTAGCCAAAGGCTTAAGGAGTGTGTGAAATGAGGTAGAGGTGGGGGCCTTTTATAAGAGTTGAGGATGGGCACTTTTGGAAATCATGAAACTATTATTTTATTTTCAAAAGTGTTTCGAATTTCTAAGGTCCCACATTGATATATATCGAAGATAAGATTATAAGGCTTCGAAATATTCCCATCCAATAGTTTTTGGACAAGTTTAGGCTTAGATGTTATATTATCAATTCATTTTATTTAAACCGTTCATCAATGAGGTCATTGTTGCATCATCATTATGTCATGATTAAATTAATTTATTTAATGTCTAAAAATTATAAAACAAATACTATGATGTAGGAAATCTTTTTAGATTTCTAATGAATATTTATAGTAAAAAATATGATTAGTATAACCCCTTCTAAATTATTTTTAGTAAAACAATTTATGTTAGTGTCATTTTCACCTTTATTAAAAAAAGGCATTAAAGTCATTATCTCACCCAAGAGGCTCCATAGGGTCCCCTAAATAGACCCATTGGTTGTCTTGGTCGGCCATGACTCATCCAATAGGGGTAGGACAAGTGTCATGGTGTTTTCATATTTTTATAATTTCATTTTTACCTTAAATTACACTCATTACCTCTAATCGCGATTAATGAAAAAAGTTACTATTCACCAAAAAATTATTTTCATCCCATTGAACCACATTTTACATAATAATGACAACCATGTATGTCAGATTTTCAAAATTTAATACACAGTAGTGGTAAACTTTCATTTAACTAAAAAATCAGTTTGCTTGATTACCACTTAGTGGTTTCACTATTCATCAAAAATTGGAGTTTTTCAGAAAATTTCCAAAAATTCACTCTAAGCTATATTCGATATTCCAAATTCAAAAATGAAGTCTATTTTACAAAATTCAAAAAATATAAGTCACATTAAATAATTTAATAATTATTTCACGTTGTCATGACAAATAGCATGTTTTTATGAAATAATAAGTATCAAAAGATTGACACCAGTTTAAGTCCAATTTCCAAGTGAAATTGATTCCAATGGCCACCATTGGATTAAATAGTAAAAATATATTCAGATTACACATTAAGACCAGTTCAAAAGATAATCTAATCATATAAATAAATTAGATTAAGAAGCAGTTTTATGTAAAATGTAGTATTTTTCTCTATTTATTAAAAAATGAACATTGTCAGAAAAATACCAAAAATTCACACAAAGTAAATTTTGATGTCCCAATCATAAAGAATAAGTTTATTTTGACAAACATAGCTTATAAAATTGTCAAAATATAGATTAAAAAATGGGTTTCCATCAAAAGGCAGTAAAACAATCTTTTAAAAATATTACTGTATTCCATTCTTAAGATTGGATTTATTTTCATTTTAAGCCTCTAAAACAGTATCTAGTTCATTAATAGACATAGATAAAAATATATATTATTCATTACTTACTTGGGATGTTACATCCTTCCCCCTTTTGAAAATTGTGTCCCCGCACTTTATTTACTTATCAAATAAATGGGGGTACTTATCCCTCATTGCATTTTCAGATTCCCAGGTTGCCTCTTCAATCATGTGGTTTTTCCACAAAACCATTACCTGGCGAATCACCTTATTTTGTAACACTTCCTCCATGTGGTCAAGAATCTAGACCGGTTGTTCCTCATAAGATAGGTTCTCTTCCAGCTGAACTACCTCTGGACTCAAAACATGAGATGGATCTGGCATGTACTTTCTCAACATCGAAACATGAAAAACATTGTATACCTGAGATAAACTCGGAGGTAAAGCCACTCAGTAAGCAACTGATCCAACTCTCTCCAGAATTTCATATGGTCCAATAAACACTGGACTCAACTTTCCTTTCTTACCAAATCTCATCACACTTTTCCAAGGAGAAACCGTGCAAAAAACATGATCACCTACCTCGAAAGATAGATCCTTCCTCCGGTTATCCGCATAACTCTTCTTCCTGCTCTCAGATGTTCTCATGTGTCTCTGAATCAACTAAACTTGTTCTGCCATCTCTTCTACCAATTCTGGTCCCATCAACTTCCTTTCACCCACTTCATCCCAGAAAGCTGGAGTTCGATACAGCTTCCCATATAATGCCTGAAATGGTGCCATCTGTATACTGGAATGAAAACTGTTATTATATGAAAATTCAACCAAAGAAAGATGTTGGTCCCAAATTCCCTGATAATCCATAGAGAAAGAACGTAGCATATCCTCCAAGGTCTGAATTGTTCGTTCTGACTGCCCATCTGATTGAGGATGAAAATCTGAACTAAAATTTAATTCAGTACCCAACGACTTCTGAAGGCCCTTCCAAAAGATAGAAGTGAACCTGGGATCACGGTCAGATACAATGGAGAGGGGAACTACATGTAACCTGACTATCTCTTTAAGATACAAACGGGAATGTTGATCTAGGGAAAAAGTATCTCATATAGCAAGGAAATGAGCCGACTTGGTCAAGTGATCAACAATAACCCAGATTGCATTATTACCTCGAGATGTCTTCGGTAATCCCACAACAAAGTCCATGGATATATTCTCCCATTTCCACTCTGGCACTGGTAAAGGCTGAAGCATCCCTTTCGGTAACTGCCGCTCTGATTTAACCTGTTGACATGTCAAACACTTCACAGTAAAATCAACAAATCTCTTTTCATTCCATCCCACTAGTAATACTCCCACAGATCTCTGTACATCTTAGTACTCCCAGGATGAACTGAAAACGGAGAACTATGACCTTCACATAACAACTCTCTCTTCAACTGTGAATCACAAGGCACACACAATCTCTTCCCAAATCTCAAAACGCAATCATTATCAATGTTGAATTCAAGAAACTTACCTTTCTGAACCAGCTCTACCTATTTCTGCAACTCACTATCTTTCTTCTGTGCTTTCTTGATTCTATCTGATAGAGATGATCTCACTGATACCTGAAACAAAACAGAAGAACTTCCTGTACCAACAACTTCTATGCCAAAGTTCATCAAATCCTTAACCAAAGGATCACGTTCAAAACGCAACATTGCTAACGAAGCATTACTTTTTCGACTCAAAGCATCAGCCACTTTATTTTCTTTTTCGGGATGGTAATGAATTGTTCAATCATAATCCATGATTAATTCTAGCCATCTTTTCTTTCTCATGTTCAATTCATTCTGAGTGAATAAATAGTTTAATCTTTTGTGATTGGTATATATTTCACACTTTACTCCATACAAATGATGCCTCCAAATTTTTAAATCTAAAACAACAGCAGCTAATTCCAGATCATGTTTAGGGTAATTTATCTCATGAGTCTTCATCTGTCGTGAAGCAAAAGAAATTACCTGATCATTCTGCATTAGGACGCAACCAAGTCCTTTCAATGAAGCATCACTGTAGATAACAAACTCACCATTCCTAGAAGGTAGTGCCAAAACTGGAGCATTCACCAATCTTATTTACAATTCCATAAAACAATCATCACATTCTTTTGTCCAGATAAACTTAACACCCTTCCGAGTTAGCTTTGTCATTGGACTAGATAACCATGAAAAATTTCTAACAAACCTTTGATAATAGCCAGGAAAACCAAGGAAGCTACGAATCCCGGTAACATTTGTGGGTCTTGGCCATTCTTCAACAATTTTTTTGCAGGATCAATGATTATGCTATCTTTTGAAACAATGTGACCAAGGAAAGAAATTTGTTACAACCAAAACTCACATTTTCTGAATTTCCCATACAATTTCTTTTCATTTAAGGTTTGAAAAATGACCCTTAAATGTCTTTCATGCTCTTCTTTACTTTTAGAAAACACCAAAATATCATCAATGAAAACCACCAAAAACTTATCCAAGAACTCATGGAAAATTCTATTCATTAAGTCCATGAATACAGCAGGTGCATTGGTTATCCCAAAAGGCATTACTACAAATTCATAATGGCCATATCTCGTACGGAACACATTCTTAAGAATATCTTCCTCCTTTACCTTCAGCTGATGGTACCCCGATCTCAAGTCAATCTTTGAAAAAAACTGAGCTACCTGGAGCTGATCAAACAAATCATCGATATGAGGCAAAGGATATTTGTTCTTAACAGTGATATTATTCAAGGCCCTATAATCAATGAAAAGTCTCATTGAACCATCTTTCTTTTTAACAAACAATATAGGAGCACCCCAAGGTGATGTTCTAGGTCAAATGAAACCTTTCTATAATAAATCTTGCAATTGCTCCTTCAACTCTAACAGTTCAATTTGAGCCATTCGATAAGGGGGTTTTGAAATTGGCTTAGCATTAGGAACTAAGTCAACGGTAAAATCAACTTCCTGATCTGGTATTATTCCAGGAAACTCATCAGGAAAAACATTAGGATTCTCATTTACCACTGGCACATCATTAATCTGAACAGTTCCTTTATTTTCAATGATGTGTACAAGGTAACATTCATTTCCATCTTTTACAAGTTTCTTGGCCTCTTGATAATTTATCAACAGTAAGGGTTCATTATTTTACAAAAACTGAAAGTCTTTCTGAAATGAAACTTCTTTTTTTCTAAAGTCAATCTTAGCATGGTAAATATAGAGCCAATCCATACCCAGGATAACATCAAACTCTACTAGAGGTAGAACAATAAGGTTTTCAAGTAGGTTCTTTCCACAAATATGGATAGGATGATTCTTATAAATTCATTTTGCCTCAATATTTCCCCCAGGTGTCTTTACCACAATTTTAGGAGTCATTTCTTGAGATGGTATTCCCATTTTACTAGAAATGTTTTCAGAGATGAAGAATGTGTAGACCCCGAATCAAATAACACACTGGCATAATCTGAAAAAACAAAGTACCTGATACAACTTCATTTGACGGCCCGACATCTGCTGAAGTAGTTGCAAAGGATATCACCACCCCTTTCTGCTTATAGTCTAACTACTTCCCATCACTCAAGATCTTTGTCGGACACTCATTTTCATAGTGACCCATCTCATTGCACTTATAACATTTCACTAACTGTAAATCAAATTTGGTATTACCTTCACCTTGATCCTTTTCAGTGAAATCACGAGCCTTATGTCCCATCTTACCACATCGGTAGCACTTTCCAGAATTCATAAGACATTCCCCAGCATGCCTTTTGCTACATTTATCACAAACTGGAAATTTAGTTTTCTTACCATCAGACTTTTTTGAAGAATTCTTTCCTTTATCCTGCCACCTCGGTCTCTTCTTTTGCTGGTTGTTATAGAACAGTTGGTCATCGACAAACTCCATTTCCACCTTCTCAGCACATCGAACATGATTTTCATAACTTTTAAACTCACGAGAAGATAATGCCCTTCGATATTTTGGCTTTAATACTCAGTAAAAATGATTGATTTTACTATCATGGTCACGGATAAAATTTGGAGCATACCTTGCCAATCGAGTGAAACATTCTTCATAGGTACCCACTGAGTCTTCCTCTTGCCTCAATTCCAAGAAATGTTTTTCTATCCTAAGTAAAACAGCCTTAGGAAAATACTTCTCAAGAAACATACCTTTGAATTCATCCCAGTCGAGAGTATCAATATCATCAGCGTCCCTGATGTTTTTAACCATCGACCACCTCTGATATTTTTCACCCTCCAAACGGTAAATAGCAAGACTATCCTTTTGATTGTCTGAACACCCCATGACATCAAAAATCTTCTCCAGTTCTTTAATCCACCCTTCAGCTAGCACAGGGTCAGATGATCCTCTGAATGATGGGGGATGTTGCCTCATGAAATGTTCCACCGCTGACATGTTCCTCTGTGGTTGATTTGGCTGATCTCGTGTATGGATACCACCACCATTTATCGGTTGAGTCAACTGTGCCATTACTGCAAGAAACTGTTCAGTTCCAATTGAGACCATTTCAGGATGCTTATTCGAAAGGTTATTTCCTTCGGTATGCCTTCCTAGCACTGATTCCGTGTTTCCTCTGCGGAAAACCATTCTAAACAAACATGTCTTAGATAAAGCAACATGGTAATCTATAAATTCAATATCATTTCAATTTGACCAAAAAAATTTATATTTTTTGATAATCATTTAATAGAATTCTAACTCATAAAGTTATCTAAACCGACCTTTGATACCAACTATAAGGCCCCAACCTTAAACCTTACAAAATCTTGAGTTATTACAAGATTACACATTGAGGATCTTTTCGGGTTTAGTGCTTTAGAGAATTAGATCATAAAAATTGCATTACATTCCAGATATAAACAAAGTGGTTACATAAAGATAGTATTCTTATTTCCCATCAGTGGAATCATATTTAGAATAAAACATGGCTTATTTCTTGACACTTCTTTGACACTATCATCATATCATGTACCTTTCCCTTGACCTGTGAAAAACATTTCAAACAAACTTGGGATGAGCATAAAAATCTCAGTAAAGGATATAAAAATATGGAAAGGAAACATGGGTACATATATACAAAAGAATGAGATCATACATTACCCATAAAACATAAGCACTTTAACATACCTCATCAAAACATGAATAAATCATAGAAATCATAAGACATAAAGGTAACTTGAGGCATTCATAACATTATTACGTAGGGAGTAACCATCTTGGTTACGTTTGGAATACCCATCACAATATATTACCTAAATATATTCAGAGAAACCTTAACGTTTCACTCCTTCACGTTACCCAATTCATTGAAGAGATATATCGGGCTCACCCGCCCTTAGTTTATCACGGAACCACCCGTTTTCATAGTAATGCCCAAGAACCTCAACATAATCATATCACATAAAACATGCATAATGGAAACATAACATTCCCACCTTTCAATCACATGATATCAATACAACACATTGATATAAAAACATTATGAAAACCATTTTCGATACCAAAATAAAAGAAAATTAAAACATGGTATTTATTTTTCTATTACTCAAATAACGGTCATGACGACGGAGTAGTCGTTGTCGCCGCATACGTACGACAAAAACATTCTCTTTTGTCCTTTAGTAAACTCTTCGTATAAAAAAGATTACTTTTGGGTAAACGTAAAAGTCAAAGGGGTTTATACACCGTATAAAATAAGGTTGTGTATAAAACAAAATATGCCGCAATGAAAGGAGATTGAGACGAAGTCCCATACCTCGTATCTGACATGACCCGACCGTTCTTTAATATACTGAATAATAAACATGAGTTAATCTCTACTTTCTTAAGAACCTTTTTCAAGTTCATTATTCCTTTTATACCATGTTATGAACATCATGTAATCATTTAAGTTAATAATGTTCATTTTGTCGGTATTTGGTTCTTAAGTCAAAAATAGACTTCTTACACTTACATGTTGTTAATTTGGTCAAAGTTTCGTTATATACAGAATGATATTAATGATTTGGATAACCTATATATCATATATATTCATCAAATACATGTATTTATAATATTACATCACATTTAGAGGTAAGAAATGAAATGCACCGTTCATGGAGACGGTAAGCCGTACGTACGCATGAACGCTACTTCCATTTCTATTTCGTATTTTCTGGAATGGAATCATAATGATATAAGATTATATTATAATTCCAGTATTATAACATATATAATATCATTAACTTTATCCTTTACAAATCCCACATATGGTATTAATGAATCAAATCACTTTCATGGGGCGGTAGTCTGCACTTCCAAAAATGAAGATATCATGTTTACGCATAATGGAAACAATAGTGGTATGACATAAATGAAAAATACAGAAGATTAAAGAAAGAATAAAAATATTATATATCATATATAAAAATAGTGACATAATAATGGCCACCTTTGAAGGTGTTAAATGTGTATTTAACAATCATCGTTTTTGGAGGCAGAATTTCACCATCCACGGAAACCGTATGTTCTTTAACCATTTGATGTAGTTGTGTGAGAGTGTAGCTCGAATAAATCTTATAAAAACATCCTTTTAAATTGAAGATACTGGTTTTGTTACAAAATAAGTAAATAAAAATAGTTTAGGGGTTGGAAAATCAAAATAAAACAAATGAACATGGGAGAATGAGTTACCTTTAAAAGTGCAACTCCTTTTGATTTGAGCCTAAAGGCTTCCTTTGAAAGGATTATTCTCAAATGGAATCCTCTAGGATGAGTAGAGGGATAGGGAGAGAGTAAAAGGGCAGGGAATGGCCGAGCCAAAGGCTCGAGGAGTGTGTGAAATGAGGTAGAGGTGGGTTCCTTTTATAAGAGGAGAGGAATGGCACTTTTGGAAATCATGAAACTATTATTTTATTTTCAAAAGTGTTTCGAATTTATAAGGTCCCACATTGAAATATTTCAAAGATAAGATGATAAGGCTTCGAAATATTCCCATCCAATAGTTTTTGGGAAAGTGTAGGTCTAAGATTTTATATTATCGTTTCATTTTATTTAAACTGTTCATTAATGAGGTCATCGTTTCATCATCATGATGTCATGATTAAATTAATTTATTTAATGTCTAAAAATTATAACAAAAATACTATGATGTAGGTAATATTTTTATATTTCTAATTAATATTTATAGTCAAAAATATGATTAGTATAACCCCTTCTAAAAATTGTTTTAGTAAAACAATTTATGATAGTGTCATTTTCACCTTTATTTAAAAAAAAGCCATTAAAGTCAATATCTCACCCAAGAGGCTCTATAGGGTCCTCTAAATCGACCCTTGGGTTGTATTGGTCGTCCATGTATCATCCAATAGGGGTAGGACAAGTTTCATGGTGTTTTCATATTTTTATAATATCATTTTAACCTTAAATTACACTAATTACCTCTAATCGCGATTAATGAAAATAAGTTACTATTCACCAAAAAATTATTTTCATCCCATTGAACCACATTTTACATACTAATGACAACCATGTATGTCGGATTTTCAAAATTCAATACACATTAGTGGTAAACTTTCATTTAACTGAAAAATCAGTTTGCTTGATTACCACTTAGTGGTTTCACTATTCATCAAAAATTGGAGTTTTTCAGAAAATTTCCAAAAATTAACACTAAGGTATATTCAATATTCTGAATTCAAAAATGACTTCTATTTTAAAAAATTCAAAACATAAAAGTCACATTAAATAATTTAATAATTAATTCCCGATGTCATGACAAATAGCGTGTTTTTATGAAACAATAAGTATCAAAAGATTGACACCAATTTAAGTCCAATTTCAAAGTGAAATTGATTCCAATGGCCATCATTGGATTAAATGATAAAAATATATTCAGATTACACATTAATACCAGTTAAAAAGATAATATAATCATATAAATAAATTATATTAAGAAGCAGTTTTGATGTAAAATGCAGTATTTTTCACTATTCATTAAAAAATGAACATTGTCAGAAAAATACCAAAAATTCACACAAAGTAAATTTTGATGTCCCAATCATAAGGAATAAGTTTATTTTGACAAACATAGCTTATTAAATTGTCAAAATATAGATTTAAAAATGTTTTTCCATCAAAAGGCAGTAAAACAACCTTTTAAATATATTAGTGTATTCCATGCTTAAGATTGGATTTATTTTCATTTTAAGCCTCTAAAACAGTATCTAGTTAATTACTAGACATAGATAAAAATATCTATTATTCATTTCTTACTTGGGATGTTACAATAGTCTTCCATCCATGCATTAGGTTGTTATTTTATATATTGAATCCACAAAAATGTATAAGTACATAACAGATGGGATGAAATAAAATTAAACCAAATAATATTATCATTTTTTAGATTAAATTCATGGGTCTGTAACTATAGGAAAAAATAAATCATTAATAATAATTTTATGCAGTTAGTATAATATTTTTATGGAATTATTTTATGCAAAATGTATCAAGAGATTTATTATATATTATTATTAAAAAACCTTATCGCATGTTTTGAGGAGTATGTCCATCAAGAGTTTGATATAAATTACAAAATTATAGGATTATTAAGAAAAAATGATAAATTTTTAAAAATAACTCATTTAATGTAATTCAATTAAGGATGTGTATAAAACAAAAATTAAGCGGGTTTTTATCTATTTAGTTATATAATGGATTGCACAAAAACAAATACTTATATGTATATATGAATGATTCATGGATATATAATATTAATATTAATAATGTAATAAAAGTTTTAAGATTCTATTAAAAAAAATAAACATTGGGATTTTAAAAAATTTAGTGTATGAATGATTATATAACTAGTTTTATTTGTTGCTGACATACAAACCATTGTAAATAAGATTCATTTTATATAGTCTGTAATGTATTGGACGAGATAATTATAACAATGAATGATTTAGCAGAATAATAATACATAATTGTTTTCATTATCAATAAGAATAGATCAAGGGGGCCTATTAGACTATTTAACGATATATTTATATTGGTAAAATCATGAACCAATTAAAAATAAAAATATCCAACGAAATTAAATATAAAAATTTTATCATCAAAATCAATCAGTTATTGATTAATATAATTATTCTAATTTAAAAATAAATCTCATGGATTTAATATCTTATACCTCATCAATATGTGATTGTCATGTATTTCATGTTAAATACATGAACTTATTTATATTATATATTTATTGTGATTATATTATAGTAATATTATCTTGGAGGATATCATTTTATATCAATTAAAATTTACTTATATTTCCAATAATGAAGTTAATATGAATGGTTAATATATCAAGGCTATTAAAAACTTTCAATATGGCGTTATAACTATGGATGATTAAAAATTGATAGTAATGATTTTATATCACTATCAAGATTTTGGTTTCGTCCAATATATAAGTATGTTTTTTTAATTTTAGAATTTCATAATATATTGAAAATGATAATTAAATTATAGGATGTGATTAAATATATTCATAGGAAATAAATATTTGCTTATATTTATAAATATATAATTAAATTTGAGGTTATTTTGAGAGTTGTGGATCATATTTAACTATTTTGGGATAAAATTGGAAAAAATTCCAATATTAAGGATACATAATCAAAAATAAAATCAAATAACTTCCACTAAACATATCATATCATATATGAGATTATAGATCATGGGTACACTTTAATTTTGTATATTGTAACAGCTTATAATGCAGTGGATCCTTTGACTAAACCACATTCACTATAAAATCATTAGATGAATATACTATATCTATGTATTAGATACATAGAGGATTATCTCTAATGAAATTTATGAATTTTTGAAATAATTCCCAAATTAATGACAATTTTATGATGATTATGAAAAAAATTATTTTCGGTATTAAAATAATTAAAAAAATATAACTTTTTATAGTCATTATTTATTATTGTTTTCTTTTATAAAGAAAACATGATAATAATAATCATTTTATCTAATCTATTCATTTTACCACTGTAAAATAAAGATTTTGGATGTAAGGATTGGGATGTGATATTATCATGAATATAAATTAAATATATATATTTTTATATAAAGAGTTCGCAAACTAGTTTCATGTGGGAACTATTAAATGAAATATGACTTAACTAGAGAAAAATTAAATGGGATGACACATTAATATCCAAGGTGTGTATCTAGTATAATATAATTCCGGCCTCCTTCAACATTTGAGTTTGACAAAAAATTATCATGATAATATTGATACATTGTCTTCCAACATATTTCATTGTTTAATTCAAGATAAAAAAATATTTTTTGGGAATGTAACTGATCAATGGTTGGATATTTCCTCAGATTGCTTTCAGAATTCACTACCATTCATATATGTTTTAAATCATGACCCTATTTTATGTTATATTGAGAATTTTCATAACAATATTATGTATATTTTATATATTAATATATTTAATATAGTCTTTATGATGAGTGATATATAATGAAAAGTGATATGTGTTGACATAATCCATGTATTATTTAAATATATAATATCATATATAATTGAAAACTGATATGATATAAAATTGGGTGATGAGAAACAATCAATACTTTTGTTAGGAATATTAAAATTATTAATTTGATTTATAATATATTCTATATTGGTAAAAAGTTTAAATTAGTCTCAAGAATAATATTTTTAATTATTTAATTATTAATATTATTCTTTTTAATAATTTATTATATTAATGTTGATTAATATAATATTCCAAAAATAAAATAATGTATTTTAATAAAATATTATTATTATTTAGAAAATAACATTTATTAATATATTTATATATATATATATATATATCCAATTTTATTGGTATTATATATATATTTATAATTTTAGAGTAATTCAACCAGACAAAATATTTTATTATTAATATATATGGGATAAATATTAAATTTATAATGGATGTAAATAACTTTTATTGGTTGAATGGATGGGAAAATTTAATGTATTATTTTATATGGAAAAAATACAAGGTATGTAGATATTATTAATGGATATGCATGTGGATCAATCAACCATCTCCATTAGAAAGGAAAACACATTCCTCATGATCATCTTCATCAGTAATAAAATTTTCTCCTCCACTACTAAAATGAATAAGTAACACATGATATATTTTTGGTGAGACAAAATAATCATTTTCAAGATGTTCGTTTCTATTTAAATATTATATTTTTCCAATCCAATATGGGAATCACTTTTAGAATTTTATTATATTTTTAAAACATGTTATAGAATTTATTGAATTTTGAAAATCAATTTTAATGTTTTCTATAAGAAATTATTTTTACAGAATTCTTTTCATACTGAATTCAATTTGATGTCGTTTTTATGTGTTTTTCATGAATTAGATATTATTTTAATATATAATTATTTTTTTATAACAAAATTACTTTAGACATATTTCAATACTATCCCATAGAGATAATCCCTTGTAATGTTTTATATTTATTCAAAATTATTGGATGCCTCATAAAATACTATTAATTCATTATTCAAGGTATAGAAGGATATAAGTGAGTTCTCACCAATGAAAAATTGTATTTTTAAATATTTTTTATTGAATATTCCATAATCCATATTTAATTAAATGTGATCATTTTACTTATTGATTGCATAAATTTTTTCCTAAAATCTATTTAACATAAAATAGTGTAGGTATTTAATCAATAATTATTTTTCCTACTAATAAATTTGACACTAATTTCAATGGAACTGTATTTATTATAGTCATTTAAATATTAATTATATAATTTAGTTCCTTGATTAATATCTATTAATAAATTTGAAATGGTATTTCAATTATAAAATTAAATAGTAAAATAGTATTTTCAAAATTATTGGAGTATTAAAATGTAAAATTAACTATGTCAATATGAATGGGTTGGATATTTCACCATAACATGATATTTCATGAATTTCCCATTTATGTTTATTTATTTTCCGTATGGTATATAATTTTTTACTAAAATAAAAAAAAATAAATTATATTTTCTAACTTCCACACAACCCTAACACTACCAATATATAAAATTTTTTTATGATGATTGGAGGGGATGAATGAGTATCTATGAGTTTCATGGAAATATGTGAGGCTACTATAGTAAATCAAAATCATGATGTGATGAGGATATTCACAAATATGTTATGGTTATTTATACTCATTATTTCCATTATACATATAAACTTATGTCATTTGTTTTGTGATCTTATTCAGAAAAATTCCCTATAATATTTCTATTTGTAAATTAGTAAATTTTAACATGAAAATTATATATTTATTTATCAAAATTTAATGATAATCATTTATTTAATTATTTACCAAGGATTAAATTTATTTTTTGTTGAATTAATAGACTAAGTATTTTAAAATTTAGCATCATGTATGAAATTTAAAATCATTTATGGATTGTAGGTAAATTAATTTTTTTGTATCATAGAATTTAAATATAAATATAAATAATATATGAATATTTATGATTATTTTTATAAACTCTAGATTTATTAAAATCCAAAAAAATAGATCAAGAGAACCATAAAACCTTGTATATATTTTCACATGATGAATGTAATGGGTCTATTTTGGTAATAATATAACCATTAATTTAAAATTATTATAGATTGTGGTTTTATGAACTTCTCCATTCTATAATTAATTTTACAGTTTTAAATATTGATTTACAATATGATATTTATATTTTAATTGAATTAAATTTTAAATAAATTCATATTGTATTGATCCTCCGAATGAGAATATCAGTTATGTAAGATATAAATAATATTGATTATATATATATAAATATAATTTCTTTTGGTTATCAATTAAAGGATGTGGTTGAAATATGCTAGTTTCAAATGCATTTTTGATAATATGTGTTTCTATAAAAACATGTGATCATATTTCAAGTTACTCATTGCATCACCTATATATAAATCCTAGCTGGAATCCACATTAGAGAATTTACAATTGATAATTACCCTCTATCCTTCCAAATAATTAAAAATATTAAATCCAAAATCACATAGGTAAAAATGATTATGGATTTATGTCTCTAAATATTAGTGTTGAAGAACACGTGACATTGAAACTCACCCTAATTAACATAATAAGATGAAACAACACTAAACATTTTCACTCATAAAAATTTAAAACATTCAGGAAAATAACGTTAATATAATCATTAAACAACAATTTTGTTTTTTTAGTTTAGACTAAAAGACATACATACTTCATAAAATCATTTATGAATTTCATTTCTGAAAAAAATATAATAACATGATTTTAATAAGTCATAATAATTACTAGAAAAAATAATTATAATGTATTCTTATTTATTCTAAAAAAAATCCCCCACCATTATATTTATATGAAATTTAATTCAATATACTAGTTGCACCATCCTTTGAGAAATATGGGAGTATATTAATTTTACTATTTCATCATTGGATATTCTATTGAAATAATTAGTGAAAACTCCTCATATGTTATACTAGAAATCTATATTTTGAAAAAAGATCATTTTAAAAAATTGAAAATTCCTAGATAGCCATCTAAACAAATCCCACATGGAATTGAGAAATCCAGAAGAACCCGACTCTAAAAAAAACCTCCTTTCAATAAATCCTCATGAAAATATCATTTTGGATTTTGTGAATGAAAATCTAACACTACAACTTTTTAATTTAAATTTATAAATTTTTGTACCACTACATTTCCATGAAAAAAAATTCAAGTAATGTTGATTTCTCACATTCCTAAAAATATCCCACTTGAATGATTATTTAATAAATTAAATTGAAATAATTTATATATTCAATATATAAAATCATTATTTTCCTTGTCACATTCATCTGATCTTGGTCAAAGCTTGATGTTAGATATGATTTTTTAAATCCATACACATAATTAATCTGTTCGCTAGATTCTATTTCCAATCTCACTTTTATAAATCCAAATAACCATATTCCGCTGTATTATGAATTCAGTGGTACATATAATCAATGATTTTTTTTATTTTACTAAAAATTATTCTAATACAAATGATTTTTAGTCAGACTATCATAGTAGTAAAAATAAAATTCAACAAACTGTATACTTTCACTTCAACTAAATGCATATCCACTCCATTACTTTTATAGATTATATTATATCATCATACTAAAATTAGGATATAGAAAGTGAAATCACAATTTTTTTGAAAAAAATTATTTATTATTATTCCACTAAAGTAATACACATATCTATTTATGTAAATTTGGGTATTGAAATCACCCCCAATATGAGCGTCCACAAATCCTTGTAATAATTATATATCTATAAATCAATATATTGAACATTTTATTACATTTATATTCAAAAATATTTACATTATATATTTCAAATGATCTTTCAATGTATTTTTTACAAACTCGGTACCCATTCCTATTGCATGAGAAATATTTGGAGGATTTCTTATGATAATATACTTAAAATAATGATTTATGACGAAGACATAACATTATCAATGTACTCTATTTCTTCTTCAATTCATGGTTTAACACATTAAATTTTATTATGTCGATATACAATGAAGTGTTTATTATGTGAACACATCACATGTTTCAGTGATATGGATCCATTGGGTTCTAATGAAATCCCAACACATGGAATGAAATGGAATAAATGAGTCAGGGACAAGAGTATTCTAAATTGTATGGAGATAGGAATATCATATTTTTGTTCGATATGGGATACATAATTATTTATATCTATTTAAATGGTTTGGTTTACTTACACATTCTTATGAAGAGGTTACACTAGCATTATATGTGTTTTAAACCCTTTTTAGATTGGATTTCTCTACCTCCATGCTGAGGTTTGTATGCATCTAGGAGCTCTCACAACTTCAACAGGGAATCACCAAAATATTTGTTTATTCCTTGAGGTTTACTGAACACTCTAGGTACTAAATTTATATATTTCAAGATTAGTTACATTGGGATTAGACCATTGATCAAGGAGTACATTTATAAATCCACTCCAATATTATACCAATCTAAATTCCTAATAATCCTAGGGTTTTATATTCATATTTGGTGGATGATAGTTTCATTTCTAACTAGAAAAGGAAAATAATTTCTTGGAGTGTGAACACGATAGTAGATACATTGGAAACCATGATTTTTTCTTAGCCCTATGGAAATGTACAAGCAAGACCATTTAGAAGGATGCCTCGGGAGATAGGGTTTACAATTCTGAGATTAGATGATGCGTCTAGTCCGCCCAAGGATAGGTGGTTATACTCATATGATGAATATGGTAATCGTGCATGAGTTTTTTACCCTTCATATGGATACCAAGGATTCTATTGATGTGAAGATATATAAGATGTTAAAAACCAGATGACAATTATGTAGAGTTTTGGACATGGTAGATTATATAGGAGAGCAGTTTGAGGTCGTATATGCATAGAAATGTTATAACCACCTGCCCAATGTTGTGCAGTATACGATCATAGAGCATAGGATTGTGGAGTGGCAGCTAAAATATGATGAGCATTTTTATCCATAGGCTTAGGGAATTATACAATGTGTGATATTTATCTATAATATCATAATTATAGTACAGATATAACTGAGGGAAATTCTTCCTTTCATCCACATGTATGGTTAAAAATTATAGATTTTCATTGACCCCTTTCTACTTCCCTATATCTTGAAGATTTGTACTATAGAATACTATGTTAAAACACAATTGTGTTGTAAATGATGTAATTACCCAATCCAATTTACAAGGAGAACTGTCTTTAGGAAATTCACCATATGACCTCATGTGAACCTCCCCGAACACCATAGGCCATTAAATGGACGTGAGGGCATTCAGTATATCCATGTGGATACTATTACGTCATTAATTCAAATATAGTTCATATATATATATAATAAATATTAGATACAATGAAACGAATAATATTAGACTGTAAACAAATTGTATATTTATGAAAGATAATGAAATAAGGTGCAGATGACTAATAAATAAATTTACAGATAGAATGGGCATAGTATGACCAGTGTGTATACAAAAATGAATAATAATGTAAAAAATAAATATTGTAACTAGATTAATGTGGTTAATTCAAAAATAAAACATGTTTTCAAAACAAAATGTAATAATATAATAATATCCCAAAAACTAGATCCCTAAAAACCACGAGTACCGTCTCAGTCCTCCTCCCCAATAATATACATTGTAATATGGATGAATCTGCATTATAATTACTAATAAAAATAATGTCTGCATGGGTACCAATGGTGTTATGTCATGGTGTGAGATAAAATCTCAGTATTCTAGCTCTCTCATTATCTAAAAAAATTGATTTCATGAAATATAAATAAGTAGTGTTTCATAATTAGTAATTGAAAGATAGAGAAAATTAAATATATTAAATTCACTAGAATATGATAAACTTGAACACCATTACAATTACATTGTCTGACCTAATCAAGTGAGTCAGATCAAGAAGATCATGTAATGAAAAATTTGACGTGGTAATTTTTATTAGGGTAGACTGTCCTCATGAATTTTACAGGCCATAGAGGAAAAGTCCCTATATTTATTTTGATCCTCAGACTATTTATCAATTTGAAAACATTCAATAACCATCACATTTTTTCAATTTGAAATCCATTATCAAAATATAGTGTGATACCATGATACCATCCTTGAAAATATGGTAGGGCATTCAATGTATTTCTCAATGGGACCAACATATGAGAAACTATTATGAGTCCATCCATGGGGAACTAGTAATTATGTCCTAGGGGTCACTCTTAGCATGTTCTGAGAATTCAAGTACAAGCGCTTGAGTCCATACATTATATTCCATGTTTGGGTTCTTGTCTAACTCGAGGAATGGTATAACCATTATGTCTTCTATCCCACCCAAGGGGTCTCCATTAGGGAATTGATGTCACTTATATGGTGGAAAAAATAATGAACAATCATTGAAGCATCCCTATATATATCTAGTGTCTTCCCGGGTAAGTCTACTAACCATTACCAATTTAAGAATTTTTTCATGAGAGTCCATTAAAGGGGTTCGTATATCAGATCCTCTTGATACTCCTCGACACCAACCTAAAAACATTACACAACTAATGAATTAATAAAAATCCTATATATAGTGTACAATTAAAAAGTTAAATAAATTAAAATATAAATTTTAATTTAGTCTAAAAATTTATATTTTAGATTCTCATTACGGACATGATGCAGGAGTTGTAACACCCCAGGTAAATAAAGAGTATCAAATTTTCACATTTATCAATATTTGTGAATTAAATATTAATATAACTTTAAAGGGTACTCTATGCTCGATGGCGTACCCAACACGCAACAACAAGTTTCTTTTGAATCTTACGTTTCACTCTAAAAATAAAATAATATTATTTTAAATGGTAGTTAACGCCTAGCTATTGTGATGGTGGTAATGAATAGAACTAACTAAAAAATTATTATATATTTTTGTCAAATATTTTTACTCTTTACAATAAAAGATAGAGGATTAAAAATGTGATTGAATCCAATTTTAAGCGTAAAAATTCTAATATTCATTAAATGGTCGATTAACCGCTTTTTGATGGCGAACCTCTTTTAAATCCACTTTTTGATAATTTTATGTTTCATATTTGAAAAAATAAAATACTTCCTTAGAATCATGACATCAAAATTTACTTTGTGTAAATGTTTGGTATTTTTTCGAAAAAGTACATTTTTTAATGAAAGTGAAAAATGTTGTATTTAAATTCAAAACCTCTTTTTAATATAATTTATATAAATGATTAGATTATATTTTAAATTGGTTTTTAAGTAAAATTAGAATATATTATTACCATTAAATCCAATGGTGGTCATTGGAATTAATTTCACTTTGAAATTGGACTTAAACTAGTGTCAATCTTTTCATAGATATTGTTTCTTAAAAACACGCTATTTCTTTTGACAGTGGGAATTAATTATTAAATTTAATAATTCAACTTTTATGTTTTGAATTTTGTAAAATAGATATCATTTTTGAATTCCGAATATCAAATATATCCTAGGGTGAATTTTTGGTAATTTTCTGAAAAACTTCAATTTTTGATGAATAGTGAAACCACTAAGTGGTACTTATAAAAATGATTTTCCGTTTAAATGAAATTTTTCCACATTTGTGTTTTGATTTCCAAAAATCCGACATACATTGTTTTCATTAAGACGAAAAATGTGGTTCAATGGTATTAAAATAATTTTTTGGTGAATAGTAACTTATTAAGTTTTTAATCGCGATTAGAGGTAATTAGTGTATTTTAAGGTAAAAATAATGTTTTAATATTATGAAATGACCTAGACACATGTCCTACCCTCATTGGATGAGTCGTGGCCGACCAATAAAATCCATGGGTCAACTTGGGGACCCTATGGAGCCACTTTTGTTGGAAAATGACATAAATACATTTTTAATTAATGTTAAAATTAAAATGACACAAACATGAGTTGTTATAATAAACCAATTTCTTAAATCAGGTTATACAAGTCAGATTTTTGACTATAAATAGTCATTGGAAAGATAAAAAGATTTCCTACAGCATAGTATTTTTTTACTAATTTTTAGACATTATATAAATTAAATTATTTATGACATCATGATGATGCAACGATGACCTCATTATTTAACCATTTAAATAAAATGGAAATATAATGTAAAATATAAGATCTACACATGTACAAAACTTATTGGATGGGTGGATTTCGAACCCTTATCACCTTATCCTAGAAACACATCAATGTGGGACCATTAAAATCTGAAACTCATTCTAAAATAAAGTAACATTTCTTTACATTCCAAGAGTGCCCCTCCTCTCCTCTTATAAAAGGCCCCCACCTCTACCTCCTTACCCACACATCCAAAGCCTTTGGCTCGGCCAACCTCTGCCCATTTTGTCTCTCCACATCTCTCTCTAACTCTTATAAACCTCACTTTGGTCAGAAGTCTTCACAAGGATGCCTTTGACCTCAAACCAAATAGAGTTAACCGATTTTAAGGAGATTAAAGAACGATCGAGTCAAGTTGGACCCGAGGTAAGGGATCCTACTCCTCTCATTCTTTTTAAGTACACAATTTTATGTCATTCCTTTTAAGCACATATTTATTATGATTGGTATGTTCTATTATATTAATCCTACTGTACTTCTTATGTTCATATGATGAGAGACCGTATTTTCTCTCATCAATCCATTTTGGAAGTTTTGAGTGGTGCCATTAGGCTGCCGAACATTCATAAGAGATCTAACCTCTCTGTTTATTTTTAAGTAATCTCCTTTATGTTACTTCTTTTAAGATCCTCTTTGTTATTATGGGGTATGCTATTTTATATTCCTCTTTGTGTAAATATTATTGTAATATTATGAGAGACCATATTTGATCTCATCAATCCATTTTTGGATGTTTTAAGTGGCGTCGTTAGGCTGCCGAGTTTTCATAAGGGATTTTTCATCTCACTTTTATTACTGTGGTATTTATGATACATTTTACACAATTTCCTTTTAGTGGTGTATGTAATTCCCATTATTTTACTCATTGTGTAATATAATTTCATTTATGAGTATTTACATCAATGTTGAATTGTCTTTCTTTCACGGGGTGTATGATTCGAAAGTAACCCAAGTGGGTAACGGAACCTTTCACCCTCCTCTTTTTGAAATACTTATTTTGTTCTGTCTTTTAATTGACATACTATTATGTTGGGATATGTTCTTATATATCCTTATTGATGTAAATTTTATGTCCAAGTGATGAGATACCCTTTTTATCTCTCATCAACTCTTTTTCTGAATTTTGAAGTGACGCTGTTAGGCTGTTGAATTTTTGCAAGGGAACTTCATAACCCAATTTTAATTCTTTGGGATAAACTTTTACTCCTTGAATATGTCATACTATGATTATTTGTGAATGCCCTCTTATTGTTTCACACTTAATATCCACTTATATTTGGTGTATTCGTTGGTCACACAAAATTATGTAATTGATTTATCCTTAATCCAAGGATATCGTCTTTGTATGGGACTTCTTCTCAATCTCAATTCATTGAGGCATATTTTGTTTTATACACAACCTAATTTTATAGGGTGTATAAACCCATTTGACTTTAACATTTATCCAAAATGAATTTTTTTATAAGAAGCGTTTTAATAAATGACAAAAGGGAATGTTGTTTTCATACGTATGCGGCGACAATGACTTCTCCACCGCCATGACCATTATTTGAGTTTCAGCTTCCTCTACAAGACATACCATTTTTTAAAGAAAAATAAATACCATGTTTTACTTTTCTTTTGTTTTGTTATTGAAAATGGTTTACATAATGATTTTATATTGATGTGTTGTATTGATATCTTGTGATTAAAAAGTGGAAAGGCTATGTTTATTTTATGCATGTTCTATGTGATACAATTATGTTATGGTTCTTGGGAATTATTATGAAGACAGTGGTTCTGTGAAAAACTAAGGGCGGGTGAACCCGATATAGCTCTCCAATGCATTGGGTAATGCGTAGGAGTGAAATGTTAAGGTTTCTCCGAATAGATTTAGGGAATATACTATGGTGGGTATTCCAAAGGTAACCAAGAGGGTTACTCCCTACGTAAGGTTTTAATGAATGACTCAAGTTACCTTTTATGTATTATGATTTCTACGATTTATTCAGGATTTGATATACCTATGTTTTATGGAGAAAGTATGATTTCATTCTTATGAAATCATGTTTCATTTCCATATTTTTATAACCCTTACTGAGCTTTTTATAGTCATCCCAAGTTTTTTATGAAATGTTTTTAACAGGTCAAGGGAAAGGTATATGATATGATGATAGTGTCAAGGAAGTGTCAAAAAGAATCCATTCTTTATTATTATATATGATTCTGTTGATGGGAAAAAATGAATTCTATCTTTTATGTAACCACTTTGTTTAAATGTGGAATGTAATGCAAGTTTTATGATCTAATTCTCTAAAAACCCTAAACCTGAAAAGATCCTCAATGTGTAATCATGTAATAACTCTAGATTAAGTAAGGTTTAAGTATGGGGCCTTATAGTTGGTATCAAAGGTCAGTTTAGAAAAATTTAGAGGTTAGGGTATTCTGTAAGAATAAGTTACATTACCTTAATGGTTAGGATTTCAGAATGTGTCCTAGTTTTAGATAAAGTGAATGAGTAAGTATATATTAGTGTTTATCTTCCACATTAGTACATAATGGTTTTGTTGATATACTCACACTGACCTTTTTGGTTTTAGTAAATGGATGGATCTAGCAGGAACCAATGTAATAGTGGATGTGATGGAAACTGTGACAATTTTTTGAGCAAGCAACTGAATGATATGGGAGCTGCAATCATAACTCTTGTGTTTATCCTCAACCAACTATCTATAGTCATGATTGAACACATAAACCTTGTTTATTTCTCAATGGAATCATATATGTGAGAAACAAATCCCTACGGAACTACATGTAATAATCATAAAGGTATGTGTGTTCAAAAACCTATGTGTCAAAGATGTGGGAAGAAACACCTAGGAAAATGTTTCAAAGGGACAGAAATATTCTATAGATGTGGAAATTAAGGTCATAAAGCAAGAACCTACCGTGGAAAAAGGAAGCATCCAGTTGACTCAAGGAAAGGGAAAGAACTTCTTTCTGAGGGATCAATTGAATGTTTTAAATGTGGTGTGCATGGTCATTATGCAAACACATGTCCTATGAAGAAGTTTCATGAATTGGATCAACAAGATCGTACAGATATTCATTTACCAATACCTAATTCCATTCCGATTGAGGATGAAGAAACTGACAATGACCAGTCAAAGGTATGGATTATTTCATTACTTTTGTTTACCTATTTTGGAATCCTAGGATATGATTCATGATTTTGTTTGTAGGAAAGAAGTATTTCAGAATAAGTTGGAAAGGAATGGTTAATGGATCATGAAGAATGTTTAATGAGTAATAAGTCAACATATAAAGGCATCAAGAGTTATGGTGAAATTCTTAAGAGTATTAAGTCTCTATTTATGATGGGGTTACATTAGAAGACTTTTTATAGTATGTGTAACCCTGATGTTTAATATATGAAAATTTTATTCAAGGTATAGTTATCTATTCTTTTGTGGATATAGTTATAAATAACCATTTGGGTTTATATGATCCTTACTTTTGAGGTAATTATGGGTTACTATATGTTATGATGGAAGTGAAAGGTATGAGATAAAATTGAGGTAAAATTATGTTATAGTTATTTTTGATGATTTTACCTCTTTTGGGGGAATGATTTGAGAATTATATAGTTTTGGAAAAAGGATAACATGCTGACCGTGTGACAACCCGTCACGCCAGACAAAGCTATGGGAATCGAACCCACAACCAAAGTGCAACTGGTATTTATCACCTACCACTGGACTACGTGAATTCCCTGGTTAGTATGACTTATTATTTTTAGTTAGGTGAATTTATGAATTAAGAGTAAGTTGATTTTGGGTTATTTATGAAAATTATTAACCTATCATAGAGGATATGTGATTAGGTTATTGACTTTTCAATAAGAGACTTTAGGAGAAACTAATGTTTTTTGGAGATAAATGTTACGATTTAACTTGGAATACAATGTCACTAAATCCATAAAATATTTGGGTTTCAATCTTAGTTTGGTTTACTTTGATGATTTTTATGGACAAATTGTTTATCGAATGGTCCTCATTGAACTCTGGGTTTTTTTGGACAAATTTTGGAGATTAAGAATAGATTTTCTTTTTATAAAGTGTTATCATTTTCGGGATTATCTTATCTTATACTAACCTTTTTGGTTTTGGTTTTGGTTATGGTCTAAAGATATGGGAAGTATATAGTTATCTTTTTTGGATTAGGTGATTCTCTAGAAGATGATTATAGTACTCTTAATGTGAACAAGTCTTCCTAAATACTCGTCTTTTCGGGAAAGTATGATTCTGTGTAAGAAATCTAATAAAAGTTGAATGTCAACATGAAAAGTAACTATGTTTCCTTAAGATCAAAAATAAATTCCTCAATGAAGAGTAACTTAAAACAAAAGTATTGTCTATAAAATTTTCCTACTGGGGAATCGAATAGCGTTTAACCCATCATAAGTTTGTTATTTTCTTATGGTTAACATTCTCTTAGACATGTTTACTATCACTCTCCATCATAACATGACCCTTTTTTCCTCTATGTCCATATTTTCATACTTGGAATCCTAGTATGGGTTAAATTGGGTGACCTTTGTACTTATCTTTCTTTATTTTAAAGTTATTGTTTTACTGACTCTTGTTCTGATGTGGGATTTTCAATGAAGATTCCAAGCCCAATTTTAAAATTGCGAGGATGCAATTCCCAAAAGGGGGGAAGGATGTAACACCCCAGGTAAATAAAGAGTATGAATTTTTCACATTTATCCATAATTGTGAATAAAATATTAATATAACTTTAAACGGGATGCTATGCTCAATGGCGTACCCAACACGCAACAACATGTTTCTTGGGAATCTTACTTTGCACTATAATAATAAAATAATATTATTTTAAAATGGTAGTTAACGCCTAGCTGTTGTGATGGTGGGAATGAATAGAACTAACTACAAAATTATTTTATATGTTTGTCAAATATTTTTACTTTTTATAATAAATGTTAGTGGATGAAAAATGCGAATGAATCCAATTTTAAGCGTAAGCATTCTAATATACTTTAAAAGGTCGATTAACCACTTTTTGATGGAGAACCTCTTTTAAATCCAATTTTTGATAATTTTATGTGATATATTTGACAAAATAAAATTCATCTTTAGAATCGGGACATCAAAATTTACTTTGTGTAAATTTTTGTTAATTTTCCGATAAAGTACATTTTTTAATGAATAGTGAAAAATGTTGTAATTTATTTCCAAACATCTTTTTAATCTAATTTATTTATATGATTAGATTATAATTTAAATTTGTCATAAAGGGAAATTAGAATATATTTTTACCATTCAATCAAATGGTGGTCATTGGAATTAATTTCACTTTGAAATTGGACTTAAACTAGTGTCAATATTTTTATTAGATATTGTTTCTAAAAAACATGCTATTTGTTTTGACAGTGGGAATTAATTATTAAATTAATTAATGAAACTTATATGTTTTTATTTTTGTAAAATAGACATAAATTTTTAATTCGGAATATCAAATATAGCCTTGGGTTAATTTTTTGTAATTTTCGGAAAAACTTCAATTTTTGATGAATAGTGAAACCACTAATTGGTACTTATAAAAACTGATTTTCCATTTAAATGAAAATTTGCCACCATGGTGTTTTGAATTTCAATAATACTACATACATGGTTGTCATTAATAAGTAAAATTTGGTTCAATGGGATTAAAATTATTTTTTTTGGTGAATAGTAATTTATTAAGTTTTTAATAGCGATTAGAGGTAATTAGTGTAGTTTAATGTAAAAATAATGATTTAACAATATGAAATGACCTAGACACATGTCTTACCCTCATTGGATGAGTCATGGACGACCGAGACAATCCATGGATCAACTTGGGGACCCCATGGAGACACTTTGGTTGGAAAATCACATAAATACCTTTTTATTTAATGTTAAAATTAAAATGACACAAACATGAGTTCTTTTACTAAAATAGTTTTTTAAATGGGGTTATACAAGTCAGATTTTTGACTATAAATAGTTATTGGTAATCTAACAAGATTTACTACATCATAGTAATTTTTTATAATTTTTAGACATTAAATTAATTAAATTATTTATGACATCATGATGATGCACTGATGACATCATTATTTAACGATTTAAATAAAATGGAAGGATAATGTAAAATCTAAGACCTACACATGTCCAAAACCTATTGGATGGGTGGATTTTGAAACCATATCACCTTATCCTCGAAAAAATCAATATGGGACCATTAAAATCTGAAAATCATTCTAAAATAAAGTAACATTTCTTTACATTCCAAGAGTGCCCCTCCTCTCCTATTATAAAAGGCCCCCACCTCTACCTCCTTAACCACACTTCCAAAGCCTTTGGCTCAGCCAAACCCTTCCCATTTTGTCTCTCCACATCTGTCTCTAACTCTTAGAAGCCTCACATTAGTCAGATGTCTTCCCAAGGAAGCCATTGAGCTCAAACCAAAGGGAGTTACCCGATTTTAAGAAGATTAAAGAACGATCGTGTCAAGCGGGACCCGAGGTAAGAGATCCTACTAATCTCTTTCTTTTTAAGTACACTCTTTTATGTAATTACTTTTAAGCTCATCTTTCTTATGATTGTGATGTTATTTTATATTAATCCTACTGTACTTCATATGTTCATATGATGAGAGACCCTATTTTCTATCATCAATCCATTTTGGATGTTTTGAGTGGCGCTGTTAGGATGTCAAATTTTCGTAAGAGATATAACCTCTCTCTTTCTATTTATATACTCTCCTTTATGTTAATTCTTTTAAGCACCTCTTTTTTATGATGGGAGATGTTATTTTATATTACTCTTGCTATAAATTTTATTTTAATATGATGAAAGACCCTATTAGATCTCATCAATCCATTTTTGGAAGTTTTAACTGGCGCCGTTAGGCTACCGAGTTTTCGTAAGGGATTTTTCATCTCACTTTTATTCTCATGGGTTCTATGCTACATTTTCCACAATTTCCTTTGAGTTGGGTATGTACTGCCCATTATTTTACTCATTGTGTAATATAATTTCATTTATGAGTATTTACATCAATGTTTTATTGTCTTTCTTTCACGGGGTGTATGTTTCGTAAGTATCCCAAGTCGGTAAGGGAACCTTTCACCCTCCTCTTTTAAAAAGTCTTCTTTTGTTATGTATTTTAATTAACATACGATTTTATTGGGATATTCTCTTCAATAACCTTATTGATGTAAATTTTATGTCCAAGTGATGAGATATCCTTTTTATCTCTCATCAACACTTTTTCTGAATTTTGAAGTGACGTCGTTAGGCTATCGAATTTTTGCAAGGGAACTTCTTAACCTAATTTTGATTCTTTGGGATAAACTTGTACTCCTTGAATATGTCATACTATGAATATGTGTCAATGTCCGCTGATTGTTTTACACTTAATATCCACTTATATTTGTGGTATTCGTTTGTCACACATAAATATGTAACTGATTTATCCTTAATCCAAGGATACCGTCTTTGTATGGGACATCATCTCAATCTCCATTCATTGAGGCATATTTTGTTTTATACACAAACTTCTTTTATACGGTGTATAATCCCCTTTAACTTTTACGTTTATCCAAAAGGAATATTTTTTATACGAAGCATTTTATTAAACGACAAAAGGGAATGTTTTTGTCATACGTATGCGGCGGCAATGGCTTCTCCATGGCCATGACCATTATATCAGTTTCGGCTTCCTCTATAAGCCATACCTTTTTTTAAAGAAAAATAAATACCATGTTTTACTTTTCTTTTATTTTGTTATTGAAAATGGTTTTCATAATGTTTTTATATCAATGTGTTATATTGATATCTTGTGATTGAAATGTAGAATTGTTATGTTTCCTTTATGCATTTTTATGTGATACGATTATGTTATGGTTCTTGGGAATTATTATGAAGACGGGTGGTTTTGTGAAAAACTAAGGGCGGGTGAGCACGATATAGCTCTCCAATGCATTGGGTAACGTGAAAGAGTGAAACGTTAAGGTTTCTCTGAAGAGATTTAGGGAATATACTGTGGCGGGTATTCCAAATGTAACCAAGAGGGTAACTCCCTACGTAATAATGTTATGAATGCCTCAAGTTACCTTTTATGTATTATGATTTCGATTATTTTTTCAGGATTTGATATCCATGTGTTTTATGGGTAAAGTATGATTTCATTCTTATGAACTCATGTTTCCTTTCCATATTTTTGTAACCCTTACTGAGCTTTTAATGCTCATCCCATGTTTTATTTGAAATGTTATTCACATGACAAGGGAAAGGAACATGATATGATGATAGTGTCAAGGAAGTGTCATGAAAGAATCCATGATTTATTTTTAAATATGATTACATTGATGGGAAAAAAATGAATACTATCTTTTGTGTAACCACTTTGTTTAAATGTGGAATGTAATGAAAGTTTTATGATCTAATTCTCAAAAACTCTGAACCTGAAAAGATCCTCAATGTGTAATCCTGTAATAACTCATGATTAATTAAGGTTTAAGGATAGGGCCTTATAGGAGTATTATGTACATTTAAAATTGGATTGGTTAAACTATTTCATCTAAGGCGTGGGTAGAGGGTTTAAAACATATATCAACCCCCATATAAACTACATTAATCACTCCTGATATATTATTAAGAGTTGATACCATCTTAATGGATCAGTCATTATATGAGGCGTATGTAATAATTAAAAAAAAACGAAAGAGATCTTGGCTTATATATTGAAGCACCAACAATAAGGAGTTAAATTGAATTTGAGTGTAATAAATCTCAATTGTTAATCACATATCCTAAAATTTACCTTAAATCAATTTAAAATATTAATTAATTTACAAATGTGAAACCCAACCATGTCTATTTAACCATTTATGGATGGATAACATTGATTGTTTAGGGTGGGCACACCACATGGGGAGCCCAATTAACATGATTATGACCAGTATATATGATTTCCTATAAGGATATGTGACACAGAACAAGGAAAAGCATTTCAATATATTTATTAAGAAAGAATGAAACGTCATTGGAATGATCTGGAGAACTGAACGATGGTTCAACATTTAAATTGTTGTGAAACAATGAGAATGATCTTATACAACAAACTTCAATGTAGTAGTTTTCCACTATTCCATTATCGAGGGATAATTCGACCTAGAATTGAGGAAAACCGAAAATTTGATAAACAAATAAAAACCAAAGTGAAATTTATCACACCAAAATAGATAAATTAATTCTTGAAGAACCTATAAATAGATGTGTATTGATTAGATATCTCATCTTTGAATTTTCATTTCTTTCGGTGGTGAAAATTTCAGATGATGAATGAAACAAATATAAAGGTCTCTAACTTGATGGAAATGGACGATAATTTGTAGGGTAGGAAATAATTCATTATGGAATGAAGATGTAGGGAATGAAAACTAGATTATGGATTTCATTAAGTGTAGTTTTATAATTTCAACCATAAAACCAAGACATAGATTTCAGATGCATGGTCTATACAAAACAGGCACCAACTATGAGATGAATAGCTAAAGGTTACTATATATTAGTAACTAACCATGTGGTCTATGAAAATGATTAATGTAAACTGTTTGTAGACCATGTGACCCATTTTTTTCTTCTAAAAACATCTACATGGATTTCTTTTGAGGGAAAAACGATTTTAGTCAACTCTGCACCCATTACGGACCACTAATTCATTGTATTTTTGGGAAACATCACTCTCATAACTCAACAATACACATGACGGACCTTCATGGCTCTACCAAATTATACTAAGATCATATTGATGTGTTCCAACAAAAATAATTACATTTATATGCACATTTTAGAGAACATAAATCCATGTAAATTAAAATATACAAATTCTCTTGGAATTTTATCTTATCCCAAATACACGGGTCATTAACACCTTCCCATCATATAACATCTCATCCCATAGAATCCTTGGTGAGAAATAGAAAAATTACCCAACCTAATTGTGCCATGACTTCTCATCCAGATAGATATGTAGTATTTTTAAATGCCCACAAAAAAATTAAGAATCACTTTAAATCATGGAAAATAAATCATTGTAACTCAACCCATTGCTAGTTTTGAGATAAACACTCTAGTTAATGCTTACTAGATCATATCTAGCCAAACATATTATCATGAAATCCACTCTTCAACTAACCTTATAGTGGTGGTACAACCATAGGTTTATTCATTTAATTTCTAACTCCACTAATTTTATATTTTCCATCATATTATTTCTCCATAATATTCAAGTAGAATTTAATTGATGCTAATGAAAAGTGATACAATTTATTCAAAGGGTCCATAACAAAGTGGCCATATTTAGAAAATAGTAGAATGAAATGTTAGACCAATACTTACTGACCATTCTCAAAATGAAATGACTATATGGATGAAAAATTCATATTCTAATCAAAAATCATTTAAACAAATGAATCCTATCATTTGTCTAGAGCATAGTCATCCTATCATATAACCATATATCAGTGAAAAATCTGGAAAAAAATCCGAATTTTCCATTCCATAGTACAATCATAGAATGATTTCATGATATAACACTTTTGGATCTGCATTTTAATGGGAACTCTTCCATGCATAATCCAATATTGAGGTAATCTTGGAATCATAATTTGGAGTTCAATGAACTCATCAAAGGGGAACCACATAATATTCATAAATGTGAGATGTTATTACTAGTAGAACGTTAATTTTAAAATATCACCGACTACACCTGAAATGGCATCATCCAAGAAAAACATGCATTATATAAATAATTTCTTTCCATCATTTTGACCATTGCATTCATGAGTGGGAAACTAGTTGTCTCTAATGTATAAATAATCATTTAAGGAAAAAACTATTTTGGGACTGAAATCTGATTGAATGTTCCTGATGAAGACCAATTTATTTAACAACATAATGTACTTTGAGTCTATTTCTATAACATTGTACACCACAAATATTGAGATAGGGAACATGGATTTCCTGTGGTGAGATTACACTATGATGATTTGTACAGTTTACAATGAGGATCAGAGACACTCCTTTAACTAGGTGCTCAAAGTGATCAGTATTTCTTCTACTCAACCACAATCAATAAAGATAAATATGTAACCATCTCTGGGAGACTTCTTTTGTAATAATCTTATCTTCACCCCTCAAAACATCACATACCTGTACCCGATACATTCACAACCTGAGGAGTCCAATGGTTCCTCAAGTAAAACCACCAGATTCCATTCCTAAATAATAGTGTTTTCAACGGTTATATAGACCACTAACTAGGTAACTACTTGGATATCAATAAAACACCTAGTTAATGAATGATATTACCATATTCAACGAAATTGAAGAAGAAACTACAATTTTAAAATGTAATTTTACTGTTCAAAACCCACTACCATGGATTACACATTTAACCAGAAATGATGTGACACTCCCAAACATAGGAGGGTCATTGATTTTGGATTTAATCGATAAATGAAGTTCATTACATGACACACTCCATAGACCGAATCTTGTGGGTCCTAGGGGGAAGTCATATATTTTTAAAAATTGTTTATGTGATAAGATAGTGGTTAACAACTCTTTAATAGTTCAATATTTAATTCATACAATGCAGTTCATGTAATGCTTCTCTGAGTCATGTTACCACATGTAAATTCATTAGGTGTAAAAGAAGAAACAAATGATTAGGTATAATATATTGGATTATAGATCATATTCAACTATAATAATGTGGTGATCCACGAACATGACAAACACCCAGATCACTCTACTCAAAAACAAACCGGAATATAATGTATATCAGCTCCAGGATTGAACTAGAAGTAAAACATAAATTTCTCACTACATTATTAAATAGCTGAATGGTACCACATATATCTACCTATAATTCCATGTCCTTATAAGATAAGGCAACACATCTCTATTACAATCAATAATAATATCATCCAAATATAATTAATTATTTGATTCCCATGAAATGATTGATCTTGATGTCAAAAAACTCTATATGAATAATATCCTAACTGATGATATATTGCGTCTACCATTATTCGAGAGGAGTTATATGGGTCAAAGGACATACCATAAACCTGAAAATTTCCTTGGCATGTTTATCACACTAGAACATATCATTTGAAAAATGATCCTAACCAAATCAATGATCAAACAGCGCATGACGAACCATAAAAATATATTTTTATTTATATAAACTCTAATTACTATATGGTACAATGACACCTGAAAAATAAAACACAAGATGAAACATTCATCATCAACACAAACGTATTTTGAAGAGTCAAAGGGAACTACCTAAAATTGATAGCCCCTAAAAAAATAGAAATCAATGAACCTACGAAGTGATCATGACCGATAGAACCACTAATCATATAATGTAACTATGTCTAAGCCCACGATATAGAATTAATGGACTATGGGAAATTATCACAAACTCATTTAAGTGTTAATGAAAGTAAGGAATGATTTAAACTACCCTTAAAATTTTTTTAGGTTAAACAAAAGATAAAGTTTCATATTAAAAAATAAAACCAAAACCCATTTATTTCATAATACATTTCAATGATAGTTTTAATGAAAAACGAACACTAAAAATAATGAAAAAACAAGAATGAATTATTAAACATCCTTTTGTAGAATTATTTTTCACAAAAATTCTTATATAATCAATCCGTTTTGCCAAATATACCCCATTTTGAAGTCCATTTATTTATTTAAAAGGCCTCACAAAAAATACCTCAAGTATATTTTAAGAACATATATTAATTAATGATGGCCTAGTCAAAATAAAACCACCATAAATTTACATGTGAATCCATATATGTGACATTGGTAACTTTTGAAATTCCTTCCACAGAAAGCATAAACACCCCATAGTTGGGTAAAACACATTGGAATTGCAAAAGAAAAATGAAGACCTATAAGATTATAATTTATCCATATTTGATTCAAGAAAATAATCCAATTTTTTTTAAAAAATATGATATTAAGATACACACATAGTGGGTTGAATTTATTTACAGAAAACCCTATTAAACTACATGGGATAGTTGTGCATTTTAAAAAATTGTTATATATGTCATAAAGAACATGAAATAATTGTATAAGAAACTATGGGGAAATTAAAACATTATTGTTCAATGTAAATAATATAACTAATCAATATATATAATGAATATCATACATGATGGTTCATCATTATTGTTACCACCCATTAAATTATAATGCACCCATACACCATATAAGTTTTGGAATGCTCTCATCTAGAAAAATTATTTTCATCTAGAATTTTGTAGAACATTCAATAACCTTAACACATATAAAAAGTCATTATGAATAAAAAGTGTATTGAAATTGGTTTGATTATATATGTCACCCTATTTTGATTCATAAAGAACACATACACTCTACCAATTGTAATGTTGATCCCATTTTACCGAATCTATGATTATAGATTAAGAATAATTCATCATATTTATCAATTATATTATAGTTTTTTGTTTATTAAGAATGTTAACATTGGTTCAGTAATATTGGTCGTCACATTAGAATTAAAATGGTGCCTATTCACCATATGAATTTGATGTTAAAACCCATTTAATTTCAACTGAAATGTTTTTCTCTGTGATAAATATTATAAATGTATGTAAATAATTAAATATGAACACTAAACAAGACAAAACATATAAAGTAATAATTGAAGGATAATAAATCAATGTTCATAAAAATATACATGGTATGAAACAACAAAAAGAAGAAAACAAATCAAAAAGTTAATAGAACATGAATATAACATTATAAAATTTCAAACAACCACATAATGAAATACTCAGGGCATGTGAATTCTTATGTGGCTATATTGATTCCTGTAATTCTACGTCATTTCAATATGAGGCCATTGGTAAATGATAAATCTCATAAAATAGTAAGATAATAATGTACTCCAATAAATTATGGTAAAACCATAATAAAATATAATATAAATTTATTTAAGACAATCACATGCCTAGTGAAATGACTCTTCTTTTGGAGACAAGATGAAATTCCATGGGAATTTGAATTTTGGAGTTTACTGGTTGGTATGTTCTTTAAATCAATATTTTTAAAGTAAATAAATTTTTATAAGTCATTAATATGTTCTGTTTAGATGTTTGGAATGTCATGAGGTTTCCCTTCGGTGTCTAATTTAGTTTCAAGAGTGTTGGGAATTAAAAATCCTATGTTTGGGTGATCTTCACGATGTGAAAATTTGGAATAATACCATGTGATCCTTAGTAGAAAACTATGTAGCCCTTTCAATAAGAAAAAAAGTTATTTTATGGGATACATATGGTTTAATAAAATAATGCATAAATCCTGAAATCCTAGATCCATGTAGGTAATAACCTCATACTATTCATGTTAGGGTTGGCACAACATTTATCTAAATAGTGAGTCCATAATTTTTGTCCCATTATTGAGTGTGAAATTGAAAATTTTCCATTAATGAAATCCTTAAACAAATTTTTTACACCCTCAATTATTTTTGGTCTCACCATATCCCCCAAAATATGATCCCCCATTCCCCTTAGGATAGATAACTTAATTTCACATCCATTAATCGTCAAATTTCTTCACTGTTGGAAGCAACAGAGATCCAACTATGAGCTCTTAGACTATCACTATTATATTCCTTGGATAATCTTCAATCAATTTCACTATTATTGTTGATATATTATTCTTAATTTTAATTTTTTTTCAAATACATCATTTTCTTTCATTCTTGGTCAAATAGATCCTCGATAATGAAAGAGACTAGCACTAACACATATAAGTAGGTGGTCAAAATGTTATTTATAATTTCATTAAATTTTAAATTATGTGTTGTGATTAAATGTCATAGATAATTCTATAAGCTCTTCATTTATTATTAATAACATATTTAAAATATATAGACATTTCCTATATGACCTCTCCTTATGGAGAAATGCACACGTGGGATGCTCTCCTGGCCATTGGAAAAGCCTTTGGGCATATCCACCATCATCGGCCATTGTTCCAATGCCTTAAATGGTAAAATAACCATATGTTTGTTGCTCTATTTTTGAAGACATAATATTTTGAATTGATTCAAGGTAAATGGATGATCATGAAATTATACCTTGAGTTTTATGAATCGTGCATTTTATTTAATTTCTTATTCTAGTTGTTTCACGTTAAAATCCATGTTCAATTTCATTTTTCTTAAATAATAAGATGAATGATGTCTTGAATGATATATTAATATATTTTTTTCTTCTTTATAACATGACATGATTTATTAATGGGGATTTTTAGGAGGTTTAAACATTTGTTAAACCCACTAAAAATTCATTAGATAAATGGCTGAATTAAACATAGGGAGAAGTGTTTAATACATATGGATCATATCATGAATGAATAATTAAAATGGAAATTTATGGACTAATGTGACTTCTGTTAATTAAACGAATAAAATTTGGAATTTATACCTCTTTTATTGACTATTCAAAATTCATTTCCTATGTAATCGATTTATCAAATCTCTGTGGTGAATAGAGGGGATCCAACATAAGGAACACTTAGACGGATCTTCTTTCTTTATGGTGGAAATTGTTAATAGTAGGTTAACAAGCATTGGGTGGCACAAGCTATCGATGGGATTAGATCATTAAGGGTTTTATATTCTTACCTATATACATGTTCAACTAGTTCCACAGTAGATACCCCTATGATGGAAAAAAATTTGAAATAGTTATACCAAGCATCAAGTGATACTTGATTCCCTATGTCCAATACCAGGTACAAAATTAGAGGTTAGTACATAAATTATCAAACCATCCTTATAATGGCACATGGGACATAATTACTATGTTACAATGGATAGACACCTTGCCTATGATTATATGTGTACCCCCTCGAGTGATACATGAAAATTCATATCATATTATCATATATGGACATATAGTGGCTCATTATATTCTGATTATTTTTAAAATTAAAACAAACAAAATGTTAATTAAGGTTCTTAAAATGTGAAATGGTCCTTTCATATAAAGTAACATAGAAATGTATCCTCCATGATTAATCACGCGGTTGAGAATAGTCCATCGTCTTACATATTATCTCAACAAAATAGCCATTGAATTATATTATAGCTAAGACTCACTATCTTAAAAAAACATGGTAATTAGATGGGTCTCCAATTGGAACCCAATAAAATGAATTTAAATTATTCAATACATCATATCATGAATCAACTTACATTAGGAGAATTTTTATTTAAATTACATGAAATGGAATGGTATAGATAATGTGGGTGACGGCCTACTAAAAATGTATGTATCACATAGTAAAGGAATCATTGGTACCCGTGTACACATAATGTCTACATTTTTTTATATAGGGAAAGCATAAAACATCCAATTCTTGTTTTATATTTCTAGAATAGAGTTTGCATTGAACAATGTGTAGGTACATGATATTCAAATGGAGCTAGTTGTTGGCATTTCATTATTTTACTACATTATAATGTATATGCTTATTATATAATAGTTCATTCCACTTTTTAGTAGTTAATATATTTATTTTTCCCCTTCATGTTCATTTATGTATCACCACGTGTAATACTATCATAATAATATGATTAAATTTATATTTTCTACATTTTCACAATAATTTATTATATTATTTTAATGTATTTTTTGTTTTCACTATAATTTGGGACTTCACATTGTATTGTTATATATATATATATATATATATATATATATATTGTTCCACAACACTGATCTATGAGGTAATAGTCGACCTATATACAAACAAAAGGCCCTCACATCTAGTTCGAATCATCTAGCATCCAGAGTGGCATGATTGAGTTCATGTTGTGACAAGTATAACTTCATTTATCATTATTAGTTGGGCCAGGATATTACAAAGTGGTATCAGAGCCCTATATATTCCATTGAATTATTAATATGGTACAATAGATAGGAGACCTGGATTGTTTCATCATTTGGTAAATATTCATTCATGGATGTAATCTACCCACATTCAGGGTAATGCCAAAATTTCCAAGGATGGTTTGGTTGTTTGTGTTAATTCTATTAATGTTGATTATGATTTATCCATGATTTAATAGAGTACATTACTATACATAATACTATATTTCATTTAGGAATTAAACTTTTCCATGTATAATAAAGAAGTATCATTACATGGATCAATTTATGGTTATTGGAAATCACATTCCATGCATTTTCCTTTCCATGTAGATTGAATTTCTATATTGTTTGAAATATGATAATTTGTCTTGAATATATTATTATCATGTTGATTTGTTTTCTAATTTATATATTTTAATTCCATGATTAATTTATCGGGTATGTTATTATTTTATCCTACTATTCTTACATTATATTTTTGGGCTTTCATACTTTGATTGCATAAAAATTTCAATGCTTCTATGTGGTTTATCATAAGATGAAAGAATTTGGTAGATATTAAATTAGAATAAAAATCCTATTAAATAAATGTATTTGTGAATTCTTATGTGGAATGTGATGACCCATATAACAGAACCATATTTAATGAGCATTAAACGCTTGAAATATGTTTTATAGATGTATATGATGATGAATTCCCTCTATACCACAATCCTAGATGTGGTTAATTGGAAACAAAAAATCAATTGGTAGAGTGTATGTGTGGCTTATGAATCTGAATAGGATGACACATATAATCAAACCAATTGGGATGTAATTTTTATACACAAATTATTTTCATAATTTTTAAGGGACATCAATATTCTTTTAAATCCTGGATGAAATGGTTGTTTTAATATGGGAACCTCCCACTATATTTTAGGAGTATGGCTTAATTACAATTTTTGGGGTGGTAACCCATATTGAAGAACCATCTATAATGATATTTTCTTGAGGGGAAGATGAGTAATATTAATTCTTTTGACCATTAATATTTTAATTTCCCCATTGGGGATTGTACCTATATTTCTATGTCATAATGAAAGTTATAAAAAATCATCATAACGAAAACCTGATCCATGTTTGTTAGATGGGGCATGTTATTAAATAATGGAATCTGATAGTGGTCTAATATAAAATTTTGGAGTTTAAAATAATTGATATTCAAATTTCTTAACCTAGAATGGTTAAATGGGACCCTTGTAGGTTATCATATTCATTTTTATGACATACATTTGAAACCCATAGGGGTTTGTATATAATTAGTGTAGAGCGACTTTTGAACAAACCCAAAGATAACTATATGGAATTGCATTTAATGTTAAGGTAATTTCTGTTTTAATAGTACCTATTTAAGTTATAGGGTACCTTAAAATATGATTGAGATATTTTGTGTGATTCCTTATATTTATATATGTTTTATTTAAAATTTTTTTTATATGATACAATGTGATGATTATAGTGTTATTTCACAAAATATTAATTATATGAATCATTTAAACAAATACATGATTTTTTTATTATGTTTGGAGATTGTTTTTCATTAAATATAAATATAAAATGTTTAAAAAATAAAATGAGTTTTGGATTATATCCAAAATATGGATCCTTGGGTGGTATTTAGCCTAACCCTCATGTAATGTTAGTTTTATATCCATAATTTCAGCCTTCTTCCTTGATACAATTGAGGGATAATTACTAAATGTTTTTTCATACAATTGCCTTGGGAGAATAATGTTTTCATTTTATGCACAATGATATTACCACGCATGATCTCATGTTAGGGAATACAATTTATATTTTTGTTAGGGTATATCCATTATATGGACTTCCCCCAGACACATTAATGCTATTTCGTTTTACTTGTGACTTTTCCAATTTTTTAGTGCTTCTCGGGTTACATTGTCTGATGTAGGAATAATATATTCTATAGTAAACCCATTGTTTTTTGGGTGGTTCTATGATTCACGATCAGTTCTCTGAGTATGAACATTTCAATGTTCTTCGTTATAAGAGTCTAGGAATTCCACGGTCATTGTCAACCACATGGTAGGTGATATGACCCCTCATCGTATCCTATGATGGATATCCTAATTCATCAATTTTAAGGTTAATAGTCATACGATGTTGTATGAATGCATTTTCAATACATTCATGGCCATCAGATTCATGAATTCATATAGATGATAAGCCTATGTAAGGTATAACTATGTTCCATTTCCTCTTGTGATATCATGGTAGTATTCATTAATATATGTGAAACTTGACATCTTGTAAATAATGTAGTGAACAATTTCATTTCATTCATTATCATTAAAGACTAGTGTTTTAATGAATTGAAAGATTGTTAGCTCCTGAGTAGAGTGGAATGTGTGTTCATTATGGCCATGGATTGTCCAAATGTTCCAGATTGTAATCATGGAAAATCTAGAGTTTGAAACCTTATTTAGTTGTTTTGGATTTTAGTCCTAATTCCATGACATTTGGAAATGTGACTCAAAGAATCCCCACATGTACATGGAATTATGAATCAAATATAGAGCTATTAATTATAATTTTATCACTGAATTCTTATAGAAATTTTTTTAGAGCATGATGACCACCTATTAGACCCACAATTAGTGGTTGATAGAGTATTTCCATGTTATGGGTTTTATTTATATGTTAAATCTAATGAGGTGGACCCTCCTATGTTAGAAATCATAACATAAAATTTGAGAAAACATGTTGTTCCGAAAAGCGGAGTTAAATCTTTTAAAATTCCATTTCAAAAAGATATATTCTATTCAAAATACCATACAGTAGGTAATATCTATTGTTATGTTCAGACATTAGTTATATAAAAATAATTAACTAGTGGGTTGTGTACACAAATTTTGAAAATTATATTAGTCGAGAATGGACTCTTGCGGATGTATTTGGGGGAATATGTGATGTCACAGGTAGTGAAGGTATCATGGTTAGTTTGCTAATGTCTCATCATGTGATGTTGGAAATCCTCTATAAAAGGAAACTATGTATGCTTCAATTTTTCATATTTTTTATTATGGTTGAGTAGGTATTAGAGAAAGTAAAAAATATAACATCTCCCTCATGATAGGAGTGTCACATGTCCATTTTGGAAACCATATAAATCTATGTTGTGTACTCTCACCAAAGGATGACCATGTTCCATAACATAGTATCGTTTGGGTGCATATAGTGATCATCAGTCTCACACCATTCTATGTTTAAAAATTCATTGGTCTTGGTTTGGTGGTTTCTATTTAAATAGTCCTCTAAAATCATTATTTCTCTTAAATTCATAGTTACTTCTGAGTTACACTTTAGTTCCCATATTGGATCACATTTGTCAAGATAATGGACAATAGTTATTTCCCATGACAAGATCTTCAAGAGTATTCCACTTTAGGATTATTTGGTGTTCTTATCCTCAAAGTGTTTTTCATGTAAGAACCTCTAACACGGAGGAACTGTATGTGGTTCCCCTAGTATTAACTCCATGAACCCCAAATATTGTTTCTGAGGGTACATTATACTCTTGATAGGATGGGAAGAGGTTTTTTTATTATGGTCACTCAAATTTGTTGTATTGTGGAGTGGTTCTATTATTGTGTTGAGGCACACCGGTTTTTGTGTTATTATTACAAGAGTTTTCATCAAAATCTTGTTATGGTAAATTTTTAGTGTTATATGATAATATATTTATATTCCATCTTTAAATATCTTCATATGATCATACATACGCTCTGTTTATCTAATCCTTCCACCTTGAGCATTGTTATATGGTTTACATTTGAACATTCATCCATTGGTTTGTAAAATATAATCAATTTTGAAGTAACCATTCAATCATTTCATGTCTCGTGATATGATAGTTGTTCTACCTCTGTGGTGACATTTTCAAAATTAAATCTTATGGAAAAGAAACTGTGAATTTGAGTTGGCCATTAAATAAATTCACATAAAGTGGTTCCACCATAGCCCAATTTTTTGATGATATGATGACATGATAATATCATAGGTTGTATAGGGAAGATTATGCTTTGTCATAATGTTTCAACATAGAAACCAACATTGAATTTAATTTTAACAATTTACATGTAATGTTTTAAGCTGATTGATGAAGGTGTGTTAGGTGTTTGGAAACACAAATTGACTATTTTTATGTGACATTACAACCCTTTTAGGTTGTGTTATGATTCAATTTTTCACCAAGAATTCTCGAGGATGTGAATATCTAAGGTGGGGTGGTTGTAAAAACTCATGTTCTTGATCAATGCTGAAATTTAGTGTGTATATGAATTTCAGAATTTACTAGATGGGTCATTCATTTATCACAGGATTGTAATGTAATTTTGGTATATAGAACACATCAGTTTTTTGATGTGAATAAAGGCCTATGAGATCCATTATCTATCTCATTATCTTTCAGGAGCATCAGGCCCTAAGAATCCCATGTTGGGGTGGACCATAAAAGGTGGATAATTTTTTTAAAACCATGTGTCCCTCTTTAGAAAACTATGTGGCCCTTTTCTGATGAATAAAATGCATCATCTTGGATAATCATGGTTTATCAAAATAGTGTACCTAGAAAACATGGTTAGTTAAACATATATAGTAACCTCACACTATTCATCATGTGATTGGTTCACATTTTTTCCAAACCATGCGGCCGATATGAGAAACCTAATTTTAACACTAAATTAAAAAATTCCATTTCTGAAGTCGTTAAAAATATATTTTTCCCCTTATCCTTTAATGTTAGATTCTCTTACTACCACAGTCGTGAGATCCCATTTCTTTCAATATAATAATCTTCACATCACCGTTGTTCCAAAAACTAATTCTATTATGTTTGATGAAATTGAAGTCCTACAGTGATCTCATCGATCTGCATTCTTCTATTTTAAGGAAACAATTCAATTTTTTTATTAAATTTTTTATCCCATATCCCCCCCTTTTTTATGTGTTTAAAAATAAATATATTTCTTCAATTTCAGACTGAACTAAGCCTCGAGAAAGGAAGATTGTTGAACTACTGCATAGAGTTATGTTTTTTAATGTCTTTCCAATCATTTATTCTTGTATTAAATGATTATAAATAATGTTTGAAAATTGATCCATCCAAATATTCTTTTTTTAATAAATTATTTCAATTGTTTTTTCATGTCTGTTTGGACATCTTCATATTCTAAATCTATCAATGGATCATTAAAATGGTTGTTGGAAACCCCGTTGGGTGTATATACCATTAAAAATATTTGTTGTCAAGCCATAAAATTTGAAGCCACCTTGTGTGAGTATCTCATTTTTAAATGAAATAATATTTTGAATTTATTCTAGGTAAATGGTTCTCTCAATTATTATGAACTTATCATTATTCCTCATAAATTTAATTTAATTGATTATTCATCATGGTTCCCATTAGAATTCATTTTATGATATTTCTGGATTTATTATTAAATATAATTCATCTACTGAATTATATATTAATTTAATATCAATTACTGATAATATTACATATGTGATTAATGGAGTTTAGATGGTGGGTTTAACCATGTGTTGTACCATATAACAATTACTTATATGTAATGTATGAATTTATCCAATGGGACAAGTGGTAAATATGTATTCCTTATGTCTTGAATAAGACATTAAAATGTTAACATTATGAAAAAATTAATTTCATGTATTAAAATACTGAATATATCAATCTGACACTCATTATATGATTATTAAATATGAGTTTTTTAATGGTATTATCTTATTGTTGGGGTGAATCAAGGGGATATGACATAAGGGAACCATGAGAATTATCTTTTTACTTCGTTTTGCAATTATTATTGGTTAGTAAACATGCAGGGGGACATCAGATATGAAGAGAATGGGTATTCAGATCGTTAAATAATTTTACCTCAAGATGATTTACACCATTTCTGTAGGGGACACTCATTTGAAATCTTCGAAGGAATGATGCTTATATAATACCTCAAATGAGACATAGGCCTCTATATATCATACCTTCCATAGATTAAATGGATAATACCTGGATTTTATAGCCTTGTTTCAGTGACACATGGGAAATCATTCTTAAGATATAATGGAAAAACTCCTTGGTTTGATTCATATGTGGATATGTATGAGAAATACATTGAATTTTATACCGAATTTCAAGGAAGGGATCATAGTGACTCTTTATATTTTGAAATTGAATAAAAATTTGAAATAATTCAGAGGGTTTAGAATGTTGCAACATTGGATATTCTATATGGTCAAATGAAATCATAGAAAAAATCTTCCAAGACAAATCAATTTTTTTTAATATCATCCGTCATACATTTTATCTTAACCAATTACTGTTGTATGATGATTTGTTGAAGAATGGCCGAATTAGGTTGATGTAGAAAATTATAAGGGTGTCAAAGTGGAACTCAATATAATTAACTTGTCATAATTAATTATTTATATCATTTACTTATTAACAATGTAAAACTGGTTATTTATATTGCACAAAATGGAATTGTCTATAAACAAAGGGATCCATCTAATAGATATTGTATCTCACAACCTTATTTTAAGCCATTGGTACCCAATTAATCTTTTTATCTGCAGGTATTCATAAATTGTAATAATCAAACTTCCAATGATTATTATACATTTCTATGATTTATTGGGTTTGATGGACAAGCTAGTACTTATGATTCATGTGGAGAAAGATGTTTTGTTGTTATCCATTTGATAAACTTTTTTCTACCTTCCTATTTAGTATTTCTATGGGAAACTTATATCTAGTTGCTTTATTTATTTTTCCCCTTATTTTAAATTTTTAATAGCTAAATTTTACAATATAATCATCATATTCTTTTATTTATTTATTTATATTTGACAACTTATTTCATTATCTGTCATGAAAATGAATTTGGTTTCCACTAAAATCTGGATATATTCATTGTGGATTTTTTATTATATACATATAATTATATATTTCGTTTTGTACTTTGATTAATTAGGTAGTATTATCCCCTATAGACAAACCCAAGGCCCATGATTCTAGTAAGAAGCCTATAGTGTTCCAGGTGGCATGCTAGAAGTCCTATAGCGACTGGTTCAGCTACCATTCTCATAGTCAGTTTGGCCAAGACATTACACCAGGGCAATTGAAATTTTTCACATATGTGGGTCAACAGAATGTTTCTTATTATCCTGTATATGAAACCAAAATAGTAAGACATAATAAAAAGGTGGCTCTAATAGACCTTAAAAATGTCTAAACCTGACTGAATAAGAGAAATGCACACAAACCAATTCCCACAAGTAATCCAGTGCACCTCCATGAATATCATAGGATTCTGACTATTGGTGAGGGACTTGGGAATATATGTGGGAAGAATATTCATTAATAAGTTATAATAGTTGAGTATATAAATATATATATATATATATGATATATCATAAATAAGGACAATAAAATGATAGTAGATGAAACCAATTGTATATTCATTCGAGATAATGAAATAATATACGGTAGCTGAATAAGAAAATTGAATCATATGACGATTATAGTATGACATGTGGCTATAAATTAATGAACATGAAGGGGGGATATATACATATAGTAACTAGAAAAAATCATCTTATGGTGTTATAAAATAGACTTCTACATCACACATTAATAAATAAATACCATCCCAATAACTATCTCTAGAAGCATCCCTTGTACTATCTCGATCATCTTCCATAACTCCATAAACAAAATATAATAAAAGAATATGATGTCAGAAGCTTCCCCTTTATCAATACTTTTATATGTAATGCCTACTCAGGTACTCCGTTTCCAATGTGGGGTTTGAGTATAAATCTTAGTATACCATAACCTATAATCTCTAGAACACAAAATTTCATGAAACAAAAATATCTAGTGTACTATAATATTTTGTTTACACAAAAAATATTTAATGACTCTATGGATTTGATTGGATTACACTTGGATGACTACTGAATTACCTTCTTTGGCCTTATATGGTGATTATGAACTAGAATATCCTTCAATTTTATTTTGGTTGAGATAATAGGTATGATAGTGGATCGTCCCCAAGACTGTGACTAGGCTTGCAGGACATGTCTCTATGATTCATTCTCACAACAGAAAATTTACCATTTTGAAAACAATCATTATCCTATTATTTATTTCTATTTTTAAAACATATTAACAATCATTGGAGATAACCTAATCACTTCCATTGAAATTTTATAGGGCATGACATGTGTTTCTTGAGGGGCTCCATATATAACCAATGGCAATGTGTTTGTCAATGATGACCTAGGAAGGAAGTCACTCATGTAACTCTTATAATGGAGTGAAATTCCAAGTAATATATTCCTTGTCAACACTAGGGATCACATTTTTGGGTTTGAATCACACTCGATGAATAGTTTAACTATTTGACCATTGATACCATCTGAGGGGTCTCCCTTAGGGATACTGTGTGACTTGTTTGGAGTTGAATATAGATAACACTCAGAGAGCCAATCCCATGGATTTCTAGTGTCTCTTATAATATGTTTACTAACATTAATAAAATCAACATGAAGGAATGGGAGTTATTTCACTAGGTCCTTAGGTCAAATCCTGTCAATTCAGCCTAACACTATGATAAATCCTTTACATATGAAATTAATTTTTAACAGTCTAAAAAATAGGTTCCAATATATTAGTTAATTTATTTAATCATTGCACATAATTTTAGTCCATAAATTTATAGTTTAATGGATCATTCAAGACGTGAATAACATGTTTAAAACACATGAACCATTGGATTATTTAAAAAATTAAATATGTGGAATAATAAGTGGTTTAAACAAAAAAATCACCCACAAAACAAACCCCATTAATCAGTCTAGGAATATTATTAGGAGACGATATAACTTAATTGGTCATTTAATATATGGAATAATTGTATTAATCAATCCAAATGAATGAGAGAATTACATCTAAGTTTAATAAACATGTATTTAAAATTAAATTAATTTTTTATGCATAAATCTAATGGGTAATTATCATGGACTTCCATTTACATTAATCATGTAAAAATATTATTCCATTAGAGTGGATAAAGTCACATAAGTTGATTTAACAATTTAATGCATGTGACCAATGACCATTATTGGTAGACACACCAAAAGGGTTGGAAAATCATAATGAAAATGACCTACAAATATTATTTTCATAAGGATAGGCCATATAATTCATTTAAAACAATCTTTATATATTAATAATTCTTGAACATAGTATGTTAGGAAGGATTTGGCATGTGGCGTGACAACCTATAATTTAAATATTGATGAAATTATAGGAATGTTATTATAATTAAAAAATTGATTTAGTAGTGATCCACTCATCCATTATTTAGGCTCTATTCAACCTTGAATGTAATAAATATAATGATTTTTTAAATTTTATAAAAATAGTGTAAAATATGTTCCACAAAAATTTCACTACCAATTGATGAAATATCCTATAAATAGAATAGTCTAGATAAAAGAGATCACTGTGGTATTTCAATAATATATGATGTGATGGATTTGGATAATTAACCAAGGAGAAATCAAGATTCCTAGATTGAGGGAAATTGGGGGGGTCATACATGGTGGAGGACGAGAATACTTCTTGAATGGTGAGGTGTAGAATGAAAAATTGTTTAATGATTTCATTAAGGTTAATTTTTTAGTAATTTCCCCCTATGTTATGCATCATAATTTTTTCGCACATTTTGGACAAACCATGAACTAATTGTGCGACGAATAGTCTGACATTACTCTCAATGTATCACTAACCATGTGGGGAAGGCACACAATTTAGGTAAACCATGTACAACCTATGAAACACTTTCTATTCCTCTAAAAATGTTGTATGATTTTCTTGTGAGGGTAATATAGTTTTTAATTATTTCTAAACATTTTAATTTCAGGGCCCAAAACTACTAAAATAGAACAAGACAAATGACAGACCCTGTGGGTATTTACCAATGCCTAAAATCAAATCATTTTTGTGTTTCACCTATTAAAATTATGTTTTGATGATTGGTTTGAAGAATGACTCATTCAGTAAACACCAAAATTCATATTTCCTTAAAATGTATTCACATATTAAAATAAATTGGTCATTACTTGGGTTTCATTACACCTAGATGTGATATTTTTAGTTGGATCTATTTATATCAATCATGAGGCCTTATAATGACATCGTAGTTATGGATGAGTTATCTTCAGTTCATTCCCAGATACATTATCTAGATTCCTTGGATGGGGTGTTTCTGCATCGATGGGACCACATTTTTTATTATTGGTGAAAATGAACCCAAGCAAATGTAGGATTGAGTTATTCATATGATGATACAGTTGAATATTCATAATCCAAAAATTTAGTGAATTATATATTTACGAAATTAATTCTTTATTTTTGATATCTCGAATTAGAGACAACAATGATTAAAGCTTGTGTAATATGAAATAATTTTTTTCCCTATAAGAGGGATAATGTAAATATTTCGTTATATGATACACCATTATAATCATTCTCTATATGAAACATCATAATAGATTATGGTACATGCGACACTGAGTTTCTATGAAACATTATTTTATTATTATAAATATTTGAAAGAGATAGTTATGACATACTTACTAAAAATGTATTATAGTAATTAAAAATATATTTTTTATTATAATTTATTCTTTTTTATGTAAATAAAATATTATGATGATAAAGCATATAATTTTTGGTAATGTGTTTATATTTTTTGAAATATAGTTTTATCAAATGAATTTCTTTTTATGGAATTATATGAACAATAATAAATATAATTTTACACAACATTCGATAAATGTTATTATATAAAATACACATCAAATTTCAAATAAAAATTTAAAAATTAATTTTGGTTATATTTTTGGTATTTTTCTGAGAAGTTTATTTTTTTGTGGAATAGTTAAAAGTAAAACATTTTTCAAAAAAATTATCATTTCACTTAAATAATTATTAATTTCAAAATATATTTTAAGTTGTGTTTTAAATTAATTATATATAAATTATAAATCTATTAATCCCATTTATGTTATTTTAATCATATTTATATTGAATTTAGATTTAAAAACATATTAAACATTAAAAAATATTAATTTTAAAAACCTGGTTAGTCACCATGTATGTTTTATTAACATTAAATTTAACTTATCCACTTTTTCGATATATTTGGAATAAAATTTGTACATGGTTTTACTGAATACAATATTTATACTCGAATAATATCTACTCAGATTTTATAAAAATTATAGGCGAATGTATTTTCATTTAGTTACACTGAATAAGTTTCAATTAAATTTAATAAAGGACCAAACCATAGTCTTAAAGGACATAGTTACATAGAAACATGTTCAAAGGAAATTTGATTATAATAGTTTGACATATTCACCCAAAATTCTAATTTAATTATTTTGTGGGACATATTATCATGAATCAGACCGATATAATATGATGTGTAAAGAAAAATACAAAAAATATCTATCCTTAAATAAAAAATTTATAATGCAATAAAATATATATTATGCTACATATTTCGGGTTATAAAAATTATTTTCAATGGTAAATGACTTTTTTTATCATGGTAATTTATCTTTATTTTTTGGATATGATATAATTACATTAAAAACATATCAAATAATAATGCATAGAATATTTTTTTAGTAATTAAATAAAATAAATGATGCTATAAATATTGAATGTAATTAAAACTCAATGAAATTTTATGTTTTTTTATTTTATTAGATAAATATATGATATTTAATATTTTATAAATTAATATATTTTAATTTTAATATAGTTTTCATATTTTTTAAATAATAATTAAATAAATATTTTCAAAATATACAGTAATGTTATTCTATAGTAAATGATATATTACACAAAATTATTTTCTAGTTGTAATAAATATAAAATATTTTTAATTAATGTACTAATTGAACTTTTATAGTTAACATATTTACCTATATATAAGTAATTACAATCTTATCATTATTTGAATTAAATAAATTTTTTTTCATGTTACATGAATTTGTATTAAAACAACTTCCTTCAACAAATGACTATTTATTTGTTAAGATTACATATAATATTTACAATTATGTGGTTATATATTTTATAATAATTCCCATTTTATTTTAGTTTTAATTTTTTTTTAAATGGGATATAAAAAAGAATCACTAATTAGTGCTCCAAAAATGATAAAAGTAGTGAAACAATGATGCTAAGTTAAAAATTAAAAAAATATCTTATTTTTTGTGTGGTGGATGTTTGGAACTATCATAATTGCCTTTTAATCTATTTTTTCCTTCTTTGAGGCACATGGGGTATGTGAGATCTCCCAATATTGTTTTCCTTTTGGAATTTACTGTAATACCACCCCTCTTCCTTTATAATGTGACATTCAATCATTCACATACATAGACCTCTCAAGATACATTGTCTCACGCAAACCATGCACATATAAGCAACCAAAATCCTACTCTAAGACTATAATTATTTCTATTTGTAGAAGTAAATTCAAGGAAACCCTTTTGTGAATCCTAATAGGAGTTAAAAAAAGAAGAGGCTACACAATTCCTCATGGTCTATTATTTTATTTTCAATATTCTCACCCATAACCCTTATTATTACAAAATTTTTTAATTAACAAATTATCCCAAAAAATATTAAATTCTAATTTTTTGACCTACACCTATACAGACAAATCAAATTGGTAATGAACATATCGTACTTTTTCACGATGAAATACCTCCTAATGAAATGGTGTGGCTTGTTTTTTTACATTACCAACTCTCCTGGGTTGAAATTATGATTGAAAATCTATTTTTTAACTATATATATTATATTTGTGATTCTTTTTTTATTATGTAATTATTATACAAGACATATCATCTTGATTTCTATTTTGTGTGAATATAATAAATTCATTTAAAGACATGAGGATTTCTGCATCTTCAAAGTGATTTGATTCGTTCACAATATAAAAAAAATGTATTAAGTACTGGTATAGAAAAATTATAATATATATTTGAAATTATAATGATATAGTAATGATAGTTTATACATATATTACAATCTTTCTTTAAATATGATAGTATAACAGAGACAATATGCATTCATACATAATGCCTTCTATCTTCATGAATGATGTATTCCATTTAATATTTATATATATTATATATAATTATATATAATTATATATTAAATATATATGATATTTATTTCTCGTTTTAAATTTTTTAGATAAGTAAATCATGAATCATGTAAGAGGTTATTGGATAATAAGTCAATACATGAATGAAAAATGAATCGGGTATTACCCGAAGCGTTACAATAATACAGAATAGTTAACAATATTGTATTGTAATGTCACTATAAATTAATATATGGTATTATTAATATTAATATGTTTATTTTGTATATTTATAATAAAAATATATGTATCATATATGAATTTTTATCATGTTTGAATAATGTCAAGACATAAAGGTTAGGGTTTTCATAGTTAACTATTATTTTCCATGTGACATAATTCAAATCCATCTCCTATTTCTGATATGTGGTGCATATAGATCCCATGGATGTATTATATTATTAAAATAATTTAATTTATCAATATTTTCATATCCATTTGTTATTTGTTTTAGTCATTGGCTATATGTTTCAAAATTCACCATATCAATTAAGAATTGTTGTATCAATTTTCCTTCATTGAGGAATAAAATATGTTAAAAACAAATTTTTTTTTTGTGGTGTATAAAAATCCAATATACAGGTTATATAGGTAATATATTTATTTACACAGTATTTTATGATTAATTAAAGGTTATTTTATTACATTTGTAGTGTGATTCCTTGTTACAATGTTGTAATATTTAACTGAAAAAATCTAATCATTTATAGAGATTATATAAATTTATTATTTAATTAATGAAACCTTATGATAAATATTACATTAAAAATCATTAATTTTTATCTCATCTGGGTTTTAATGATTAATTCATGTATTAATTACATTTCTCCACTCTTTTGATCATAAGGGACTTAAAAATTGAATTTACGGATATCTGACATTATCTCCATATTCGTTTAGAAATTTGTGTTTCATTAAGACAATGTAGTATTAATATGTAATAAAAAAAATGTTTTACTATACCGTTATGATATTTAAAATTAATTTGTATCGTTTTTTATCCTATTAAAAAAATATTTTAAAAAATTAATATTCTTTTTCCTATTATTGAACATTTCTAAAATATTTATGGCATTAAACAAATCTTCGACATGTGATGAATTATCTACCATCGTGGTTTTCCTTCATTTGAAAATAAATTTCAAATATTAAATGATTTATTTATGTGATTTTTTTTCAAAATATTTTAGTCATTTGTTTTTTAAATTTATTTCGTAATAAGTTTTTAGAAAAGTTTTGAAGCTTCATTTTCAATGTAATGGTTTAAAAAAATTCTTCCAAGATTTCTTTTCAAATAATAGGTTATAAATGTTTAGAAAGAATATATATTATGTCAACAATGAATGGATTATGTTTTGAGAGAATTATGGTTATGAATCGAGTTTCCCATTTAATGGATATAATCATGTGATTTTTTCATCATTGAAAGTTTTATTCATTGAGATAATTATTATGAAACCTATCAATTATTTCTTTAGGATAACATATCATTACATGTTTTGGACACCCAATTAATTTAATGGGTTATGTTATGATTTTTTATGATCTTGTGTAACATGTGTATATGATTTAATTATGTTATATATGGGACATTTATCATCATCCATTTCAATGAGTAATGATATTATATCTCATGAGATATACATGGAAATAATTGATGGAGATCTATGATTAGGTCAACACATTTTATACTAATATAGTCTTGGACATGACCATTGGCTTCTATGATGGTCATGGGAGTGAACCATGAATACTATGATGATATTGGGACTGAAATGATGCTTTATTGACAACATTGTATGAAATAACACGATATTCATGAAAATAATTTTATATTATTAGATCTCATAAATGATTTATTTGTCTTATTCCTATGTAATTATTTCATGGAATATTTTATTGATTCAATTATGAAATGTATCTTCTTAATTTACAATATTTATACCATGACTCTTGTATATGATAATTTCTATGCATGGCATAATATTAAAAATTTATCGTCATTTTATTATACCCATATTAAAACATTATGGTTATGTATATCAATTATTTTCTATTACTGAGTATAAAACCTCAACACTTTATTATGTTTCTCATCCTCAGGATATGAAAAAAATTAATGTAGAAGTGTTAAAGTGGAAGTTAATTGTGAGAATCATTAATGATCATTCATCATGTTTGATGATTTTGTTCTAGGATTTAGAAGACACTAAACTATTATGGTCCTCAGGCATGTACTTTTTTAATGTTCCAAATATCCATATTAAATGTTATAATATCCATTTATTTTATCACTATGTAAATATTGTGTGTGTAAAACGAATTGTAGACAAAAAATTTGGTAATTAGGATGAGAATAAATTAGTGGGATCCATTGGAAATTTTATATATATATTTATCTAGATGTATCTAAGGATAAGCCTTAGGATTCCTAGATCTAAAATTAGCCATCATAATTTAGACATCATATAACATATTTTCCATGATTTTGAGGGTTTACAATATGATAAGTGCTTCTCAAATTATTATTTCTCGTTTCATACAATTGAGGGTACCAAATGAAAATTCGATTATATTAATGAGGTAGAATGTTTTCTGATGGGTTGTAAAATGGGATGATCACTAGATTTAACGGTATTATGATCATCCCTAATTATTATTCATGGAACATGACTAACAAACTTTACCTTAACACATATTAGACTCGCCAAATAAATGAATGAATGATTTATTTGAGATTTTGGGTAATGGAGACCATAGATAAAAGATTCTACATTTTCCTTTATATTGAGAATGTTGACAGAAGAACCCATGTATATGTCTTAAAGGACTAAATTGACATTTTGGGTATGGAAAATAAGAACATAAAGAAAGTAACTACAAAGGACAAAAATATTTTATTGGATAATACAATGGATGTGAATATTAGCCTCTATAAGACATCATCAAAGGTTAAATGCTTTAAGTATGGAATGAATTGTCATTATTAAAATAGAATCCCATATTGGAATGATCATGAATATAACTAGAAATTATCTATGAGTAATGGTTATATTTATAACTTTATCATACAACATGACATATATTAACTGAAATTGGAATTTATTAATAGGATAAAGTATCCTTGTTAATGCCATAAGGATAGAGTATAATAATGGTTTTGATTATTTATATGGATTCAAAAATTATGAAATATATAAGGATATTTTAGATTATTTGTTTATAATTGATGATTTAAAGTAATATTTTTAATGGTTATAAGGGACTAAATATGTGATTTAATGGAAAAGAGATGATCATGGAAATCACATGATTAAAGGAATGATAACCATTAATATGTTCCTCAATGATATTAGAATAATGATTTGTTATATATGAATAAGTAAATCGGATGGTACTGATTAAGAAGGAACTAATTAAAGATTTATTTGAATGTACATTATTCTATCATGAATGGTGTTAGAATCCTTTTTATATGTATAAAATATATCCAAAAAACTGTAGACTAACGAAACATAATAGATTTCATAATTGATTTGTGTTAATTAATTTACTTACAATATTTCAAGATAATACATGATTAACGTCCCCAAATTTTAGTCATACCATAGAAAATATCTAATTTATTATTTATGGGGGATCAATAATAATCTATTTTTGAGAAACCATTTTTCTATATTTCATTGGATTTGTACACACATATTTCTGAAGGTTTGTACGGAATAAAATTGATAGAATAGGTCATATTAAAAATATGATGAGGTTTTCTAGATTAAAATATTATCTTCCAATATTATGATTTATTAATATTTAATAACATGTGATAACTTTTTTATTTTGATATAGAAATATAAAATGAAATATAATTTTATTTACGGATCACTTGATCTATTAATTCTTCAGGAATGAAAAATTCAACTTAATTAGATGGAATAATATATTATGATTATGTTCATTAAGGAAGAATTATATTGTTATAATGTAATCATGTAATTATATTATTTTTGGAAATTTATCGATATTAGGAATATGGGTTTTGAAATTAAATTTTGTCAAGTTATCTACATTTTTATGAAAACAATGACCTTTTAAAAGTCTCATTTGGTTATGGATTTGTGATTTTTAGCCTTATCACAACCATGATCTTTGTAAAATCCCACGACAACTTTATTATTGTATTTCTATTCAATTTCCATGTTTTCACTTTTAACATATGTTATCTTATGTGGAAACCTAATTATGAGATACCCTGTGTAAGAGAAATTTTTTCAAAATTCCAATTTAATGGAAGATTTAGTTTGAATTTTTACATTTTATATACTTATGAAATTAAATTTCATGTATTAAAACATTTAAAATGTAGAATAATTTTTATGATGAAATTTATTTTAAGGTCACTGAATGTAACACCCCTAGATTTTGTAAATTATATTTTATCATATTAATTCAATATTTTTGATATTTTTCATTTCAGTAAACATAGAATAAATCATATGTTATAATAAAAATCATAGTTATTTTTGATTTTTTTGCAACACAGAGTAAATAGTTAATCATTATAAAAACAAAGATAAAATTTATCTACTTACAACACTAACATGAAATGTGTTACATGAAACACTGAGTTTCTATATAAGAACATTTTATTATAATTGTTATTTACAAGTGATTATTATAAATATGTCACTAAAAATAATAATTTTAATAGTAATAAAAACATTTAATATTAATGATTTTAGTTTTCTAAAAATAAATTATAATGATAATAAAACATAAAATTTTTTAAAGTCATTATATTTATTGAAATTCTTATTTTCTCAAATGAAGTTCTTTTTATGTATTTATATGATCTATAATAATATTAATTTTAGAATCATTCAAAAAAATAATAAGACCAAATCAACATAATATATTAAATAATAATTTATATGTTATCTTAATGTTTTTTTAATTATTTCTGAAAGATGTTTTATTTATGGTGGATAGTATAAAATATGACATTTTAGTTAAAAACTCCCTTTTCGATTAAATAGTAAATTTTGGTAAATTATGGTTGAAAATTTTAATTAATGTTTTAATATATATATTACAAATATATTAATAAAATATAGTACATTATAATAATTTTTATATTGAATTTTTATATTAAAAATAATTTACATTTTCAATATTTTCTGTTTAAAACCCTATTTTCTTGTCATGTCTACAAGAATAGAAAAAAATTTAATTTTTCCACTTCTTTGAATTTAATTTGATAAAATGTACATATACTATATTATTCTATATAATATTTATATTATAATAAAATAAACACATTTTTTGACAAAATATATTTGTGTAGGTAATTAAAACTAATTATACTGATTCAGTTAAAATTAATATTAACATGTGACTAAACGACAATCATAATTGACAAATAAGCTACAATCACGTGGAAAAAATTTCCTCCTGTATATCATATATATACACAATTAGTTCGAATTTATAGTGTTATTGGGTGATATGATCATTCCAGTGAGTCATATTATACGTTATATAAGGAAAATATGAAAGAAAGAACATTATATAAATTTAAAATTTATAATGCTCTTGAGTATGAATGAAGCTTCATAGTTTCAGTTAAAATAATTATTTTTAAATATAAAGGAAATATTTTTAACATGATAATTTAATGTAAATATTTAGATATGATAGAATTATATTAAACTCTTATTAAACGCTAATGTATGAATTTTTTTGTTTATAATTAAATAAAACAATTGATTATAAAATATTAATGGTAATTTAAATTTATTAAAATTTTGTGCAAAAATATGATTTTATATGAATATAAAATTTTTCATATATTTTAACGTAAAATATGTTAATTGAAATAATTTTTTAATAATATAAAATTAAAATTAAATAAATAATTTCAATATTTTCATTAAATATATTTTATAATAAATTAATTTTTTTTGAATGACATAAACGATACTAAAAATTATATACATAAAAATAAAGTGTAAATTTTATTAAATATATAATATTTTCCATTCATGGACCAATTTATCATTTATAAAGAACATATTTTGATGGTTATATTAACAATATTGTAAGCATGGTTCATTTTAAAGAAATATTTGGGAATGATACATGCACATGTTTTAAATTAAATTTAAAACACACATGAAAAATATAATTTATAAATTATAATTACAATTTTTAATTATTTGGTAAAATATTATATTATTAATCTAATTTTAATTTTGCCTTATTTTATTTGTTACATATGATATAAAACATGAGACTTTTATAAAATCCCAAAATGTTATATGTGTAGAAACATAGAAGTAAGGTGAAAAAATTAAAATGTTTCAGTTATTTATTAAATTTTTTTGGGGGTTTTCTTGACTATAATCACCATTTAATTAATTAACATTCTATGTTTTAGGCACATTATGTATGGGAGACGTCCATAGAGGGATTGCCTTCAAGTAATTACCAGAATGCCACCCCTCCCACTCCATAAAATTCCATTTAATCTTTCATGCCCCTACAACTCTGAGGAAATATTATCTCATAAAAAACTACACAAATACTCTGTGTTCATAAATCCTATAAAAATATAAAACTCAAATAATTAAGAAATCCATCTAAGGAATCCATTTGATGAAATCTAATCGGAGTTACCCAAATAAGTAATAATATTCTACCTTATGTGCCATTGTTTTGTTGTCATTATACACCCACTAATAATGTATTATCTCATGATCATATAATAAAATTATTATAAAAAATATGAATATATTTTTGTCTAATTTTTTTGGTATGATTACAAACACATCCATCGCATAGGTAATGAATTTACCATTTTTGGTTTACAAAGAACTACCAACTCAAGAAATGATATAAATCAATAATCTATTTCAATCTCTAATGGTGTGGGAATTATGTGGGAAACAATATTATTATATGATATATATTATATTTATAATTTTTTAATTATCCTATAATTATTAAATAAAACATAACTTTATTCATTCAATCTTACATAAACAAGATAGCTTTGTTTCATGATGTGGGCATTACCCCTACTCAAAGTGAAGTGATTCATTCACACATTACATGGAATTTATTAAGGATGTGTTTAATATATGTATATGAAATATATGAAATTAAAATTAAAATATATTTATAATATATATACAAATATTTCATTTACTATATTTCATTCTAAATCAAAATAAATTAATTAGATCTGTATTAATAAATCAAGTAATATTTGAAAAATTAAGACAATATTGCTTGAAGCGTAATATTAACATAGAATTTTTAGTAAATGGGTAATATAAAGTCATCATCAAATAATATATAGTTATAGAAATAATAAAAAAGTTATATTATAGATTTATATAAGACATATATATATCATATATAGGATGATTGATAATGTACAAAGAATAATAAGAGTTAATGTAGGTCATTTTTCATCTCAATTTTTTTTCAGTGAGACATAAGAAAGGTTCTCAACATATTTCTTAAATTTGGTGTGTATACAAACCATGGATTTATTTTATGATTATGATACTAATATTTATATGAATTTTCATATATATTTTTTAATATTTCATTCACATAGTTTGTGTTTTAACAGTTACAAAATTAGGAACACAATTTTATATTAATTTAACATATTTGATACACATGCCAAGATATGAACCTATATTCTCTTATGATTTTTATACCAATAATTTTTTTTGTTATTTCATTAATATACTTCTTTATAAAATATTTAATGCTTTATATTATTTCATTTTCATACATTTGGTTTATTATTCAATATTACCTAGTAGTTAGAGTTTATTGCAATAATCTCATTGTTCGTCATGATTATTTATGATCATGGTTACATAGATAATTCCATATGTAACAAAATTCTTGAAAACAAATTATTTTTATTCTATTATATTTCATTATTATATCATCATGTTCTAATACCAAATTTATATTATTTGTAACTTATGATAATTAGAAGGTTATGTTACAAAAATATAACATTATCTCCCTCTTTAGTGGGAAATTTCTTTTCAATTTAGACATTAATTTCTAAAATATAAATAATGTTAAATTAACATATAATTTTACTAAAAAAAATAACCATGTTAAAAATATTAAACAAAAAATTTTTCTTTAAAAAATATTCATTAATTTTTAGATCAATGTATATTTCAAAACTTTTTATGGACCAAAAAGAATGTTTAGAATGCATTGATTTATCTGTCACCATGATTAGAAATAAACTGAAGATTAAATTAAATGTTTATTAGAACCATATGTATGGAATTGTTTTCCATGCATTCTATAAATTAATTATATTTAAAATTATTTCCAATGATTATTTTTTTCAAATAGCATTTCAATCCAACTTTTTAATGAAATGTTCTCGAAAAATGCATTAATGCTTACTTTATAAGTTTTCAAATAATTTTTTTTGATAATATTTTCAATCATATTTTATACGATTCTATGGCAAAGATAAAAATATTTTTCAATATTAGATTATATATATTGATGGAAGACGTTTTTCAAAATATTTTCAAAAATAGTTAATATTATTTTGAGGAAAATCATTTTCTACCTTCATTTATTAGTTTTAAAGGTTTTTACATTGAAAATGGTTTTCAAAAGTTGTTGATATTTTATAGAAAAAAAATTATTATATAATAATGGTTATTATTTGGAATGAATATTTTAAATGATATTTAAAATTTTATTCCATCTATGATAACATTCATTATTGTTACAAATTTTTTTGGGGGAAACGATCCAATGGATAAATTAATTTTATTTTTAGGAATGGATTACGATATTATGTCATGCTAGTTATTATGATAGTTTTTTTCACATGTTATATGATTCTAAAAACTGCTTCTTTTCATGTGATATTATTTAATGAAAATATTATGAAACCTACATCTTTTTATATAGATTATTATATGTTTAAATGTATATGAAATTAATTTCATATCATGTGATATCATATTAATATGTATTCTATTTTGTAACATGTATATATGATTTCATTTTGATTTGGAAGGAATAAATATCTCCTTCCAATGCATCGGTTAATGATTTAAAACCCATGATAATGAAATGTATGGAATGGGGAGTGATCTAAGTAGGGTATTGGTCATTTTTCAATATGATATTATTATAAGTGAACCTAAACATCTAATATATTCTTTAATGTGATCCATGAGATCCAATATAGTATGGGGAGTAAAGCTATACTAATAATATGGGATTGGAAGCCATACATGGACTACTATGGAATTCATTTTATATGATTATGTTTCTACCAAACATTATATTTAATATTACTATCTTATGCTTTCATGGAATATTCTCATGGTTCCTTAATTAATCAAATCTTTTTAACTACAAAAATTTATTAAATAACTCATTACATGAACTTTGATATGAATGGTATGATCTCTATTTATAATCCTCTGGTTATAATACAAATTTTCTCATATTTTTATTATTTATCCCCTATGTTACATCTATTTAGAATCTATGATATCCCTTTTCTTATATTTCTCATATTCTCATTATGAATATGTTTTTCGTATAATTAAAAAATTGGATTATCATTTTTAGAATAATTGATGTAGATTAACCATGTTAGAATATTTTTTCCCAAGATTTTTAAGAATAAAAAATATTATAATCCCAAAGCAGGTTAATGTTTATTGGATTAATTTTTAGCAAAAAGATGAAATATCAATAAATATTAATCCTTAATAGCTATATATAACTCATAAGGTTCCTAGCCTAACCCTTAGTGAAATGGATCTTATGTGTTTTTTGTTTGTTATAGTGGTGGCATAGTATAAGGGCATCGATAATGAGGTCAGTCATTGCTTACCTCCCTATTGAGAGACAAAATTTTAAACTAATTTACAGAATAAGACAACACTAATATATTTTCACACATATCATACAGATACTACATTGACTCATAAGCTGAGGGTGTAGTTGGATACCTTGTAGAGGATGATCATTATATGACCTAGTGTTTCACACTAGGAAGCCTCAGTTTTTTTAAAACACAATGAGGAAAAATTATTGAGGTTATATTTTGAGTAACTGGTCTCAAATCATGTGACCATGAAGAATATGTATCTAATTATAAGGATCGATGAACTCATTGACTAGTTTAGAGGGGAATTATAGTTCTTGAAATTGAACATATATTAGACTATTAGTAGTTAAAATTATTTTATTTGAGTATAACAATGATTTCATTCATATTTATCTATGGTATCAATGAGTAAAAAATGATGCCATTTACAATGATGAATAGCCAAGCAGTGTTATTGTGACTCATGAATTGTATCATTCATCATTTCTTATAATAGTTCATCATTATATTAATTGATGATATCTTTGTATACTAAGCACCCTATGAGGGGAATGTGAGACACTTTATGATTGGTTTTTATGAACATCTAGAGAACTAACATTATGTGAATCTCTTGATGAGAATGATTTTAAATTAGGGGTTCCATTTTTTGATACATGTTCTCTATGTTTATTGTGTGGCAGTTGAACCGGTTAAGGACGAGGTAGTGCACGATTAGTATCCCCCCACGAATTTTACTTAGGTGTGGATCATCCATGGATAACTAAGTTATTAGAATTGATTAATTCCATGAATAAAAATGATTACATCCCCCTTGTTATCCTTTAAATGTTAGGGGTCACCTTTTGTTTGTAAGGAATTGTTCTGAAATTATTTTATTAGTTGAGATAAAGATTTTTTGAGGGCTCCCATATTAATATTTCTTTATGAGAGTGTTAATTATGTAGTGTTCTATGATAAATAAGGAATATAGAATTTTTGCGTTATAATAAAAATTAGGATAGTGATTTCATGTGTATGTTGATATTGATTTTATGTGTATGTTGATAGTTGAGACCGCATGAAAAGAAATAAATGACCCACGATCTTATGTAAGAGGAGTTATTCCTTACAATGAATATATGCACAGACTACATGACAGTTAAGAAGTTGGGCATCAATTTTGACTATAAGACTATAAATTATATCTTCTCATAGATGTATTTCAACCGAATATAGTGGTGATGGCTATAGGACCTCTGGGTCGATGACATTGAAATTGTATATACTCCTAAAATGAGATCAAGGTAGTATATTCTCTCAATATAGTGTCTTATTCAGAGCTCATGGAAATGTCATCAGAATAGTTTGTCTCATTAAACATATCCATTTTTGGATGTAGATACAGTATCTAACCTAAAAATTATGATTGTTATCAATACTTTTTTACTGCATTTTTTGGAGGCGTAACTTGGAAATATATACTCTGAGACACAACATACTATGATATCTATTAGCATGTTCCTGATATATTTTATAATGGTCAGTTGCATGTCATTTATTTTAGCGGACTCTTGATGTTAACATAGAAACCATGGGATGTAGTTCTATGGTATTTTCAAAAATTTACATTGGTGGATCAACCAGGTCTTGAAATGATGTACCATTTTCTCTATTATTAGTTTTCGTCTCATGGATTGAAGGAGGGATTCATGGAATTTATTTCTCGATTCTAAATATGTCAGCAAGTGAAAGATGGATATCATGTTGTATCATGTTTAACTCAAAACTTGGTGGGGAGAGTGATTATGTGGGATGAGATATCTACATTATTCATTTTATAATTTACATGTATGTCCATGGGGCACAATTCAATCTAGGTGATCATAGAATGTCTCACCCAGTCAGCCTACATCAAAACTATTTTTTGAAAGGGGTTCATTAGATAGTTTGGAATTCCTCTAGTTGTAGTATACTATCTGACTGACCTTGATTCTCACCTCATATTTCACTTATGGAAGGGATTGTAGGAGTCTAATAGGGCTCAACATAGTTTCGTAATATTTTTTCACCATATGACTGATGTCCAGAATGTGTGAACCATCGATTTTTTGGAGGACATGATACGATCATTTATGTTATACGTTTTCAGTAGTTAGTGTATTTTATATATAACAATAGATACCATTAATGCATCAGTCCATAAGTTTTCGAGGCCTTCTTGGGCTGAGCATATAGGCCACATCTTTTATGTACCCACCCAGGAGAGTTAGGACTTCTTGGCCCAATGTTGGAGTGAACCACTATAGAAAAGAAACAAATTTTTAGGAATAGATGAGGTGTAAATAGAGGAATTAAAATTTTATTAACAACATCTTATCGATGCATGATGAGTTCGAGGAGGGTGACCCATTACTGCAACATGTTTCACCTCAATGTCGAAACATAGATTTTTAGCGGACGAAAAATATCTCAGATATTCATTATCCCTATCTACATACATTATAGAGGTTGATATATGGGGAACCTCATATCTCAACCAATATAGTTAGACCAACTAAATGATGTATTCCATGTATCACATTTAAGGAGGTAGGAGCTCAATTTGTCACATGTTCTACTCTAGGGTTAGCAATAAATTGGAGATGGGGAAACCATTGTGGAGTACCAGATAGATATCAATAATTGAATATAGATAATATTTCATGGGTAATCAATTTTGTCTGTGTGTGTGTCATTATGGTATGTGAATCTTTATGAATAGACATAGCAGTGGGAAGATCAATTGACAACTTATTATCCACACCTATTTGTTTAGTTTTTATTTGTATTTTTATGACCTATATGCCCAAGGTGGGGATAATTTAGTGACTGATTCTTTAGATTTATTTATTTTGGATATTTTATGGCTTATGATTTGAGCAATAGATAAGATGACATGTGGTTATGACCACCAGTGTGGCCAGAATAAATGGTTCAAATATAATAAAAATATTAAATAGAATTAAACAGAAATTTTCATAAAAAGTGGAATAAAATATTAAATTAGGCCTTGATCAAAAATATGAGGTCCCAATTGATCTCAAAGAAATTGTTTCCCCCGAGGATAGATATGACATTATAATAAAGCAGGTATCAATGATGCGGAAAAATCATAGGCGAACATTTAATATAATGTAATTTAATATATTACTTTTTATAATTAGTCACCAAAACTATTGATTTCATTAAATAAAAACAAATGAAAAAATTTCAGTTTTACATATATTACCTTATATATTGATGAGATTCATTAGTTATAATTGGGTTAATTATAATTAGAAAATGATGAAGGGAGTGAATATCGATAACAAATGTGTAGTGGAATCAGAATATCTTAACTAATGTATTGAATAAGCTATGTTTTTCAGTAGATATCAATCCAAATATATGTTGGATATTGATTTGTTTTGAATTAATTATTATATTATTATTCTTATTCCGACTGTGATTAAATCAATAGACAGAATATTTCTCATATCTTATGTATTGGAGGAATGGCTAATATTTATCTCAGATTTGGGGACTTCCATTTTGATTATTGTATTATATCATCATCCAACATTATAATGGAAATTTATCGATGATAATATAATCAATGGGGGTGAATTTTTCATCATGTTTGTGATTATTTTTACCACTATATTTCACCCTTCTTCACAAGAAAATAACATGTTATGTTGTTTGAAAAATAATTTTACACTGAACATTAAGAACCTATATCATGGAATAATGATTCAATATTTTATATATATACATGATATGTCATGGAGATTATTTGAAAATTATTTTGAAATGTGAATCAAACCATATTGGAGACCTTAGTGTTCACAAATTTTATGCCTCTATGGTCATCCTGAACGATAAGAAATTTCCATGTGAATCGGATGACTAGAATCCGAAAATCGGAAATGGTGATCCATTATTGTAGTTTATTTAGTCTATCTATAAATATTTACATTGGATATGAGGCAGGACTAACACAAGGAAATGTAGATAATAAACTCGATACATATATATAAAATCCCATGGTACACAACGTGTGTTCTGGGGAACCAATCCTTGTGGGTCCCAAGTATGAAATCTTCTTTTTACAGAAGTTGTTAAGAATCAAATGGTATGTGACTCCACATAATGTTTTACAAACCTTCACCAAACGGAATACATGTACCTCGAAGGGTGAAGAGACAACACTACGAGTTCATGGCCACAGACATGTTATGTGCTCCCACACAGACATGGCCATACCCGGTGTACATGGGTAGAGCCCTGTAAGTGGGTACAAGTTGAAGTGAATGTCATGGAAATTTAATGTAAATAAACATAGGAATAGACATGGTCCCAATACATGGGAAAATATTAGTTTAAATGGAACACACCATGTACAACTAGGAAACATCATTTAATTCCTTCAATAAGGATTGGATGCATTTTCTTATTCATATTGGTCATGTTTAATTAGGGTTCATTCAATATATATATGTATTCAAGTGATTGTATATAATTCCATACAACACATAGGATAATGATTAATTTTGTAATAATTCAATGATAATTTTATTGGAGAACTTATTTGTGTATTTTAGTGAGAAGATATACTATTTTTCCCCTAACTGATTTTCATTGTTATCATCTCTTTGCAACACTACATGGGCATTGGTCGTCTAATTAGTGGTTTAGACTATAATGTTTTGTTGGTAAAAAGCATGATGTTGTGTTTGATCATCAGCACTTCTAAAAAAAATTCTTCTTTCATCTTCCCACATATTAATACTAGTTTTTTCATTTTCATAACCTATAAGTAAGCAAGATTTTTATTTCGCATTAGGGTAAATTTTTTTATCAATTTTTATATAGGATAAGTCATTCAATATCTTAGATGAGAAACATTTTTTACATTACTAGAGCATTGTTATTTGAGTAACTAATTACCAACATTCTCTAATGGACTTATATTGATAAAGGATAATGATATAAAAATCACTTCATCTAAAAACTCGATATGCATTTCAAAACTGTAATATCATATTTCATATTATATCGATCGATTTGAAATTATTTCTCTCATCTATAAATTATTTTTTGGTGTTCCAAGAATAGTATACATATGTTAAATCCTCATTTGATGATGTTAATTCTCCATGAAAATTATTTTAAATTCACTAAAATTTTGTCCCCTCATTAATTCTTTTTTGTTTCTAGTTTTTTTCCATCATATTCTTCTTGTGAATAAATATTTCCAAAAATGCACATTTTTCAAAAAAATTACCCATACCATTTCAGTGTAATTCTGAATGATGTTAACAAGTTTATATTACATTATGTGAGAATGAACCTATGATGGTACCAAAAAAAATATATGAACCAAATATTTCATCTATTAATTTTTTTTTTCGAATTTCAGACATTTTCCAATACACATTTTGTTTATTAATTAGTATAAAATTAAAAAATATTAAAAAAATTCAATGATACAATAATAATATAACCTTTTATAATAAAATATTATTACCTTTATAACTATAGTGAAAAATATTATTATTCCAATGTTATGAACATATGTAATATGACATTATAATAACTTTAACACCAATTGTCTTTATCTTCATATGCAACTGAAACTATTTTATGCATATGATTATTATAGGAGATCCTCAAAAAATAATCATAACTCGTTCCTCAAAATTAGTTTTGAAATATTCCTCATCTTGAAAAAACTGAAATTAGGTATTTCTAGACACCTAGAACTTTTCACACTTTAGTACATGGAATGATCTCATTTTGAACTACATTATCACTTCTCACTTCTTCCCCTTATCATGACATTAATAAATATTAAAATGATCTCTAATAAAATTATTTCATACATATTTTAATGTAGATTATTTTTATATTTATTGGATGAATTTTCTATATTCAATAATTAATGATTCCACTTGAGTAGTAATATTTTAGTGTATATTTACCCTACACTTTACTGATTCAATAAGTTTTCTACTGTCTATCCATACATTGTCTTCCTTTACAGATAATTCATATATAGTTATCATTTATATTTACAATACTATAAAATAGGTATGGATTTGAAACACATCTTTATATTTCATCACTTTGAATTTCCTCTATTATTACATCATTTTATTATAAAGAGATGAGTGCTGCATTCATATTTTTGAATACATATCAAGATAAATAATGACTCTCTCTTATTCAAATATCGACATTGATAATCAATTACTGTACTTTTCGGAACATGATGAATTTATTTATAATTGAACCAATGAAATGTTTTTCTATGAACACCAAATATTTGATTATGTGTTATTTAAATGTACGCAATTAAATTCTATTTTGAATTAACCTTATATGAATATAGTTGTATATGGATTAAGTTTATATCAATCAATAGATCTATTGGATTGGTTATTTATTCTAATTTCATACAAGATAATCTTGGCATCAACAATATAATATTAAATGTTTTAGTTTCCCATACTTATTAAAAATTTATACCATTGACACCATTCTTATATTATTCTGCCAAATTTTCATTGATAAATATTAGACTAATTTCATTTGAATAAGACCATGTTCCTTTAGATCCGTCTTTTCACATTCATAATTATTCATAACGTCATGTTTGAAACCCTCCAAAAGTTTCACTTTTTTATTTAATGTGATAGAATTTTGACTTAAATTTATAGAAACCAAATTTTTCCCATAGAATCTATTTATATGGAATATTACATATTTCAATCCAATCCTTGTTAAAAATAATGTATCTCAATGAAATTATAATTAACTATGAAATATAGATATTTTAACACTAGAATGGGAATTGAAGATCCTTTGGAACACCAATTCATTAATATCACTTTAATAGCGCTTATTGAGAATTTATATTCATCCTTCAGTGGAACATGAAGAAATAAATATACTATCACTCTTGTGGAAATATATTCTAGAATTAATTATAGAAACATTTGTGTTTTGAAACATGGAAGAAATAAAGATAATGGAAACCAAAACACTAATCGATAATATATCAATACATGTTCTCTAAGAAAAAATGAAACAAAATATACAATTAATGAAAATTTAATAAATATATAATACAATTGTTATATATGGTTCAGAATAAAAGTCTTATATCCACAGGAGAAACAGACCTGCATTTAATTTCTATAGAAAACATATTACAAATTGTGACTAATGGATCATGTGGATTAAAAGTGTAAATTTATAAAAGAATTAAACCATTTCATCTAATATAGACCCACTATAATATTTTTAATGAGTTTTATCTATTAAACTAGTTTCCCCAACCTGTATGAAATGTGAGATTTAGTCTTTTCAATTATTTAAACTACTTATCTCTTATAAAAACCGTCATTGCAATAAGTATATCGGTTAGACCTGAAAACTCTCAACAATATCCTAAACATAAAACACATTCAAAAAGCATCATCCAAACATATGGAAAAAGTCAAACTAGTGATTATAAAATCATTTAATTTTTCTTTCAAAAAACTATTTCCCTAAATTTTAATGGAAAAATATTTGTTGAAACTATTTTGATGAACTGAAGATCTTATAAAACCCATTATTTTAGTTAAATAACAATGAAAACCCAAATTAACAATAGAACATTCTCAACACATATTGTTAACCAATCGTTATGTTTGAATGATAAATATGTAGACATGTTATGGACAAATTTTTCATAGACAGGATAGAAAAGTAGTGCACATCCGCTTAGTGGATCATAGTCATACATTCATTATGATTTTATAGAATTTCATTTAACTGAAATAATAGTTTTGGAGAAGCTATAGAAATTCTAGAACCCCAATGCTATCCATCCTAAGAAAGAATAATGGAAAATAATCAATGTTATTATAATGGTCTAAATTTCAGTTGTTTCTAATATAGACAACAAGATAATTTCATGTGGAATCCCCTTATTGTCAATGAACACTCATGGAATGTGAGGGCTCATTCTAGATCCATTTTTTCATCAAATATTCTCTTAATTTCCTCTCAACATCCTGAATCAAATAAATCCATATTTAGGTATTTTTTTAATTTTTTTTATGGATTATTTAAGAAAAAAATTATTTTATTAATATTAAAGGTTTATAAACAAGATTTTAATAAATATATTTTTAAAAATATTGTTACCTTATTTTCACTATAATTCACCAAGAATTAAATTTATTGGTGAGGGGAACATTTTAAAATGTGAATTATTAATCTTGAATATATAGCTTCATAGTAATTTATGAAAATATAAATACAATAAAATATTATGAGGTAATATGGAATCATTGTTGAAATATAGAGATAATAAATTTGTTAGTATTCATTACCTTGGGGAATTTATTAGACCTAAAAAAACACAGTTTCTATTAAAATTGTTAATTAACATTAATGCATATAATTTGAACATATAATTATTATTTTTTAAATAATTTGTTAATGAAAAATGATTTAATAATAATCATTTTAATAAAATAGAATCAAAAATTATATCCATATATCAATTGAACATGAAAGTATAATTCATAAGATAATAATCTATGGTTTAATAATTGGATATAGTATGATTATCATGCTGTTGATTTTATAATGTCATTGTGAAATAAATAATTTATAATATATTACATCCTAAGAGATTTTGTGATAACATTATAATGTAATGTACAAATTGACCTTTGTACATATATATGTAAGATATATATGTAATAATTTATATCATGGAATTGAATTTATTGAAAATATAAATAATTATGTTAAATGATATATATAGAAAATTTAAAATGGTAGGGAAATATATTTATGTATGTAGAATAATGGAGGATAAATGGTTTTGATTAATTCTCTTAATGATGAACACCATCATAAAAGTGACTAAAATTCCTAAATAAATAAAATATGGTTAATTAAATGATGATAATGATTTTTTGTGTGAATTTTAAAATATAAATCAATTGTATCAATATGATAATTATTTATATTTAATTCATATTGTCTAGCATCCATTATAAAAGTAACTAGACATATTCTTAAAACATAAAACATATATTCTAATAAAGAATGTTATAACATATGTGGGTTTGTTTTAACATTTTTTTAATTAAATAACTTACAAAAATCTATTATAAATTTTTTATTTTTTTCAAATGTTAGTAAAGGAGAAATTTTTTGAGGTTGTTTTAATAGAATTATTGTTACTAAGGAGGACTGGTATGGTTGATAGGAAGATCTATGAGCGTTTTTTTGGACATTTTTGTTGTATTTATCATATTTTAGGTCCAATTAATCTTAATAACAATTAATATTCATGGATTCTTGTTATAGTGGGTAATCACTTTTACCCCCACTCTATATCAAGATATTGAGTGAGATTAATGTTTCCATATCATTCAAAATCACTAGTAAAGTTTGAGACTTGTTATTAATCTTGCATATATTTGTCATTAACTCACATTGTGATGTCATGTGTGATATGTAATATATTTATATAAGATGAGAGGTGGTGAGGAATTCTTAAAGTGTATATAATTAATTATGGTATGAGATGGGTAAGTATTTTAACATTGTGTATATAGGAACATGATGGTTAATGATTCCCCATACATGTGATAATACAAATTATCCCAAACACTCTAATTGATATGGATTAGGATTAACAACATATATTCCATTCTCAATAATAAAAATCTACGATTTAAATGATCCTGATATAAAATAGTATCCTTAGAGATGACTATATTCCATAGAACAATGATATTTAACAATACACCAGTAGATATTTAATAATTTTTCCAACTAAACATGTAAATATGACCTCAATTTAGATATGAATTTATCCTATTGTACATTAGAGTTAGGTGGATATATTTGATTTCACTAGTTGTTGATGATCGATACATTTATGGATGAATATCAACCTATAAATCTATTATTTGTTGTGTGATCAATTTCTAATTTATAATATTTTTAATAAGTAATCATTGTTATTTAGTGTTTGTGATGGAAGATTGATATAAGTAGAGTGTTTTGGATTTTACATTGATCTTGTTTATTTTTTGTATGGTGTTAGTTGATGTCGGGTTTCGTTTTTGTTATTTATCATTTATTCATATTGAATCTCTGAGCTTCTTAAGGTCAATTCATTTATTAGGATAGCCATTTTGTAAATAGTTAAGGTCACATATGCATGAAATAATACAATTTTTTCATATTTTTTCAATATATATTAGTCAATACAGAGGATTCATGACCATAATGATTGGGGATGGTTAAAATATATCAATAGATTATGGTGTGTTGGTTCCATTAGAAAATCCAACATTTCTTCATCAGTGTTCATTAATAATATTTTTTGTCTTATATTTATGTATGTTGTTATTTAATTTATATTTAATATCATTTTTATGGATACTATGTCTTATATATGAACATGTTACACCTTATATCAATGTTTCATCATTTTTCATGAATTTTAGGGTGTGTCATTTTTGAATTATAATAGGTTACATATTGTATAATAGTTAAATCTAATCATTATTATTTGTAAACAACATCCCAAATTTCTAGTCCATATCTTATTATATGCTTTCTTGTGGAGTTTAATTACCAGTATATCAAGAATATTTAATTGGTACTAGAGTGATAAGATGTACTATAGTGTTAGGAACACACTATGATTGGTTCAAATAGTTTAAACAATATTTTAATATGGATATATTGTACTTTTAGTCATAATCGTGGAATACTCAAGTGTTGTAATGGATGGTTTATTCAAAAATATTACTTTAATTAATGACATGTGACTAGGATGTATATTATAAATGAATGATTTAAGAGGTAGATTAGTCACATATTTATACTGATCATGAACTTGGTATTAAATTGCTTATTTAAGTAGATAAATATATAGTACGCCTGCGTGATTCCAGTAAGTGTTATCAATATCATCATCATTCGATATGATTTTTTGGTCTATATTTCTTTATGGAGATAGTAGAAGGGATTTTTGAGACCCTGATGTTGTGAATTACATTGATGGATATAGTTAAGAATTTAAATAGATGTAACAAATAAAATATTGTATAATATCTCAAAATAAACTATTTTGGAGTACCCAATTAGACATAGATATATTATTATATATTATGTTTAATTGGTTACTCACGAGTTGAGTGTGGAATTCATTGAGGTTTTTTTAATTTCTCCTTTTGGTGAAATGTTTTGATTGAAATCATGATCCCTAACCAATATGATATAAATGAAAGCATATAGTTATTTATTAATTGAAAACACGCGAAAATAGTATTTCAATAATTATTGTTCAATAGATGGGTATTTATTATATTTGGAATTATTATGTTAGGATTATTTTATGAAAATAATATTAGGAGGTGATAGTTCAACGATATAATTCCATTCACTAATGAAAATTCATTCTATTATAGAATTTATCATGGAAAATTAATGTGTAATGTTGTCTAATGGGATTTAAAAAGTTAATTTATTATTATTTTCTCTATAAGGAGTCTTCATATGGGAATTCAATGTGGAACATATCATTTATTTCAAGATCACTTATTGATTATTTTCATTGTAGTTATTGATATTAATCTATAAAACCTAGTTCGAGGAACATAAGATGATTGATATTGAGTTCTCTAATAACATCAAAAATATATCAATACTCTCTTCAAGAATTATGTAGGAACTGGATTGGGGCCATTGGATTCAAATCTTCATTGATTATAATTCCTACATAAATTAAGTGACATAGGTCCTGTTGAACATATAATAGTAACATTTTTTGTTTATATATATGGGAATTTATATAAATACACAAAGATATTAGTTTTACTAGGTGTGTGATGATGATATACTCTATCATTTTCTTATGTACTGAAAAACCCTAATGGAACAATGATAGTGTTGAAAAAACATCAATTATTTTTAAATAAATATGTTGATAAATTCATTATGATATTCTTGTGATTCTATAATATCATTTGAAGAGAATTCTTGTTGTTATTTTCTCCTAGATATATATTCAGAGATGTTATTTTCTTATTGGAGTTTTGTGGTTGATTCGATAGAGTTAAATCATATTATTATTAGATTATTTGTTAGTTGAGAGATTCATCAGGGTTATGAGTGCGAGTTGAGAACAGATTTTCATAGGATTGAGTGAGGAGTCATTTTTAACTGTCCAATACATGATGTAATTAGGAAGAGATGAAAATGATAGAGTATTTATCCATGATTATATTATTAATCTTCTATGTATATGATTAAATCATTATATATATATATATATATAATTTTAATATTGGTTTAAATATATGGTATTAAAAATAAATTCTCCATTACATATTCTTTCGTTCATTATAGGCATCTGAAGTTCACATTTCTCTAGGCTGTTAATTATAAGTGAATTTTAATGTGATAAATTAGTGTATGGTGAAATAATTTGGATTTATTGTTGAGTTTTTAAAAATTTATATGGTTTTACTTGTGAAAATTAGCATACCGTTTAATAATAGTTGGTGTATTTTTTTATATTAAAACTAGTGATTTTTGGGTTAAGTGGATATATGGACATTATTATCACCCTGTATTAATTTTCTATTAGTTTTATGATAATTAATGAAATAATTTGATGATAATATTGGTTTTTAATATATTTATTTTTAATGAAATCATTATCCTTTAACCAATGGTTAATATATTGGAGCTCCTACCATGGTAGAATGGTAAATGTTTGTGATTCATGAGAGAATTTATTAAGTGGGGATCAGATACATTAAGGGTCATATCAAATATATATTGATTTTTTATGATTGATAGATTATTACAGTGGATACATTTACTTTTTATCTAGAGATTATCAACATGGATTAAAATTATAATGAATAAGTTTTATTTACGGTGTGATATTCTTAAAAATTGAATCACATCAATTCTCATTTTGATAACTAAATGTATTGTTATGTAATCTTTATATTGGATAGCATTGTAAATGGAAGAATTTTTTTGACAACATTTATGTTTATATAACTTTTATGGAAATTATAGAAATAAACCATATAGATAGTTACATCTAATTATTAGATAGATACAATTTGAAGGATTTATTTTTCTAATTTTGAATATAGGAGAGTTAAAATATATAATAATTTTTAATTCAAGGTTAAAAATATTTATGTTTTGTGGTAAATAATAGTTCGTGAATTCACCCCATAATTTTTTCTGCTATGATAATAATTTAATGCTCATTTTAGTTTAATTTAATATATTAGAATACATTTAATTTAAAATAATGTACTTTGGAGACCTGACTAATAATCATTTGATTTTCATTACTATAAATTATATATTTTTTAGAAAATGATATTATTAAAAATTTAACTTTATGGGGATGTATGTTTTTAGATAAAACTAATCAATTATTAATATATAGAAATTTTACATTAATATGATATTTCAAAAAGTTGCTAGTTGATTTTGATTCATTCCATAAATGGTGTGGAACATTTTATGTAAATTCTAAAAAATAAATTTTATTTATTAAATTCCAAATAACCATATACTTTCTTATATATGATAACATTTTTAAATTATGTGAGGGGTTGGGTTTGGAAGAGTTCCATGAAAATAAAATTGGTTGTTAGATAAATATCTAAAATCTAATTTAATAATCCGAAGTAGTTATTATTATATTTAATTTTAATACCATTCATTCCATTAAAAATCTCTCTTTCTACTCATGGTATTTTTCAATGATTTTATACATAAGATTTTGATCTGTTTTTCTACAAATATAATGGGAAATATTTGAACAATTTATGACAAAATGTATAAAAGGAATTTTTATTATATTTGAATAGAATTTTTAATCCTAAAAATTACCTCTAGAATTAATAGTTAAAAAAATAGATTTTATAAAGTGAGATCTATGTTTAATACTAAATATCTCTCAATGATTCAAAATAAATTAATTTTTATATATTGTGCCATTTATTTTTAGACATAACATTTATATAAAATATTATACAACTTTTTTAAAATTCACGATTTTATAAAATCCACGATGATTTAGTTAGACACCTTTTTAATACTGATTATGTGGTTCTATGATAAATATTGAGGGAATATTTTTGTATAAATCTATTCAATGATTTATAATTTATCTAAGAGTTAATTTTTATATCCTTCCCTTTTCCATTAATAGTTTTAATGTGTAAGATTTTTATTTAAAAGATAGAAAATACTGTTTCTAGGATCCTAATGATGATAATTGATGTTGTGGATGATTATTATAATATGAAATGTTTCCATCTACAAATATATATCACATATAATTTTAGATTGTAGGAGGTGAATTGGTTGCAGGTCGTGAGTATTTGTCCATTAGATCAACCCAAAAATGGCTAGGATTAGGAAATGTGTACCCAAATCATGAGAGACGCGTTATTAGACTAGAGATTGTGGTGGGAAATTTCTATATCTCAAATACATTGATCATAAAGTGTGGGAATCTTGATTTCATTTATACGTGGAAAATACAACATTTTATATTATGGGAACAAGAAATTATATTAACTTAATGGTAAGATATTATCTATATGGTCATTTCTGACACATAACATCTATAATCTTCTATAATTGGAGTTTTTTATCAGCATAACTGGATACCTTCCAATATTTCATTATCATCCTTGTTGGGGTCATATTATCAAGATCATATCTAATCCACTAGGTTTATACGATCCATGATTGGAAATCCACTCAATAATTATCCCAATATCATGACATGACACACCTACTGACTCTAGTGTACAGAAAATTGATGTAGTTTCTATATGGAAACCCCTTATTGCTCAAGAACTCCATTTGTGTGTAGAGGATCATATTTGGTAAATTTTTATACATAAAACATCCATTTGGATTTTTTCAATCTTGAATATACATTTAACCATGTTTGGGACATTTTAGATAGAGTTTTTAAATTTATTAAGATAAATTAATTTTATCAATATATAATTTATAATGATTAATTATAAAAAGTTTTTTAAATAAATTTTGTTGACCATTTTTCATTGTCTGACCAAATATTTAATTTAATAAGTGACTTGAACCTTGAGTAATTATAATTATAGCACCAATATTTCTAGTTTACTAATAGTGTGTGATAATTATTATTATGATTGAAGAATAATAATATTTTATGATATATTATTATATGTAATAATATAACTAAAGAAAAAAATTTGGTAATTTTAAATCTTTGGAGTCACTACTTCTAAATATGGGAAATGAGTAGTAGGGATAAGTTGATAAAAAATGAAATGAAAATAATTTAACCTTATAACCATGGATCCTAATATGTGTTAAAAAACTAAATGATTTTGTAAGATACATTGTTGAAAAAAAAACATTTATGGATTAACAAATGGGGTTGGATTATGTAAGGATTATTCATGTGATAATAATAATTGAATACTTATAAAATGAATATGGATTATCATAATGTTTTTTTAGTTTGATCTTCATGTGACAACTACATAAAAATACATTATTTCTTATGAGAATTGGTAATGTCCTTAAAATATGATTTCATAATTGAATTCTACAAAGCTATATATATTATATAATTGGAAGTTTATATATTTGATGGTTGAACTCATTCAATGTGAATTATTTTGAAATGATTAATGAATGGATTTATGAATTGATATTGTAGTGGATTTTATGGAAAATCTCTATAGATATTCTACCATATATACTGTGGATGATTCTCCCATGTATATTTCTTATGATAGTGGATGCCATGGACTTGTTTCTTCTTTGGGTGTTGTTTTTATTTGATTACTTGACCCTATTTACACCTTTATGTCCTATCGATTTCCGTCCTAGTGGAAATAGTATTTTATAATTCTCCTTGTACATACAATAATTAACAACCTTCCATGGAGAGACTAATGTGACTTTATGTGGATGCATTGGTATTCTATACCATTGAGCTGAACGTTTTTTCTACAACCTTTCTAATTACAGGGTCCTTTTAATGGCGATGAATTGATTATATATTACATTAAATGTGATTTTTATATAGTAAATTTCACCTCATTTCCAAGATAACTGATATGCACTTGTGTACATCGAGAGTACATTGTATATTGGTTCCATTCGTACATATTACTCTTGAATGAGAATATGATTATAGTGGTTTGACTGGATAGGGTTAGTAATTTATTTATGTTTAATGTAATCTCGTATTTATGGAATCCTCTCTACTCTTTATAGGGAGCCTTATGGTGTTTCATATTGTTACATCATAGTTATCACCTATGCCATTGGATTTTCACATATACTAAAATTTTACCTATTCCATATATTAGTCACTACATTATCTTGTTATACAAATACAATATTTGTTATAAAAACTATTTGGGGTGGCATACTGGGTTTTATTCCACACCATGTTTAGGCCACTTTTTTGTACCATGATAGACTTCATGGGTGTAGTTTGGGAATATGGAAACCTGCAACTATAAAATGCATTATTTATTATTTATTTGAAGTTGGAGAACAAAATAACAAGCTAAGATCCTTATACTAGTTGGGATAAGCTTTTTGTGCATTTTTGAAATTTTGAAAAATGTATTATACTAGTTGGTTATATATCTATTTATAATATTTTTATTTACATTACATGACACATCATTGAATATTAGACTAATTTTGTAATTGAGTATCTATTCTGGTATATGATGCTTATCATCTATCTAGATGATTTACTACTTCCGTCATTGTTTGTAATTTTTACCACCACTATTGTATATTGTGATATAAGGGAATAGTCCCCCCAAGAACAAAACACATGACCAATTAGCTAATGCACTACCTTCTCCATATTTGGTAGTGCGCTTGAGGTAATGAGACCCACTAGCATTTTGAAATAGAGAGTATATTTTTGGTTGGGATTTTACAATGTGGTATCAATGGTTTTTCCTTTATTGTTAAAATATATTTAGAAAACAGGCCAGTGTTATGATGTAATTGGATTTTGTAAATGACTTGTACCAGGGATATTCTATCCAATGTATAGGAAAATGAAACATTTCCATGAATTGGAAATTTAGTTTTCATGATTTTTCTTGTTGTGTTTAATTCGACTCCACCATTGTGTGATGTTCGTGAATTGTAATGTTATCATTGATATGATTGGGGATATATATTTTTAATTTCCCAAAGAGATGATGTTATGCATCTCATTCATCATATTTTTCACCTATTAGAAATCGAATTCCATTAATTATTCCTAACCATATTGGACTCGTTCCATGTTGAAATGGATTTGTGATATGTACCATGAAAGATAAATTTATATTTAGAATGTTTTAATATAGTGGATTGAGAAACAAGTATGGTACACAATTTTCCTACCATAACATAAATAGGGTTTTGATTCTTAATATTTAGAGGACACCGTATATAGTAGTCTATGATGTTTTGGTTCATGAATCATTGGTTCCATGAACTAGAATGTGTTATGTTATTGATTAAGTAGATTTCATGCTTCGGTTAATGATATGTATTGGACAATATATATTAGAACTGGTGAAACAAATGTTCAATTGTTTTTAAGAAATCGTGAAATAAAATTTGAAATTAATTGAAATGGATATTTTTGAATAAAGAATATGACCTAATCCTTACTTTAGAGTGGGAAATAATCAATGTATCTACCATTGTTAATAGATGATTATTTTTACCAATCTCAATAATTAGGATCTGTCAGAGGGTCGTAACAAAATAATAGTAATTTTTTGTCATTTCTTCTTATTTAATTGTGATTTTTATTAATCTTTTACGAGGAATATTTTTCTCATTATAGAGACATGCCGCCCTGATGTACAATTGTCATATGCCCTGGGGATGAAAACAACCACGATCCAGAGGTCGTGTTCATGTGATACTACTAGATCCTCAAATAGTTATAGCTGAGGAACTAATACTAATATTGAAAAGAGGTTTTGAGGCATAATTTTACGGGAGTTTTATTTGATTCATACAAAACGTTTGGGGAGAACTGCAACCCAACATATCAAAGGTTGATCTAAAACATGTGTTACAAAAGAATTAGATATACACATTTTCAGGGTATAGTATTTATAGGATATTCATCTATGGATTGATACCAACATTTTTATCATCAATAATCTGGATACACCTATTTTGAGTAGAGTGAAGATTGTGAAAAATATGATTTACTAAGAAGCTAAGAGCTAGTGTGTTGTTTTGATCATGGTTGATATGCAGCAAGATTTGATCTAGTTGTATTTTAAATATGGGTTTTGTGACTGATTGTATCATTAGACCATGGGATATAAATGGTCAAGTGTGTTGATACATCTCCTGTCATACATAAATATTGTTATAGAGTATTTTTTATTCTTTAAATACATTTTATGTTTTTAAAAAATATAACATACTAATATTCAATCATGAGAGAGACACATCAAATATTGTCTAATGAATTCAATTTGATATCAGGTTAATATTTTCAGGCTAATGAGTTTTACTAAGAGATGAAATTAGATTCTTAACTCTAAGAAGAACGTGATGGAAGCTAGATATATAGTGAAATGTACTGTTATCACTCAAACCAATGGTTCAACATCCATTTGAATGGAGACCCATTTTGAGGCCTCCAATTAGGTGAGTACCAGCACATATGTTACTGCTAGTAGTGTATTATTTTTCACCAGTGTAGGATACATGCATATATGATGAATCAATTTGAATATGACCCTGTCAACTATCAAGATTGTAGTCGGATGTTCCACATACAATGATTTTATAGGGCCTTACCATTAATGGTAGCTAGTTGGGGTCATCTCTTTCCCTAGGTTCATGACTGGGATTCACATATCTACATCAGGTTGGAAGATGGGGCATTTCTAGCCATTACGATGGAGGATGTGTCATGGAAGAGGTGACCATGAACCAGTTGTACATATACCAGAGAGTTGGTCATCTCTGAGTAGTGAGGTTAATTGACTACTTCATGGTTTAGGATATATATATTCTATATGCTCTATACCTTATGTGTATAGTTTCAATAATTTAATAGTTAGAGGTATAATTTTAGAATCCAATATAGTAGTATTTGGGATTTTAATACAGTGTTATCTCATATTGTCATATTTTTACCTGTTGTGGAGAGACCTGATCTCTTTGATCATTTTTAAGGGTTTTATCGCAATAGATACTCTCTTAGAAATGAAATCGGAGACTATTCTACTATGCATGGACTTTCCCCTTCATTACGGTGCACATCACCTCTTTGAGGATCTATTTATCCTACAGTTGATATGGTATGACATCATACATACGATTGTCATGATAGTGTATTATGAATCCTAGTTTTATTTCTCTCACTAGAGAGAATTTCACATTACTAGAGGGTTGTGTTTTTATTCCCAATGGTTAATTGGATTTCAACTAAATCAATGATTGAAAAGATCATCTTGGAATACACATGAAGACAAAAAAAATTTCTAGAATATATATGGATTATCATGGATCATTTCTGGGATAATATTCTCCAATAGTTTATCAATTTTTGAGATGTTTTTCTATATGAATTTTATTATCTATCACCTAAAATATAGGTTTCATCCCAATCAATATTGTCCAAAAAGCTGAGCCAGTATTCAATCCAATTGTGGTATTGTAAGGAAGGATTTTCAAGGGATCTTGTGGTATCTAGAGGACAAGGAAAATGATGTTTATATGACCAAGTTATTTTATTTGGGGTCCAACAGTCCGTTTTTGAAAAAGGTGTATGGTAACCTTACATTCGATATTTATTATAGAAAATTTAACAGGTTGATTTTTATCAACCACTATCCCATTCCATGGATATATGACATTTTTTAGAAACACTAAGGAGAATGGGTGTACTATATAATTCATTTGTGGTAATATTATCATTAGGTACATTTTCAACATAAAAAAATTCATATAAACTTTTTCATTATTGGTATGGTCCTCAAGAGTCAACGTTTATCACATCCAGTCTCATGACGTTGTGATATTTTTTTATGTAATCGATAAATCTAGGATTACCTCATCATCTGGATATTATATTGGTATTTTTAATGGATGATATCATGGTGTATTCTCACAATTTAAATGAAAATGAAAAATATCATAAGATCATTTTGGGTATACTGATAGATCATTAATATTGTGATAGGATTTAAATTTTACTCATCTTATTGGATACAATACACTTTCTGGGTTATATTATCTCTTAGATAAGAGTATCATTTTACCACGAAAATGCATGTATTATAGTTTCATAGGAGAATACCATAAATATATATATATCATATAGTTATTATTTTTTATATGTGGAATTTATAGGCATTTCATATAAGAATTATCAAGTATAAAATATCCTCTTATGGGATTGAATCAGATGGGTTTGATGTTTTTAGACATATACCAATGAGACATCCATACGGTAGTTGAATGGAAGAAGAAAATTAGTGCTTGTCTTATTCTCCTAGGTCGAGGAAAGAGATATATTTGGTATTGTAACACATAATGTATCAGTCTTGGAGAAGATCTAATTTAGGATTAGAGATTAGTGGCATATGGGAATTTGTAATTTTGGAACCATGAGTGGAAATACATGACACATGATCTTGGTTTTCATTTATTGATCACTTATTCCACTATTTTAGGCACTAATATCTATGAGTAAATTGAATAATTTACAGCAAACACTGTAACATCCAGTATATATTTACACAAAACCTTCTAAATATGTGGCAATGATGTTGTGTAATTCCCGACCCTAGATACCCAATGTTTGTTCATTATTACATATCATTGTCATGACCACAAGAGATCAAATAAAAAAAGTCCTATTAGTTTAGTATCCTTGGAAGTACTAGATACATAAATAAGATTTAAATTACATCATGAAATAAAAATGAAAACATTTTTATCTGACCTTTGAACATAGATATATCCCTTAGCCTATCCCACCAGGTCAATCATAATATACTTCTTCACATCATGGGAAAAGAAAACAGAAGAAAGTGGTGAGATCTGATGCTCAGAAAGGATAATGAATAGAGTTTAATCTTTCATAAATAAGCCTAAAAAATTAAAGAATTGTATATGACTAAAATTATAGCCTTTTAGATTTAATATTCAACATAATATTCCCAATATAAATCAAATAATTCCATTTACATAATAACATGGCTATTGTACTAGTCGAATACTCAAATTTAATATAAATAGATAATTTCATAATGACATAATTCATAATCCTGGACATCAAAACAACATAGTCAAGGCCTCATGTAAGGATTGAAAATAATATTTTGTCAAGGCCTTGTGCCAGGACAATATTTTTCTCAAAAAACCTATCAATGCATGAAGGTTCTATTGTGGGCTCCAACCATAACTTACCATGTCCAATGCATTCCTATTATGAAATTGATGAAACATAATATAAACATTTGTATTAAAACTACCATGAAAAATTTCAATTATCTAACCATTAACAATGAATGGTATAAAAATATCACATCCACAGTCAAATATATCCCAAAAACATAAATTCAATATGGATGATTTTTTTTAATAAATAAACTTCAAACAGAAGTAAAATCCAAAGAAGGATGTAGAAGTAAATTAAATCAATACATCTACTATTTTAGTGAAATATCTCTTTCTACATTGAAATAATAAAAAATTAATGAAGACATTTATTTTGATAATATTCATATCAGCTTGTAAGGGAAGCTTCTAAGATTTATAATGGTTGAAAAAATCCACACCCAACGTATAAGTTAAAAAACACTATTTCCTTAATTTTTTTGAAAGGTCATAAAGTTCCATGTTTGGAAAACGACGGAATGATTACATTAAAAACATTTTAAAAAAATTCAAACAGGGGTATAAATAAAAATAACCCTTATTCTATGAAATAGTAAAACTATTCTGAAACTCATTATTATGAAACACAGATGTGGATGATAAAGTGGTACAAATAGAAAATCACATATAAAAAAACTGAAATAATAAATAGATTGTAAAATTAACCCATAAATTTTACTTTAACATTGTAAATGGTATGTTAACCTCATGTATAATTGTTAAATCATTGTTATTAAATTATACAATAAGAACATACATAAATATGACATCATATATTATTTTCTAATATTTCATTGATAATAATATTTCCATAGTATCATTGTTTCAGGTATGAACTGACATGTTTTCCTTTATATGTTACATTATGTAATTCATGTTTTTTATTGATACGATATAATTGATTCATATACGGAATGATATGAAGTTCATAAAATTTGTTTTTAATCATCAAATGATAATTATGATTTAATGGATTTAATGGGGCATGAATATCATCATGTTCAGGGAGATGGTAATCAGTACATACACACGAATGATAATACCATCATATTGATGGTGAAATTTTATGTAATTGGATTGTATATAATATATAAAAAATAAATAAAATGATAAATTTTTTAATTCCATTACTTATACTCATTATCATATACATCCAAATCATGAGGTGTTGAATAACAAACTACATCATAGCATGAAGACAGTAAGTCGTGCATATCCACGTTTGGTTACAAATTCATTAATAGGATGATTGAAATAATGAACATGGTTATACCATATTTATAATAACATCACGCTATTAAGAAGGTACTAGAGCTATTATATTGGTATGGAAACAAAAATAAATGTGAAGTGGAAGTAGAAAATATCATTTATTGTGGTGATGAAATAAATACATCTTCTTCAGCTTGTTACTATTGATTTGAACAAAAGAGCGCAATAGGTTGGATTTCTGAAAAAAGTGTGGCCACTATGTTGAAATGAGGGTATTTTAATGGATATTTAAGAAGTTTTTTGGTGAGAAAAATGCCACTAGAGGGGTGAAATTAAGATAAGGGGAAGTACACTTTTATATGAGACGTGAGGGGTACCTTAGGAAAATATTGAAATAGTTTTTATTATAAAGTAATTTTTTATATATAATGTTTCCAAATGGATTAATTTAGAGGCTAAAATATGGATGGGTCTAAATCCCCTCATAAAAAAGGTATTGGAATTTCGTTTCACCATATTATACTTATCATTTAGATTTAACACTTAGTTAAATATTTTAACATTGACCATGTATTGTTGTATTATTATAATAAATTCTTAATAAACACACAATAAGAATCCAAGAGAACCACATGTTATTAATTAATGTCATATCTAAGCTTATCTAAGTCCTTTCTTAGATTCATATAATTTTAGTAATATTATATCATTTAATAAAGAAGTATTATTTTTAATAACTCATTTATTTCATTTTTGACAATATATTGTATTTGGTTTTGGTTAAAGTCATAAAAATTTATCACATCTATGTTTTTGTTTAATCAACACTAACATATCATATTATCCTTGAGAATTATTTTAATGCATCAAAATAATCAATTTAATTTATGTTAATATTTATAATATCAATTATTTTAATCATTCATTAATAAGCTAATTACTTGACCATCATTTTGTCATTAATAAATTTAATTATTTAATGATTAAAATTTATAAATAAAATACAATGATTTAAGAAATATTATTATATTTATTAGGAATATTTATACTCATATTTATCTTATGTATATCCCTATATTAAAAATGGCTTAGTTATTAAATGTTGAATTTAACACTTTTAACACATACTTAAATAAAATAATAATAAATGTCCTAATCATATCAAAAGGGAAAAAAGGATCATATTTTATTCCTATTGTTGATTTATGTATATATACACTTGTCCAATGGAATTAGTACATGTGTTTGGATAATTATAATATCATGTCTTCCTTTATTTTCCATATTTACTTTTAACAATGGTAAAAAATTCAATAGATATTATTATAACAAAATTATTTTAATCTTATTGAACCAAATTTTATATATTAATGTCATCATTTTCTCTTGAATTTTTTTAATCAATTCAAAAATGTTGTAAAATAAAATTTTATGCAAATTTGCAAATGTTCTTAGATGGTTGGTAAAAGATGATAAAAAGTTAAATAAAATTTTATATTTCTAATATTATTATAAAATGGCTCCAATTAATTACATTGAAATAATATAGATATATTTTATATATTTTGACATAATATTAATTTAAATAAAATAATTTATTATTTAAATAAAAAGACAGTTTAAATTTACAAAAAAAATGTTTTTCAATATTTATAAAAAATTCAATGTTTTCAAAAAAAATACCAAATATTCAAACTATGTTAATTATGAAATTTTGAATCAAAAAATGAAGTAAACTTTGAAAAATAAAATTTATATAATTTAAAAATGTGGGTATTATGATTCATACCTTCTTTTTAAATGGTTAGTTTGATTTGTCATGATGTGCTAGAACTAGAATGTGCGTATACAACAAGATATTATATTATTTAATGAAAGCGTACTGTGGAAGCTTGGTGTGTTACATTCTCTTCTACTTCAAATAATTTATTTCTCAAAATTTCTAGAATATTACTTCATAAAAATAATTTGGGGGTTATTCATCATATGTTCTCAGGTTCACAGATTTCCTCGTCCATTTTACAGTTTCACCAAATAACTTTTTCCAGATGCGTTGTCCTTTTTCTCAACACATTATCTATAGTATCAAGAATCTTGACAGGCTCTTCATAATAAGATATATCAGGTCCCATTTATATTTTTTCATAGGTGAGTACATGTGATGGTCCTAGCATGTATTTTTTTAATAGTGATATGTGGAACACATCAGGAACATTGGAGATACACAGATACACTGCCTAACGATATGCTATAACTCCAATTAATTCAAGAATTTCATAGGGATTAATCTACCTGGGACATAATTTACACTTCTTATAGAATGATATAACACCCTTTCATCGAGAAACCTGCATGAAGAGAAGATCTCATATCTGAAATTCGAAATCATTCCCTTGGTTATTGGCTTATCCCCTTTTCATACATTGAGATAATTTTTTGTGGGTTTTGATAATCTTCACCTTTTCCATTTTTCCCACATAATGTTCTTAGCCTATGAGTTTTCTTTCACGGAAATCTTCCCAACATGTTGGTGTGAGACTTTTTATTCCATATAAGGATTCATATGGTGGCAACAAAATACTTGAATTGAAGCAATTGGTAGAGGAAAATTATAAAAAATGTAAATACTAATATCACAACCCTTGAAATTCATGAAGGAATGATTTCAAAATTATTTATAAGGGTTGAATAGTCCATTATGATAGTCCATCAATTAGAGGTTGGTAGGCAATACACAAAGGAAGTTCTGTATATAGGGATTTCTAAAGAATTTTCCAGAATCTTGATTTAAAATTGGGGATCATGATTTGAAACAATCGATAGGGGTACACCATTATGTCTTAAAACATCATTAATATATAGTATTGTTAAATGTTCAAGTGGTAAATCGTTTCATATATAAATAAAATGTGTTGACTTGGTATGACTATCAATGATGACCCATAATGAAAAATTCCACCTAGGAGTCATTTGTAGCCCCAGGATAAATTCCATCATAATATCATCCCATTTCCAATCCAGTATGGGAAGAGGTTGCCTTACTCATCTAGGATGTCATCTTCCAGCCATCACCTATTGAAAATCCATACATCTTGTGACATAATCTGCAATTTCCTTCTTCAGGTTGTCCCACCAAAAATGTTCCTTCAAATCACTATGCATCTTAGTGATACCATGATTTATAGAGAAACTGGATCTATGAGAATCATCCATAAATTCTTCTTTTAGATTAATTATATCAGAGACACAAATCCTTTTCCCAAAATTCAAAATTCCATCTTCACATATAAATACAATCAATCTCCCATTGTTCAGAGTATTATATATCATTTGAAACTCCTCATCAACAGTTTGAGAAAATTGTATCCTTTTTAGTAAAGATGGTTTGAAAACCATTTGAAAATGTATCGATGTTTCACCTTCCATTATTATTCACATATCCATCATTACTAGATCTATGAAAATAATATTCCTTTCAACTATAATCTTGTTCAGAACTCCATGATCTTTTCTTCTCAAAGTGCATGCCTTCTTATATTTCTTCCATGTGTCTTAGTTTATAGTTCAACCATAATCCTTAAGTAGTTAGAGCTATCGCCTATGCCTCATGTTGAGTTAATTTTGTGAGAAAATATAATTCTAACTGTTGTGATTATTATATATTTCACATTTTTCATCACATAGATAGTGTCTCCAAATCATCATAGAAAAGATAAATGTTTCTAACTATAGATCACGAGTAGGATTGTTTTGTTCATGAATTTTTTGCTGACGTGATGCATTGGAAATGACCCTATCATTTTTCATAAGGAAACTACCCAATAATTTCATTGAAGAATCACTATAATTATCAAACCCATCCTTGCTTGATGGTTAATTAATTATGATATCATTTAATAATATTCTCATAAATTCATCATAAAATTATTCACAATCAATATTAAATCATATTTAACCCCTTTAGGTGTGAGCTTCATTAATGTGATAGCCTATCGAGAAAAATTCGTTATGAGGTACCAATAATAACATGATAAACCAATAAAACTGCATACCTCTTTTATAATCATCAGGGCTAGAAATTCTTGGATTGCCTATATCTTTGGATGTTAAATAGAGATTTTATCCTTATAGAAAATACTCCCATGAAATGAAATCTTTTAAGCATAGAATTCACACCTGCTAAACTTCCCATTTAATTCATTTATTATACGCTTTTTTAGAATTGTGGTCAAGTGAATATTAGGATATTAATAGCATTTGTAGTACACAAAGATATCATGAATAAATACCACTTTAATGTAAAAAAAATATTTCTTGAAAAAAATTTTTATTAGAAAAATGAAAATATAGGGTTCATTAGTAATTTGAAATGGAATTACTGTAAATTCTTAATTTCCATATCTAGTAAAAATGTTGTCTTTGGAAATACTTCCTTCACCGTGAACAACTGATGATATCTAGATCGCAGATCAATCTTTGAAAAATATTTACATTTATGAATTTGATCAAATAAATAATCAAAGAAAGGTATGTGATACTTTTTCATTATTTTTATAGCATTGATCTCCATGTAGTCAATGCACAACCTCATAGATAAATATTTCATCTTAACAAAAATAACATGGGATCCCCATGGAGAAGCACAACGTAAAATAAATCATTTATTACTCCAATCCGCTATTTTTTCTTTATTTCCACTAATTCGACATTGACCATTCTATAATGGGTCTTCGATATTGGCCTTTATATAAGTATTACGTCAATGGAAAACTCAATTTCCCTTTCGGGAGGATGTATATGAAAATCCATTTGATGCAAATCAATATATTCTTGCATAATAGGTACATCCTTTGGAAACACATCAATATATTCTTGCATAATAGGTACATAACCTATTTAAACATTACCTTCCTCAACCATACTTATATCAATCTCTTCCTCCGCAATAATTGAAATTAGTATGGCTACTAGTGGTGGATCAAGATAAGAACCAGATTTTGACATTACTGCTCTAATGATAAGGTATTCATTATCATCTTCAAAAAATTTATCCTCTTTCTTCATATAAAAACTTTTCTCATCATAATCCAAAATCCAATCCATACTGTGTATTATATGAAATTCAATCATGGTTTTGAAAATAAGATTAGTAGATAAAGAACTTTTATATTCCATAATGGTAACTGATAGACAAAACATTGCTTGAATGATACTTCCCTTAAGAGTTTAGGCTAATAACTCCCTTGTTAAGTCAAATTGGAAAAATCTAATTTTCATGGAAGAATGGGATAATATGAAAGAATGTGATGATCTAGAATCAAATAATGCCTTGGATAAATTTTAGGAAATGATTAAAATACCTACAACCACATCATTCGAAACATCTACCTCTGCAGTAGTGATAAAATAAGTGTGGCCTTGCTCCCATGACCTTTTCGGAGGTATATTTCCTCGGTTCATAGGACATTTATTTTCATAATTCCCCATTTAGCTACAATTGTAGCATTCATCATTGATAGCCTCTTTTTTCCCTTACAATCACGAGGATGGTAGCATTTTTCACCACACTTATAACAAACTCTAATCCCTTTCCGGAAGGTACTGTGGAGTTTCTTAAAAAATTTATTGTAGAATGGATATTCATAATTTCACTTATTCCCCTTATTTTTATTTCAAAAGTGTTCAGCAGATCAGTTCTTATCATTATTTGAAATAAAAATGTAAGACTCAAGTAATTCATTTTCTGTCCTGATACCACGTTATACTATATCGTCACATGACGAGACAGATTATGAGACTAATGCTCGATGGATAAATGGGTTTAAACCTTCAATGAATTGATAAATCATACTCTTTGTTTATGCATATAATCTGTAACATGCCTTGCTATCTTCGTAAATTCATCCACATACTCTGTGACACTCACATCCGATTTATTACTCAGACTCAAAAAAATCCTTTTTATATCTATTCGATGTTCATAAGGAATGTATTTTCCTACGAAAATCACATTAAACATTATATATTACATAAAATATATTTCACCGTCTTCCTTAGTGTTTTGAATCAATGACCACTATTAATCTCCATCTCCTGTGAGGCGATAAAATGACATGGGAACTTTTTCCCATTCACTACTCCGCAATGTTTGATATATATTATATAAGTAACATATTCATTTACCATAAAAAATGTATTTTTATTCATATGTAATGTTGTTGGTTGATTCCTCATGAATCAGTCTAACATTGAACCTCTACGTTGTCGATTAGGGTGCTCTATACGAGTAAGGTTATTATTCATAACAAGGTTGAGTTATCCCAGTAAGGTTAGGATCTGTCCAACACTAGTTGCATTCCTTGCTCCAATATAATTATCTGGAGTTGGAGGAAAATACTTCCATGGATTAGGTACATTGATACAATTTCCATTCATTCCACATGGCACCATTTCTAAACAAATGGCATAAAATATGTTAGATTATTAATCCCAATGCATAATTCCAAACTTGTAAAACACATTTCGTAAATTTAACAGTTTATGCATATAATTTGCAATCATAAAAATGTTTTATTTGAGGATATTTTTACTCATAAATCATTCATAATGGATTCCCAAGATAATGTGAATTATCCTAATCATTTCCCCTGGGACGGTCGTAACGAAGAGTGCAACAAGGCCCATTGTCGTGTACCAGGATACCTTAGATAAGGCTCAAAACTCTATATCAGATTCTTTACTCTTATGTACATATGTTCGTGATCCACATCTCGTATCAAATAATGGGATGTATTTCTTGTAAAATTCACAAAATTTATACAATACCAAAATTCTAGGATTTTCTTCTATACTAATCCCCAATGATTATCTTAGACTAACGATCTATAATAATAGTTTTTCTAAATATAGTTTCCATGGCCTGTACTAAAAATCCATTAATACCAAATTTAATACCTCGACCTTAGTTTCATAGAGTTAGTTCATTATTAAAAGAATATTCATGATCACAAGAGATCATGTCTGGAAAGACTGATTAGTTTAGTATCCTTTGATGTACTATATTAGTACATAAGTTTTACATTACATCATTAAATAAAAACAACAAGCACATTTTTACCCTTTGAACACACATATATCTCTTAGCCAATCCTTACAATTCAATCACACAAAACTTCTTCACATCCTGGAAAAAACAAATGAATGTGTTGACCATTGATTTCAGTAAGGATAACAATATAGTATAAACCTTCATAAATAAGTATAAACCTTTATGTCAATGTATAAGACTAAAAAAATTCCTTTTATACATAATATTCAGTATTATATAACAATTATAAATAAAATAATTCCATTTAATTAATCAAATGGGTATTATTATAGTCTAATAATCACATGTAATATGAATAGGAAATTTCATAATGATGGAATGCCTAATGTCGGACATTATAACCACATAATCAAAGCCTCGTGAAAAGAAAACAAAAATGATATTTTCAAGGCCTTGTGCTAGGACACTAGTTTCTCTCATGATACCTACTGATTCATCAAGGATCTATAACATGCTCATCATGTAACATACTAAGACCAATGCATTCTTCATGTGAATAGGATGAAACATAATATAAACATCAGTATTAAAAGTAGCATAAAATATTTCAAAAATTTAACCATGAACCATGAATGGTATAAAATTATCACACACACAGTCAAACATATAACAAAAACATCAATAAAATATGGAAGGTTGATTCATAATAAATCAACATCAAATGGACGTAAAATCCAATAAAGGATGATGACATAGATGAAATCAATCCAAAAACTATTTAATTAAAATATTCCCTTCTACTTTAAAATCATTATTTAGAAAATAAAAAAATTATTATGAAATTTATTATAATATCCTATTATAGAATCTTCTATGTTGTCATAATGGTGAAAAATAGACGAACCTATAGTATATGTGTATGATAAAGTGGACCCACAAGATACTCATGGATAAACAACCTCAGATTATAACTAGATTGTAAAATTAACCATTACCATTACCATTTACTTATTCATTGGTACATTAACATAAGATATTATAGTTAAATTATTTTTATTAAATTTTACAAGAACCGCATACATTAATATCAAATCATATATGATCTTATAATATTTAATTGTTAATAATATTTCTGTATTATCATTGTTTAAGGTGTTAAATGATTTGTATTCCAATATATGATTCATTAAGTAGGACATTTTTGTTATGGATAGGATATATTTGATTCATATACATAAGGATATTAAGTTCTTAAACATTATTTTTATTCAATAAATGAAAATTATAAGTGAATGGTTATGATTGTGAATAAATCTTATCATGTTTGTGGAGAGGGAAATACGTACGTACGCATGAGCGATAATATCATTCAAATGACTGTGAAATTTTATGTCATTGGATATTATATCATATATATAGAATCATTAACATTTTAAAATAATTAATAACATCAATTAGACCAATTATTATACCCATCCAAATAATGAGGTGTTGAATAACTAACTACACCCCGGTTTGGAGATGGTAAGCCATAAATATGCATGACTATAGATATTTTCATTAACATGATAAATTTAATAATGAATATTGTTTTTAAATATTTATAATATAATCAAAGTATGTATAAGGTACTGGAATTATGAATTTGGAATGAAAACTACAAATAAATAGGAAGATGATGATGAATAGAACTTTGAGAGATGTGATGAAAAAATTACTTCTTTTTTTGGGTTCATCCATTTTATTTGAATAAATGGGATCCTTAGGTTGGATTTCTGTTCAATGTATGGCCTTTAGGATGATGTGAGGGTAGTTGTGAGGATATTTGATTTGGGTTTGGTAGAGACAAATTACATTGGTGGTGTTAAAATAAGAGAAGGGGAAGTTTCTTTTTATATGGAATGCGAGGGGAACCTTAGGAAATGATTGAAATATTGTTTTAATATAAATTAGTTTTCTATTTCTAATGGTTCTAAATGCATTTATTTCTAGTATACGGTGGGTATGGGTCAAAATCCTCTAAAATAATAGGTTTTAGACATGTTTTGGTCACCATACTAACCTTATTATTTAGATTTATCTCTTAGGTAAAAAGTTTAACTTTTACCATATATTCTTGTATTATTATTATAAATGGTTAATAAACATACTGTAATAAGACAAAAGAAAACTATGTGGTTCATTAATGTATGATACAACATTATCTATGTACTTAGTACAAAAAAGATTACCACTTTAAAAAAATTTAATTTAATCAACCCTAAAGATTCTAATTAATATAGAAAAATTGTATCATCATAAAAATTATCAATTGAAATTTATTTTAGTATTTATAATATCATTTATTTTAATCATTCATTAATAAGGATTTTAATGCATCAGCATTGTGTAAAAAATAAATCTTATTATTTAATGTATAAAATTTATAAATAAAATACCATGATGTAGGAAATCATTTTATCATTCTATCTAATATTTATTGTCAAATTTATGTTATGAATAAACTTATATTAAAAATGTTTTAGTGATTAAAATATGAATTTATCACTGTAATATCATCATTAAATAAAATAATATTCAATGTCCTAATATTATCCAAGTTTTCCAAATGTATCATATTTTATTCCAAAGTATGATTTAGGTTGAGATGAACTTATCTATTAGAATTAAGAAACATGTTTTTGTATTTATAATATCATTTAAACATTATATAATCCTATTTACTTTTAATCGTGGTAAATAAAATTCAAAATGTACTATTCACCAAAAATTATTTGAATCATATTGTACTACATTTTACATACTAATTTCAACCCTGTCTCTCATATTTTTTTAATTTAATTGATAGAAGAAGTAAAATTTCTTCTTATGGAAATTTTATAATTTGCGGTGAAGGTGGGTAAAGGACGTAAAAAAGTTCATCAGATTTTTTTTATATAATCATATTATAAAATGAATTCAATAGAATGAATTTTACTAATAATGGTATTATGTATCTATTTTGACTTAAAATAATTTTAAATAAAATAAATAATTATATAAATAAAAATTCTTTCTGAAACAAAAATGTATTGATTTTGACAATTCATCGAAAAATTGAATGTTTTCAGGAAAATACCAAAAAACATTATAAGATAATTAAGATATTCTGAATCCCAAAATGTTTCCCAATTTGAAAAAAAATAAAATTACAAAAATTGGGTGTTACAGTACATAACATATTTTTAAATAGCTAGTTTGATTTTTCGTGATGTTCTTGAACTCGATGTTGTGTATAGAGTAATGTATAGTATTATTCAAAGTGAAGCATATCGTGGAAGATTTGGGTCATAAATTGTTTTTTGATTATCTAGAGTATTTCAGTTTTGTGTATGTATATATTCACTAAATTTTAAATGAATTGGATGATGCACCGTGCATATGGACTCATATATAGGACGTTAAGAAATAAAATAAAGAGTGTAGATTATGAAATTTTTTATAGAGAAGAATTTGGAGGAGCTTTGTGTTTATGGTAAACCATTTCATTCATCATTATAGGTGTCCTTTGACATATAAAATAGTGTGAGTATGTTGAATCTATTATATTTAAAGGTCTTTGTACAATATGATAACATTGGAGGTGAAGACACACCTCCGTGATTCTCCATAATAAGTGATTTTTTTATTCACATTCAATTATATGTTATACTATAAATATGTGAGGGTTTTATGTGGGGGTTTCATATATTAGTTTGGCCAATTCATCTTGAAATTAACATGATGTAATGAGATTTACATTGCATATATTGGTTTTTGCGGATTAAACATGAGGTAGATATTTTTTCCATTGGGTGTTCTACCTATTAACTGGTGAATTTAGAACTCTAATGACCATCCGGGAGTTTTTAGTAGTTACCCATTACATAGTGGAAATGGGATAATTCATGATTGATTTCATGATTTATTTTCTATGGTCACATTGTGGTAATGATGTAGTATGCGTTGTCATGGATAGAGACACAAGGGTTTATAATATTTTTTGTGACCAAGGATATATTCTCATTCTGTGATCTTGGGAGTTTTTATACCAATGTGAATGTATGGTTTCACTTGGTTCATAATTCTTTGGTATTGGATAGGGATTCACAGACATTTTCTTGTTTATGGAATATTTTTCATAGGGTATTTGGTGCACTGGTGTATGTTTCATAAAAAACCTAACTCATTATAATTCATAAAATGAATGACTAATTGCAGTACTTGAATAAATTTTGTAGGGATGTGTGTTGAATTTTAGGGGGTATTAGGAGAGGCATATAAACCTAGATGAGATTCCCTACAATAATAGCTATCATGTGACTATTCTGATTTAACCTTGTGAGGATTTTAGTGGTAGTATATGTTAATATATATTTTACATGTTGGAGTCAGGTGATTCAGATTTACTAGGACCACATCTCATACAAGATACATTTGAGTAGGTCAATATGATCAAAAATAAAATGGATACAACATATTCAAAACAGAAATCATATGTTGGTTTCCATCGATTATGACCAGAGTTTGAGTTTTCGGATCGATATTTAATAAATAAACCTGTATGGTTTTTTCATATATTAATTATAATATATTGTAATCTTTCACAATGGAATGTTGGGATATTCATGATTTTTATATGGTTGGGCTTATAGAATATCCTTTGCAAATACCTCGTGTGTACTATTCGATGCACAATGTCTTCCATGTATCTCCACCGCACTATTATCACTGAGACCTGTATCAAAAAATTTAGAAAAATTATGTGGAGTTACATGTATATATTTCATTTTAGGATCATTTTATATGTATTGTTAATAAGAGAAAAAACTTTCCCTAAGGCCAGTCAGTTCCACTAATATGGATTTTACGGAACCATGGTCATTTATTGGACAATACATTATACTGGGGGGCCACAATAATTAAAAAGATACCAAATTTATTTTTATGAATTTACTGAACACCCATGATTTAAAATTAATGGATTAATTACATTATGGGGGGAAGATTATATGCTCATGTGATTTCTTATGAGGGACAAATCATTTTTATTTTGATTTAAATCCATTATTCTGTCCTATTATAGATTCCTGATGAGGTAATGACTGTTTTAGGGAATATGGATTTTTAAAAGCCCAAGGATATGGTTTATGAATGTTATACATTGCTACATTGTTAGTATAAAGCATGCTAGATAGGGTGCATAGTTACTATGATTTGTGCTGGGATGAAGAATGGGGTGGAGGAGGCAAAGAATTTTGATGATACAATGAAACCACATGGGAACACCAGTAAAAATGATGGGGATATTTAACAGTGGATTAAGTAATGGTTCCCATGCTTTGAGTCAAATCTTATACATGAAATCATCTAAGGTTCCAGATTACATAGTCAACAGCGCATATTTGGCACACCGTTTGGGAAACTGTGATAAAAAACCGTGTGGTCCAGTATTTCTTGAATAAATTATCAATTTTTAGTTAACATATATCAAAACAAAAACAATTCTTGTTTATTCTATTAGAGTTACCCTCACCCTTCAGAGCTCATCATTGATGCCAATGTGTTAGATTTTCTACTGATCATTCTTCATGACTCATATACTAATGTAGTCAGTCTATTTTTATTCACTATTGTGAGTACTCCATTACTATTGTGCCATAATTAATTGTTCATAACACTTATGGAGTTATTTATGTTCAATATAATATTCCATATTTACATGATTTTAGTTTTTTTCATTTTTCTTCTAATATGAACTGATTCATTGATCGATACTGGGTGATTCTTGTAATACATGTCTATGGTAGGTGGAATATAACATTACCACAGAGATTGGAGTTTTTTAATCATAGTTACTATTTTAAAACTAGTTTTGACTCCATATAGTTCCAAAAAAATATTTTAAATTGTTTTAGATGAATTAATTGAATTTGGTAGGGATTCCCAATAGATCCATTGAGAATTTTGGATGTTGTTCATCCAATAATTGTACACACATTTGATTTTAATTTGAATATTTCATTTTTTATACAACCCATGTACTGCATGTAATCTTTCCATGTTAGAAAAATCCTTTATATGTATGTTATAATTGAATAGAGATATTAGGATAAGGGTTTCCTTCGTTTCCAAGTGATTACATGGCATGAATTTTTGGAAATTTTTAAATGGAAATTGATAAATGAGTTAGATGATCTCACATAATGTGAATAATTATCAAATGAATAAGGAATAAATTGATGATGTGAAATGGTTTTTATACCATGGATGATCTCTTTATATCCAAATTTTAAATATTCCATGTATATTTTTCCCATGGTTACTGATTATCGTAGTGGATGACATAAAATTGTTTCTTCCACAGGTCATGATTCCATAAGACACCTTGGGAATTTTTACCCTTGGATCAATATTTCGTCAACTCAAATTGATATGATGTATTGACATACTCCATTTAAAAAAAGTATTTACTGAATTTCCATTGAGATGATCCTATTACATGGAATAGATTTTGATGTCTTTTATAAATTTGATCTAGACCATCATGTACTGATGTCACGACCTATCCTCAGGGCCCGTTCTGTGACTACCCCAAGCCCGCCTTCCATAGGCCTGGTACTGGCGACTAGCACCAAAGGCGTAAATCCCGATAACTAGGAATGCATTGCCTTTATAAAAGTAAACAAAAACCACAGAGTACAAGAGGAAGTAATACAGTAATTAGAAAAGAAAGTGCTGAAAAGTAAGTGGGCCATAATACAAACCCAACTAAAGTACAACTACAACCGAACGAAAGTACAACAATAAAGACAAAAAACTAGAAGAAAAAAGAAGCATCTCCTGGGTCGTCAAACTCGGATCCTACCTGATGGGTAGGTACAGATAGCGCAGCTCCTGGATCGTCTGCCACGGATCCTACCTGATGGTTAGGTACAGATAGCCTCTACAACGGTCTTTCCCATCAAACTCCTCCGAGTATCGTCTCGTCATGAAGCCCAGCTCTGGATAATGACTCTTCATGAGGTCCACCTCTGGGTACCGTCCAGTCCTCAAACACTCGGCCTCTGTCCGCACTACCCGTCGTCTACAACCAACACAACGAGGTGCGGGCATAGACCGTGCAGGTGTGAGTATACAATACTCAGTTGGGACCCCGCGACCCTCAAGGTCTCACTAAATCCAAAAAGGATAACCACAAAGAAGGATCTCAATGCATAATCCTTACTTAGGTATAATCCCATACTTACACCGAAGTTATAAAATAACACATATCAATCATGTGGAAACACAAAGGATACGATATCAACAGATAAACACTACCTAGGTATATTCCCATACATACACCTATGTTATCAAGGGACCCATCTCAATCATAAGGTAAACACAAAGGTCATAAACTCATCTCAAACTAGAATTTTAATTTTCCTAATCGTAACTTCTGAACAGCTCCGTCACTGACGAGTTCAGTGATCCTATCACGACTCCGAGTTACTGCTCACTAACCTTAGACTACTGAGGTACTCCTCCTGTCGAGTACTGCGGTTATGCCACCTCACAATGTAGTGCTCCTCTACCATGGGTCTACCACCTAACCCAGTAGTGCTTACCATCACAGACAATAGAGGTACTCCTCCTGTCGAGTACCGCGATTCTGCTGCTGGCTACCATGCGCTCCGTCCGCCGTGGGTCTTCACCCAAACACAGTATTACTCCGTTCACTAGGTCGGACGACTCACTCCAAGTCGAGTCAGTCAAGCAGTCATCTGGTCTTATCCGGTTACGCGGTCTCCGTACTATGTACGCTCGTCTTAGGGAGGGTCCGCTCCACGAGCTATAGGTCGATAATCCAAGTATCATAATGTCCCACGAAAAAGTATCTAAAAGGATCGCCTCGTCATGGGGGATCTCAATGCAACAGACGACGTGTCAATCGGATGCCCAGTCAGTGAGTTATATGCCTTTTAATCCTAGGGGCCCAGTTTGTTTCGTGTGTGAACCAACCTGGCCATATCTCAACTATACCCTGAACTCTCATAGGGTATACTCATAGGGATCGTTTCTCAACGCGATCTCCAACGCCGCTGACGGTTCATCAAACAGACGTTCGGTCTGAAAGTTATCAGCTTTTCCATTACAAGGGCCCAGTTGGTTTTTAATCAAAACCAACCCAACCACACTCCAACTGCATCTTAACCTCATGAAGAGTATGAAAAAAGGTCCGTCTCACTAAGAGGAATCCAAAAGGTTTGACAGCACGTTAATCAGACGTCCGGAACTCAAGTAATAAGCGTTTTCGCTCCGAGGGCCCGGTTGGTTTTGCGTTCGAACCAACCAGGCCATACCCAATGTTCTCCCAAACCTTTTGTGTAATATAGAAAAATTAACTTATCGATCCAAGTATCACATCGCAACTGACGGTGTGTCGATCGGAGGTCTGTAGCCCATGTAATGGGTGTTTGAACGAAACTGCCCTAGAATAGGGGGTTCGGGCCGGACCGACCCGACCCGAGACCCCCTGGGGGGGCCCGAACCGGGGTGACCCGACCCGCCCCAGCCCAAGGGGCGCGGCTCGGCCACACCTTTGCGGCGCGCCCCGGCCTGGGCGGCCGGTTGGCCGGGGCGGCACGCCCCGCACGACCAGCTCATGTTGGATGAACCATTGCAGGAAGGGGGGGGGACTGCCCCCCTTATTTAAGCTGTGGTCCCCCAAGTGGGGACCGCTCTCTTTTTCCAGCCGGGGGATACAACCCCCGACTTCTCGGAAACCGGCCGCCGGCGCATTCTGGCCATGGCCTCTTCGTGATTCTCCGGCGCGGCGCGATGGCGCCACAACTTCATTCGACCTCAACGACGAGGCGCGATGGCGCTGTGCTTCTTCTTTGTTTCTGCACGGTGCGACGACACTGTGTCACCTTCGTTCAAGCGACAATGGGTACGACAACAATAGGGGGAGGAGGTTTGGTCGTGTTTGTGCGGTCCGACCTCCTCCCCTTATAATGATAGCAAGAGGCCAACAATTATCATCGAAGTTCGTTAAATAAACTTGAATGAAGAATAAACCCATACATCAATGAGGTCGTCAAACGAGGTTCGTCGCGGGGAAAGTAAGTCACGGAAGACAGCATCACAGAAGACCGCGTCACGGAAGATGAAATCACCGATCGAGGCTCCGTAAGCATCGTTGGCGTTCACCCGATGAAGGTTGTGGTGCGTCGTTGTTCTTCAACGATGGTGTCTCTCACCAGCTGCGGAGAGGGAAGAAGAACGACAGGTCATTCACTCCATGCAGTGACGACGTTCATCATCGGGTTCTTGAAATTTCTTCGCAGTCTCCAACGAACAAGATGAGTTTTATCTTCTCCATTTCCCCACACAACCCATCAACCAAATTAAATTAAGACTTTGTATTAATTTATTCACACATGCCAACACTTTTAAAATTAAAAACTAATTTAATTAATTAATGTGTTCAATTAATTGAGTAGAGAGTGTGTTGGCAGTCATTAAAAGATAAGAGGTAAAGTCACAACGTTAAGGAGGAGTTTCAAGGGGTTATGGGGAATTTGAAAAGGTGGGGGATCGTGTGGGCCCCACCTCACCTTTAATCTCCAAGTGAAGTTACCAACCCATCATCCACACAAAGGATAAATCTACTTATATGAAAAATAAAATTGGATTACAAATTTAATATTATTCTTCACATACACCTCAAATTTTAAACAACCCCCCCCCCCCCCGAGAAAACGCACATTCGAAAAATGTCTTCTTAAGCAATTTCCGGCACTACGGATCCATCGGTGCCCTCAGATTTCGATTCCTATCACCGGTTCAAAATTTAGAAAAACCCGCTCATTTGTTCACTGAACGTACCCGATCTAAACTTCGGAACCTGAATCTGGGAACACCGTGACCTAGAATCAGGTTCTGTTAGAAGCCATAGTCTTGTAAAATTTCACAGAAATTAAGAAAAACTTTCCTTGAAATTTCCAAGTCATTACATTACTCCAACCTCATGGATTTATGTCCCCGTAAAGCTATAATACAAACTAGGGAAACAAAATTGGTACTGAGCATGCAACTGAGCCTCCTGATCCCATGTGCTTCCTAGAGGTTCCCGAGCTGCCAGTGAAAGCACACCTGAGGAATCGACCGTCCACGTAGGACCTGATCCTGTTGATCCTCGTTCTCCACTAGAACCTCTGTGAATTTATCCCCGTCATCGATGTCCAACTCCATGTGGTCGACGATGTGTGAAGGGTCATGCACGTATCTCCTTAGCTGAGATACGAGGATGACATCGTTCACCCGGTGCAACTGAGGTGGAATGGTCAAGTGGTAAACCACCTCACCTACCGCGTTGAGGACATAGAATGGTCTGTTTAACCTCAGAGCTATCTCACCTCCTCGGCTACATCTCCATAAACCTCGTCGAGGTGAGACCCGTATAAGGACGTGGTCGTCATCCTCGAACTCTAGAGGCCTCCTGTCAGCTCTCCTGGAAGTGGTGCCACAACTCTGGAGAGTCCTGGAACAAAGGTAAGTTTGTCCATCTCCTTAGTGATCGAATGCACCCTCTTATGCATGATTACATCCTATTCTACATGGGTTTTCCTCTTCACCGACCAAGGAAAACCCCATCCCAACATTGTTGATAAACCACAACCTTTTTTCCTAATACAGTAAATCCGTGTATGAACTGTGGATCCAATCCATACTCAGACCAACATCGTAAGGCCTCGACGCTACCACCAAGAGATTCCAAACGAAACTCTCACCTCGTGGGCCAGATCACACTGTCGGCGTAAGTGTGATTATCGAGTCTCCTCCCAATGATATCCCCAGACGTGAGGGTCTAGTCTACGGCATACCGGAAACTCCAGGCCTGGGACATGATTCGTTGAAGGAATGAATGATTCACATCAATTTCTTGTTGTTACGGTAGCTAGTAGAAGACACAGCCGTACATCGAATCATCCTTAGAGACTTTTTGTCGCACTCCTTGACTGCATGTAGCTACTCTTTCCCCCACCCCACCCTAAACTCCCTGAGCCTAGTGGGAATTACAAGGGCGGTTGGTTGTAACATGTCAACATTTTCACCACCCCATGCTGCTTTCATATCTCTGCTTCCATGTCTGCCACCTTACAGATTCATCTGTCCTTTTTTACTTCCTCAACATGAAACATTTTACACGCCCAAGTCTCTGAGACCTGCACCAGTTCCCAGCTTTCCCACTGCTAACCTTCACTGACTACATCCATTCAAAAAAAAAATTCCCAACCACAATGGTTCTTTCTAGCACCCTAGCCTAGTAGGAATGCATAGAGAAAAGGTGCTGGCTCTGATGTCCGAGACCTGTAGCACCGATAGCATCACATTCATCTAGTACCCGGAATGGTTTGGTACGCCCCAAGGAATTCTCAGATACCGACATGTCGTCCTGCCGAAGGTGTATAAACTCTAGAAAACTCTCAACCACATCCTCAAACTAGTCCTCAGCTACCTGTGAGTCGGGATCACCTCGGAACATGAGGGTATCTGATGTTGGATCACATGTAAGGCAGTATGTCTACTTGTGTCACATACTGGTACAGTCGGTTGTATCTGCTGACCAATAGGTAGTGATGTAAAGCTGGAACACTACCCAAAGGCACTATCTCAGGCATCAATCCACATACCGAAGCCACATCACTAGGCGGACCATCCTCATGGTCATTCACTAGAAAACAATAGTATCCAAGTCCACCATCCACTCTACTGATGTCTCAGCTAGGCGGAAAACTCTAGCAATCACCTCCAGCCATTTCTATGTTGTCTGGGAATCTTCCTCGCCTCGTAACCTCATAGTCCCATGCTACTGGAACTCGTGCAATGCACTCTTCCAGCATGAAATGTTCGCTAGTATGGCTGGTGGCATTGGCTGCCCAACATGTGGTGGTGCTGTTGGAACACCACCCGAGGAGGACAACATAGTAAAAATGGCCCTACACCAAAGCCTCAATGCTTGGGGGTCCGTCATCGAGTAATCTCTTTGAAACTCCAACTAACTGACTGCATGGAGACATCCAGAACAGATGTGACATGGTCAAACGATTTAAACCTGGTGAGATGACTTGGTTTGAGCTGACTTAAAGAAAACTTTTGAAACACACACGCATTTTGTGTTTTCATTCACTAATTCATAAATTAGTAGTCAGGGTCCTGGTGTATGGATAAGCTGGCCACCGCACCACACTAGACTTCATGAACTGAAATCCCCACTTAGTACCATTAACATTATTGCTTCACAAAAAGAAAATATTAGAGTCCTATGTTCTACGGTAGAACCTAATCCTCTGATACCAATTTGTCACGACCCGTCCTCCGGGCCCATGATGTGACTACCCCATGCCCACCTTCCATAGGCCAGGGGTAGGTGACTTGCACCAAAGACGTAAATCCCGATAGCTGGGAAGGAATTTTCTTTATAAAGGTAAACAAACACCATAGAGTACAAGAGGAAGTAATACACTAAGTACAAAAGAATGTGATGAAAAGTAAGTGGGCAAGAATACAAACCCAACTGATGTTCAACTAAAACTGAATGAAAGTAAAACATGAAAGACAAACAACTAGAAGAAAAATAGAAGTAGATCCTGGGTCATCCACCTCGGATCCTACCTGAAGGGTAGGTATAGATAGCGCATCTCCTGGATTGTCCTCCACGGATCCTACCTGAAGGGTAGGTATAGATAGCCTCCACAACGCTCTTTCCCATCAACCTCCTTCAAGTATCGTCTCGCCTTGATGTCCACCTCTGGATACTATGTCGTCGTGAGGTCCACCTCCGGATACCATACAATCCTCAATCACTCAGCCTCTGTCAGCGATGCATGTCGTCTGCAACCAACACAATGAGGTTCGGGCATAGCCCATGCAGGGGTGAGTATACTATACTCAGTAGGGACCCTGAGACCCTCAAGGACTCACTAACTCCAATAAGGATAACCAAAAAGAATGAATTCAATGGACAACCCTTACATAGGTATAAGCCAATAATTTTACCTAAGTTATCAAGTAACCCATCTCAATCATGAGGAAACACAAAGGTTAAGATATGAACGGATAACCACTACCTGGGTATATGCCCACACATATACCAAAGTTATCATGTGACCCATCTAAATCATGAGGTTAACACAATGGTCATAGACTCATCTCAAATGAGGATTTTCATTATCGAAACCGTAACTGCTGAATAACCCCATCTCTGACGAGTATAGTGATCCTGTCACGACTCCGAGGTACTTCTCAGTAACCTTAGACTGCTGAGGTACTCCTCCTATCGAGTACCGCTGGTCTTCCAACCCAAAAAGTAGTGCTCCTCTATCATGGGTTTGTCACCTCACACAGTAGTGCTCCCCCTCGTAGCCGACAGAGGTACTCCTCCTATCAGGTACCGCAGGTCTGCTGCCGGCTACGAGTCACTCTGTCCGCCATGGGTATGCACTCAAACATACTAGTGCACTGTCCACTGGGCTAATGGACTCACTCCAAGTCGAGTCGGTCAAGCAGTCGCCAGGTCTCACCCGGTTACACGGTCTCTATATTATGTACGCTCTTCTCCGATAGGGTCTGCTCCGCGAGCTACAGGTCAATAATCCAAATATCACTAAGTCAAATGAAGATGTATCTCAAAGGACCTCCTCGTCATGGGCGTCTCAACGCCATAGACGACACATCAATCGAACTCCCGGTCTGTGAGTTATTAGCCTTTTCGTCCTAGGGGCCCGGTAGGTTTTGTGTGAGAACCAACCCGACCGTATCTCAACTGTACCCCAAACTCTCATAGGGTATACTCATAGGTACCATTTCTCATCGTGATCACCAATGCCACTGATGTTTCGTCAAACAGACGTCCGGTCTGAAAGTTGTTAGATTTTCCGTTCCAGGGGCCCGGTTGGTTTTTAAATCAAAACCTACCCGACCGGACTCCAGTTGCATCCAAACCTCAAGAGGAGTAATCCAAAAGGTTTGTCTCAATACAAGGAATCCATCATGTTCGACGACACATAAATCAGATGTCTGGAGATCAAGTTATAAGCATTTCCGCTCCGAGGGCCCGGTTGGTTTCGTGTTCAAACCAACTCGGACATACACAATGTTCTCTAAAACCTTTAATGTAACATACCTAAATGACAATCTCGATCCAAGAATTGCATCGCAACTGACGGTGCATCGATCCGAGGTCTATAGCCCATGTTATGGGCGTTTGAACGAAACTAAATGACAATAGAGGGGTTTGGGCCCAGATCGACCCGGCCCGAGTCCCCCTGGGTCTGGCCAAATTGGGTTGACACGACCTAGGTCCAGGTCTAGCCCAATAGGGCGTGGCCCGGCCCGGGGGGCGCGGCCCGGGCCCGCCGGCGTGGGCCGGCCCATCCTAGGCGACTGGTTGGCCTGGCGTGGCGCGCCCCGCAAGGCACCACATCACCTTCGTTCGAGCCACAACAGGTACGACAACAAAAGGGGGATGTGGGTCGGCCGTGATTGTGTGGTCCGACCTCCACCCATTATAATGATAGCAAGCGACCAACAATTATCAACAATGTTCATTAAATAAACTTGAACGAAGATTAAACCCATACATCGATTAGGTCATCAAACGAGGGTCATCGTGGGGAAAGGGCGTCACGGAAGACGGCGTCACAGAAGACGACATCATGGATTGAGGCTCCATAAGTATCGTCAGCGTTCGACCGATGAAGGATGTGGAGCGTTGTCATTCTTCAAAGAAGAAGTCTCTCACCGGCTGCGGAGAGGGAAGAAGAACGACACGTCATTCAATCCTTGTGGTGACGGTGTTCTTCGTTGGGTTCTTGACATTCATCGTGTTCTCCAACGATGAAGACGAGTTCTATCTCTTCCTTTTCCCCACACAACCCATCAACCAAAATAAATTAAGACTTTGACTTAATTTATTCACACATTCCAACACTTTTAAAATTCAAAACTAATTCAATTAATTAATGTGTTCAATTAATTGAGTAGAGAGTGTGTTGGCCTTCATTAAAAGAGAAGAGGTAAAGTCACAACATTAAAGAGGAGTTTCAAGGGGTTATGGGGAATATGAAATGGTGGGGGTTCATGTGGCCCCCACCTCTCCTTTATTCTCCCAAGGGATGTTACCAACCCAATATCCACAGAAAGGATAAATCTTCTTAGAAGAAAAATAAAACAGGATTACAAATTTTATTTTATTATTCACTTACACCTCAAATTTAAAACAACTCCTGTCAAGCAAACGCACCTTCGAAAAAGGGATTTTTAAGAATTTACCAGTGCTGTGGTTATATCGGTGCCATCAGATTTTGATTTCATGAACTGGTTAAAATGTTTGGAAAACCCACATGTTCATTCACTGAATGTACCAGATCTATACTTAGGAACATGATTTCGGGCACCCCGGGCCTCGGAATCAAGTAACGTCAGATGCTGCACTCTCGTAAAATTCCAAAAAAATTAAGAAAAAAATATCCTTGAAATTTCATGGTTTTTAAAACTGACACATTATATTTCTCGACAGGTCCATGATGGTTAACATGATTATGTGTCATGGATGTGGTGAATGTTATATACATGATTATACATTTTCACTTTCAAAATTGTTTTAAAACATTTTACATTTTGATAAATTTGTGTATTTTTTCTATTCTTATTGATTTATTTTGTTTATCTTAAAATTGTTATTCTGTATGTGGATAGTCATTTATTTATTTTTTACCACTACACATATTTCATAGAGACATAATATTTTTATAGGTATCCATGTTATGTAGGATCATATTACATCATGAATAATACATGTCCTAATGGATTTTCACATCATTTATTATTATACTTATTTTTTAAATTTCACATTTCATTAGCTTGTTAATCATAGAGTGGATTTATTATATAAACTAATGGTGGTGGACTAGTGATTAATTTCAAACACCCTATATTTTCAACCATTTTTTACCTGGTCATACTTCATGGATATAATTATGAATGAGTGCATTCTCCAATTATAAAATTCATTATTACTTGTTTCTTAGTAGTATGATTGGAAAAAACGTTATAGTCCCATAAAAATAACATGGATAAAAATTATTATAATTTTTATTATTCTGATACATGTATGGTAATAATAAAATTTATACATATTTTAAATATATTTTGAGACATGTCATGACACATTATTGAATATGATATTACATTTTTAATTGTTAATCTATTCTAATCAGGGGTATTTATGTTGTGTATTAATGATTTAAGGATTCCTCTATTTACTATTATGTTTACTACAAAAGACCTATACTCTAAAAATATGGCAATGTATCCACATTGACACAACCTTGGACATAATTTCTTGATTGCAGCTTTAAGCATATGTAGAGGTGCACATGAGGCCTTGGGACCCACTAGGTCATGGAACAGTATAGTGGATTCTGGTTAGAGAAGATAAAAAATAAATATAAATATTATAATATGAAATGATCAGTTTTATGAATTAATTTTGATGCCTTTTTAAACTATTAAAAAAACAATTTTGGATGGTATAATCAAAATCTAAAATAATATTAAAATATATGTAACATACAGAATTATTATATCAATTCATATTATTTTTGAAATATTATAACGATTTAAAAAATGAATTTTTCATATTTAACCATGTAATATATTTTTAAGAAGATATTAATCGTTTTTAAAAAATGAAAATAGTAAATATGGATTTATAAAAAAATTATCAATATATATTATTTCTATTTTAATAATTTATACAAAATTCATATGGGTTTTTATTGAATTATAAATTTTTTATAGTAAAGTTTTATAAATGATTCATGATATTCCCACTAATTTATTTTATTTATTTGTTTTCCTATTATATATTTTTAAATATAATAATATTTATATTATAAATTATAGGCTTATGTGTATCTATTATTTTAATAGAGTTTATATTTTATCTTATTATGAATATAAGTGTGTCTATAGAAATTTATAATATAATATTTAATTTATTTCAATCCAGGTTTTTTCCTTATTGATTATAAATCTAATAGTAAACATTTCATTATAATTAATTGTAGATTGGATCATTTATCTTGTTAAAACCCATCAGATCATGGATGTCAATAATGTTTTAGTCCTATAATGAGTTTATGGTGATAACATTTTGTGATTGTAATGCTCAAGTGGTGTTGCCCTTCCCTCCCTTATTTATTATTTTATATTCAACAAAACATTAATACAAATATTGGTTTTATAACTCATTAATGATGATCTGTCATTATCCTCTTTTGGGGACCTAACCTATCCCTATGGTCTCATGGATGTTCACACTATCTTGTAATCTTAGTTTTTTTATCACAGTATAGGGATGCTGGTCATAATAAATTTTATTTGTTTTTTTATCACTAAATGATGATTTTTTAAATTTATATAACACAAATCATTTGGGGTGACAATATGTGGAAATATGCATCATCGGTATCCGGGGTATCTATGATTGATTGATGTGAGGCCAAAAATATATGTTGTTGGACATTATATATTAACCAAAGTCATATTACCCATCTAGTCAAGACTTGTTGATGTTTTAGGTAATGATCTAATAATAAAATCAATTTTTCATTACCTTTTTCCTCATCATCAAAATGTTCATCCATCATATGGATTCTGAAATTGAATTTTTTTTAGGAGGTTATATTTTTATCCATATTATTTTGTGTTACCTTATATCATAGTCAAATCCATGGGTTGTTAATGTGTATTTAGGAAAAACAATAATAAATTATTAGATGATAATATTTATTTTTTATTGTGGGGATATATGGTTGACGTTGATAGTAACAATTCATGGTGTGATCGGACCTTGAAATATTATTTTATGGTGAAGGTTTGTAACGTATGAGTAGTTTCTTGATATGTATCTATAATATATTTTCTTTTTTCTATTGGTTTAGATTTCAACATACCCATTTCAAAATCTTTTTTTGTATAGTATTTGTGGAAACAACATTTTAGTCCCCTTGACTATTTGGTATTCTTATATATATTAATTTCACCACTATCATTCAACATAAAATGATGTATTTGATTTGGATTTATAAGGTAATTTCTTATTGGTGGGACTGTCAAAGATATCATAGGTCATTAACAAATTGAATTATCAAAGGTGGGTGATTCAAAAAGATAGTTTATAATATACTCTATTTCATCATAAAAATCATGAGGTGGGAATTATCTAATGTGTATAGTGTCCATCATGGGTGATTCACATCAATCGTTATTGAGGATTGTTTGTGTTGGAAATTTTTCTAGGTTACAGAGTATCATCAATATGGGATACCAATTCGTGAATATTGTTTATTCTAAAAATAAAAATTTAAATTTTGAGATACTATTATAATTGATTTATATTTTCTGTTAAAATAATTTGAAAAATATTAACCAATCTTGATTAATGATCTATAGATGGTGGGAGATTAGATTATTATTCCACTATAATAGGGACAACGATAATATTAGTAATATTGGGGTTATCGAATAGTATTAATTTCACATTATAAAGACTTATTATTCCTATGATTTTACACCTTTAGATGAAATTTCATAATCTATAATTTTCATCGGATATATATATATGTATTTCTGTGTGTTTAATAATTTAATTATATTTCTAAAAATAGTTTTAAGATAATACATATGTATCATATTACAAAACTTATTTTCTTATTTTTTTAATAAATTTAATCTTCATAATATAAAATTGTGTATTGATAAATGGTGAAAATTAAATATGTTATCTATAGTGAATTACTATCATGGATAGTTATGGGTTCTGATGAAATGTTAAGGCCATCGTTATTGAGGTTATGAATGCATATGAGAAGTTAACTATTTATTAAAAAATTTAATAAATTTTTTTATCTATTAAATAAGAAACATGAAATTCTATACATTATTCTTTTCTAAACATGTATTGAATGTTTTATATTAATAACCAATACAAGTGGATAAAAAGTTACTATTCTTCAACATTTTCATACTTTTAGAACATTTTTATTCCAATAATTGGTATATTATATGTATTGATTATTTTGTTATGATGTTTAGTTGGTGGTGTGATTTTATTATCAAGATATTATATCCATTATATGAGAGATATTTAATATTGAACAACACTGAAAATGATTATGGAAGTGTATATGAATAACTATTTTATTGAAATTAGATATAAAAATTTATTAATATTAATAAAATATTATTTGTGCATTGATATGAATGATATCTAATGAGTTCATTAGTCTTAACATAGGTAATCATGAAAATATGAGTTGTCCAATAAAAGACTTTTGTGTACAATTTCATGTTGTAATACATGACATGTTTGGTAGACTGATTATATGATTATACATAATATATGAGATATATATAGATGATGAATCTAAGGAGATACATGTGTTTCAATGATAATATTAAAAGACCGACAGTATCACGAGTAATTTATAAGATATCTGAGAAAACCTTATTTTCAATTTTTATGGCCATTATGTTACCCTAATATGACCTCTTCCGAGTAAACTATAATCCTAGGTGGACCTCTGTAAAACCATGTCCAATTTTTTAGGTGCTTTTAACTAATACCAAGAGTGAGAACTACCAAATTATGAGTCAATTACACGATAATCATGTATTGGAGTATCACAAATAATTTTTTGGAATATATATATATATATATGATTAAAAATAGTGTGTAAATAAAAAATTACAGAATTACATATGACATTACATCGGTTATGAATCAAACAATATATAATCAATTTCACATATTAATGTGAACAATGGAATTCTCTTTTTATGAAATTGATGATACGTTATTTGAAACATAAAATTACACATTAATGAGTGGGTGGAAATTATTCCCCAAGGACACCAATTATGACCACAACATAATCAACCTGTAAGACTGATTCCACCAACTTCACATCATCATATAGTCATATAAATAATAAAAAATATATACATCCATAATTATGAATCAATAAATGATCCGGATAAATATTAACAACTACAATCCATAAGGACATCCAAAGTAATGAGAAATATAAATTCCATGATGATTGATTCATAATAATTAATCTAAATAATATATTAACATATAGTCAATAATTCATTACTCGATTATAGTCAATGTAATTTTTGTTTTATATTACCTAATAATATAACATTTCCTCAATGTATCATAGTATAATCTGTGTGTGTGTCCCAAAACATTGGAAATTCTTCCAATAATCAATGAAAATTCCTTATTAACCAATTATAATGTATTTAATTTCATTACTTGTTTGACATACTAAATAATTAATCTTTTGAAAACATAAAAAAACAAAATCAGGCCCACATATTAACCAATATTGTTACCATGAATAATAATAGTTCATCATGATGATGTACCATATATTCGATAATAAAGAAAAAAAATTGGATGACTTTTCCCTCAATCAGGGTATGTATTTTTCAAGGGAGTACCAATATAAATTTTCTTGGAATTTTTATTTTCTATATAACGGGAGTATCAATCCCTCTTTATTTCATGAGAGACACATTAATTATCATGAATAATTTCGATTAGGGTATTAAATCGCCTCATATACCATATAGAGTACTCATGGATTATTTTTATTCGTTTAAAATTGTAATTTCACAGAATCAAATGCCAAATTAAAAGGGCACTTTCTTCGATAAATCCAATATTGATTGGGTGATTACAAACACTATTTAACTCCCAAATAAAAAATCATTAACACTAAAGACCTATATAGAAGGGATATTCCGGTAAAAATGGATTCTCTTCATGGCAGTCCGCTATAGTTTAATAACCCAAAAAAACAAGAATCATTATAAATCATGGTTAGCCCAATTCATTAGGCCATTATCAATAGAAAAAAACTCACAATATTATCTCTCATTTTATATGTTATAAGATAATAAGCAATTGTATCATCATGTTGTTGACTCTAACAACATGTACACCATTTTAAACACATAGGTTGTGTAAAAGTAATGTATGTCAAATCATCCTCAATAGAATATTCCTAGAATATTATACTAACTATGTCCACTTCTACAATTCATGAAGATATTAAATCGTATAATGTTTCTACTAAAATCAATCCAAAACTATTTATCCCATAGAAATGAATAAAGAACCATTTTATATTTCTCAATAAGTATAACACACACATTATAATGATTCAACAACATATATTAATGCTGAGATTTATATAAGAAAATTATAACAAAATAATCCACCATATGACAACAAAACATATCAAACACTAAAAAAAATTCCAACATAATTAGTTTGTAATAATAAATTGTTAGTGTATAAAATTATCTGAATGTTAATATGATGTTTAAACCAATATAGCTACATCATTGATCATATTTTTATGTGATTTTTTGAAAATATATTGTAATGAAATCCATTATTCAAAATTAATTGCAATATTAAAAACCCTTAATTATGGTTACACTGGGAGATCCTCATATTTTATCGTTTTCATAGAAACCATTAAACTCATCATGTATGGGTTAATGTATACTCACAATTATCATAAAATAATTTCATAAGAGAATAAAATGGTGTAACATTATTCTGTTTTTTGAAATATTATAAAATAATGAATATTACCGTCCCAAAATTATATTCAGGAATAGTATTCCATGATATTAGGGTAAACAGATTAAATAATTTAAATTTTTATTTCAAATATTTTTAAATTATATTAAGTCCCCCATCATTTGGATATCAATAATAAAAAAAATATATAATTCATGAATGATTTTTTAAAAATGAGACAAAAGTTTTTTTATTTATAATAGGATTGTTTTTCGAAAAAATTCAGAGTTATAATGATAATCAAATTTCTAGAATGTGTTTCCATCCATTTTTTCCTCATGTGGAATATTTTTTCATTAACCAATGGATCTTTCCAATCCCACCTTATTAAGTAAAATTTCATCGTAGTCCAATGATTCATTTATTTACTATGGTGTTGATACTCCATTCTCTATGCATCGACAAAGCATATATGGCTTACTCATTGCACACCATCCATATAAAGGATATTAATCTAACTATAACCCTATGGTGGATTTTAAAAACATACATGATAGCTAATAATATTCATCTATCAATATAATTAATGTGTTGTGGATGATATTGTTAGACTATACCGAATCATGTATGATACAACCATTTCTATAATGAAAATAAAAGAAACGTTTATGAGAATCAATACATAGTAGGGTGGTGTTTTATGTCATAAGATGATAAAGGTATATAATGGATAAATAAATGTAATATTATTAACTAAAATTTATTATGTGGGAAGTGGGTGGGGGATGAATTTATTATATTGTGATTCTTGGATTCTAGATATAGTTTTTCACATGTGAATAGAGATATGTCACTATACATATAAAATTGAAATTAAAAAATAATGAGGCGGGTGCCCAGAAAATTTAACCCATATATATTAACATATAAAGTCCAAACATAGTCAAATAGAAATATAATTATGAATATATTGAATTTTTATATGATCTTATAAGTATTAAAGGGTTTATTCAATACATATCCATTCAATATTTTGTCTATGTTTCTACATTAAAACCCAAAAAAAATTATATATTATTATTATTGGTTTCATTCTATTTCTTTAATTTTTTTGTTGTCATTATGTTATATCTAAAATATATAATATAATATAACATGTATCTCTTAATATACATGAAAAAACTAATTAGAAATTCTCAAAATTAATACTTTAGGGGACTAAAATATAATCTCTTACTCCATTATATTTTATGATCAAATATTTCATCTAAAATAAGTAATTATGGATTAAAAATAACAATTTATAGAGTAATGATCTTCAAATACACTTGTACCCTACAAAATATTTTTTTTCAAATAAATAAAAAACAATATAATTAGTAATAAGACAAATAAAGAATTTCATTTCAAGGCCATATTTATATGATACAATAGTTTCAAGAAAATATTCCATATCAAATAGAAAATTGAATTATTTAATTGAATTTAATTTCTATATTCCAAAATTTAGTTATTTAATTCGGATATTTTATCTAAGAGTAAACAACATATTGTTAAATGATAGGTTATTTCAAAAAAATTACAATGGTTCATGTACTGTACTAAAATTCTTATTTTCACTTGTTCATATAATATTTAATAAAATATGTATATCATCCCGAACCCTAACATTAAAGTTCATGAAAAATAAAAGTTGTAATTTTTTTTAAAAATAATAATATCAAATACACACTGTTTATTACATACCATTAGCTTCTTGAGTCTCGGTTTTGAAGAAATAGAAACATACCTTACAACATAAACAAAATATATATAATAAAATAAAAAAAATGTAAATAATTCATATGTTTTTATTCCCCAAATAAAATAAAATTATTATGAATTTATAATAAAACTATAAAATAAATTTAAAACAACGGGTGAGAAATAACTTACAAAAAAATATTTCATTAAAATAATTATTAAAAATCAATTCGTGATATAAATTTTTTAAAAAAATTATGACTTGAAAAATAAATATAATTTTAAAATATTTAGAGATAATCCATTGATATGTAGAAAATATTAAATATGATTTTGAAAACAATACCATGAGTCCCGATGATTCATGGAAAAATTTCAAGAACAATTTTATGATGGATGGGTTAACTCCCCAACAATATATCATGTTTTAAATGTCAGAATTCATGTTTTTATAAAAACTTTTTCAGATTTCAATAAATGTATATATAATTTTCATTATGGGTTTTCGTTAGAAAATATTATATACTAAATAAAAATACATTTTTATTTTTAAAAAAATTTATAAATATAAAAATTCACTGAAAATAACTTTTTAGACATTGAAAACCAAATCTATTGACACAATTTATTTTCATTATTACATGAAATATTAATTTTCATCCATGTAATTTAACAACAAAATATGAATATAAATAATAAATCCATCACTGTCAGAATATTTAAATTAAATCCAAATAGCATTTTAAATTATATAAATAATGTGTACAAATTATTTCATGTAATTATACAGAAAAAGATAATTAATTATTAATAGTTTGTTGATGATAAATTCCATAGACAATTATAAATAAAAATAATAATTTAAATTTAAATAGGATTTCTTAATTTATCTTCAAACACAATATTAAGTCCATCTTATGTTGATGAAACTGTGGAAAATCTCTCAACCTATCAGGATATGACAGAAGGTCTTCCACACCATTTTAACAATTTTTCTTATCCTTTATACACATAATAAAAAATATTTGATATTAATTATTTTACTTAATTTTATATATTTATATATTTAATAAGATATAGGTGAAATTTTTTATCAAAATAAAATATGTTAGAGATGTGCTACACGTTGAGAAATATTGAATGTTTAGAAGTGTATTAATATAAATATATTTTACCACAATGATTGAAAAATGGAAAGAAATTTGATATAATCTAAAGGCTGACCAAAATACTTTTTAATCATGATAGGTTTCAAAAGTCATTAAATTATATTTTCCACTCACTACAAATTGATTTGTATAATTTAGAATATATTACTGGATCAAAGATTCTATTCCTAGAATAAAATCATTGTTGAGAAATGATATTTTTTTTGGACAATCAAGAAATATAAAACCACCACACAAATTGAATAGCCGAAAGAAACAAGAGAAGAAAAATTGAAGCAATCAACAAATGAACTAAGATAAAATTGAAAAACATCTGAAAATTGGTTTACTACAAGATTCGATAAATAGATTGTGAAACAAGATCCTACCACCGAGAAATATGATGAAAATATAAACACACCTTCATGAAAATACAATCCTTAATCCAAGCTTAGATATCCATAACATATGGTTTAAATGAGAACACTACCCTTGTAAAATGATCATTTTATACTAAATAGTTGTCAAACTCCTTCATCAATAACGTCGAATGAAACTCAAGGTTCCTTGATCATGTACTGCTGACAAACATAATACCTAATCTATAGCGTGGATTGAATCCCTTCTATCTCAATGTTCTCCATCGACATCTAAGAGCCCTAATGGTTTGTCTCGACCCAAAGTCCCATACTTGTATGGATTCTCTAAAAATTGTGAATTCCAAAATCTGTGCACAACCATTACCCCCCAAATAAAAATCTTTTTTTTTATTATTTCATTTTATTCATAACATGTGGAATTAATTTTTTTTATTTAAAATTAAGATAAAATAGTATTTGTATAATATAAAATATGTATATTATATAATTTTCATTCATATTTTTATATAAAACTAAATAATATTATAATATAATCATTTATTATAATATAGTATTAATAATTATAATTTAATAAATATCTATATATAAGAATAAAATATTTTTGAAAATAATCTATTATAAAATGAAAATAATTATATATTTATATGAATATAATTATTCATTATTTTAGGGGTGATAATTATTATCATAATTAAAATTCATATATTTATATTAATTATACTTTTAATGAATTAGTATTTTTATTATATTTATAATGATTATATATTTCAAATATATATATATATATATATATTGAAATTTATTAATTAAAAACACATTTATAAAAATAATAAAATTAAAATTAAAATAATCATTTCAAAAAACAATACTATATAATAGTATTTTATTTTAGAACAGTAAAAATTTTAAAACTATAGTTTTGAATTAAATTATTAATATTTAATTTTATTTAATTAATTAAAACAATCATGTAAATGTTTATTTTTCAATATATAGTTTATATAAAATTATAAAATCAAGTTATTTAATAAGAAATAATTTTTCTAAACATTCCTTGTTGTGAAATTATTACACCCTTAAGAGAATTTCATCCCTGAAATTCGTTCATATGACAAAATTGAATTTTGATTTTTTTATTTAAAATTAACAAAATAATAGGAATGGTAAATATATATACAGTACCAACAAAATACAATCTTTATGGTTTTTTTACTGTTGTTTTGTTAGAAACTATTATGTCCCGAACTCATGATTTTGGGTTTTGTACATATAAATGGTGTGTATTTGTTTTATAAAAGAAATTGAAAAAATACAAAACCATTATTAGGCACCAGGTACTTATCTTGTCTAGGTTCTGGAAAATTAGATACAAGTTTTAAAATATTGAAAAACAATATAGAATAAAATAATATAAATTATAATAAATCACATGTGTTCCATGAACTATGATACTCACATATCAAAAGGTTTATACTAAACATGTAGAAAATTACATTAAAATATAGGGTGAGACTTAAATTTTACAGTAAGGAAATTTATAAAATAAAAATTAAAACCACTTCTGAAAAATACATTTATAGGTTAACTTTACCCTTTGTAAATTATAATAATTTGAAAATAATTTAATTATAAAACACTAATTTTTTTAAATTATTTACAATTATTATGAAAAAAACTCTAAGGCCACCTGAATCATTCAATTTTATATAGGCCTACCCAAATTCATGATAGATTGGTTCAATCCCCACTAGATATCATGTTTAACATTTCTAAATGCAAAATATTTTTAAAAATAAATTGATTTCTTTACTTATATATTTAATTTTCAATCTAGATGTTCTTTAAAAAAACCAACACACACACATTTATATATATATATATATATTAAAAATAGACATATATATACATTTAAATGTATAAATATAATCCTTAATTGAAAATAACTTCTTAAACTTGTATCTACCAAATCTCTTGATATATGACATTTCATATTCACATGGATAGTTAATTAACATCCACACTGTTACATTTTCATTCATAATCTATTAAAAATCGATTTTTAGGTTGTTTCGATAAATGAGAATTTTTATATATTACACATGATTATATGTATATAAATATATAATAACATATAATAATGTTTTATATGTCATTGATAATCAATGATGTATCAACATAATAAAATTTTATTAACTACATGTATCCATTTTAAAAAAAATTAGAACAATAATAATCATTAGAAATTTATTGTTGAATAGTTATAAACATTATCTTGAACAATTAATAAAACATTAAAATTTTAAATTGTACTTAAATATAATATTCCTATGAAAATAAATTCATATTTTTTGATTTAAATAAACATAACGTATGGAAAATTATACAAATACATGTAAATCATACATAAACATAATGTTACATATTTAAATATAAATCATTAATTCATATTATAAAAAAGAACATCCAGTATCCCATAATCCTAATTATATATGATAAGAAATTTTAAATTTATATATTTATAGCCTATATTAATGTTTAATAAAATATTTGAGTAATAAAATTATATATATTTGACAAGAATTAAGACATATTTTTTTAAACATAATTATATAATATTCATTAGAATTTAGAAACATAAGAAAATAAATAATCCCACTAAACATCAACGAAATAAAATATCAAATGATAAATAAATTTAATTTGTTGCATCATAAATTATATATCATCGTAAAATTAATACAACACATTATAATTTTAAATATAGAAAACCATATTTGAAAACAAGAATTATGGTATAAATATTTTCATATAATTTAGAATAATGAAATGAAAATGTAAAAATAGGCATTTAAAATTTTTAAATAATAAATAAAAAACAAAATATAAATTTAAAAATAAATAATAAATCCCCAAAAGTCAGAATATATAAATAAAATCATAATCCAACTTCAAAATATAAATTTTTTCTGCCTAAATTATTTCAAACAATTATTCATAATAACGTCAAAAATATTAAAAAATATTGGATTATAAACTCAACAAACAATTTTAAAAAATGAATTTATAAATAAAAATGATTCCATACTTGATATGAAAACACATGTAGATTTCCATTTATACAAATGATGATTTTTATATACTCTCACCCTCCCATGGGAATGATAGAATGTTTCCACCCCCATTTACACTATGATACAATGGATTTATATCCATAATAATATATATTTATATTTTTTATTTTAAAACATTACATATATTTATATATGTCATCATATACAAATTATGAAAGGGTCTAAAAATTAAATATTGTATACAAGTGTTGGTTTCTGACCAATATCAGATGTACAGAAGTGTAATAATATAAATATATTTTTATTATATTGATTAAAAACCCAAAATGGTTTTCAAATCATTTATGGGTAGAACTAAATAAATCTTTAAATTATGACATGGATCCAATGTTGTAAATATATAGGTAAAAATTACTGAAAATGGATTCCTAGAATTTAAAACATACATGTGGTTAACATTATCATTCCAAAGCATAAAAAATTCTAGACAATTGAAAAAGAAAATATACAAATGAATAAAAATCAATACCCCACTAAAAAATGGACAGTAGAAAACATGTAGAGAAGGGAAATTGAATCAATTGGAAAATGAATCACTATCATGTTGAAAAAACTAGATAAATATGTCTACATATAGATTAGTCGTCTAGAATGAAAAAAAAATAATATTACCTAACATAGATCAGATTTCATGACAAAAACACCTTCATCAGGTGATGATCGTTAATTTGAGCTCAGATCTGAATCATATGGGCTCGAAATGAAAACCATACACTTTGATGAATCATTTCCCACAATAAAAAGAGGATGAAATTGATCCACACTAAGGTCAAACGAAACTAAAGGTTCAATGCTGGAATTAGGATGATATAGATCATACCTCCACATCAAATCAAATATAATATTTCCATCCTCATCACACTTCATTGACATCTTGGATCTCTTCTGGACAGTCTCGACTCAAAGTCCACTCTTGTATTAGACCCTTAAAAATACGAAGCTTGAAACTAGGGGCCCCCTTTTCCCCAAAATCAATTTATTCATTTTATAATGATTTATTTTAATATTATTATTATTTCTTTATACATTACATTATATTTTTAATGAAATAAAATTACCATAATATTGAATTTTTATAATATATAATTTCTATAATATATAATCATAATTATTAGTATTTATAAAAAAATTTGTGATCTAATCATATTTTATAATTAAAAACTAATATATACAACTTCATATATATATATATGTGTGTGTGTATAACATATTTTAAAAAATAATATAATTAAGTAAATATTTAATTATATTTTTATATGATTATAATTATTAATTATTTCAGATGAGAAAATAATTTTAATTATTAAATTATCCTCATTTATATTAAATAAATATAAATTAATTTAGTATTTTAAATAATTTATTAATTATAATAGTCTTGAATATATATACATATATTACAATTTTATAATTTGCAAATTTTGTTATAAAAATATATATATTCTTATTAATATATTATTTTAAACAAAATAACAATTTAAAATAATATTCTATTATAACTACAATTTATTTGAACACTATCATAACAAAGATTATTTTAAATGATAATAAAATTTCAATTAATGAGTGATAATTATTTTAAACATTCAAGGTTCTATGATTATGCCAATAAAGTAATGGCTTCCACACAAGTTGTTCATCAGAATAAAAATAATTCTTAATTTCATTATGTAGAATTAATAAAAAACTTGAACTATAAAAATCATTAATATACTGAAAAAATATAATCTCTAATCTTTTGTACACTATTTCACTAATACCAACAATATCGAAATGATCCCATGCATTAGGGTTCAATGCATATAAATGAAATTTATTTTATATAAAAATTAAACTAAACAAATATAAAACATTTATGACCTACCAATAATTTTTCTGGTATAGTATCTAGTGAATTTGATACATGACTTACAACATAATAAAATAATATTAAATAAAAAAATGGAAATACTTCATGTGCACTTCTTCTACAAAGAAACGTTCCTCACGAATGATTTATACTAAACCTGTAAAAAATAAATTTATAACATTGGATGACAACTAAATTTCCCAAAAAATAGTTTTATAAAACAGAAATGAAAAATACATCTATAAAAAAAATTGAAAATATTTTGACACGCAGAAAATATTTATAATTTGAAAATGGTTCAAATATTATCCAATGAATTTTGTAAAATATTATGTTACCTAGTGAAAATAAATGCATTGATTTCACTTCAAATATTGTAGATTATCTTAGCATTAACACTTTTTTGGAGGGAGTGGTTCACTCCTGACACCGACTCATGGTTATATTGTCAAAAATAAATATTATATATAAACTGTTTTAGCTTTACTTAAATATAAATTTAATAGTCAATGTTGTTATTCATTACAAATTTACGTTATACCTTAAATACAAATATAATTATATTTCAATAAAAAAAATATAAATATGATTATTAATTGAAAATAACTTATTAGACATGTCCCAACCAACCCTGTTGATACTAATCCTCTTTTTATTTACATAGAATATTAATTAACATCCATGTACTTAAAAAAAATTCATAACATCATAAAATTTAAATTTTTATATATTTTTGATAAATAAGAAATATTATTCAATGAAAATGATTACATTTATATACATATATATTCTCATAAAATAAAGTATTATATGGCATGGACAATTAATGATGCATGTCCATAATCATAATTTATAAAAGACATGATTAAATTTAACAAAAATTCAAATTATTAACCATTAAAAAGTAAATAATAATAATCATTAATTTATTTAATCATATTTGTAAACATAATCATCATAGTTGAATAAAACACACACAAATATATGTTAAAAAATATATTATTCTTATGAAAAAAATTCATATATTTAATCTGAATAAACATATCGTATGAACAATAAAATATAAACATCTGCATAAAAAATAAAAATTAAATTAATTATTAAAATATAAACCATTAATAAAAATTCAACATAAAACTAGATGATGTATAAAAAAATTTACTATATATATGTGAAATTTAATATTTAAAACTCATAATTTTTGGATTAATTAATGTTTACTGGAAACATTAAATAATTAAAATATTTATATTTAATAATAATTAAAAATAAATTTTTGATAACTAAATATTGTCATTTTGTATTGAATATCTAAACATAAGAAAATAAATAAATTTTTTACACAACAATTATTTTTGAAATAAATTGACAAATAAAAATAATTAATTAAAACATAAATATATCATCATAGTCATATAAATACAACACATATTAATTGAAAAAATCCGAACCAGAATGGAAAATAAATTAATATGGTATCATTGTTACAAGTTTCATTAAAATTAAAAAAAATGAGATACAAATCTAAAAATATAAATTTTACAATTCTTAAAAAATAAATAACCCTTATAATATATTTTTGAAACTATATAATAAATCCTAAATAGAGAGAATACATAAATAAAATCACAATCCCATTTTGAAATATAGCCATTTTTTTGAAAATATATAATGTATTTATTCATAATAATATCACAAAATATTTATATATTTTTGAAGATAAATTCATTTCTCCTATTTAACTAAATATAAGTATTGATAAATAAAAATGATTCCAAATATTTTCTACAAACACAATCTGAAGTCCTTCTTATGAAGATGAATATTTTCACATACTCTTACCCACTCATCGGCCTGATAAATGATTTTCCACCCCATTTTAACAATTAAAAAATGTTATTTAGCAATAATAATAAAAATTTTATATTTGTTATTTCACATATTTATATATATTTATATATATAATCCAATATAGAAGAAGAAAGTGTCTCATAATAAAACCTGCATGAGAGGTGTTGCTTTCCAAGCATTGTCAGATTTATAAAACTATAGGAATATTAATATATTTTTATTCTAGTTACTGAATCCCGGGTGGTATTTCAAATATTACAACTCTAGAAAAAATAGGTATAAGAGGGATAAACATTCATAAAATAATATTTTCAAATCACAAAAAATTGATTTTAGGAATTTAAGACTTGCAAGTGGATGAAATATTCAATGAAAATATCAAAAAAATTATCAAATAAAATAGAAAATAATAAAATTATAAAAAATAAAAACACTACTCACGATAGTCAACAACAAATTATTGCAGAAAAAACAATTGACGTACTAGACAAATGAACCACTATCACATTGATAACTATATGATAAATAGGTCTATAGATTAATTTGAAAACTAGAAGGGAAAAAAATACTACCTCACACAGATTTGATGACATGATATACATGCTTTATTGGGATGTTGATCCTTAATCTATTATCACATCTCCACCACCAACAATCAAAATTGGAACCCTTCCCTTCGATGAAGCTCAGTCCACACTCAAGAGTGTTTGAACTCCATTAAGATTATGTTCGAATGAATGTCATATTCCCTTACAAATGTGATGATAGTGACACTCACACCTCGTATTTGGATCTAATCATATCACTTTTACCTTAGCAGTCACTATTAATAGCAAGGAGATCAACTCATTGTTCTAGAAGCATAGTCCTCCCCATACTCGAACCCTCCAAAAAATATGTGGATCCCTAAACTCATGCACCCGATTTACCACCAAAATCAATTTTTTTATTTTTTAATTTTTTTTAAAATAGCTATAATATATAACCATAATTAAATTTTTTTTTGAAAATAAATATTTTTATAATCTCTCTAACATTATAATTCAAATGTAATAATTACAATTACAGAAATAAGTATATATATATATATATATCATATTTTTGAAAGTGAAATCATATAAAATGAAGTTAATTATATTTTTATATGAATATAATTATTTATTATTACATATTAAATGATAATTATCATTGATAAAATATGGATATTTATATTGAATTAAGAAAATTATTTCTATTTTCAATATATTAATAATTATAACAATCATGAAATATATATATATATATATTAAAAATTAATTAATTCAAAATATTACATTAAAAATATAAATATTTATATAAATATATTATTTTTTGAAAAACCATACTATAAAATAATATTTGTTTTTAGAACACTATCTATGTTGAAAGATGTAAATTTGATTTTTAAATATTTATATATATTATTATTAAATTAATTAAAACACCTAATTTAAATTATTATTTTTTATCAATAATTTTAAAAAGATTATAATAACGTGTCATTGAATAATAAATAATTATTTTATACATTTTTTAATGTTAAAATGTTTTTTCATTAAATATTTCAATTTATACTGATTTAAATACATAAATTTTCAATTTATTTAACATAAAAACTAACTAATATAATAAAAATAAAGTAGGATGTAAATGAAGATTTAATGTTAAGTAATTATAAATTCAACAAAAAACTAATAAATTATCAATAATATTAAATCATTTCATTAAAAAAATTTAATGTGATTAAAATATTAAGGTCTTATTATAGTATAAAAACGTTTAGATACTATATGTAACTAACAATATTATAAAGAAACAATATGTAAATTTTATATTCATACAATAAATCCATATAACATTTGTTCCAGAACATCATTCAATATTTATTCAATATAACAATATCATTTTAATATAACTATAATTTAATAGAATAATATTTTTCATGTCATCTATACCGTCGAAAATTATGACAAAATAATATCATTACCCATTTAAATTTTTTAATGATAATAAATGTCTGTAGTTTCCCTATAAATATAATAAAAAAACATGAAATATTAAAGAGAATGAAGAGGATTGTTTGAACAATTGATCACATTTCTTGTACACTATTACAATAGTTATTTCATTAATGAGCCTAAATTTTTATTCAAAAAAATTGAGTGTCCCATAATCTATTGTAGCTTTTAAATCTCAAAATTTGAAACATAAACTATTATTATAGACAATTATTAATATTAAAATATGTAATCACACAATAATAGCTAGGTAAAATCATATAATATTTCACATTTCACATCTTCTCAATAATATAAAAGTATAAATCTTATATTAATTATTCTATGAGTACATTGACTATTTAATGATATTTCATAGTTTTATATATGATCTATCATATCAACTATCATGCCAATATTCAATCTATTCTATTATTTTATTATTATTTGAGTCTTAAATTCATTAAAATATTATCGTCCAAACTACACTCAAAAATAGAAAAGCGGTTTTTATACAATAATGAAATAATTAACACATCCATTTGGAAATTTTATTTTCATTACAATCTATTATTAATCAGTGCACTACTTATTAAAAATAGTGAAACACTCCTAAAACATTTATTGAATTCTTCAACTGAAATTATCATTAAAATCTATGGAATGGTTTAATAATCTCATTTTATAAAGAATACATTAGGGGGACCAGGTGTAAAAACTAATATCATTATATTACAATATCCATGATTTAAATTAAATCATTATAACTGAATAAATAAGTATGAAATTCACCATCATTAAATTTAAAAAATAAATAATCAATCATCTACCACAAGAATCTCAAAAAAAATATTTACAAAAATGTTTATAACGATTTTTTTCAGTTTCATTATCAATATATATTTTTTTGGTGGTCGAATAAATGATGAAAATTTAATTGAATGAAGAAAAACATAAACCATTGTATTTAAAAAAATCATAACTCAAACAAATTAAAACAAATCATATCATATCATTATAATTTATTATATTATTATACATGATATGAATGTAAAATAAATAATTCATAAATAATATTCCTCACATAAATGGTCCAAAAGGGTAATGATATGATTAATGTCACTATAATGAAAGACTCAACTAGAGAAGAGGTCATATATATGACATGAAGAAAAATACATTTTCATATTAATCTCAGAACTCTTAAAATTATCTGTATTATATCGTAAACGTGTAATATTAACCCTATAAAACATAAATTAGATGAAAAACCTTGGTTATGTACATATTAATATTATTCTCAAACAAATACATTAGGATAAAATATTTTTAATCAATAGCCCATGATTATTACAAAAATAAATATCATCATATAACTACTATAAAAAATCAACAGTATACAATATTGATTATCCAGATTGAAATGATACAGATACGAAGTTATTAATGATATATCCTCATACCATTGTTATGATAAACTAAATCATTTATGTTGTAACCTAATACAATAAAATCACTAACAATAATGATGTTTATTAGATCCAGATATCTTATTCATAATAGGAAATTGAATTCCTATTTATATCAATCTAAACTATATTAATATAATATCATTTTGGAAATTTTATCATAAACCATTATGTAATATTATAATTAATATTTTCACTTAAAATCTGCTTCAAATAATTTCTCATATTAACAAGTCGTCATAAGCATTTCAACTTCTATCTCAAAAAAATAATTCTAATACACAAACTAATATGAATGATCTATAATGGGAATATAACTCTACTAAGAATCACATAACTCATATGATCTATTAATCATTGAAATCACTATTTGTTATTATTACAATAAATATATTGTTAATAAATTATGTAAAGTTACACATGTCTTAAGAAACAATTATCATGGGAAACATTTTAATATAATATATTAAACAAGATCATCGTGAAAAAAATATAAATGATAATATCTATAAAAATGAGATAAATTTTAATAGCTTAACCTTAAAAGTGTGTATTTGGTTCATGATACCATTAAATTTGAATTTGATATATGCAATTAAATTTCCAAGGACTAAATAGTGTGTTTGTATTGGAGAAGTTGATATAAATATGAGACATACATTATATTTAAATACACAAACTACTATATATTTTTTCAGAAATATCCTTATTCCACCAACTGTATAATATAGTATATATCATAGTAAAAATCATTGAATCCGAGGAATGGGAAAAATATGGGTGATCACAATTAATCATTATGGAACTTGTAATGTGGATGAATTAATTAATAAACAATAATAATCAATATGTAATGGAAAAAAATAATATTACATTCAATATAATCAAATGGATAAGTTTTATTCTTTTTATAAGTTAAATTATTAAATGTAAATTCCATTTAAATAACAAGATAAGTTATAATCAATATGTAAATATAAATAAATAACCACACAAAACATATAATTAACATAATGAGTTCTATTAAATACGTCATTGTAAATAACTAAAAAAAGTTCAATTTAAATAACTATATAATGAATTATCAATATGGACTATTAAATAATTTAAAATACATTCCACTTAATAAATAAACCAATAATAAAATAAATCTAATGACAATATCATAATTCAAATATAATTGTTTATAATAACTAAAATCATAATACAAGAACTATTTTATTATTTGATGCCATGTATCTAGCACATGATTCCTCTATAGTCAAGACCATTCTAATGATGGTTTAATCTATAGATAATATAACGTTTAATGATAGATTATCAATCTTTTTCTCAAGATAAATACTTATTGGTTGAAAGGATGTATAATGACGAGCCAAATTCATCACTATATTTCCAAAAAACTCCACATATATGGGATAATAAATTTAATTCATGAAACATCAATTCATAATATCAAATATTTGTATTGATTAATGGTTACATACTTATCATTATTTAAAAATTCAATAAAAATAAAATCACTCTAAAACATCATATAAAAAAATAAGATACATTTAAAAATAATAATAATAACCATGAAAAAAATTGATATTTAGGTGGAATTTAATGTTTACTATTCATATGAAGTTAAATATTAAAAGGGCCTTCGAAGGACTAAATAAGGGAAAAAGGAATTGAATTTTAATACAATATTTAGTCAAAACAATAATAAAATTTCAAATGGATGAATAAGGATGGTATCAATATATACACAGTAGATTAAGAAAAATATATATTTGAAATTTATGAATATAAATACTATAGAAGTATGTTTAAAATTTTTTTGAGGAAAATATCATTATAATTTTGAATATAATTTTGAAAAACATATTTTTGGAAATAATATTTAGAAAATATTTTTAAAAATGTATCCCAATATATATAAAAAATAAGCAAAGTATAATTACATCAATTATAAGGGTTAATTTAATACATGATGTAAAATTTAAAAATAAATTCACATTTTCACTGTAAGAGGGATATTAATGTTGAATTTATATTATACAATTGGAACATTCCATTAAAATTTTTGGTAAATTTCAAATAGATTTTATTTTGAAAATAACAAGAAATTAATTTAAAAAATTAATGGGATAAAATGGGTTAAAATTTATATGATTAATATTTTTTTAATGTTTAAATTAATTTTTTAAAAATATTTTTTTTGAAAAATATATTTGGAATTAAATATATTATTGAAGATGACAAAAAGAGAGTAATATTCTATAAATAAAAATACAATTTTCAGAGTAGGAGAGTAGTAATATTAGTAAAAAATATCATAAATATCCAATAGAATAAATTTTTTAATGTTTTATTAAATAATGATCAAATAATTTCCATCAATTAATATTCAATAATAAAAAATATACATTAAAATGAGATGGTGATATAAACCATTGCAAATATAATAATGTTGATGAAAGAATCAACAAACAAATAGATTATGTATCAACTATATATATATATATATATGGAAAAGTATAAATAAAAATTTGGATATTAAGAATTTAGTATATGCATAATCCTATAATATCAATGATAATGAATAAATAATATTACTCATTGAAAAGTATTTGAGGTTTAAAATTCATTACCACATCGTAACATTCCATTTCATTCAATTTATATGAAATAATAAAATTTTAAACTTGAAATACATAGATAATTATTATTATATAAAATATAAAGAGGGAAGTACATAAAAAAATAAAATAACATAGACGTAAAACACTATAATATTCCTCAGTGAAATGAAATTATGATGAAATCTCATACCTCGTGATTTCATATTAGTTGTACATTATTTTACATAATGTGTATTAGTTTTTAACATGTTATCTAGTTATTCTAGAATAATATTGATATTTATGATAACATATATGATGTTTTTTTAATATATTATCAACTTTTCATATGTAATATTTCATTATTATAATTTTTTATTGTGTTAATTACCTTCGTTTCACAGGTGTATTTCATCATGACTGATTATTTTATTGTTCATAATATATAGTTATATTATCTATATAAAAATTATTATTATATTATTTTAATATTATTACATTACTTATTCTTTTTAATTCAAATCATTAATTATTTAATGAGAAATGAAATTTGTTGCGATCATCAAGATGATATGTTGTATGTATGAATGAGTAGCTTTACCATGTTTCTATAATCCTTAAAGAACAGTGGTATTTAATATATTATCAATTTATTTAATTATAATAATATATTATATACTATATTAAATACATATATATATCATCCATGAGGTTTTATTTTTAAAAGAGTCACATCCTTTCATGTAGGTAGTAGTCAATATGTACATGAAGGGTGTTGTCCCCTTATGTGGGTGAAAAGGATAAAAAATGATATATATTATCCGTCCACAATGTTGAATATTTATTTATATTAAAATTATTTTATTTATTTCACTTATAAAAATTTATATTATTTCTTGTCACATTCATTTTAAATGGTTAGTGAATGATGAATCACATCACTTTGTCAGGCGATATTCCATCGTACACACATGAAATGTTATCATGTATCTAATGAAATGAATTATAATAAGATATATATGATATAATTTCTCTATATTTATAATTTTGTTTTATATAACATATATTTCTTTTATATCAGTCATCATACATAACATTGATTGATGGAAATGTTAAATGAAAATACAATGATTCACGAGGCAGTAGTCCACCATACTAACAAATAATGATATTTTAACCCATTTGATGAAGATGATGATAGTGTTATGTAATTATGTTAATATGAAAAATATTCATATGTTAATTATAATTTTTTATTGTATAATTATTTTATAATAAAATTTTATTGTGGTAAGAAAAGATGAAATATAAAGACATTTGTTGAAGATCATTACCTCTTCTTCACGATTCTTTCTTAAGTTTGGATACGCCATCTCGAGATTAAATTTTGAAAAAATGTAATATAATAAAATTATTTTATGGAATATTCATTTTGATTTTGAAATGTAATGTTCTAACTAGAATATTATGTATGTGGAGAGTGGAGAGAAGAGGTTTGGAATTTTATATTGTTGCGGGATGACACACATGGAATCTTTTAATAGAAATGAGTGATCCCATGTTTTCCATATGCCAACAGTGTAATATTTGAACCAATATATAATTATACACGATTAATGATCTTAATAGTTACATAAAAAAATTATACTATTTTATTGGTTATTTCTACCTGTATACTTTTTGATTCACCCCTTAGTAAATCTATGGTAACCTTAACATCGGTAAATAATTTTTACTACAGTCACTATTAATTTTGGTCAAAAATTGATATGAAATTTGTGAAAATTATAAATTATTATAATTTAAAATATGGAAAAAAAATTTCCATTTTAATTTAACATTTTTGGAAAATTATATTTTAAAATAAATCATGTAGACATGAGGAGAAATCGGTTTTTAAAAGAGAAATTTTTTAAAAACATTAATAATATTTATATCTATATAAAATATTAAAATGTTTACCATGAAATAAATTATATTAATATATGTATTATAGTAATGACTATTTATTAAGTAAAAATATAAATTTAAGTTAACAAAATATATTATTTTAATTAAAAGTAAGTTGTTAGTTTTTTTCCACTATTCAAAAAAATGAAACACCATAGAAAAATCGTAAACAATCCCAAAAAAAAAATATAAATTCCCTATTTCAAAATAAATTACACTCTATTACATTAATTTTATAAAATATGAAGAAATAAATTTTAAAAATTGTGAATCAAGCATCACTAAGTAATCTATTATGAGTACATGGTTTTCTAAAAAAAATGGATGATTCTTATTTTATTATTAATAAATTGATATCTAATAAACATGTGGAAACACTATATTTTCATTTTAAAATTAAAAAAATTAATCCCCTATATTATATAAACTATGAAATAAATTTTATAATAAATAATAATATAAATATTATATTTTTTCTATAAAACATGATCTTGCGGTTAACATATATTATCAAATAAAATCATTTTTCTTACAATAAATGATATTGAATTTAATAAATTTATTTAAAATATTAAATATATCACAATTTATCATTATATTATAATCCTTTATGTTTTTGGTTTTTATATTCTAATAATGTTATAGATATGATATTAATATTTTAAAATATCGGGGTGTTACATTCAGCCATCCTTTAATAAATTGCTTCATCCCAATTTAATCTTGATGTATATAATTATGGTTTTGATATTTATAAATTATATTTTCTAAAACCCCACATCATGAAATAGATAATAATATATCACTTTAAAAATATAAAATGTGAAGTGAAAATATAAAATACAATATCACATAACTTGTTTTCCGAGTTAGATAATATAAAAAGAATATGATAATGTGGACATAGAAGTAAAGAATAAAATAATTATACATAATGATAGAGTATATTGACCGCATGAAACTAAATAAAAAATTGAATATTAAGGGAATCAAACAAATATAAAAAATTATTCAAATTATCATCTAAATGCTTGGATATTAATTCAATAGTTTACATTTTTTGTTTCAATGTAATTTTCCTAAAATTGAGGATTTCCATTACAATATTTGAATATATGTAAATAAATGTACATGATATGAGTCTATTTTATAAAAAAAACTCATCCATTTTGTTTTCATTCATTAATATCCAATTTATACATTTTAGCCTAGAAATTAATATCCAAAAATTAAATTCAAATGCCTCAAGCACTAAAATATAAATTTAATGGATCATAAGAAATATAAAAATGTTACAGGTATTTTAATATTCCTAAATTTTATTTCCAAAACATAAATAGTTATGGAAATTAAAACAAATTAATCTATAAACCTAAAATAAAACACCATTGGTTCATCATTAATATTTATTTTTCAAAGCATTTATCAAATGATATATTAACCAGGATATCATATAGGCCAACTATAGGTGTCAAACCCTTATCGGTATTTGGTCAATTGTGAATCCCAACTATTATTCAATATGAGAGAGTTTCTCACCCATTATATGCGATAACCATTTTGTGAAATATATTTATTAAATGTCTATATTTTTTCAAACAAAATTATGATTGAAATACTTGAAATAAATTAATCATTAAATAATCTTTTTATTATTGTTATCAATACAACTTATATTTTATATGGTTCAACAATGTTATTTATCTATTATTAAAATTTTATTAATTATCACATTAATAATAAAGGCTATCAAAAACCTAATAATTTTATATTATATATAATGGCATTAACATTCAAGAAATTTTTAAATTTAAAAACATACTTTCTTAAAATTTAAGTAAAATATTCTTAGTCTTGGTAGAATCCAATCAAATTAATAATAAAATACGTTTTTTTTTAAATTAATAATGTGATCATCATTAAACTCATAAACTAATGATTGTATATATAACTATTATTATTTTTAAATACAAATATAATGGAAAAAATATCCAAAGATGATTTAGGATTCTTCAAAAAAAATAAAGTCCCGAAATATAATTATATTTTGTTATTTGGCTACAATACATAAATAAATATTTTATTTCAAATAGGTCCTTCAATGATATAGTATTTATAATAGGTAATTATTTATTACAAAATATTCATATCCTTTGTAATTGATTATAAATAATGTTTCAATTGTCTGTTGCACACCCCCCAAGAGTGTGAAACCAAGTGCTTATTAAGGATCATTTGGGATTTTAAGGTAATGCTTGAGGGAATCCTAACACATCATTATCAGACATATTACCCCATAATTATAAATGTTCTAGATCCACAAAAACTTTTAGTACTTATACAAATATTTATTACTATAATGAAGAACATAATCTATTCTCTAACAATTTATAATGATTTTATTATATATATATATCATTAAATTCTATCATAGTATTATGTTACATAGTCAATGAATTTTTAAATATAGTTCCCATGGAATGTAATAAACATGTCCTAAATGAAACTGTAGTGAAACAATCTTCTTCATCCAAAATTATGTGTCTGGAACCATTATATTTTCTTATGATACAATTAATAACATCATAACGTAATGAAATGTTTAGTACACTAGGAGATCCAAATATAGGGGAGAGTTTTATATTATAGTTGAATACTAAAATTACCACATAATTGTTTTCAAGAGTATCATTATTCCCTATGGCTCATTCAATCATATCAATCATAGTAAATTTTATGGAATCACTGGGGAAGTGAAAAAATAATGTTGAGATCAAATTCTAATCATTTTTAAGTAGAGATTAATAATTCACGAATAATTTGTCATAATCAATATAAAAATGTAATAATTGAAAATGCATTTTATTTTTATAACTTGATATTTTTTAAACAAAATAGAAAGGTTAATAAGTGAAATCATATTCAATTTAAATTAATAGATAATGTATAATCAATATGTAATGGTAATTAAATGATAATACATTTCATTTACATGACTAAAAAAGGCATAACGTGTATGTAATTTTAAATAAAAATAATTAAAATTTATATATAGAAATTTGTATTAACCAAGATTGAAGTACATGGACATTATGTTCCATTTTCAGAATACATAATACATTACAAAAATATATGCCAAAATACCATATTAGTTTAGTTCCTTTGGAATCACGGAGCATAATCTTTTAACATGGTGAAAGATATTCAACATCTCCAATAAAAAACATCCACTTAGTTTACTACCTATTAAATTTCATTATATCTTGGGGAAAGGAAGACATAAAATGGATGACAACAATTGATCAGTAAGGGTAAAAATATAGAACAAATAACAATCCATAAACATAAGAATCTAATGGAATTAACATAATGTTAAAATATGAAAATATTATGTCATGATATAAATATTTCAAGTACGTTAGAAATAGATCATGAAGGAAAATTAACCATGATTAAATTTCAGTGTCAATGAACCTGGAATTGTGGAAAAAAATCAGAACATAATATTATTTCCATAGTAGCCAAGGCATTACTACCAAGACCATCATAATGGACAATGTCCATTACTGAACTGGGTTCACATTTCATTCATACCATGTATTACTAAACTGGACTTACATGTCATTCTATTAATGCCTATCTCAAGAGATATAAATCCATAAACAATGAATTGGAGGGATATATATGTTACATCCATCTCATAATGAGATATTTCTCACATGTTTCACAAAACAAAAACCAGTCACCATAGCATAAACGAACTAACAAAAAATGGGTTTCATAAATATCATTACATCATATCATAATCCGTATAACATAAATGGATTTCATAAAAATTATTAATTAATAAAAAACAATTTTATATAATAATATTAATAGAAACATAATCCAAAGAAATCTTATAATGAAAATAATATTGATAAAAGACTCGATCTAAATTATGGAGGAATATATCAATCTTCATGAAAATTGTTTTCTGTTGTCGAAATGTCGTGCAATTTTAAAAGGTTATAATATAGTTGAAAATAAACATAAGGTTTTTAGAATAATTTCTGTTGAAATAAGGCATTATGATGATGTAAAAAACTAGACATGTCATTTATGATCAAAAACGTTTCTCATACCAATGCTGGAAATGTCAAAAAGTACCCCGTATAGAAAATGAATGAAATATTCCTTCTATATATTAATAAAAAATCAACAACATGTAAAATTGAATTTATAAATTTATGTAATAATATTAATAATATTATATATTTTGTAAAAATGGGTGTGAATAATTAAAATTATGTATTAAATAGTAACGAATGAACAATGACGGATAATGATGAGATTACATTATTACCCCTTCTCTTATGCTTAATATTCCTAGTTTATATCGGAACCTTTTGTATTGTGAATTTAATCATGTTATAAACATGTAATAGAACAACAATAAAATTTTTTAGATCTTATTTTATTCACTTACGACATTACATTACCTGTTCATTTATCAATTTAATGTTTAATAGACGTTTTGAGTCATAATAATTTTATTATTCGTATGTGTGTTGAATTTTTATTATCAATATTATTAAATATTTAATGATTTAATTACTTCTAGATTGCTAAAAATGATTTTTTATATCACATATATTCCGAAAATATATATATATATATATTTAATTGATAGAAAAAATAAACAGAATACACTTATTGGTGAAAAAATATCCATATTCAATTTTCTATTAAAAATTTTGAAATTATAAATAAAAAATAAAATGTATTATACTTATGGATTTATACTATTCAATAAATTATAAAGAGTTTTATTTAATATGGGAATTATCAGAACCTGTTTAATTAAATAATAGATTGTGGTGACAGATTCTTACCAAAAGTAGACATTCCTTTCATATTCATAGAATATTATATATGAAATTTTATAGAATTCAATTTCTCCATTAAGAAAACACATTATATAGATGTTTTTTAGATTAGAAAATAATAACTACACATGTATTGAGAATATAGCACCTCAATCCTTTGATTATATAATTTAGGATGATAATAAATTATTATAATTTTTATTCTAATTATTCAATTTTTTTCTATATATTTATAATAAATAGAAATATAGAATGAATTTTCACTTCTGTGAGCTATAAAAATGAGTAATATGAATGTATAATTTTTTTAATAATTATATAATAATAATTATTTCACATAGACAATAAATTTATTGTATTCCAAACAAATACATGTGAACCAATGAATTTGGTTAAGAGGACAACAACTTTTTGTGTTTGAATATTATATTTGTTTCCATCCATTTTGTTATGCATTGCACAATTTAACAATTTAGAAATATTTTTCTCTATATCCTTAAATAAATAAAATCTAGTTATCTTTTTATGTGAGTGTTTAGTATAGAAACCTATCTGTATATGTCACAACCAATGCATTATTTTAATGGAACTTGGGATGTAAACAATTTATGAAAATTATAATTCGAAATTGACAGTATAATAAATATAATTTCTAAAAGTATTAAAAAGTAATGTATGATTGGAACCATAAATTGTAAAATACTCTTATTAAAATTTAATATTATAATCATCATAAAATAATTTGTATATCATAACCATTATATATTTTAAAAATTTATTACAAAAAACATTGTAAATTAAAATATATTTAGAGTTACTGATATGATTAATTTCAATTATATTTACTTTTTTGTTATAGGTAAATGATATACTTTCACCATCCACTTTTGGTAAACTTCTCATGATTGAGTAGTCAGTAATAATGAAAATGGAATATCCATTACCAAAATAACATAGATTTATTCTTGATATTTAATCTATCAACATATATAATATCAACAATGAAATGATTTTTATTCCCCTGATTTTAGGGTTAGGAATAAGTTAGATAATATATCATTTATAATTCTTATATTATTTTTAGGGATTTCATATATAAATTATAATATTATTTTTAAAATATGTATTAATTGGTCTATTGTAATGATAAATTTTCACATACCCTTAAAATCATTTAGAATTACAGATTATAGTAGTATTCCATGAGATACAGTCAATGTAGATGATATTCAACATCCCTTTTTCTTTTGTTTGTTATATGTATAACTAAATACATATAATGAATTTCCCTATAAATAATATAATTTATTTGATACCTAACATTACATTGAACACTATGTTTAACCAAAATATTATATTATATTAAAATAATAATATTTTTTACAGTTTTAATGTACCAGTTAAAATGGTGGGAATGAAGATGATTAAATATTTTATTAGATATATATAAATTTCTTACTCAACTTTTTGTAATATAATATTATACTTAAAAAATAAATTGTAACAAAAAAAATATTTATTTTTATTTATGAAAATATATTATTATTACATTATATTAACATAAAAAATACTATTTTATAAAGGTAGCATTATTTTCTAAATAATAATTATAAAATTACCATAATTTAAAATGTGATAAAATTATGGAAAAGATGTATTTTTTTTGTTAATTGTGAAAATTTATAATTTTATAGAAAAATATGTTTAAACTGATCAACTTTTTTAAAATGTTTTGATGGTAAATTTAGTTTTATTATCTTTTAATGGATCCAATTCATTACATTTTAATCAATTCCATGTTTTAATTTAGAATAAAAATATTATTAAATATAAAATTACATTATCATGAAAAATTATTTTGGTGCACAGAATGTGTTTTTATATTAATAAATGAAATGGATTAATATTGTTGAATGAGTTAAATTAAATATATATATATATATATTATAGTAAATAATTTTTTTAGATTAATCTATTCTTATTGTAGACGTGGGATGAGAAAAATAAATTTATGCTTAGAAGTAGTATTTTCTATAAAAAGAGGAATTCATCTAATATTGATAATTTATATTAAAATTATTTACCTCCAATTTTTAGTATTCATATTGATAAAATTTATTCCATATTGGGAATATGGATTTTCATATTTTTTAAATATTCCTCTTTTATTTATGGGTCAATATAAATAGTTACCATCGCAAAATATATCACTTAATAAATGGTAAATCATTTAATTTAGGTTAAAAATAAATGATAAATTCATATTTATATCATTATGATCCCTTACACATTAGTTAACATCAAAACATATCTTATTAGGCTCAAAATAGAGTTTATTAATGGAAATGTTTCCATGAAAATGATTTATGTAATATATAAATAAATGAAAGATACAAAAAGTCACTACCTTTTTTTAAATATATGCTATGTGTCTACCTTGGTAAAAATGAAATTTAGGAACAAATATAAGGAAATAAATTTACATTACTGAACATAATATCATGACATAAAAATATTAATAATTTTTTGTAATTATATAATGACATTAAATTTTTCCATCAACATGAGTGCAATATTTCTCCAATAAATAATATATATATATATATATAGAATTTAGAAATACTAGGATTTTTATATATTTATTGATAATATGTGAGACATGAATTTTAAAGATTTATTTGTTATATTAGTGTTATTTTAATTAATTACATTCTTATTCCATACTTTTTATAAGGTATATAACGTCAAATTATGTTAATTGGGTTCGAAATGAAATTACAGTTGATAAATAAAAAATAATATATTATTTAATCACATAAAGTTTATAAAATACATATATACATCAAAATTAGTGGTCATGGGTTGAATAAATCATCCATGGTCCCTTTATGGGTCAATTTTGATTTTTACTATCAATATTATCACATAAATGTTAAAAAAAGATCACTATTATAGAAATTAGAAAAGGGTTAAAGAATGGTTAAAAAATATAATGGTGAAAATATGATCGAATGATTTCTAAATATTATTTGATTAAATTATTATTATTATTATTCACCTCATTTTTATTCTTATAAATTTTAATTCTCTAGGAAATCATGATTAATTGACATTAATTTATTAATTTAAAAAAGTCTAAAATTGCCCCTCCACTCAATAATAAATGTTTACCTTAGATTATTATCATAGTGAAAAATTAACCCATATTGATCAAGAATAAAAAAAAATTCACATATTCAATCGCATATATAATTTTTATATCTGATTTTATTCCCAAACATCCATCCCCCTAGACATTAACAGTGTATATAATAGAGATATTTCAAAGAAGTTGCAAACTCCTTAATGAATCAGCCTCTTTTTAATTATTATTATACCTCTTATAAATATATTATATTTTTCATGATATATAAAATTATTTTTCATAAATATAATAATATTATATTATAGTTTACAAAAAACAATTATTCACCATCTATTAATCAAATAGAAGGTGACAATATTTCTCATGTGTACGTACGACTTGGCATATCAATGTAACGATATAACTCATTTCACACAACCATATTTTTTTAAAGAGTAATATGATGGGATCAACGAAGATATGTGATAATTATTAAAATTTTATTCATTTTTAATTAAAATATAATTTCTATATTATTATCTTCTATACTATGAGGAAAATAGTAATCTGTATCACGTGTATGTGGGGACTACAACCTTCATAAAGTAATGCTATTCGATTTTCATTTCTTTTTGGCATTGATCATAATTATAAATGATTTAATGATAATTAATTTAATATACAATTAAATATTTATTCAAGAAATTTGAGAAATGATTTATATATTCATCATTACATTTATCAAAAAAATTAAAATAACATTCTTCTGTGAATATGGCCCACCGTCTCTATGAGCATTGTAATTAATGTTTCTCAATATATATTTTATTATTGAATGCATAAAAGTATATAATGAATATATATTATATAAATATCATTATTAAAATTACTTTTATGATAAAAATATTATCAAACTATATATACCTAAACTACTAATCTACAACACACATGGAAAATGAAGTAGATATCACCCAAAATAGTGATTCTAAAAATGATTTGTAAAAATCTGGTGATAAATGGTAAAAATTAAATAATATATAGTATAATATACATTAAAATTGTTATATATGTTTAATAAATCTATTTTTTATAAATTAATTTCTGATATGTATGAACGAAGTTGAGCCAATGTTAAGTGATTTTTCTCTCTTTTACTTCAGTGAGATACATTCCATATTCAAATCATGATTACTTTATATAAGGAATATATTTCCCATGAATTTCATTTATCGTGATTCTTATTGATGTTATTGGGATAAAAAAAATACATATATATTTTATTTGTTTAATTTGTATTTTCATACAAATTTCAACATTACGATAAGGGATTTATGTTATTATCTCAATATTTTCCAAGATTATTTATAGTTAAGTTATGATGAAGCAAGGTTATAATTTATCTCTCAGGGAAATCAAATTTATTATTATCATATCATTATTTCATTATTATACATTTTTTCCATTCATTTTCCCTCCTTATGTCCTCAACATATAGAAATCAATATTTAAGGAAAATGGATATTATTTCTCTTACTGGTCGAAAAATCCTTTCTATCGATATTTATGGATTTCTGAAATATATGAAATAATATTTTCTATATTATCTGATGATATTATAAATTCATTTATTACAATTTTTTATGAATTTTTAAATTCATCAAACGATATGTAAAGTATCAGAAATTTCAATGAAAATATTTTCTTAAATTCATTCTAATTTTTCAAGCCCATAGTTTCTGATGGTGATAGATTCTGAGGCATAGTGTGCCCAGAATCAATTTCTGATGTTTTGTTTAGGTACGTTCAACAAACGTATGTGCGGGTTTTTCTATATTTTGAATCGGTGCTCAGATTTGAAATATGATGACACCGATAAACTCGTAGCGCCAGTATTCTATTATGGAGACCTCTACCTCAGTTGCGTTCGGATGAGAGTGGTTGTTAATTTTGGGGGTTCTTAACAAATTAAATAAAGTTATTTGTTTCATAATTTTATTTGGATGGTGGTTATTTTCTCCAACGGGAAGTTGAAGGTGAGTCCCACCCCTATATAGCCTCCCATGGGAGGATATTATGTGGCAGGGCCCACACATGCATCTAACCCTTCAAATCCTCTTTAACTCCGTAAACCCCTCTCTCAACTTTTGAACACCAACATTATGGTGTAGCCTTTCCATTTTTGACTCATAATGTTTGCGACAAAAGATTAATTAATGCCTTTATTAATTATTTTGTGGAATCATGAATTAATTTGAATTGTTTTGAAATCCATGGCAATATTAAAATTTTTCAGACCCTTTTATTTTATTTTTCGTGGAAAATATTCCCTTTGGAGACTTTGGAGAATTAGAAGGAAAGCATTCTTCCGACGAAGAATGCGAAGAAAATCTTCCTCTCCAACAAAAAAATCCCATCCCTTTCTTCAACTGGGGAAAAAACGTGAGGTGAAACCCACGGGGAATGCACGTCTTCCTTCCACTTCCTCTGCATCGATGAAGAAGACACCGCCCGTGAAAAACATCGCCAACAATGAAACATCCTCCTCAGATGCACCCTGACGTCAATGAATCGACGTCGTCGTCAACAAACGATCATCGAATCAAGGTATGTAGTTTTGTATAATTTTAATAGAATAAAATTATTCCCTCATTCATGATGAATGATATAGTTTGTCTTTGGCCTTTTGTTATCTCCTAACGGGGTGGGAGCGGGACGAACGGACATGGCTTGTCGACCCTACATAACTTCTTATTTGAATTGACAATGGAGGCGGAGCCGATAGGGAATGGTGTCGTCACACAGCGTCGGAGGAAGAGGCCACGACTATGAGGCGGTGGCGACCGAAGGCGGCAGCAACTGAAGCCACGGCCAGGCTGGGCCGTGGCTGGGGTGGACCAGTGCTGTCGTGCCGGCAGCATGGGGGAAACTGCGGCCCGCATCCATCGGCTGCTCGCATTAGTCGAACCATTCGTCCACGTGTTGGCCGGGATGGAGGACCGCAGCGCTGCGCTACAGAGAAGACAACGGCCCACAAATTGCGGTGCGCTCGGTGGCCGAACTGGCCGGCCACCAACCAGACAGTCTGAAGGAAACCACAACGCTGTTTGGCACCGCGTGGGAGGAATAGCGTCCCATTGTATGAGCCCCTCGCACCAGATAGAACCGGCCAGCTTCGCCCTTCCGGGCAAGGAGAGGCGGTGTTGCTCGACGCCGCTGGGCGAACTAGACAGGCCCACTCCGCGGGCCGGGTCCTCCGGTGGGCCACACCCCACCGGTCCAGGTAGAGCCCCAGCCAGGTCAGAGCTTCCAAACTGGACCGAGCCGACACCCAGCTGGGTCGAACCCACCAAACCACATTGGGCTGACCCGCCAGCCCACTGGGATTGATGGGACATGCCCGTTTCTCTTAAACGTGAATAACTTCTAGACCGTGCGTCCGATCGACCCGACGTCTGCGGCACTCAGACCCTTGTGACTAGGTGGTTCTTTTTTCTATACTCTTAATGAGTTTTGGATGTCTTTGGAAAACATCCGGGTTTGGATCATGCATAAAACCAACCGGGCCCCTATAAAGAAAAAGCCAATAACTCTCAGATCAGGTGTCTGATTGACGCGTCATCTGTCACTTTGTGTTTAGTTTGATGAGACAAAACATTGGGATACATCAACTCAGTACATCGTGATATTTTATGTATCGACCCACATTCTAGGGGAGTAGACCCTCCAGGAATCGAGGGTGCTATGTGTGGGAAACCTATAGTTGGCTGCAACTACGACGACTACTCCACAAGAATCGTGTCTGGGTTTGATGACGACGACTGATGTACTGGAATCTCGTGTGGGTTCGATAGTTCTAGATTCTGTACCAGAATCCTTTGTGGGTTCGATAGAATAGCTGGTCCTATATCCTGTCTGGGTACTGCAGCTCAGATGAATTATAACAGGTCCTATATCCTGTGTGGGCCCGACATCATAGACGAGATAGCTGGATGGTTTCCTGTTTGGGTCTGACAGCATAGCTGGTCTTGTATCCTATGTCGGTCTGATATCTTAGATAATTCAGTGGCTACATCTTATCATCTATATCTATCTACTATTGTGGATTACCTATGTGAGATGAGTCATGTCATCAACAATTATCAGCATGGTGACTAACATTACATCCTATGTGGAATTGTTTTGTTCTTGGGCACGTGAAATAGAGCCAGACTGAGATTGGTAACTTAGCTATATGTATAGGCATATACCTAAGTAGGTTTGGATGACACTTCATGTTTGAATCATTCTTATTTTGTTTATCCTTATTGGATATTGTGAGATCTTGCGGGTCTCTGGGTCCCTACTGAGTATCGTTATACTCACCCCTATACGGGCTATGCCTGCACCTCGTTGTGTTGGATGCAGGTGATAGACATCGCTGATGGAGGTCAAGAGCACCATGTCTGGACGGTATGCGGAGGTGGACCTTGCGATGATTCATCACACAGAGGATATTGACAGATGTGAGCGCTAAGGTGGCCATATTTATATACCCTTCATGTAGGAATCCCCAGAGGATGATCCATGAGCTTCTCTTTACATTCATATATTTGCCCCTTTTTACTTGTACTTGTTGTTTAGTTGGGTTTGTATACTGGCCCATTTACATTCCGACACACTCTTTTGTATTTACTTTTACATAGTGTTTACTTCTTGTAGATTACTCAATTGTGTATTTTTCAAATTTATAAATGTAATTCCTTCCTAGCTTTGGGGTTTACGCCTTTCATGCTAGTCGCCAGCCCCAGGCATATGGAAGGCAGGCTTTGCATAGTCACGGCACGGGCCCTGAGGATGGGTCCTGAAAATTGGTATCAGAGGTGGTCGGCTCTACTGCGGAACTTGGACTATGTTTCTTTTAACGGAAATAATGTTAACTATTTTGAGTATGGTTATCAGTTTATGGAAATCGGTGTTGGTGTGGCGGCTGACGTATCCATACACTAGGACACTGACTTTTGATTACCAACTCAGTGCATGAAAACAATGATTGTGTGTGTGTTTCCATTGAAAAATTTTCCTTTATGATTACTCTGTGTCTGCTCAGCAACTATATTGTTTTGATAGTTGCACACCTGTTTTTTATCAGGATGGCCCCACGAAGGCAGCCAGTTGGGGTTATGAAGTACAAACGAGATGGTATCCCACCTAGCGATGAGGACTCAGTGCAGGGCCCCACCACAATGGAGGCGCCCGCGGTACCACTACCTGCTGGTCCACTAATACCACCATCCCCATCAGTAGTGAGTGCACGCTGCCTGAGTGCGCTGCACATGTTACAACAATAGAGGCCGCCTAGGATACGGGGAGTGACAGACCCACAAGCAGCTGAGGATTGGGTGGAGGCTATCATGAGAGTTTTCAGATTGGTAGGGGCACCATTTGACCTTATGGTGATCCTTTCAGCGAGTCTCCTGCACGTAGATGTAGGAAGATTGTGGAGCCTGATTCTCTAGGTGCATTATCAGGCATCACTACTCTGGGAAGACATTGACATCCTGTTTCAGGCAGAGTATGTTCCAGCCACCCTTTGGGTGGTGTTGATTCAGGAGTTACTACATCTGCAGTAGGGTAACATTAATGTAGCTCAGTACTCAACGAGGTTGACCGACCACTCAAGCTACTCCATAGATATGGTGTTGGACCTATTTTTCAGGGCTCGAACCTTTGAGCAGGGACTCAGTCATGAGGTCAGGGCTTCCACGATTCCCCACAACATTCCGACGCAGGCGGGGTAACTGGAGAGATCCCATCTAGTTGAGATTATTCTCATTGAGCAGTCACAAGTATCGAGACCCACCATAGGGTGACACATAGAGTAGTCGTCTCCAGCTGGAAGGAGATAGAATTCACATAGGACCAATCGGACCACACCATTAAGTGGGCGATCCCAGGATACAGGTTCAGTTGTGTGGGGAACACGAGACAGAGTCATCTATACAAGGAGCAGGTAGTGGTTTGCATGCGGCGGGCAGGGCCACATGGCTCTGACTGCCCATCCCTCCATGAAAATGATCACCAAACAGTTGAAGGACCTCCCATGCAGATGTATAGGTTCAACCGTGGTGGTCTTCTGGTAGCATGCAGACGTTGTAGTGGAGCTGGCCGAGCAGCGGGTGGTGGAAGATGTTTCGAGGCTCTACCACCAGCACCACCATGAGTTACACCCCCGACCACAGGGTTCTAGTAGACAAGGGAGAGCTGAGATCCCCTAATTCAAGTCTTACGACCACGGAACACCTGAGATGACTCGAGGTACTATCTGTGTCTACTCTACCCTTTTTGGAGTACATATAGACACATGTGCGAGTCATTATTTCATTTCTGCTTCCCTTGTTCAGAGCTCGGAGGTTCCAATGGAGCCATTGGCCCGTTCTTTACGGCTAGAGACTCCTACGGGAGCAGACTCAATGATTATGCATGGGTGCCTACAGTGTCAACATACTCTAGGAGGCGAGATCATTAGCTGTGATCATCTTGTAGCAGCATCGAGGCCTTACGGCGTCATCTTTGTTATAGATTGGTTATCTATAGTCCATGCACAGTTTGAGTATATGAGATGCAATGTTCGGTGTGTCCATGCAGATGGAACTAGGTTCACCATCACCGGTGAGAAGGGAGCCTTTCAAGCGCAGGATGGACTTACGCAGAGGATGTGGTAGCCGATCACACATCAGTTGGCTAGTCTCATCCTCGGAGCGGTTGATGTGTGGAGTCCGAGTTTCCCTATTGCGGTGGATCAGTATGCATATGTTTTTCTTGATGATGTTCCAGGACTACCTCCTCGCAGAGAGGTTGTAACACCCCAATATTTCATAGTGTGTTATTTATTCAAAATAATTCAATAACTTGCACTACACGCAACACCGAGTTCAAGCGCACCATGACTTACCAAACAAGCCGTTCAAAAAAGGTTATGAATAGTATTAACTAAATTTTAAACTTTATATAATCCTTATAATTTTAGAATCCATATTATGAGTTTCTTAGACATAATGTAAGAACAAATTCATCTTCAGTATTGTAGTTTTACCAACTTTTAATAGTGAACCCTTTTTAAATAAAATATTTTAAATTTTTTGACTAAATGGGGACATCAAAAAAATTTAAAATAAAACATCCCAAGCTTCGACGGTACGCTTTCCTTTGAATAAAACAGTAGCGTGTGTTGTACGCAACTTCGAGTTTTAACACACACCATAACCGATCAAACTAGCCGTTATGAATAGTAATACTTAATTTTTTGAAATTATATATATTTTATATTTCAAAATGGACTTCATTTTTGGATTCGGAATATCAAATTTAGCCTAAGGTGAAATTTTGGTACTTTTCGGATAACTTTCATATTTTGATGAATAGTAAAAATTACTAAATTTTAATTAAAAACAACTTTTTTAATCAAAATAATTAATAGTGATAAATTATGAATTTGAGTGGTTTTAAAGTATATTTAGAATATATTTTTACCATTTAATATAATTTTGGTCATTGGACATAATATTACAATTAAACCGAACATAAACAAGTGTCAATCTTTTGATAGTTATTATCTCTTAAAAACACGCTTTTTGTTTTGACAGCGGGAATTAATTTTAAATTAACTTCTGCCACTTCTGTGTTTTGAATTTAGAAAAATGGATTCCATATTTGGAATCAGGATTTTCAAATTGTGTAAATAGGTAACTTTTATTTTTAGACATTTTGAATAATTACTGCGGTAAATATTTTATTTACCATGGTTAAGTTTAAATCCGGTAAATAAGGGTTAAAAAATAATATTATAATAATACTAAATTACCCTAAAACGTGTCTTAACCCTATTGGTTGAGACATGGTCGACCATGGGCATCTTTGGGTCAATTTTGGGATCCCATGGATCCACTTGTAAGTGATAATGACACTTTATTTTAATTAAGTTAAAATGAATACAAAAATGGCATAAGCTTACATCTTTTAAAAGAACAATTTTTACATAGGGTTATACATTTTGGATTTTCGATTATAAATATTCATTAGAAATCTAAAAAGATTTCCTACATAATGATATTTTATTTATAATTTTTAGACATCAAATAATTTAAATTATTAATGACACAATAATGATGCAATGTTTACCTCATTAATAAATCATTTAAATAAATAAGATTATAATGATTAAAATATTATCTAAAACCTGTCCAATTCTTATTGGTTGATGTTATTTAGAATATTATTCAACGTATCTTCGACCTCAATGATTTTTGGACCATTATAAACCGAATATAATTATATTATAAAGTAATACTTTCACTCTTTCCTAAAGAGCCCCTCCTCTCCCTTATAAAAGGAGACCACTTCTACTCATTCCTCACACCTCTCAAGCCACTTGGCTCGTCCAAACTCTGCCCAACTAAGCTCCCCACATCCCTCTCCTCCTCCTTGAAGCTTCCCCTTAGGCAGAAAGCATTTCAAGAAGTCCTTTGGTTCCAACCAAAGTGAGTTGCCTAAATTAAAGGTAACATTTTCTCTTAAATTATTTTCAATTATTTTGCTTCTCCAACCCCCAAACTCTTTTTATTTCCTTTATTTTGTAACAACACCAGTATCCAAAATATACTAGGATGTTGTTATAAGAAGGATTCAAACTACACATTCACACAACTCCATCTAATGGATGATGAACATAATGTTTCTGTGGATGGAAAACTAACGCCTCACGAAACGATGATTGTTCAAATACATCTTACCGCCTCTCATGGTGGCCAATAGGATGGCACTGTAATTAAATATGATATTAATGATATATATTTTTTATATAAGCTTATGTAATTCCATTTTATTTCATACAATTATTCGTTTCATGTTTTATATACATACGATAATTTCATTTGAGGAAGTGTGGACTACCGCCCCCTTAAAATGATATGACTCGTTCATACCACACATGGAACGTATAAAGGATGGTGTTAATGAACTTAAGTAACATATATAAAATATTATATTTTACTGGAATAGTAATATACCTATGTATCATTTGGAGTCGATTCTTTTAAAATAAAAATTAAATGGAAGTAGCGTTCGTGCGTACGTACGGACTACCGTCTCCACGAACACGATGAGATTCATTCTCCATCGTATCCATTCAAGTATAATTATCATTTGTTGATTTAAAAATGATGTTTAAGGACTTTATACCATTCTGGATATGAATAATATAAATCCCATTAATAACGAATATGGCTCACATAACAAAGAATATAATGTAAAATGAACCCGTTAACACCTGAAATGACGATAATTCTAAGATATTATTAACAAATCAATGTTAAAAGATCATATATGATATCATATTAAAGTAACTGATTCTTGTATTATTCAATAACAATTATTTCACCATTATACAGGAGGTAAACCTACCATCGACCAAGGAAAAAGTACAAAGTAAGGGATTCTCTTATCTCACTTTCAATTCCGTGAGATTTCCATTGTTCGCTACTAAATTATTGAAAGTGGTGTATTGTGTACTTCCATTTGATATATATTATCATGATTCACTTTATATTCATGTTATTCTGTAAATCATTTGGTGGTTATTAACTTTTGGCCATGCGACTCAGTTGATTAACGTGGTAAGGGGTTTCTTGTCTCACTTTTAATTCCATGAGAATTCCATTGATCACCACTTAATTATTGCATGTGGTGTATGTGTACTACCCATGATTGTATTCATTGTGTAATATACTTTATTTTATGGGTATTTACATCATCATGGTATGATCTTTCTTTCATGGGTGTTTGATTCTTAAGTTACCTAATCAATAAGGGAATTTGAGATTTCAATTTCCACTCATTTGGCTTTACGCATATTTCATTGATTATATTACCCCAAGATTATGTGTGGAATCACTATTCATTTGATTATGTCATAATTTCCACTCCCCTTCCTGTGGATATAAGTTTGATACACATAATCACTCAATTGATAATTCTCAATTCATTGATATGAATTTGATAAGAGTAATTTTAACTCATTCTCCATTTGTTGAGTTAAACATCCAATTCGTTGGTATTGTTTTTACAAGAATATGTGTGAATATCCTTTGATTGATTTACACTGAATATCCAATCATATTTAGTGTATTTATATTTTTCGCACATAATTATGTCGTTGATTTATCCTTAACCTAAGGATACAACCTTTATGAGAGATTTCATCTCAATTTACATTCCATTGAGACTTCTTTGATGATATACACCAAATCACTTTTATGTGGTGTATATAATGTACTTTGACATAGTATATCATGAATTCCTTTATTCTCATGATATTACAATGTTTTGATTACCTCAATTATTTGTATTCAAGTGTCTCTCTTTTGGTTAGAAACTCTATCCAAAATACCATTTTAAAATGTTTTAAAGAATTATTCTTCTAAATCATGCTCATTAATGTCCATATTTTAAAAATGGTTTTAAGGATTTATTTTTATGGACATTAAAGTTTTAAAATTTAAAATCCTTTTAAAAGTTTCAAAGTGGTATGGGACACTTTGATTCAAAAATCTATTTTTGAATGACTTCTTGACAAATAGTGTGACTTTTAAAAGTTTTCAAGAAAAGGGGGATATTTCTCTCAAATAGTTATGATGATTATTTTCATCTATGTCAACATCCTTCATTATTCATGATTGAGGTTAATGTGATACAATACAATCTTCCATATTGTATCAAATGAGTTATATTTGACTGTGGATGTTCTATTTTTATACCATTCACGGTTTGTGGTTAAAGTATTGACATTTCGTATGCTAGTTTTAATACGAATGTTTATTTTATGCTTAAACCTATTCATATGAGGAATGCATTGGACTTAATAAGTGACGGGTGGAGCCCGCTATAGCTCCTCGATGCATCGGTAGGTCTCATGAGACAAACTAGTGTCTTGGCACAAGGCCTTGGCAAAATCTTATTTGTAGTCTTGGCATGAGGCATTGGCTATGTGGTTATGATAGTCTGGCATTATTTATTCCATCATTATGAAAGTGGTTATTGATATTGCATGTGATCATTCGACTAGTAGAATATCCATGTGAGTAAGTAAATGGCATTATTTCATTTTACCTTTTCCATTTTATGCTGAAGTTCAAGTTTCAAAGGCTTTTGTTTCAGTTATAAAATGCCTTAAGTGTTTATGCTTATTTATGAATGCTTCTGCTATAATGTTATCCTTACTGAGCATCCGAGCTCACCCCTTTCAATGTTTTTTTTTCCAGGATTATGAAGAAGTAATTTATGAATGACCTGCAGGGATAGTATAAGGGGATATGAAGACAATATGTTTTTTTTATGATGTAATGTAAAAATTTATGGATGTATCTAGTTATTCCAAGGCTACTAAACTAATCGGTCTTTCGAGACTTGATCTTTCTCATGATCATGCCAATGTTATGTAATAATGCACCAACTCTGGGTAACTAGGGTCGGGGCGTTACAGTTGGTATCAGAGGAAGTTTAGTACAAACCTTGGTAGCTAGATTTAGATAAACTCTGATTAGAGCACGTAGACCTAAGATGAACTTTGAGGATTAGTATAAAAGAACTTCCTAGAAATTTGGTATTGTAGAGATTTTGTGAGTTTTCTGAGCAATACATCCCTGTCTGGATACGAGCAGGTAGAGGCGGCTCTGGCACAGATGTACCTAGGGATAAAACCCGAAAACACCGCTTTGAGGTAGACTCGAACGGGAACTGGTGCACGACAACGGTCCTTGCTGCACTCTTGGTTACGACACTCCCGAGGGATATGCTTAGGATAATTTACATTTTCTTTACAAACCGATTTAAGTAATATATACATAAGATGAGAGTAAATGACCTTGGTTAATCCTAATATGTTTCAAATTGAGAATATGGTGACATTTTAATCTCTAAATGATTTTACGACTACTATTATTCACACAATGCTTTCTGGTTTTAGTCAATGGCTGGATTCCAAGGAAGTCATAGTGACTTTGAGAATTATGTACAAGGTGGGAACGGTGTTGGCAATGAGAAACAAAATGGAATGTTGATAGGCGTAAAAGATATCGTCTTTATGCCAAATCCGTTTTCCAAAAATATGATCAACAACATATATATTAACCAACTCCCAGACTCAACAAGGAAGAGAAAGGTGATAAATGATAAGATCTCCAGCAATGGAGACTATGGAGAAAAGAAACCTCAATTTTCATCATGCAGGAATTGTGGAAAGAGACAACCAGGAAAGTGTCTCAATGGGACAACTAAATGTTTTACGTGCGGGAAGGAAGGACATAAAGTGAAGAATTGCCGAAGAAAAATGAAGAGTACTTTGGAAGAAGATAAAAATGGTCCCAAGAGTCTATTTACAGTCATTTGCCGTAAATGTAGGGGACCTGGCCATTACCCGAGTGAATGTCCTATTTTATAGGATATTTTCTTGCTCAAAGAAGAAGCTATGTGGAAATAAATGGTTGGAGAAAAATTTAAAAAGTATTAGCACTCCTTGTTGATGGGTTTACTTTAGAATAATTTTCTCTTGTATTTGTAACCCCTCAGTTTGCCATTTGAGAATGATATTTGAGGAATAGTTGTCTCTTCTCTTGTGGATATAGGTATAAATAACCATTTGGTTTTATATGATCATTGGGGTTTGAGAAAATGATAAGTTATTATAATTTGGGACGAAAATGCAAAGTATGATATAACATTTGTGGTTAAATTATGTTATTTTGAAAGATTTATCTCATTTTGGTAATATTATAGAATATAGTTTTTGAAAAAGGACAACACGTAGACCGTGTGACAACCCTTCGCGTCGGACAAAGCTGTGGGAATCGAACCCACAACCAAAGTGCGATTGGGATTTATCGCCTACCACTGGACTACGTGAAGTCCCTGGTTAGTATGACTATTTTTTTTGTTAAATGATTTTATTGATCAATAATAAGATGATTTGGGTTCTTATGTATTATCAAATGAATACCCTTGGTATAGGAAAATGATTTGGTGATTAAGTGATAAATATTTTGGAAGATGTTCGTTTTGTTAGGAACACTATATGCCCAAGGAAAATAGAATACAATGAGGTTTCATTTGTAGAGTAATGGTGGATTTTTATCTACATTTTTGTTGTTGATTTATAGTGATTTGGGTTATTTATGGAAATGATTAACCTATAACAGAGAATATGTGATGATGTTAATTACTTTTATGTATGTGAATTTAAGAGTATTTGATGTCATTTGGAGATACAATGTAACATGGGAGACTACATAATCAAATTCTTCTATGTTTTGGGTTTCAATATTAGTTTGGATTATATTAAAGGATTTTAAGGACAATTGGTTATTGAATGGTATCTATTTAACTTTGGAGTATTGTTGGTTTAATTTTAGAAATTAAGATTAGTGCATATTTATCTCAATGAATATCCTTTTGGGGATCATTAGATCATTCACTAACCATTTTGGTTTTGATTAATCTTCAAAGACAATGTAAATATATGGTTTATCCTGCATGGATCATGTGATTCTATAGATGTTTATTCTAGATCTTCCAGTGTGACCAAGTCTTATTGACTACTCATCGTTTAAAAAAAATTGAGTTAGTGGTGGAAATTTATTAAAGAATGAAAATCTACTTAAAATTTAAGTATATCTCATAATGTTCTTAGTCAATATCATAAATGAATTCCTCTTCCTTATGTAATGTAACTTTAAAAAAAAAATGTTGTCCTAGATGGTACCTTAAATCATCACTAATTTATGGATTTGGGATTGTTGGCCTTTTCATAGCCATGTTCTCTACCACTTTCCATCAGATAATTGATGGTTAGATTTCTCCTCCATATCCATATTTTCCTACATGGAACCCTAGTATGTGTTATTTTCGGTAATCTTCATACTTTCCACTCTTTATTTTAAATAGAGGCCTCATTAATTCATTTTTCGATGTGGGATTTCAACTAAGATATTTTGAAATGTCAAAAATGTGTGATCCCAATACCCTATATTTTGTTGAACCGATGGTACTTCAAATCATCATAGATTGATGAGTTTAAGGACCTCAATTTTATACTTGTCTGTGATTGATGACCTCAACCACTACCTATAAATATTTACGTTTTTCCTCCAATTATATGTCTCTAATTTCCACCAATGTTCTCCTAATCGAGATCATAATTTGGTGGTGACCCTTTCATTTCTCTTTTCCTCATATTAAGACTAAATTTTAGTAAACCAATTTCCGATGTGGGTTTTCCCACATATATATTTTCTATTTTCAACCTTTTATTTTCGAAGAACAATTTCAAATTGCGAGGACGCAATTTATTGAAGGAGGGGAGAATGTAACACCCCAAGATTTCATAGTGTGTTATTTATTCAAAATAATTCAATAACTTGCACTACACACAACACCGAGTTCAAGCGCACCATGACTTACCAAACAAGCCGTTCAAAAAAGGTTATGAATAGTATTAACTAAATTTTAAACTTTATATAATCCTTATAATTTTAGTATCCATATTATGAGTTTCTTAGACATAATGTAAGAACAAATTCATATTCAGTATTGTAGTTTTACCAACTTTTAATAGTGAACCCTTTTTAAATAAAATATTTTAAACTTTTTGACTAAATGGGGACATCAAAAAAATTTAAAATAAAACATCCCAAGCTTCCACGGTACGCTTTCCTTTGAATAAAACAGTAGCGTGTGTTGTACGCAACTTCGAGTTTTAACACACACCATAACCGATCAAACTAGCCGTTATGAATAGTAATACTTAATTTTTTGAAATTATATATATTTTATATTTCAAAATGGACTTAATTTTTGGATTCGGAATATCAAATTTAGCCTAAGGTGAACTTTTGGTACTTTTCGGATAACTTTCATATTTTGATGAATAGTAAAAATTACTAAATTTTAATTAAAAACAACTTTTTTAATCAAAATAATTAATAGCGATAAATTATGAATTTGAGTGGTTTTAAAGTATATTTAGAATATATTTTTACCATTTAATATAATTTTGGTCATTGGACATAATTTTACAATTAAACCGAACATAAACAAGTGTCAATCTTTTGATAGTTATTATCTCTTAAAAACACGCTTTTTGTTTTGACAGCGGGAATTAATTTTAAATTAACTTCTGCCACTTATGTGTTTTGAATTTAGAAAAATGGATTCCATATTTGGAATCAGGATGTTCAAATTGTGTAAATAGGTAACTTTTATTTTTAGACATTTTGAATAATTACTGCGGTAAATATTTTATTTACCATGGTTAAGGGTAAATCCGGTAAATAAGGGTTAAAAAATAATATTATAATAATACTAAATTACCCTAAAACGTGTCTTAACCCTATTGGTTGATACATGGTCGACCATGGGCATCTTTGGGTCAATTTTGGGATCCCATGGATCCACTTGTAAGTGATAATGACACTTTATTATAATTAATTTAAAATGAATACAAAAATGGCATAAGCTTACATCTTTTAAAAGAACAATTTTTACATAGGGTTATACATGTTGGATTTTCGATTATAAATATTCATTAGAAAGCTAAAAATATTTCCTACATAATGATATTTTATTTATAATTTTTAGACATCAAATAATTTAAATTATTAATGACACAATAATGATGCAATGTTTACCTCATTAATAAATCATTTAAATAAATAAGATTATAATGATTAAAATATTATCTAAAACCTGTCCAATTCTTATTGGTTGATGTTATTTAGAATATGAGTCATCGTATCTTCGACCTCAATGATTTTTGGACCATTATAAACCGAATATAATTATATTATAAAGTAATACTTTCACTCTTTCCTAAAGAGCCCCTCGTCTACCTTATTAAAGGAGACCACTTCTACTCATTCCTCACACCTCTCAAGCCACTTGTCTCGTCCAAACTCTGCCCAACTAAGCTCCCCACATCCCTCTACTCCTCCTTGAAGCTTCCCCTTAGGCAGAAAGCATTTCAAGAAGTCCTTTGGTTCCAACCAAAGTGAGTTACCTAAATTAAAGGTAACATTTTCTCTTAAATTATTTTCAATTATTTTGCTTCTCCAACCCCCAAACTCTTTTTATTTCCATTATTTTGTAACAACACCAGTATCCAAAATATACTAGGATGTTGTTATAAGAAGGATTCAAACTACACATTCACACAACTCCATCTAATGGATGATGAACATAATGTTTCTGTGGATGGCAAACTAACGCCTCACGAAACGATGATTGTTCAAATACATCTTACCGCCTCTCATGGTGGCCATTAGGATGGCACTGTAATTAAATATGATATTAATGATATATATTTTTTATATAAGCTTATTTAATTCCATTTTACTTCATAAAATGTTTCGTTTCATGTTGTATATACATACGATAATTTCATTTGAGGAAGTGCGGACTACCGCCCCCTTAAAATGATATGACTCGTTCATACCACACATGGAACGTATAAAGGATGGTGTTAATGAACTTAAGTAACATATATAACATATTATATTTTACTGGAATAGTAATATACCTAGGTATCATTTGGATTCGATTCTTTTAAAATAAAAATTAAATGGAAGTAGCGTTCGTGCGTACGTACGGACTACCGTCTCCACGAACGCGATGAGATTCATTCTCCATCGTATCCATTCAAGTATAATTATCATTTGTTGATTTAAAAATGATGTTTAAGGACTTGATACCATTCTGGATATGAATAATATACATCCCATTAATAACGAATATGGCTCACATAACAAAGAATATAAAGTAAAATGAACCCGTTAACACCTGAAATGACGATAATTCTAAGATATTATTAACAAATCAGTGTTAAAAGATCATATATGATATCATATTAAAGTAACTGATTCTTGTATTATTCAATAACAATTATTTCACCATTATACAGGAGGTAAACCTACCATCGACCATGGAAAAAGTATAAAGTAAGGGATTCTCTTATCTCACTTTCAATTCCGTGAGATTTCCATTGTTCGCTACTAAATTATTGAAAGTGGTGTATTGTGTAATTCCATTTGATATATATTATCATGATTCACTTTATATTTATGTTATTCTGTAAATCATTTGGTGGTTATTAACTTTTGGCCATGCGACTCAGTTGATTAATGTGGTAAGGGGTTTCTTGTCTCACTTTTAATTCCGTGAGAATTCCATTGATCACCACTTAATTATTGCATGTGGTGTATGTGTACTACCCATGATTGTATTCATTGTGTAATATAATTTATTTTATGGGTATTTACATCATCATGGTATGATCTTTCTTTCATGGGTGTTTGTTTCTTAAGTTACCTAATCAATAAGGGAATTTGAGATTTCAATTTCCACTCATTTGGATTTACGCATATTTCATTGATTATATTACCCCAAGATTATGTGTGGAATCACTATTCATTTGATTATGTCATAATTTCCACTCCCCTTCCTGTGGATATAAGTTTGATACACATAATCACTCCATTGATAATTCTCAATTCATTGATATGAATTTGATAAGAGTAATTTTAACTCATTCTCCATTTGTTGAGTTAAACATCCAATTCGTTGGTATTGTTTTTACAAGAATATGTGTGAATATCCTTTGATTGATTTACACTGAATATCCAATCATATTTAGTGTATTTATATTTTTCACACATAATTATGTCGTTGATTTATCCTTAACCTAAGGATACAACCTTTATGAGAGATTTCATCTCAATTTACATTCCATTGAGACTTCTTTGATGATATACACCAAATCACTTTTATGTGGTGTATATAATGTACATTGACATAGTATATCATGAATTACTTTATTCTCATGATATTACAATGTTTTGATTACCTCAATTATTTGTATTCAAGTGTCTCTCTTTTGGTTAGAAACTCTAACCAAAATACCATTTTAAAATGTTTTAAAGAATTATTCTTCTAAATCATGCTCATTAATGTCCATATTTTAAAAATGGTTTTAAGGATTTATTTTTATGGACATTAAAGTTTTAAATTTAAAAATCCTTTTAAAAGATTCAAAGTGGTATGGGACACTTTGATTCAAAAATCTATTTTTGAATGTCTTCTTGACAAATAGTGTGACTTTTAAAAGTTTTCAAGAAAAGGGGGATATTTCTCTCAAATAGTTATGATGATTATTTTCATCTATGTCAACATCCTTCATTATTCATGATTGAGGTTAATGTGATACAATACAATCTTCCATATTGTATCAAATGAGTTATATTTGACTGTGGATGTTCTATTTTTATACCATTCATGGTTTGTGGTTAAAGTATTAACATTTCGTATGCTAGTTTTAATACGAATGTTTATTTTATGCTTAAACCTATTCATATGAGGAATGCATTGGACTTAATAAGTGACGGGTGGAGCCCGCTATAGCTCCTCGATGCATCGGTAGGTCTCATGAGACAAACTAGTGTCTTGGCACAAGGCCTTGGCAAAATCTTATTTGTAGTCTTGGCACGAGGCCTTGGCTATGTGGTTATGATAGTCTGGAATTATGCATTCCATCATTATGAAAGTGGTTATTGATATTGCATGTGATCATTCGACTAGTAGAATATCCATGTGAGTAAGTAAATGGAATTATATCATTTTACCTTTTCCATTTTATGCTGAAGTTCAAGTTTCAAAGGCTTTTGTTTCAGTTATAAATTGCCTTAATTGTTTATGCTTATTTATGAAAGCTTCTGCTATAATGTTATCCTTACTGAGCATCCGAGCTCACCCCTTTCAATGTTTTATTTTTTTTTCCAGGATTATGAAGAAGTAATTTATGAATGACCTACAGGGATAGTATGAGGGGATATGAAGACAAGATGTTTTTTTATGATGTAATGTAAAAATTTATGGATTTATCTAGTTATTCCAAGGCTACTAAACTAATCGGTCTTTCGAGACTTGATCTTTCTCATGATCATTCCAATGTTATGTAATAATGCACCGACTCTGGGTAACTAGGGTCGGGGCGTTACAGAGGTAGACATCTTCACTGACCTGTACCCCAGGACAACAGCGATATCTACTCCAGTGTATCAGGTGACTCCCGCAGAACATCATTAGCTGCGGGTATAGCTGTAGGACTTTCAAGGGAAGGGATTTGTCCAACCCAATGTTTCACCCTGGGCATCACCGATATTGTTCAACAATAAGGCTGATGGGAGATTAAGATTGTGTTTTGACTACAGTCGCATGAATCAGGTGACCATGAAGAACAAGTACCCACTCCAGAGGATTGACGACCTCTTTGATCAGATCAAGGGAGAACGATGGTACTCAAAGATAGACATCCAGTCAGGCTATCACCAACTCAGAGTTTGAGACAAGGATGTGTAGAAGACGACCTTCAGTTGTCGGTATGGCCACTATGAGTTCTTGGTTCTTCCCTTCAGCGTAACCAATGCACAAGCAGTGTTCATGAGTCTCACGAACACAATTTTCTAGCCATACCTCAATCTCATTGACACTGTCTTCATCGATGACATACTGATTTAATCGACTACTGAGGTGAAGCATGCCTACCATTTGCAGGTGGTATTGCATACACTCATAGATAACTAGCTTTATGGTTAACTCTCGATGTTCCAGTTCTAGATTCGAGAGGTTCACTTCTTGGGACACGTTATCTAAGAGGTTGGAGTTGCAGTGGATCTAGTGAAGATCAAGGTTATACGTTCATGGGAGCCACCAAAGAGTGTAAATGAGGTGTGGAGTTTCCTGGGGCTGGCTTGTTACTATCAGTGATTTTTTCCATATGTCTCCAGAGTTACAACACAAATTTCAGCATTGGCAAAGAAGTGGAAACCCTTCGTGTGGTCAGAGAGATTCCAAGTGAGCTTTCAAGAGCTGAGGCAGAGGTTGACCAGTGCACCCATCATGAGGCTACTGGAGGAGGGCGTGGGGTACGTAGTTTACTACGGCGCATCAGGTAGCGGACTCAGGTGTGTTATAATGTTGGAGCGAGGGGTGACCGTGTATGGTTCACTACAGTTGAGACAACACGAGTGGAACTACGCTACTCATGACCTGGAGTTAATAGGAGTGGTATTTTCCTTGAAGATGTGGCATAACTATCTGATGGGAGAGTGTTTTGCAATCTAATATGACCACCAGAGTCTTAGGTATATCTTCTCGGAGAAGGACCCAAACCTGAGATAGTGGTGATGACTTGAGTTCCTCAAGGACAATGACTTTGAGATAGTCTATACTCCTGGGAAGGGGAACATTGTAGCAGATGCTCCTAGTAGGATATCCGTAATTCTGCTTCTAGGAGAGGTAATAGAGAAACTGGCCGCGTTGCAAATATCCTCTATGGATAGAGATAGAGCAGCCTTTCTGTAGTCTCTCGCAGTCACACCTCTACTTCATCAGTGAGTAAGAGAGGCATAGCGTGTGGATTTTGATTGTGAGGAACAACGTGCTCAGATATCCTAACGCATGAACCAGATTGGTTTTCTAAATGTGGGGAGCATGTCACCCTCTTCAGAGGACATACCATGGTTCTAGTTGCACTATAGGAGGAGGTGTGGAGGGATTTCCATACTTACCCTCTAGCTAACATCCTGGAGTGGATATGTTATATCAGGACTACAGACAATAGCACTGGTGGACAGAAATGAAGAAACGTGTAGCAGAATTTGTCTCTCGATGCCTCAGTTGTCTGTATGTGAAGGCGTAGCACCTAGTTCCAGCAGGCTTGGATCAACCCGTAGAGGTTCCAGACTGGATGTGGGATGGAATATCCTTGGATTTTGTGATGAGACATCCACTTACATAAATTGGACTAAACCCTATGTGGGTGATTGTCGACTGAATAACCTTGTCGACCCACATACTACCGATCAGAGAGAAGGGCTCAGTAGAGAGCATGGGACTCCCCTACATACATGAGATCATATAGCTTCATGGTGTACCATCGATGATCATCTCCGATCGGGATGCTCGTTTCTCTTCCTAGCTATGGAAGGGGTTGAAGGAGGCTTCTGGGGCGCAACTTCTCTTGAGCACTGCCTTCCATCCACAGATGGATGGTCAGACTTAGAGGACCATTCAGGATCTTGAGGACATGCTCTACGCATGAGTATTATAGTTTTCTCACAGCTAGTAGGATCACATACCCTTGGTGGTGTTTGTGTACAACAACAGCTACCACTCCATCATCTGGATGCCCCCTTGTGAGGCACTGTACAACTAACCTTGAAGATCGTCTTTGTGCTGGACTGACCCCAGGGAGTTAGCACTTGTAGGACCAAAGATATTGCAGGCTATGACGGAAAAGGTGAAGATCATCCAGGAGCAGATGAAGACTGCACAGAGAAGATATAAGTCCTATGTTGATAGGAGACTAAGACCAATAGAGTTCAAAGATGGTGATCACGTCTTCCTACGGGTCTCACCTCGACAATTATATAGATATTTGGTCAAGGCGGAAAGTTATCTCTGTGATTTATAGTGGCATTCTAGGTACTCATCATTGTAGGTGAGGTGGCTTAGCGCCTGGCCCATCCAACTCATTTAGACCGGGTTCATAACATCTTTCATGTATCTCAGCTCAGGATATTTGTGCACAACTCGTCCCATATCATCAACCAGGAGGAGCTAGATGACCCAGATAGGGAGAATTTCACGGAGGTCCCAATGGATGTCGAGAAACGACAGGAGTGGGTCCTACGAGGATGGTCTATTCCTCTGGTGCACATTCACTGGCAGCACTGGAACCTCCAGGAGAGCACATAAATTCAGAAGGCTCAGATGTGTGCTTAGTACCCCCATTTGATTCCCTAGTGTATGTTGTAGCTTTATGGGGACGTAAATCCCTGAGGTGGGGGTAATTTAATGACTCAGAAATTGCATAGAAATTTTTATATTAAATTCTATGGAATTATTCGAGTCTGTAGTTTCTGATGGCTCCTAATTCCGAGGCTTAGTGTGCCTGGAATCAATTTCTGGTGTTTTTTTCGGATACGTTTAGTAATCATACATGCAGGTTTCTCTATCTTTTAAACCAGTGCTCGAAATTGAATTTTGAGGACACTGATTAACTCACAGCGCTGGTATTCACTTAAGGAGACCTCAACTGCAGTTGCGTTTGGTCAAGAGCGGATGTAAATTTTGGGATTCTTAATAAATTAAATAAAGATAATGTGTTAAATAATTTTATTTGGATGGTGGTTATTTTCTCCAAATGGATGTTGAAGGTGGGGATCACCCCTGCATAACCTCCCATGGTAGGATATTATGTGGTGGGGCCCACACATGCATCTAACCCTTCAAATCCTCTTTAACTCTTTATACCCATCTCTTAACATTTGAACACCCACATTATGGTGGAGCCTTTCCATTTTCCACTCATAATGATGCCAACATAAGATTAATTAATACCTTTATTAATTATTTTGTGGTGTCATGAGTTCATTTGAATTGTTTGGAAATGCATGGAAATATTAAAATTTTGGGGATCCTTTTATTTTATTTGTCTTGGAAAATATTCTGTTAGGAAACTTTGGAGAATTAGAGGGAAAGCGTTCTTCCAAGAAATAACATGAAGAACATCTTTCCCTACCTCGAAAAACATCCCATCCACTTCATCAACTGGGGCAAGAATGTGTGGTGACGCCCATGAGTAACACCCATCTTCCTTCAACTTCTTCTGCTTCAAAGAAGAAGACGCCGACTGCGAAGAACATCGCCAACAATGACACTTCCTCCTCGGATGCATCCCTACGTCAATGAATGATCTTCAAATCAAGGTAGGGATTTTTGTATAATTTTAATTGAATAAAATTATTCCCTCAATTATGACAAATGAAATAGTTCATATTTGTACTTTTGTTATTTCCTAACGTGGAGGGAGCAGACCGAACGAACATAGTCCATTGACCCTCCATTGATTCTTGTTTGCGTTTACAATAGAGGCGGAGACGGAATGGCGCGGTGCCGTTAACTGTGCCGGAAGAAGAGGAAATGGCCATTAGGATGAGGCTACCGAAGGTGGCGACAACCGAAGTCCGCAACCAGGCCAGGCCACGGCGTTGGGGGACAGGTGTCATCGTGCCGGGCGCATGGGGGAAACTGCGTCCCACATCGGCGAGACGCTCAGACGAGCCTAACCGGCTGACCGCTTGCCGTCCTGGCTGGAGGACCGCGGCGCTTCTTGGGGACGCACTGCGGAGAAGACAACGGCCCACATGTCATGGGGCGCTCGGTGGGAAAACCATCCAGCTGCCAGACGGTCGGGCTGAAGGAATCCACGACGTCGTTTAGCACTACGTGGGAGGAATAGTGGCCTGCTGTATGGGCCACTCGTGCCGGATAGAACCGGCTGGCTTCGCCCTGCCGGGAAAGGAGAGGCGGTGCCGCTCGGCGCCGCCAGGAGAACCGGATGTGCCTTCTCCACAGGCCGGATCCGCTGGTGAGCCACACCACATCAGTCCCAGCTGGCCCCCAGCCGAGTCAGACCTTCCTAACTGGACTGGGCCGACCCCTAGCTGGGTCGGACCCACCAAACATGGTCGGTCCATCCTACCAGCCCACTAAGATTTATGGGCCAAGCCAATTTTTCTTAAACATGAATAACTTCTAGACCGCATGTCCGATCAACGCGACATCTGTGGCACTGAGACCCTTGCAATGAGGTAGTACTTTTGCGATACACTTAGTAAGATTTGTATGAATTAGAAAAATTTCCGGGTTTGGATTGAGCGTAAAACCAACAGGTCCCCTAGAACGGAAAAGCCAATAACTCTCAGACCGAGCGTCTGATTGACGTGCCATTAGTTGCATTGGGTTTATTTTGATGAGACTAAACTTTTATATACATAACATCTGGACTTCGTGATAGTTGATGTGTTGAACCCCTTCCTAGAGAAGAAGACCCTCCCGGAATTGAGCATGCTATGTGTGGGAACCCTCGAGTTGGATGCGACTACGACAACTTCTACACCGCAATCCTGTGTGGGTTTGACGACGATGACTATTTTACTGAAATCTAGTTTGGGATTGACAGCTTTGGCTTCTATACTAGAATCATGTGTGGGTTCGATAGAATAGCTAGTCCTATATCCATTATGTGTACGACAGTTCAGATGAATTATAAGTGGTCAGATATCATGTGTGGGTCTGACAACATCGACAAGATAGCTGGATTGTAACCTGTGTGGGTCCAACAACAAAGCTGGTCCAGTATCCTATGTGGTCCTGATAGCTTAGATGATTCAGTTTCTACATCTGATCATCTATATATCCCTACTATTGTGGCATACCTGTGTGAGATGAGTCATGTCTTCAACCATTATCAGCATCGGGATTGACATTCCTTCCTTTGTGGAATTGTTTGGTGCATGGGCACGTGAGATTAAGCCGGACTGAGATTGGTATCTTAGGTATTTGTATGGGAATATACCTAAGTTGGTTTGGTTGATACTTCATGTTTGTATCTTAATTATTTTGTTTGTCTTTAGTGGATATTGTGAGATATTGTGGGTCTCAGGGTCCCTAATGACTATCATTATACTCAACTGTGCACGAGCTATGCCCGCACCCCGTTGTGTTGGATACAGGTGCCAGACATCACTGACGGTGGCTGGGAGCTCCACGTCTGGATGGTACCCGAAGGTGGCTTGTGATGAGTCACCAAATAGAGGAGACTGATGGATGAGAGTTCTAAGGTGGCCATATGTACCTACCCTTTAGATATGAATCCATATAGGATGATCCAGGAGATGCTCATTAATTTCAGTTGTTGGTCCCTTTTTACTTGAACTTTTGGTTTAGTTGGTTTTTTATACTATCCCAGTTACATTCCAGCACACTCTTTTAAATTTAGTTATACTTAGTGTTTACTTCATGTAGCATACTCTATTGTGTTTGTTTATTTTATAATGGAAATTCCTTCCTTATTTAGGGAGTTATTTCTTTAGTGCTAGTCACCTGCCCCTGACCTTTGGAAGGAGGGCTTGGCGTAGTCACGACACGGGCCCCAAGGAAGGGTTGTAGTGAATTTGTATCAGAGGTGGTCAGTTCTACAAAGGAACATGGAATCTGTTTCTTTTAATGGAAATAGTGTTATGTGTTTTGAGTATGGTTATCAGTTTTGGGAAATAGGTGTTGGTGTGGCGGCCAATGTAAACATACACTAGGAATATGACATCTGATAACCGACTCAGTTCACGAAAACATTGATTGCGTGTGTGTTTCCATTGAAAAAGTTTCATCTTTTATTAATCTTTTTCATATCACTAGGTATATTGTTTTGATATTGGCACACCTGTTTATTTTCAGGATGGCCCCATGTAGGCAGCCAGTAAGGGTTACGCGTTCTGTAAAAGATGGTAGCCCACCGAGTTATGAGGCCTCGGTGTAGAGCCCCATCACAGCGAAGGCACAAGCGTTACCACTACCTGCTGGGCCACCAATACAACTAGCCCTAGCAGTAGTGAGTGCACGCTGCCAGACTGTATTTCATGAGTTCTAGCGACAGAGGTCGCCTAGGCTACGGGGAGAGATAGACCCACATGTAGCTGGGGGTTGGCTGATGGCTATCGTGAGAGTTTTCAGATTGGTAGGGACACCAGCCGACCTTATGGTTATCTTTTCAGCGAGTCTCTTGCATGTAGTAATAGGTAGATGGTGGAGCCTGATGCTCTAGGGGCATGATGCGACATCACTACTCTGGGAAGACTTTGAGAGCCTGTTCCATGCAGGGTTTGTTCCATCCACCCATCACGCAGTGCGGATTCAGGAGTTACTACATCTACAGCAGGGCATCATGACAGTATCTCAGTACTCAATGAGGTTCACTAACCTCTCACGCTACTCACCGGATATGGTGTTAGACACGTTATTCAGGGCCCGGACCATCGATCTTGGACTTAGGCATGAGATCAGGGCTTTGATGAATTCCATCAGCATTCTGACATAGTCGGTGGTACTGGAGTGAGCCATTCTAGTAAAGATATTTCTCATTGAGCTGTCATTAGTAGCAAGACCCACTATAGGGCGACACGTAGCGGAGTCTTCTTCAACCGACATGAGAGAGATTCCACAGAGGTCCAAGGAGACCAGGCCATCATGTGGGGGATACCAGGATATTGGATCGGTTTTGCGGGGCACACGAGACAATGTCGGCTATACGAGGTGCAGGTACTACTATGCATGTGGCAGGCAGTGCCACATAACTCTGACTACCCTACATGCCATTCAGATGAGCAGTAGACAGTATAGGGACTTCCCATGCATAGTTAGAGGTTCGACTATGGTGGTCCACTGGGAGCATGCAGACGTTGCAGAGTAGCTAGCCGAGTAGCGGGTGGTGAACGACGTTTTGAGGCTCTACCACCACCACCACCAGGAGGTCCACCCTGACCACAGGGATCTAGCAGACAAGGGAGGGCTCAGCTCCAAGAAATCGAGGCCTACGTCCATGGTGCATCTAAGATGATTCGAGGTACTATCTGTGTCTACTCCGCCTTTTCTACAGTACTATAGACATAGGTGCGAGTCATTATTTCATTGTCATTGCCCTTTTTCGGAGCTCAGAGATTCTGATGGAGCCTTTGGATCGATCATTATAGCTATAGACTCCTATGTAAGTAGACTAAATGATTATGCACTGGTTCATGAGTGTGAGCTTACTCTAGGAGGGGAGAGCTTCGGCTCGTATCTTCTCGTAGTGACGTCGAAGCCTTGCGACATCATCTTTTGTATAGAATGGTTATCTACAGTCCATGCAAAGATCTACTGTATTAGGCAAAATGTGCAGTGTGTTATAACAGATGGGACCAGGTTCAACTTCACCGATGAGAAGGGAGCCTTTGCAATGCAGGATGGACTAATGCAGAGGAGGGTGCAGCCGATCAGACATCAGTTGGCTAGTCTCATCCCCGGAGCGGTTGATGTGCAGAATCCTATATTTCCTGCTGTGGTGGAACAGTACATGTATATTTTTCCTGACGATGTTCCAGGACTACCTCCTCGCGGAGAGGAAGACTTCTACATTGACCTGTACCGTAGGATAGTAGCGATATTTACTCGATAATATCATATGTCTCCAGCTGAACATCGTGAGCTATGAGTACAGATTAAGAACTTGCCAGGGAAGAGATTTTTCAGACCTAGTGATTCACCCTGGGCATCACCGATTTTGTTCACCAAGAAGTTTGATGGGAGATTACGATGGTGTGTCGACTATAGTCACATAAATCAGCTGAACGGGAAGAAAAAGTACCAACTCCCAAGGTTTGATGACCTCTTTGATCTGCTCAAGGGAGAACGATGGATCTTGATGTTAAACCTCCGGTCTTGCTATCTACCACACAGAGTTTGATAAGATGATGTGCAGAAGACTGTTTTCAGGTGTCGGTATGGCCACTACAAGTTCTTGGTTATTACCTATGGAATAACCAACGCACTGGTGGTTTTCATGAGTCTCATGAACAGGGTCTTCTAGCCTTTCCTCGATCTCTTTTTCATAGTCTTCATCGAAGACATACTGATTTAATTGACTACATAGGAGATGCATGCCTACCATTTGCGTGTGGTACTGGATAAAATCAAAGAGCCCCAGAATTATAGCCAATTCTCGATGTTCCAGTTCTATAATCGAGAGGTTCAATTCGTCAGATATGTCATCTCGGAGGCTGGAGTTGTAGTGGATCCGGTGAATATCGAGGCAGTACGTGCTAGTGAGCCACCTAAGAGTGTGATAGGGGTTTGGAGTTTCCCGGGACTGGATGGTTACTATCAGAGATTTGTGACATACTTCTCCAGAGTTGTAGAACCAATTTCATATTTGAAGAAGAATAGGAAACCATTAATGTGGTCAAAGAGATGCCATCAGTGTTTTCAGGACCTATGGCAGAGGATTACCCGTGAACACATCTTGAGGCTACCAGAGGAGAGCATAGGGTACCTAGTTTTCTGTCACGCATCACAGACCAGACTCGAGTGTGTTCTGATGTGATAGCAAGCAGTGATCACATATGGTTCACTGTAGTTGAGACAACACGAGAATAACTATGCTACTCATGACGTGGAGTTACCATGAGTTGTCTTTTCCTTGAAGATGTGGTGGTACTATATGATGGGTGAGCATTTTATAGTCTAATATGACCACCACAGTCTCAGTTATATCTTCTCGCAGAAGGACCTGAACCTAGGACTACGAAGACGACTTGAAATCCACAAGGACTACGACTATGATATAGTCTATACTCTTGGGAAGTTTAACGTAGTAGCAGATTCTATCAACAGGAGATCATGCATTCAGCTGCTAGGAGAGGTGATAGAGAAGCTAGTCACATTTCAGATATCATTTATGGATAGAGATGAAGCTGCCATTCTACAGTCTCTCACAGTCACACCTACGCTTCTTTAGCGATTCAGAGAGGCACATTGTGGAGACATTGACTGTGTGGCGGGACATTCTCAGATATCCTAATGGAACGCACCTAATGGGTTTTCTGTAGGTGTGGAGCATGACATCCTCTTTAGAGGACATACCATGGTACCAGTTTCACTACAAGAAAAGGTGGTGAGGGAGTTCCACACTTCCTCTCTAGCTGTACATCCTGGATTGGCGAAGATATATCAGGACCTCAGATGACAGCATTGGTGGCTAGGAATGAAGAAAGCAGTAGCAGAGTTTGTCTCTCAATGCCTCACTTGTCAGCAAATGAGGGCAGATCACCTTGTTCTAGCAAGATTGGATCAGCCCTTAGAGGTTCCATAGTGGATGTGGGAGAGGATATCAATGGATTTTGTTATGGGACTTCCACATACATCCATAGAACACAAATCTATGTGGGTGATTGTCGACTGACTCACCATGTCGACCCACTTCCTAACGATCAGAGAGTTGGTCTCAGTAGAGAGCATGGGACGCCTCTACGTACAGGAGATCATACAGCTTCATGGTGTACCATTGATGAACATCTCCGATCGGGATTTTCGATTCACTTCCAAGCAATGGAAGGTGTTTCAGGAGTCTTTTGGGACGCAGCTTCGCATGAGCACCACCTTCCATCCACAGATGGATGGTCAGACTGAGAGGACCATTCAGACTCTCGAGTACATACTCCATGCATGTCTCTGCGACTGTGGTCGCAACTGGGAGAAACACATACCCTTGGTATAGTATTTGTACAACAATAGCTACCACTCCATCATTGGGATGACCCCATACAAGGCATTGTACAACCAACCTTAAAGATCATCTTTATGCTATACAGAACTAGGGGAGCCAGAACATGTTGGAACAGAGATGATGCAGGCTACGATGGAGATGGTGAAGATCATCTAGGTGCGTATGAAGATTGCATAGAGCATACAGAATTCCTATGCTGATAGGAGACGGAGACCACTAGAGTTCAAGGATGGTGACCACCCCTTCATACGGTTCTCTCCTCGATGAGGTATACATAGTGTTTTTCAAGGCAGAAAGTTATTTTCGTGATTTATTGGGCCGTTCCAGGTCCCCATCAGAGTAGACAAGGTGGCTTATCACCAGGCCCTTCTATATTCAGTTGCATCGGGAGCATGACGTCTTCCATGTATCTCAACTCAGGAGATTTGTTCCTGAATCATCCCACATAATCAACCATGAGGAGCTGGACGTTGATGATGAGGTGAATTTCATGGAGGTCCAAGTGGAGATCGAGGATCGATAGGAGTGGGTCCTACGAGGATGGTCGATTCCTCTGGTGCATATTTTTTGGAAGCACTAGATCCTCTAGGAGAGAACATGGGAGTAGAAGGATCAGATGTGTGCTCAGTGCCAACATTTGTTTCCCTAGCGTATGTTGTAGCTTTATGGGCATGTAAATACCTGAGGTGGGGGTAATGTAAAGACTAAAAAATTTCAAAGAAATTTTTTTCTTAAATTCATGGAAATTATTAGAGTGTGTAGTTTCTGACAGTGTGAGATTCAGAGGCCCAGTGTCCGAAAATCAATTTCTTAAGATTTTTTCGGGTACGTTCAGTAAATGTACGTGCGATGTTTTCTATCTTTTGAACCAGTGTTTGGAATTGAAATATGAGGACACTGATGATCTCACTGTTCCAGTATTCTCTTAAGAAGACCTCTACAATAGTTAGGTTTGGTCGAGAGTGGAAGTTAATTTAATGGGTTCTTAATAAATTAAATAATGTTTATGTGTTACAAATTATTATTTGGATGGTGATTATTTTCTCCAAAGGGAAGTTGAAGGTGGGACCCACCCCCACATAACCTCCCATGGGAGGATATTTTGTGGTGGGGTCCACATGGGAATCTAACCCTTCAACTCCCTTTAACTCCTTAAACCCCTCTATTAACTATTGATCTCCCACATTATGGTGGAGCCTCTCCATTTTAGCCTCATAATGTTGCCAACAAAAGATTAATTAATTCCTTTATTAATTATATTGTGGTGTCATTAATTCATTTGAGTTGTTTTTGAAACCCATGGCAATATTAAAATTTTGGGAATCCTTTTCTTTTATTTTCATTGGAAAATATTCTGCTGGGTGACTTTAAAAATTAGATGGAAAGCATTCATCCCACAAAGAACGCGAAGAACATCTTCCTCTCCAACGAAGAACATCCCCTCCACTTCTTCATCCGGGGAATGAATGTGACGCGATGCCCATGAGAAATGCCAGTCTTCCTTCCTCTTTGTCCGTGTCAAGGAAGAAGACGTCACCCATGAAGAACATCACCATCAACGACCCTTCCTCCTCGTACGCACCCCAACTTCAATGAATATATATGGTATTCAACGAACAAAAATTGAATCAAGGTAGGGTGTTTTGTCTAATTTTAATTCAATAAAATTATACCCTCATTCTTGATAAATGATATGGTTCATCTTGGGCCTTTTGTTATCACCTAACGCAGAGGGTACAGGGAGAAAGAACTCAGTCCGAAGACCCTCCATTGATTCTTGTTTATGTTGACAATGGAGGCGGAGCCGGAAGTGTGCGGTGTTGTTGCACCATGCTAGAAGAATAGGCCACGACCATGACACTGTGGCAACCGAAGGATGCGGTAACCGAAGGCCATAGCCAGTCAGGGCTGTATAGGTGGAGGACCGGCGCCGTCATGCCGACCTCATCGAGGAAATTGTAGCCCACATCCACGGGCCTCTCAGAAAAGATGAACCGGCCGGCCTCCTGGCGGCCGGGCTAGAGGACCGTGGCGTGGCTTGGCGCCTCATAGCTTAGAATACCGCGTCCCGCAATTCACGGGTCCCTCGACAGGCGAATCGGCCGGCCGCCTACCCGCCAGGCTGATGGAAACCACAATACCACATGGTGCTGCGTGGGAGGAATATCAGCCCACTATGTGAGCCACTCGCCCTAGATAGAACCGGACGACATAGGCCAGTCGACTAGGGTGAGGCGGCGCCCCTCAACGACGCCAGGGAAACTGGACTAGCACGCTCCTTGGGCGTGGTTCGCTGGTGGGCCGCACCCCACCTTGCTTGTCCGAACCCCCAATCGGGCCGGACCTTCCGAACCATGTCGGGCTGACCTGCCAGCCCACTAGGCTTGATGGGCCATGCCCATTTCCCGTAAACACGAATAACTTCTAGACCACTCATCTGATCGACACACCGTCTATGACACTAGGACCCCTGAGAAGAGGCGGTCCTTTTCCAATAATCTTATTGATTTTTGAATGAATTTAGAAAACGGCCGAGTTTGATCGAGCGTAAATCCATCCAGGCCCCTGTAATGAAATAACCAATAACTCTCAAACCGTGCATCTGATTGACCTGATGTCTATCGCACTGGGATTATTTTTGTTAGACGGAACTTCAGGATAAATCAACTCAAGACATCATGATATTTTATTTATCGACCTCCTTGCTCAAGGAGAAGACCCTATTAGAATAGAGCGTGTTGTGTACGGGAACCCCGGAGCTGGCTGTGACTATGACGACTTCTATACCGGAATCATGTGTGGATTTGAAGACGATGTCTATTGTACCGAAATCCTATGTGGGTTCGATAGTTCTGACTTCTGTATGGAAATCATGTTTGGGTTTTATAGAATAGCTGGTCCTATATCTTCTATGGTTCCGACAGATCAGATGATTTATATCTTGTCATGTATCCTGTGTGGGTCTGACAGCTTAGATGAGATAGCCGGATTGTATCTTGTGTTGGTCGGACATCTTATCTGGTCTTGTATCATATGTGGGTCTGACAGCTAAGATGATATAGTGGCTATATCTGATCATCTATATCTCTCTACTTTTGTGGAATACCTTTCTGAGTTGAGTCATGTCTTCAACCATTATCATCATGGAGATTGACTTTACTTACTTTGTGGAATTTGTTTGTAATTGGGAACATAAGATGGAGCCGGGCTGAGATAGGTAACTTAGGTATATGTATGGGAATATACCTGAGTTGGGTTGGATGATACTTCATGTTTGTATCTTTCTTCTTTTGAATATCCTTAGTGGATATTGTGATTTCTTGCGGGTCTCGGGGTCCATACATAGCATCGTTATACTCATCAATTCCTGTGCTATGCCTACATCTCATTGTGTTGGATGAAGATGACAGAAATCGCTGACAGAGGCCAAGAGCACCACGTCTGGATGGTACCTGAAGGTGGACCTTGTGATGATTTGGAACACGGAGGAGACAAACAGAGGTGAGTGCGGAGCTGGCCATCTGTACCTACCCTTCAGGTAGGAATCCCTGGGGGACGATCCAGGAGTTTCTCTTTATTTTCAGTTGTTTGTCCCTTTTAACTTGTACTTTTTGTTCTGTTGGGTTTGTATACTAGCCCATTTACTTTCCAGCACACTCTTTTTTATTTAGTAATACTTAGGGTTTACTTCCTATAGTGTACTCTGTTGTGTATGTTTACTTTTAAAAGTTAATTCGTTCCCTTCATAGGGATTTAATCCTTTGGTGCTAGCGGCCAGCCTCTAGCCTATGGAAGGCAGGCTTGGGGTAGTCACGACACTGGCACTGAGGATGGGTCATGACAGGATACGTTATTTTTCCAAATGATGTTCATTTTTTACATTCTTAGAATACTGTAAACGGAATTTTTTCTTTTAACTTATATCGAATTAAAATAATTTCAAGCCATCATGCTTGAATAGTCAATTAAATAAATATTTGTTTAAAATTTCCCTTTATGATTTAAAAAAATTTAAAAAAATTAATATTATTATTTTAATGGAGTGATTTTAAAATTGAATGATAATTGTCCTAAAAAATTATTGTATTTTAATGGTATTTCTATTCATAAAATATTACAACCCTAGATTTCATTTAATTTTTTTTTATAAATACGATCAAAGGATACAATCATTATTTTTTACCTAGATGGTTTACGGTTATGATGATATTATTTTAATGAAACCCATTACATTTCCATGAGTTTTTTTGATGAAATTATGAGATGTTATGAATCCCAATAAATTTATGTGGGTTATTCTATATTGAAATGATTAAATGTTTAAAAAACAATTTCATTATCATTTTGATTTTCTACGAATATATATTTCTGAAACCCAATTTTTATTGGGGTCCTTATATAATGATTTTACTGTTATCTTATGTTACATATATGTTTCATATTCAATTATTGAATGTGGTTACATTATAGGTATAGGAAGTGGTTACATTATAAAAAAAGATGGTGGTTATGTTTTATCTAAGTATGGTGGTTATGTTATAACCAAGGATGAGTTGGACCTATATATCCCTATTATGACTTGACTAATGATTGATAGCTCATGAGATAAATATGACCAGAATGGAGATTGAACCTAGTTCAGTATTTTACTTTGTACACTTGATAGTAATTAGAATGAACCTTGACAACTCGAATGGTTTGTGGAGTGAATCCATTCTACTATTATTGTCTTATAAATGATCCTTCAATACCATGTAAATTCATTCTTTCTTATTTGAATACTAAAAACATTGGTCTCATGTCTATGTTATGTTCACATGTCTCATATTCTTTGATACCTTTATAATTCATTCATTATGAAGTTCCATGTTTTCATTATTGAATCAATATTATGATCTATTATATAAAGGGAATTCATTTCAATATATTATTCCCGGATTCTCATACCATATTGTTCAACTTATGCATCTGTGTTCATTGATATCTTTATTGGTTACCCTTACTATAAATCTATGGTCCCCCTTACTATGTATTCTTTTATATAGGTTATGAAGAATGTTACTATGTAAGATATTTATAATAAGGGTTCTAGTTATGAAAAACATTGTGTGAAATGATGATGAATTTTCATGACTAATTATTTATATTTCCATATTTCCAAATGACCTATAAATGTATTATTCTAGAATTAATTGTTTTATTATATAATTAATATCAATGTATTGTGATTTGATATCCATATTTGAAAATTCTTGGTCATTATAATATAATACCAAATTTAAATTTGAGAAGTTTCTAAATTCCCAATATCATATTCATGGTACTAATTTCATTATTAATTTTTATAGATCATTTATAAGATATTAATTTTCTAATTTATATGAATAGATTATATTTTAATGGATTTCAATTAGAATCTTTTTAAGGAGTAATATCACATTGAATATTAATATATAGAGTGTACACATTTTTCATATACTTGTATTTGCCTTTATATTTATTCATGGTAACTTATTTTCTATAGAGGATTTACAAGAGTTCATAATTATACATTTCAAATTATTATAAGACATCAATAATAAAAATATATAATTAGTAGTTTTCATATAAAATAATGTAGACATAAATATGAAATCATATTTCACATATGAATCAACCTACTAAAAATCACAGGATTTATGTAGTGAGATATTATATATTACATTCATTAATTTTCATGTATTATTTTCCCAATAATGAAATTTATTCTTTTTATTATCTATGGAAACTAAAATATAATTTAGGATTTTATATTTAAATGATATAATGTGTTCTCACTAGAGTTATTATACATTTTTAGTGAATCATAATATTTAAAAAAAAATCATATATTGGTTTATAATTTGAGTTTCAATAAAATATTCTTTTTGTATATTGTTTAAATCATCTAGTTATATGATTAATCTCATTGTTACTCTTATAATGTAACATATTTCTATATGAATCATATTTTATTACTTCTTGGATTTCGAAATATACTTATTTTCAAAAAAAATTAACTTTTATATTTAATATATTCAGTATTTTATTTATATCCTCTTTTTTCATCATCAAATTTCATATAAGTTCCTTGAATTTATTTGTGATAATGTTATATGAATATTTGATAAAAACTTTTCCTTAAATCCATATGTATGTTAATCATATAAATTGATTTTATGAATTATAGTCTTCCACTTATAGGTTGTCCAATTAATTCTTAGTATTGATGATCTCCTTAAAACTACAATACATATCATAATTGGTTTCCTCATATCCCATCTTTAATAAGTCATATTTCTTTGTATATGTGTTCAGTCACATTTCATAATCTATTGATGTTCATTTATGTGAATCAACATAAGATTCCAAGATTTATTATATTGTTGTAGATGGAAATATTCAATTAAGATCACTTTTACCAAATGAAACAAATAATGGATTTATAGATTTTAAATTATAGAAAAATGTAGCCCTATTTGGATCAATCCATAATTTTCAAGTACTCTTGGGTTTTTCATATTTATCCTCCACTATTCCCTATATATATAAATATTATAATAGCTATATAGATTTTCATTTTCATTAAAATTTATCTTTTATCATAGTTAGGTCTATAAAAAATGAAAGTATATAGGTAAAATAATCTTATGGTATAAAACCCATATTTTCACAGCATTAGATTTGTAGAAATTATGATATATATTGAATGAAATATAGAATTGTTTAGGGAAAATAGAAAATATATTCAAATGCAACTTGGCTATAATGAATTGGTTCATGAGGATAACATCCGAGGTGTGCCTGAATTTTTTTTATTCAAATGGAATTTTTAATGTTATAAAATAAAATTCCCCATCAGTTTATAATATTGGCCTAATTACATAATAAACTATTAATATATAATATGGTACATTGAATTATATTATGACATTTTCGATCAAAACATTGTTAAAACAATTTAATATTACATTATCTTTTGGAAATGATAATGTCAGACCAATATATATATATCATTTATTAAAGTTAACTATAAATGAATACCTATAATAAATAATTGTAAAATAATTCAATTAAGACAAGAAAAAAAATATTAAGTGAATTTTAAAAGATAAAATGATATCCAAATTAAATAACACATTAGAAATATTAAAAAATTTACCTATAATTTAATGATTAGTCCTCATCACTTGAATGAATGCCAAAACCATGAAATTATTATTATACGTAATATATATTCTACAACTGTTATTAGGTTAAATTTTTAAAGCATACAAATTTTTGTAATAGAACTACCATTCACCTTCCACAGTTATACGTACAACTATCATTGAGGTTAAAAATTATTTGATATTATACAAGTACCATTATTAAATTTATAGTGGTAGTGCTCAACATATATTCAAAGAAGTTGGAGGTTGAAATTTAATTAAAATGTAAAATGTGGAAAATCATGATATGTTTGAATTAGATTAGTATTTTATACACATTATTTGATAGGTATTATTGTTTTCTTTGTCTTTTTATTTATTGAGATCTATATTGAGTCTTATTATCCATATAGTATTCTTCTGGGGTATTAAAATATCATCAGGAAAATAGTGGATTATATGGCCTGGAGTAATAAAAAATAGATAATATAAAGCAAATGGGGTTATACTACTATGTATGATAATTTTCTTATTTTCAGATCTTACTCTCAAAGTTGAAATTTAAATATAATCCTCCTAAACAAGATAAGTACTCCAAAAATGATATATCTTATTAAATATATAAACTACAAATTTTAACTCACTACATAATTCATGTTAGATATGTCATTCTTGGTCAATTTAGAGCTCATCATGTAGTAGGTTAACCCATTCACAGGTAGTTTTGTGGTATATTTACATTAAGACAGCCAAGAATTATATGGATTTACCAATCCATAATCAAGAATTTTGTTGCATTACCTATACATAGGTTGGACTGTGGCAGCATTTATTTGATGTTGTTAGGCTCTCAGTAGGTTTAAATTTAAAAATGTATAATTTCAGTATCATTACCATTCTGTTGGTGCGATTGTGATGGTGATAACAATTGATGGGCCGATTTTGGTGACATTACATTTTTGTAGGATGATGTGGTCAGTTAACATCCCCAAAATAGATTATCCAATAATTATTTAAATTCAAACAATATATTTTGGTTTGTTGAAATTATTTTGAATTTGATCATTTGGGTCAACGTATACATTCTTCATCTATCAGGATGAAGTAATCAAAAATTCTCATGATTATAAAATCGTGGTTGGTCCTAGCATTGGAATTTTGTCATCTATTTTGATTTACAGTTAATCATATTTTTCATGATATATTTAACATATATTTCACTGAATTAAGTACGATGAGTATTACACCTTACACTAATAAATATATCCTTCATTATTATTTTATTTCCTTCATATCTATTGGTTTCATATGGTTGATCATTACAAAGAATAATTATTCCAATGAAACAAATTCAATGATAATACTACATGTATATTAGAGACTTGTAAAATGTGATTTAGGATAATTAAAATAAGGAATTAATAGAATATAGAAACAGTATTACAAGGATTTATTTTAAATGAATATCCATCTATGAAATCGAATGATATAATATAACAATTTATTTATAGTATATCATTAAAATTATTTTTCAGAAAATTATAAAATCATTTACTAGGATTATAGTAATATCATCTATTATGCCCCATGGATAAATTATCTTGATGTGGGATATAGCGTCATAGTGTATTAACTATAATATTTTATATAATGGGTGATTTGAAGGGTTAGTTTCATAATATGTAATTTGATGTGAGTTGAAGTTAAAGATGTATGATTATTTTGATTATTGGTATAAATTATTATGACGTGATCTATTTGTTTTCCCATGATTATTTTGTTTCATCAAAAAAATCATATATATTGATATAGTTTTATATTTTTCATAAACTAGCATAGATTATTCCATAGGTAGTGTCTAATGGTTATATATTAATCCTTGACTATGGTAGTTCCCCCAATGAGGCTTGTGGGATTAACTAATGTGAGTAACTATAGTTATGGATACAAAACATGAAAGAGTTCATTTTCAGTGATGCTTTTGTAGATCATTCATGCTTTTTTACATGGTGAGAATTCCTTGATATCTAGTTCATAATGATGATTCCATAAATTGGATTTTCACCATGTATTATCTTCCATTCCTTGGACCCTTTTTTTGTGAAACAATTACATGGTTTTGGTGTTTTCACATAAGAATTATTTATTTATATTATGATTCTAATTTATATTATATTTTCACTCATTATTATTTGTTTAAATTTTATAATCATTTCTATTATGGATTTTAAAATAGTTATCTCAATGATAATAATAAATATTTTTTATATAAATTTTATTACTAAAATGTTTTGAAAATGAAGATAAATTATTGAACTATTTTCATTAAATAATTATTAACTATATCATTGATTTTAGAAAATAATATTGAAAGTTCTTATTCTAATTATTATCTTATCTAAAAATGTATGTTATTTTTATCAAAATGACTAAATGAAATATAATTGATTCCATTTGTCACATACATGACATATTGTAATGTTAAATACCATTTAATTTCCATTCATTCTTTGTTTTTAGGGTTTCCCAAGCATTTATGGAGGAATGAGGTAGTTTTTATGAATTGGGCCAAAACGTGAGCCCAATTCCAGATTTAAAAATAAATTTTGATTCCTCTATAACTTCTACATTTTTCAACATTTTTCATCCATTCCAATTCATAGTTTTCATACACTGACATATGAACACCACCATATTTATTTGGACAATTTATAAAACCATAATCATGGTGGATATGGGTTTTTATTTAAGGAATTGGGCCTGCCCGAAAGCCCATTTTCTGCATTAAAAATAAATGTTAATTCTTAAATATCTACTTCACTATTTGCGTTTTGTCGGTAATTCCAACTCACACCCGAGCCCACTTACCTAAGGTGAGCCCCCATTCCATCCTCCCACAATTTGGAGCTCTATGGAATCGCGAAAATGGTCGAAAATTCTCTGGATTTCAGAACTCGTCCAGATTTGGAGAGGTAAATTGATCCTTTAATAACTTCTTCTACTTTTACTCTTTTTGCCCCATTCCAGTCCCTAAATGATCTCCTAAACATTTTTCGAACATCCCCGGAATGGTTGGATGTTTTCAATGTCAGATGCTGGTGTATTTGGAGACGTTTTCTTCAAGATTATTTTGGGTATGTGTTTCTCTCTTCAATTCCTTCCTTCTCTTTAGGGTTTCCTCCCACATTCATAAATTTATAGAGTGTACAGATTTTAAGGTTAATAACTAGGGTTTGATTTGGGGTATTTGTGGTGAAATATTATGGTTTAGGGTTTGTTTTCACATCCTTGTGGTGCGGCGGAGGTGCGGGAGAGGTTTCGCAACAAGATTCAAGGGTTTTGACTCAAAAGGTAGGTGGTTCCATGTGTAAACAATTAGTGATGAGTTAGCTTGCTGTATTTAACCATTTTTCATATTCCTCACATGTTGGGTGTGGTGAAAAAAACTGTTTATGATTGATTTGGTTATGTGTTAAATTTTATAGTCGCTTTTTAACATGAAATTGGGTGTTTTCATGTGTAACTCATGGGGTTTTATTTGGGTGTGGTTTATAACTTCTGAAATTGGTTCATTAAATATTTTTATGGCCTGCTAATTCTGGATTGGTAATTTACTAGTGTCATTTGGTTCTAAAAAGAAGGGTTTTGAATAGGTTTGATGTGTAAAACATTGTTATACTTCTTGAGGTCATTTTAGGAAAATGTGTGTTTTCATTTGTATCTTTTGTGGTATTATTCAAGGTTATTTTATAACACTTGAATGTGTTTTTATAAATGTATCTAGGACTTCCAATTCTACTTATGATAGGAATTGGTATGGTTTTGGTCTTAAATGGGGGGTTTTTAAATGGGTTTTGTGTGCAAGACATAGTTACACCCCTTGAGTTGTTTTTTTTGAAAATTGTGAATATTTTGTTTGGTTAAACAAAGTGGATAAAAGAGTGTATATGTACTTTTTTGGGGGGTGTGATCACCTAATATGAGTTTTTGAAAGGTATGGTGATTATTTAAGATTTCAAATATTTTTTTAGAATGTTTTATAAAGTGCAGAAATGTTTTAGAAAATGGGAAGAGAGCTGCAAAACATGGTTGTGGGCTGTTCTGTGTGAGTGTGTTGTGAAAATTGAATTTTGTTGATGAAAGTGGTATTATATGTTATTTGAGTGGGCTGTTATGTGAGTTATAATATCTTGGAATGGTTTATAAAAATAATTTAAAGGAATTGTGGAAGTGTCCATGTAATGTGAAGAGTGTTGTGGGCTATTCTTGTATGAGTTGGATTTCAAAATCAATATGAATGAAAAGTGTACTCTTGTGACTTGTGTGGTATACTTGTGGGCTGTTTGGTGAATTTTTGATATGGAAATGATATTTTCATGTGCAAATAATATATCATGACTTGTTGAACTTTTTTGAGCACAAAGGGAAAACCCGGGTATCTAGGTGGTTGGACGTGTACTAGTATGCTAGTGAATCTGTGAGGTTTGGCCTCAGTTTCACTTAGCATGATTGACACTTACAACTCTAACTAAACTATGATGGTGATTATTGGGGACCACTAGGATATGGGTATGTTCCCTACTAGTGGCTCGTGCACGAGAATGAATATTTGTGATGGTTACTCTCACCGAGATACGAGGTACCTGGGACCCACAGCTAGCTAGTGCCTAGGGGTTATTTCCCATTGCTTATGCTCACTGGATACTTTGTTATTACCATCGTTATATGGTATGAGAGGCTGGAAAATTCAGTATCTATGGTATTTATTTTAAATGTTTTTATTCTTTAAATTATCCCACCTAAAAACTGTTTTTATTTAATGTTGCATCTTTTAGAAATTTTAACTAGAATCTCATGTCTTTGAAAACTTGCATGCTTTTCGCCATTAAATGTTTATCACATGGAATCTATTAGTGGTGGTATCCTATTGGGATTTGGCTCACACCCTACTTACACCCTTGGGTGTATGTAGACTTGGTTATTTTTGTTGTCGCAGGTTGGGTACAGTTCTTTTGTTCCAGTGGTTCGGGTTTCTAGCAGGTCCTTGGTAGTGAAGTCTTGTGGAGATAGAATAAGGGTGGTGCCCCTTGAAAAAAGGGTTCTTGGGCTGTCCTTATTTGTTTTTTTCCTTTGTAATGGTCTTTAAATGTATTTTTAACTTATGTAAATCAGTTCTGAAATTTTGTAAAAGATGTTTTTAGTTGAAAAATCCAGATTTGTTTTATTGAGTTTTTTTGTTGTTTAATGTTTATAAAATCGGGTAAATCATTTCCAATTATCAATATATTATACCCAGGCAATTGTGGCAGCCCATGGGGATCGGGAACGCCCTTCGGGCCTTGTCACGGGCTGGGTTTGGTGTCTATTTGGGCGGTGACCAGATTTGGTTCGTGACAAAATGGTATCAGAGGAAGTTCGCTCCATTTGAGTCATGTTATTTGGGAAATAGTCAGGATAGTCTAGTGTTATGATTGTTGGGACATGGAATTCTGGTTATGGGTAGTGTGCTTGATCACCACACCTCATTTCAGGATTGAAGTCGCCAGGGGATGTTGGGATTTGTCTATGTCTTTGGGTTTTCTGGGTTTGATGATGATTAGGGGAAATGAAAAGAGAGTTGGGTTAATGGTCTCAATGAGCTCGCAGGGTCTGGCAAGACATGTGGAACCAGGGATATTCCCTAAAACACTCTCTGTGATAGTGATGTGATTGGAATATGGCCGCCAACCATATGTCCATGTCTCCCACTGAAACTAGTTTCCTCTTGCATTGTCTGGTGTTCTTTAGTTTTGAAATCTTGGAACTTTGGTTTTAAGGTGACATGGTTTTAAGAAGCGTAAAGTTTTTATGAAATGATTTTCAAATAAAGAGGGAATGGTTGGGTTTATGAAATGGTAGAACAGAATTTTCAGAATTGTTTTGAAATGTAAAATGGTGTGCTTACACCTCTTTGAAACAGGAACTATTTTGAAGTTGGTTTTGAAAAGTGTTTCCAATAGAGTTTTCTAAACAATCAGAGTGTGTTTTAATGGGATGAGATGTTTTTAAATTGATGTGAATATATTGAACGTGAGTTATTTTCTAAATGGTTGTGACTTTCTAAAAAAAATTTATCTGAGTTGGGATTTTGATCTTGTGGTTAGCGGTTTTGAGAAAAAAAAGGATGTGTTGGTTGACCGTTTTGGTTTTGAAAAGTGGAACAAAATTTTGTTTTAACCTTTGGTATTTTCGTGAGCAACCACATGCATGTGGTTATATGGGAAGCTGTATTGTTGATGACATTACTCGATGAGTGTCAAGATGGATATGAGGAGGGTGCCCGGTGTGGCACTGAAACATGCATGTATAAGGCCCATGGGGTACCATTGGTGGATGCACTAACCACTGAACCATTTTTTTTCAATGAAATGTTTTTAAAGAGAAACATGAAGACTTGATGAATTGTTTGGAATGGTTTATATTATGTGTTTTTTGAAAATGTTGATGTTGTGGGATGTTTTGAGTCCAAGAACCCCTCCTGTTTGAACTGTGTTTTCGGTTTGGGTTTGGTCAGTAAGTTGTGTTATAGGGATAGTTAGTGGTCTCTTTTGAAAAATGTTTTGGGACGCCTTTATGATGGTTCCCTTCATGTGTTTGAATCTGTATTGTGGTATATCTTGACTAATGGACCCTCTTGGTTGGGTCCTTAGGTTCAACCATTGGATAAGGTACACCCCCATTAAAGGTTATTGCACAACTCAAGTGCAACCAGGATTGTTTTTCCATTTGAAGACCCTCCAGTTGATAAATATAAGGAATAATTTTTCTTGAGATTTTTTGATAGAGTCTACACCCATTCCTTTCTTATATTTTTAGATCCTATTTTAATAGGAGAGTTCTCGTGGAAGGGTGAAAGATACCATAGTTTCTTATGTTTCCTGATTCATCGAAGGTGGATGTGGTCTAGGGTTGTTAGTGTGGATGAGTGTCTCGATGGTGTCCAAGAGGGCCTTTGGGGTTCTTCAAAGTTTCTTTGAAGCATGAGTTCATGTTAAACCACCAGTGTGGGAAATGTGGTCACGATACGTATTTGTGCCCACTTTCTAGAATTGTGTGTTGTTTGGGGATGTTGTATAAGTTCCCTCTCCATTCATTGTTTATATCAGTCATAATGGTCATGGTCGGTGATGCCTTATGATGTCATGTGCTCGATTGACCATATAGGTGAAAGTCGTGAAATCCTTTGAGAGTCCCTATTATGTTGGGTGAATGTATCCTTTGGAAAAACTTCAAAATATTCCAATTTAGGGGAAGGTGAGTTTAGGTGTTCATTACTTCTATTGTTTCTCACCCGAACCGACAAGGATTGTTGTGTGTGCATTTTCTAAGCCCTTGTTTCAATGAAACATCGGGTTAGGGTAATGTGAGTTTGGAATGTGTTATGTCATTGGAAAAATATCGGTGATTGCGGTGTAGTTATTGGTTGCATCAAAAGAATAATTATCATCCAAGGGGTTTCCAAAGCCCAACTGCGAGGCCGAAGATGCTTCAATCATTTGACATCCAGCCATAGGTCTCGGAGAGAAGATGGCTCGTAGTCAAGGGAAATCCCAGGGTCATTTAAACCCTTGTACAATGTTCTATCTTCATCATTAAGGATACGAAGATTTTAAACCACTGGTTTCCTTATCTTTTCTCTTTTGTTCCCGTTCGGTGGAAATATGTGGAGGACCTTATACCCATGACTTCACGTAATGTCATTCCCTCCCACTTTGGTTTCCATGGAGTCATTAGAGAATGGTTGGAAATTTGGATAGAAATACTGAGGACATAGTTTTTGCATGATTAGTAGTGACCGTGTTCCAGGAAGCAATGCAGAAAGAATGCTCTGCGCAGTTAGTGCACGGTTTCCCAAACGTGCAGACTAACCCTATGCCCTTCCCAAATCTTAAAAAAAAAAATTCGGCCTGTCTGTGTCGGTCCATGCTGATTAGTTAAGATGGTTAGTTATTATGGTGGGGAGACCCACTATCATTCTCATGTACATTCCTTCAAAAACATTGAATGGATTTCTACCCTTTGTACTAAGGAGTCTGTTTAGGCCTCCACTGTTAGTGTTCTGATTCTGTCTTAGAAAAATATAGGTTTTCTCTTTTGGTAGGGAGCCTATTTGTGTCCACCCCGTACCAATAACTCAGATTTATCCATGGTCTTGGATTGGTAGTAGGTAGTTTTATTCGGATCTTTCTAGCTACCAACATATTCCTTGAGTAAACGTTGGTATTGGAGAGTGACCAATGGTTTAGTTAAAGGTAAGTGTATCCTTGTTTGATATTGTTGTTTATTTGAGTGAATTGCTTGAGTCTTGTTCGGATAGTGTTTGAGGAGTTTTATTTTGTGATGAAGTATGAATTTCATTGAGAATTTCAGGAAAGTGGTGAATTTTTTGGTTGCGAGAGTAATCCTTAATTGATCACTGGAGGTGTTTTGGCCATTGGGGGTGAAACCTGGCAAGGGAGTACCTCGTGGTTACTCAGTTGGGTTTGGTTGTTGCTTTGGCCTTGATGTGACTTTCTGGGGCTGAAAGATTTCATGGTGGGAAGAATTGTCACATACATGACTTATTTTAATGTTAAATTCCATTTAATTTCCATTCATGCTTTGTTTTTATGGTTTCCCAAGCATTTATGGAGGAATAAGGGAGTTTTTATGAATTGGGCCAAACCGTGAGCCCAATTCTAGATTTAAAAATAAATTTTGATTCCTCTATAACTTCTACATTTTGCAACATTTTTCATCCATTCCAATTCATAGTTGTCATACACTGACATATGAACACCACCATATTTATTTGGACAATTTATAAATCCATAATGATGGTGGATATGGGTTTTTATTTAAGGAATTGGGCCTGCCCGAAAGCCCATTTTCTACATTAAAAATAAATTTTAATTATTTAATATCTCCCTCACTATTTGCGTTTTGTCGGTAATTCCAACTCAAACCCGAGCCCACATACCTAAGTTGCGCCCCCATTCCCTCCTCCCACAATTTGGATCTCTATGGTATCGCGAAAATGGTCGAAAATTCTCTGGATTTCAGAACTCGTCCATATTTGAAGAGGTAAATTGTTCCTTTAATAACTTCTTCTACTTTTACTCTTTTTTTCCCATTCCAGTCCCTAAATGATCTCATAAACATTTTTAGAACATCCCCGGAATTGTTGAATGTTTTCAAAATCAGATGCTGGTGTATTTGGAGTCGTTTTCGTCAAGATTATTTTGGGTATGTGTTTCTCTCTTCAATTCCTTCCTTCTCTTTAGGGTTTCCTCCCACTTTCATAAATTTATAGAGTGTCCAGATTTTAAGGTTAATAACTAGGGTTTGATTTGGGGTATTTGTGGTGAAATATTATGGTTTAGGGTTTGTTTTCACATCCTTGTGATGCGGCAGAGGTGTGGTAGAGGTTTCACACCAAGATTCAAGGGTTTTGACTCAAAAGGTAGGTGGTTCCATGTGTAAACAATTAGTGATGAGTTAGATTTCTATATTTAACCATTTTTCATATTCCTCATATGTTGGGTGTGGTGAAAAAAACTGTTTATGATTGATTTGGTTATGTGTTAAATTTTATAGTCGCTTTTTAACATGAAATTGGGTGTTTTCATGTGTAACTCATGGGGTTTTATTTGTGTGTGGTTTATAACTTATGAAATTGGTCATTAAATATTTTTTTGGCCTGCTAATTCTGGTTTGGTAATTTACTAGTGTCATGTGGTTCTAAAAAGAAGTGTTTTGAATAGGTTTGATGTGTAAAACATTGTTATACTTCTTGAGGTCATTTTAGGAAAATGTGTGTTTTCATTTGTATCTTTTGTGGTATTAATCAAGGTTATTTTATAAAACATGAATTTGTTTTTATAAATGTATCTAGTACTGCAAATTCTACTTCTGATAGGAATTGGTATGGTTTTGGTCTTAAATGGGGGTTTTTAAATGGGTCTTGTGTGCAAGACATAGTTACACCCCTTGAGTTGTTTTTTTGAAAATTGTGAATATTTTGTTTGGTTAAACAAAGTGGATAAAAGAGTTTATATGTACTGTTTGGGGGTTGTGATCACCTAATATGAGTTTTTGAAAGGTATGGTGATTATTTATGATTTCAAATATTTTTTTAGAATGTTTTATAAAGTGCAGAAATGTTTTAGAAAATGGGAAGAGAGCTGCAAAACATGGTTGTGGGCTGTTTTGTGTGAGTGTGTTGTGAAAATTGAATTTTGTTGATGAAAGTGGTATTATATGTTATTTGAGTGGGCTATTATGTGAGTTATAATATCTTGGAATGGTTTATAAAAATAATTTAAAGGAATTCTGGAAGTGTCCATGTAATGTGAAGAGTGTTGTGGGCTATTTTTGTATGAGTTGGATTTCAAAATCAATTTGAATGAAAAATGTACTCTTGTGACTTGTGTGGTATACTTGTGGGCTTTTTGGTGAATTTTTGATATGGAAATGATATTTTCATGTGCAAATCATATATCTTGACTTGTTGAACTTGATTGAGCACAAAGGGAAAACCCGAGTATCTAGGTGGGTGGACGTGTACTAGTATGCTAGTGAATCTGTGAGGTTTGGCCTCAGTTTCACTAAGAAAGATTGACGCTTACAACTCTAACTAAACTATGATGATGATTATTGGGGACTACTAGGTTATGGGTATGTTCCCTACTAGTGGCTCGTGCATGAGAATGGATATTTGTGATGGTTAATCTCACCGAGATACGAGGTACTTGGGACCCACAACTAGCAAGTGCCTAGGGGTTATTTCCCATTTCTTATGCTCACTGGATACATTGTTATTACCGTCGGTATATGGTATGAGAGGCTAGAAAATTCATTATCTATGGTATTTATTTTAAATGTTTTCATTCTTTAAATTATCCCACCTAAAAACTGTTTTTATTTAATGTTGCATCTTTTAGAAATTTTAACTAGCATCTCATGTCTTTGAAAACTTGCATGCTTTTCACCATTAAATGTTTATCACATGGAATCTATTAGTGGTGGTATCCTATTGGGCTTTGGATCACACCCTACTTACACCCTTAGGTGTAAGTAGACTTGGTTATTTTTGTTGTCGCAGGTTGGGTACAGTTGTTTTGTTCCAGTGGTTCGGGTTTATAGCAGGTCCTTGGTAGTGAAGTCTTGTGGAGATAGCATAAGGGTGGTGCCCCTTGAAAAAAGGGTTCTTGGGCTGTCCTTATTTTTTACCTTTGTAATGGTCTTTAAATGTATTTTTAACTTATGTAATTCAGTTCTGAAATTTTGTAAAAGATGGTTTTAGTTGAAAAATCCAGATTTGTTTTATTGAGTTTTTTTTTGTTTAATGTTTATAAAATCGATTAAATCGTTCCCAATTATCAATATATTATACCCAGACAATTATGCCAGCCCATGGGGATCGGTAATGCCCTTCGGGCCTTGTCACGGGCTGGGTTTGGTGTTTATTTTGGCGGCGACCAGATTTGGTTCGTGACACCATTATTCCCACATGTGAGAAAAATATTTGAAAATTATAGTTCACAGAAATGAAATGTATTATGATATGAATTTCATAAAATAGTTTGTGGTATCCCAATATGCATGTTATTCTCACACTGATGAGTTTGTATTTAGATCGTTTATCTAATTTTGGTTCCTAGGTTGTGATCATTGTTGTTAATGATCTTTTTGGTTAACCAATGGATGTGATGGGATATATTGAGTTCACATGGGTCACATATATGTGTTTGTAAAAGATCTTTTTTTTATTAAATTTAAATGTAAGTGATGTATTGACTATTTTTTCTTATATTAGTTATTCTTCTATTTCACTATTCTATTTCAATAAGTTTATTCATATATGATATATTTTTTCATTTAGATATGAACTCTGTTATTTTATGGTTTATTTTTTAAAAATTCAATAATTACTTATATTAGTTATATAAACGTTTTTAGGTATTTATACCCAAATTCATCTCACCATCCTATGTAAATCAATTATACACTACCTTATAGAGAGCAGGGAATGAAAAAATATCCTATTTCCAAATGACATTTCATGAAAAAATGGAATCCAAAAATTCAATTATTATTTTTTGTAGACATAATAGAAATGATATAAGTTCATAAAAACTCAAGAGATAGATTATGTGTAGGTTATTGACGACCAATTTTCAAGATTTAAATTTAGTTTCAATGGTTTGTTGGTACCCGATTCATTAATATGATATTTTTTATTCATTATCTTAAAATATTTTAATAATGAATTATTGTTTTTTATTACCAATTTTGTTTTACAAAAAAAAATTTAGTTGTTGCATATTGTAGTATATAAATGTAATCAAAATCTGGGTTATATGGTTATTTATAATTTTGTAAAAAACCAGTATAAACTTTGTGATCATGATTATATGTTGTTCAAAAATGATACTAGAGATGTGGTCAACATTGTATTAAACTCCATTGCCAAAATATTCCTAATTCTTCTTACCACCGTAATTTATTATTTGAACTATTTCCCCTCTCAAATTGATTCCAATGATGATTATCATTCATTTAATTTGAATGTTGTGGATTTTATATGATGTTTTATTGATTTTTAATTTATTATTTTATGTTACTTATATAATTTTTTCTTCATGTATATGGTGTGAAGTTTTTTAATGAAAAATGACTTCTATATACGGATTTGGTTCTAATTTTTTTACTATTTGATAGTAATTTTTTTTTATTATTTGTTAAAAATTACAATTTTATTTTTAAATGGAGTTTTTTAAATTAATTTGGAAATTTATGGGGGCTTTACTAAACTTGTTTAGAATTATTATTTGTAAATTGGGGTTAATAGTTTCAAATTATTGTTATGTGTTATGAAAATTATAATAAAAATGTTTAAATATTTTATTGGGAATAAACATTGAAATAGGTTTGCTGAACTATCTAAATATTTTTGTAAATTTTTAAAATGAAAAGGATTTGAAAATTATGATCACATTAATTAAATTATTTTCTTAACTCATTATTAAATTATTTTGGAATAAAAATATACATTTTTATATAATGATTGGTTTATGTTATGTTGTTATTATAGAATGGAACCTATATTTTTATTAGGTCTATTTTAGTGGATTTATGGTGAAATAATTTATTATTTTCATGTTCATGCTTATTTGTAGTATTCATCTTATAACTTTTATAAATAATAATAAACATTTTAGTCATAGTATTGATCATAATTAATTTATCTCATTTATTAGGAGGGTTTGTTCTAGTTTTAAACATTTTATAGACATTTAATAAAGTGATAGAGTAATAATATTATATTAAATAAACCTATGATTCACCATCATTCTTTCAATGGCGATCAATGTCCACAAGAGGTGACAGAGTAATCAGAGTGGATTGAGGGACACCAAACCATTTCCTAGATACAATAAAATCATGACATTGGTATATTAGGGATAGTGAATCACAATTTTCATATATTGATGTTACAGCTTGTTAGACTAATATTCGTTAAATAATATAATAATACATACCATAATATTGTAGGTTTGGAAATATTAAATATTTGGACACATAAATAACTAGTTCATAAGAGTGCCATATTATCTCCCACTACGTTATTCAAAACATATACCATTATTAGTCCCATTAAATAGAATATGATAGATCCTATCTAATGAAAAATTAACATATGACATAGTGATTTTAGATGATTAGTAATTGTAATAATGTTAGATAAAACAGATCATATAATAATTAGACGAGAATAAGGATATGAGATAACTTGAATAAAATTTTAAAACCATAAAATGCATAGCAAATTTCTTAATCTAGAGTCATGATAACAATCATGGATTTCATAAGACATGAATCATAGATTAATTCAAGAACATCATTGAAATGGGCATAACATTATCATAAGGATTTTATTTTTGGATAATAAATAATCATAGAAACACATTACCTTAATAGTCACTATTAATTAAAAACTGATAATGTTGAAGGGGTTTACTCTTAAAACCATCATAGTAGTCATAGATCACTCCAATGTCTACCATAGTTGAAACAGAACCTTAAAAAATAATGTTTACTCCCCATTACAATCCCATTTATCTAATGAGATATCCTACTTTACCCAATTTATTAGATGGAAGTGTAATTTTAGTTTTACACATCACATGTTGAAAAACGTATAGTTTTATGCTAAATTATCATAAAAATCATAATATCATTACTATGTAAAGGGAAATGTTTTTTAAAAACATTTCATTAGAGAATAACCCATTTAAAAAATTTGTTTATATCATTGTAAAATCGTATGTTACATCATGTTATGTTATCTTACTAAGAAATTGACTTCAAGATATCACATATAACATTTATTGAAGAAACTATATGTTTATAAATGAAATAATTTATAAAAAATATAATAATTTCATACATTTTATGAAATATAATTATTTGAAAATAACATTTAAAAAATCTAAGTGATGATTTAATTTGTTTTTTGGTAATGATATAGGAAAATAAGTTTCATTTAGTTTACAGTAAAACAATGATTCCATTCACATTTTTTGTAAAAAAATCAAAAAACATTAAGAAAATGAAAAGAATATTCCTATAAAATTATTGGGTAAAAATTTAATCATTGAGAAAATGATTTATTTCCATACTAGGAAAATATAAAAAATAATAATGAAAACGTTTTTAGAAAATACATGGATATAGTAGAAAAGGAATTTTTACCGAAGAGAGAGATAAAGTCTATTTTCCTTAAAAATATAATTTTTAGTATTTGATTACATAATGAGTCTATAATGAATGGAAAATATTATTTCTATGAAATAAAAAATGATGATTAAAATACTATTTTTATTGAGATATTATTTATAATATTTAATCATCTCAATAATAATCATAAAAAGTATTGAAAAAATAAATTAATATTATATGTATAATTATATCAAATAATTTTCAGGATATGATTCAAAAAATAAATTCATGTTATGTATATACCCTTTTCAGAAGAAAAAATAATGAATATTGCATTGTTCTAACATAAGAAAAACTTATATGAAAATCCTTAACAACAATATTAACTTTTGAATCATATGCCGAATGGAAGAATAACATCAAATTATTAATTATATTTCAGGAAAAAATAATATTTTCATGATATAAAATATCATATCAAAGGTATAAAAATATTATAAAATAATATAGGACGAAAATAAGACATAAGTCTCAAAGAAGACTATTTGAAGGAATAATCCCTTACATCATGTCTCGACAAATTTGATACTAGTCAAAACCTCCATTACAATAATAATATTTTTATTATAAAAATATTATAAAAAATTAACCATATTTATATTTCAACATATTATTTAATAATATATTTTTACCATACTTGTATAAACTATTAATTATGTAAATCACAGTTCTGAGTGAAAATTACTTCGTTTTTCATTAATTTTTTGGTTTTGTAGTTTGGATCCTTAATCATTATTATAGTACCATTATTACTATAATATTTATAATTATATAAAAATATTATATATTCATTATATACATATTCATAGTAATCGATCGTCATTCAATATAGGAAAACAAATTACACCATTCGTAGTGACAATATGTCATACATTCACATAAATGATGATTCAATTTTTATGATGGACAACACGAATGAATCTTAAATATAAATTATAACTAATAAAATAATATATATATATATATATATTACATATAATATTTATTCAGGAAATATTTCTATATTACCATCCATAAGAGAATATTGTGAAACTATTATCAAATCACTTAGTGGAGGCAGTAGTCCAGACATACGCACGAGCTACAATAGTGTTTTCTAGAGGAGTGAATGGTAAAAAGAATGAAAAGATATTCTAGTTAAATAAGAATTATTATTTTATTAATATAATATATATTATTTTAATCCATCATTATTTTAAACTGGGAGAGTTGTTGATGGAAAATGAATTACATTGATTAGCTAGGATGTAGTCAGTTGAACATAAAATAGAGGGTTTTTTCCCAATTGATAGAATATGGGCTAGATATAGTTCATAAAATTATCACAATAAAATATCTATAGAAGGGAGGTTATAATTTTTTTATATAATCTTGCTTTAATAATATTTTAAAATATTATAAGAATATATAAAATAAATGCACTTAGTAAAGGACTAAAAATTTTCCTTGGTTAACCAATTTAGATGATCACATAAATTATAAATATGTGTGTTTAATTTTCAGAATAAGAAACATAAGATTTTGGTAGTAATTTACGTAATGCATTCATATAGGTATTTGGTGGAAAATGGGATTTGGAGTTGTTAAGAGGAGGGGATATAGTTTTCATTTTATATGTGGGGGATGATAAATCTAAAATATTTGAATTAAAAAATGAATTCCCATTGTATTAACATTATAGAAGGATAAAAAATAAATCATTATTGATACTTAGATATAAAAATTTCTATATATGTCCTTAAAATAATAATTAGAAAACATTTTTTGTCCTTTTAAGCCTTATATTTATAGTTTAACCACCCATAAACCTGTTTTAACATTAATGGAAATTAATAACTCATAATAATTTTACTACTCATTGTGGATGAAATGTAATGTGATAATATATTATGATATAAATTATTGTAATTAATAATATTGAATTTATATTTTACATATTTAGTTTATTTAAATTGATCGTTTTTAATAAATATTAAAACCATTAAGAAAAATAAAAATTGGATTTCAGTGAAAGAACATTCCCGTATAAAAATTTTTTATATTAAAATTTAAAGGATATTGATTACAATTCCATAAATGTTATAAATCATGATATAATAAATTTAATTATAATTTTAATCCATTTTAATACAATATTTTTCTTTTTAAATACATTAAATTAAAATTATGTTTTTAATAAATATAAATAATTTTACTATTCATTAAAAATTAATCATTTCATAAAAATCGAAAAATATCACCAAAGTATAATTTTAATATTTTTATATCAAAATTTATTTTAATTTTTTAATGTAAATTTTATGAAAAAGGAAAAAATTAATTTTATAATTTATTCAAGGAAGTAAATTAATTTTTTTCATGAGAAATGTGTTTTCAATGTATATAATTACTTCATAAAAATTATGAAATAATTTATATATGTATTTAATTTTGTATAAAATTATTTTAAATTATTTTAAATTTTTATTTATTTCTACTCATCCCACAATGATTAATTGATAAGTTATAACAGCCATGATTACATAAAAATATTAATAGTATATTGTGGTTTGTTTGAAATTGGTGCTGCATGTAAGATAATTTATCAAATAAATAGAATGTAATGGAAAGAAAAAATATCCTTAAAATCATGAGCTATAACATAATACACCACTATAAATGAATTTTACAACTAGAATTCATCATTATAACACAAAAAAAATGTTGATTCATCAAATGCATCATATCTTTATGTTCCTATATTACCGTATCATATTAGTGGTTTCAAAGTAAAGCATTGACCAGTTGATTAGTCTTATTTCAGATCACTTTTATCTTCGATTCAGATTCAATATTATTTATTCCATATAAGAATGATCATTTTCTAATTTTATGAACAATTATATTAGTTCATTTTTCTAGTGAAATATGTACTTCCATGGGATATAGATATTAAACACATCATAAAATATAAATTGGATTTGTGAAATATCCATGCGACAATCCATTTTCACTACTCAATAAAGAATCTATTTGTATCCAATACACATATGTCTCAAATTTACTATCATCCCAATTTTAAAAAAAAAATTACACGGTGAAATTCATAGTAAAACCTTCTCAAAGACCTCAAACTCAATATAACTCCAATGATATTCAATATAAATTTCCTATAAGTTCTTAGCTACAATGATAGGGAGTTGACTAGATCTAACATTATCTACGATTTCTTCAGATTGATCATGTATCAATCTATTAATTTAACCAACACTATCCCTTCATGATTATGTTATATAATTAATTTCAAATAGTTATTCATAAGGATCCATCTTAATACTTTTGTGAAAACTACTTTTGCATGAAAAATGAACATGATCATCATATTGATCCCAACAAACTATTTAAATCAAAGAAAAATATCATAGACTATACACTAGTGTATTAAATGTGATCTTGTTATGATTATATTTATATGAATAACATGGGATGTTGAAACTAATCTATGTATCATGGTCTAAATGAAGACATAAAAAATACATTATATTATAGCAGGGATCCTAAACTGGTACAATATAATGTAATTCCCCTTACAAACATAACATTTTATTAATGTATATTATAGAAATATAATCTATATATAAATATTATTTTACAAAAATGAATTAGTTAGATATTTTATGGTTATTTAATACAACCCATATAGAATAAATCCCATTACATGTTTTTGGTAGGGGGAAAATAAAATCAAAGGTGATGTTATCACATTTCCATTCTTGTATGGGTAATGGTTGCCACATCCACTCAGAATTATATATCCCATTATTAACATACTAACATACTATCAATAGAGAAACAAACTCCATATTATCTATCTTTAAATCATCTCATAATAAATACTCTATCATATCTCTATACATATTCAAATTTCTATGATAAATAGTGAATTTAAAACATTGATATTCCTCTAACGGATACATAATGAAATATATAGTGGATAAAACACAAATATGATTCCTAATCATTATAATTTCATCACAATCAGGATTAATCTCATGAAAATTTCTCACCTTATTCTACAAATCAATTATGTCCTTTTGTGTCTCATTAATATTCAAATAGATATATGGTTTAGCACACTATTTAGAAAAATATGAAATATATCCTTCCATGAAAATTTCATATCCATCCTTTGGAAATCCACTAATTTTGATTTATTTCAGATCCTTATTATAGATATGATAGCATGATCCATTAAACTAAATGAGTCATCCATAATGTTCTCATTCCCAGGGTGGTAATGTATACTATATATAAAATCATTATTTAGATCCAACTGCATATTATGGAATAAATAGAACTACTTATATGTAAATATATACTTTAATAAATTATAAAAATTATATAGTTACATAGGTGGTCTAAAACTCGATTGGGAATAATATCAATGGGTTTCTAGGGATTTATTATTTAAATTATTATATTTTATGTCTCTTTGTTTAGTTTATTATGGTTATCTTGGGATCTACTCTTCTCTCTCTCTCTCTATCTTAAATTTTCATATATACACACATTGTGTGAATATATATGGTTTTTTTCATTGGTAGATGATATTAATGCTTCTGAGGATATTTAAAGAGATCTAGAGCTTTTTTAGTTGAGCGCTTGTCTGGATTGGGGTCTAATTTCTTGTGGGTCGAATTAGCCAGAACACAAAAAAATTGGTTGATTATCTCTCAAATCCACAGTGATTCAATTATTGAACATGGATGAAATTAAATTTTTTACCATGATATTCATTGTGGTGATTTTGTTAGAGTATCTTCATAACCAATTTCATTTTTTATTTGGGAATTTTTGGGAAAATTATTTATTGTTTTAAGAAGGGATTTGTTGTGTGATTTTAAAATGTTGATTTTGAATTCGTTAGTTCAAGATTATGAAATATGTTTTTGGAAATATGGATTTCCATTAATTGTTTTTTATTGATATTTGGTTAGGAATATAATATTGGATAAATGGTGTTTTCAACAAATCAGTGTTTTATTGATGTGAATTTGCATGTGTATGAAGTGATGGTGTGCTTATTGTGTGGAATTGGTGCTTTATGGTTGTTTGTTTATTACGATTTATGTATTCTGTGATTATTTTGAATTAATAAGGTTATATTACAATAAATGGTGATGGATAGTGGATAAAAGAACCCCCATTATGGATTGTGGTCATGAAGCACCCTTATATGTAAATATAGGGAATAGATTAGGCAAAAGTTCCACTGTTTTGGTATTTTTATTGTGTGTTGACATGAAAGATGAAATCTATAGTGATAATGTGAAATGTTGAAATGGAATATAGAATGGTTGTTTTTATTTCCCTTTAGATTCATGGTTTGCGTAATGGTGACTTAGTTAGGGTGTTCTTGGCATAGTGGCAATTATTAAACTTTTTAATGTTTTAAATAAACTGTTCATATAAATGTTCTAATTGTTTTATCCTAGTTTCATGTATAGGGATTTCTTTTAGGGAAATGCTTCTAATTATTATTACCAAGCCATATTAGGAACTTAGGTGATTTTTTAGATGTTGTATTTTGCAAAACAGGTAAGGGGAAAGCATCTTCTTTTTTCTACCACTTCGACATGATGCTTTGGAGTTGTTGTATTGCTTGGATCATGGAGCTTGGTGTGGATCTATGTTGGTTTCGAAGTTATTATAGAGTCTTTTTTTAGCCTTCTGCTTGATACACTAATTATTTTATTGTATTGGTTTGGTTGTATTGATCTTTGTAATGTATGGGTAGGGTTATTTGGTTAACATTCATCGTGTAGTGTTTTATAATGTATTCATTGGTTGGATGAATTAATTTCAAATGGAAAAATTTTCCCCAATTATTCATGAGCCCTCAGCATTAATTTACAGCCTTCGGAAACCTAGGAATATCTCTTAATGCAAGGTATTATTACTCAACACGTTTAGGCAAATGGTCTTGGGCGAGATGTTATAGCATAAATGGGCTAGGTCAAGAAAAAAATATCATTTATTAACATTCCATCATAGTATATCCCAGGTAATATAAATTATTTTCATAATTATTTCATCAATTCATCAAATAATAACATATTGAAATGGAATGGGTTTCATAAAAATATATTTAACAAAATCATAAACCATTTAGATATAGATTAATTAATGTATCATTGGATTCAACCCATATTAAATCATATGTTACTTCAATTGATATCATCTTACATGGAAATTGATTGCAAAATGTCACATGAATCATATATTAAGATAACTAATATTTTTTCCATGAAATCAATTAATTTAATTCATATAATTTCTAAAATATTATGTAAACTATATTAGATGTAAATAAAAATTTAAAAATCTCATTTAGGTTTGAAATAAGTACGTATTCATATATGAAGGAAATTCTCTCTAACACATTTATGGTATAAACGGATTCAATTTACTGTTTCTGATAAAAAGTAGAATATTCATCATTTGTATAATGATAAGAATATTCCTTTTATATAATTTAACAAATGGTCACTAATAGAGAAAATAATTATAAATTTTCATTTCATAATAATGAAATTATTCTTCTATGTATGTATATAAAATCATAGATATAGATAAAAATGTGTTTTTTTAAAAATAGATGGATAATGTAATTTTTGTTTAAAAAAATCCATCCAAGTATTTTCTATATAAAATGAGGAAAATAAATAGAATACATATATTTTAAACAAATACATCAAAAGAAAATTTATTTATTTCTTTAGATATTGGTTATAATATTTCATCAGCCTAATCTTAGTCATAAACAATTTTTATAAAGAAAGACATTATAATATAAAATATTTATCACATCATAACCTATTTAATTATAGTACCCATGATAAGAAATACCTCATTTCTATATTTGTATTCCATATTTTTAATGATAATTATTTTATAATAAAATGGTCACTAGTATATTCAAAATAAAATTAAAGAAGTGTTGAATGCCTCAGGATTCCAACACAAGTAAATGTAAGATGAAAATACCATGAAATTTTGGGTAAATTTGAATTCTAATCCCCATGAATGAATAAATTCATTTGAAGCACTAAATAAAATGAAAAAAAGTATATATTTTTGTGATATAAAATTTCATTTTGGTTGAATATACAACTCCTTAAAAGATATTGGTTCATAACTTGTCATATGTCTCATTGAATACAATTTGGATGATAAACCCTTAAATTATGTCATGAATACTTTCATAAAAATTTGAGCCTCATATGTAACAAATAAATAATTACTATAAAGATTTTAATTGAACACAATCAATCATATCATGCCATATATAATTTACATGAAACATTTCACCACCTTTTATTTAACAATTCATTGTTAAAATAAATATTTCAGGTGCTATATGATTTATATTTCATATATATTTTGGTTCGGTAGTTTTTTTCATTTAAATTTTTTTAGTTCCATCATATAAATAAAGTTAATAATTTTTAAAATATCATTAATTTTGATTATAGATAGTTTTTATTCATCCATGACTATTTGATATAGAAAAATGAATTAATTCGTTCATTGATACTATAGGAAGTAAAAACGCAAGAACATTTTCATTATCTTGATGGATAAAATGAAAAAATGGTTATATTAATTAAACTATATATATTGATTTTATATCACATATATGAGTTAAATCATTCATTATTATTATGCTAGTAAAAATAAATTATTAAAAGTATAACATCACTTTATGGAGGTGGAAGTCCAAATTCATATAGGGGTGATGTTATTATTTTACAACATATTGTATGATAATAAAATATATATTATATTATAATTATATAAGTATAATTATCTCAAACATATTATTTATATACCTTAAATCCATCAATTTATCCAAACTTGAGAGGTGTTGAGGGAAAATGTATTAAATCCATTTGTGAGGTGATAGTCCGCCCTACAAACGAATAATAGTTTCATTTCCCATTTGATGGAAGATGATATGTATATAAGTCATGAAATTAAAATTATATGATTTATGTATGTGGTATATAATTTATTTTATATCATTATTTTTTATTAATATTTTAAATATGTATAACAATTAATAAAATTTATATTCATTTGTGAATGATTATAACTATTATGCCGAGAACGTCTTTAGGTATACACATAATTCCTTCTTCTGTTGGTTTCCTAATAAAACTATGTATTATATGATGTGGGGATGGAATTATGAAATGTATTTGTAGACATATTTTATGAGTTAAAAGAATTTTTACAATTGAATAGGAGATGAGAGGGGTCCAATTTTATATGTGAGGGAGAGGAAACAATTGGTTATTTGGAAAACAAACCAATATCCCCATTTTACACAAGAAAAAAATATCCAAAATAAATAATTATTGACCGTTCTGCATGATATGGTCTATATATGGCCGTAAAATATTAATAATAAAATATTAAATCATTTTAACAGTTAACATGTTAGTTTAACCCCTATAAAACTACTTTTAACATTAACTTGAGTTACAAATTTTTAATATTTTTGTAATTCATTTTTTATAAAATTTATGATGATATTAATATATAATATTAATTTAAAGGATTCTAAATATGGAATAATGTTTTAAAAATCAATCCATATAGTTAGTATAATTTAATTTAATGTTGAATCAACAGACCCAAAGAAATATGGTTCTCCAAATAAAAATATTTTAAAATATTGATAAAGTAATGATATCAATGTTATACATGAAATTGATTCAAATTACGAATATTGTATTTTCAATAATATAATTTAATTAATTATACATTTAAACTATTTTAAATAAATATTTAACTTGGTAAATATGTTAAATGAAAAGGAATTTATTTATTAAAAATGATTATTTTTTACTATCATTAGGAAAATTAATATTTTTAGAAAAGTCTAAAAAATTACACATAAATTAATTATAATTTTTTTTTTCAAAATTTATGTTTATTTTTCTAATATCTTTTCAAATAGTAACTAAACATATCTTTATTATTTTGTAAATAAAATAATTGGATGATATTCTTTTGAGAAGAAATGTATTTTTGAATTATTTAATGATATTACCAAAAATTAATTACATATTTATCAATATATATTCTTTATCCAAAAAATATTAAATAAATTTAAAATTTTGGATATTCTTATTCATAGAATAATGTTTTACAAATAGGTTATAAGACACATTTTTAAAAATCAATTTTAATTGATTATTGCGGCTTATTAAAACTTGGTGCTCCATTTAAAACAATCTATATAAAAAATTGAATTAATTTAAATCAATGAAAAGTGCATTATAAAAGATTATTCAGTCAAAATATGGTTCCTTATAATTTCAATTAGATATTTCCATCTCAAAAACCCATTTACACTTTTGTAAATGATATTATATTTCAGTGCATCATGATTAGAGTACCCGAAATTCTAATCCCTCACACTCAAATGATATTAAAAACTATCTATGGTTTTCTCATTTTGGAAATATAAATAACTAGTTGACATAAAATAATTGAATAGATAATATGTCTCATTAAAACTATATATTTGGATAAATTTTTTTTTGGGATTTTAATTTAGTGGATTTTAATTGGATTGATATTTTCAAATTATGTTTTATATATTTTTCATTTTCTAAAATTTGTATATATTGATTGTAATATATTTATTTCTGTAAATGAATTTATGATCAAGATATTTATCATTAATTCATGAAGGAATTGTGTTATTGATATGTGATATGGTTTTAGGCATGATTTTTTGATGTTATGAATGTGGAAAACACATTGTTGTGTACTCTGGGAAACTATGGAGAGCTATTTAACAATTTAGTTTATGCACTCACAGGTGTTTGTTATGTAATTTCATGGGTTCACCCTAATATAGTTTTCATGGAATGAAGTCTATGTTATCATCACTTTTTTATTTTGACCCTAGATGAGAGATCACATTTTTCCACTATATGTTATTCTCAAGGTTTATATTATTCTCCTATTTAGGGTTTGGGTGATGTTGATATGTTTGGGGATGCACTATATATTATGATTTTATCAGTAATTATTTGCATTGTTCCAATAATTTTTAAATTTGGAATTTGGATACATAATTTTTTCTTATAAGTGGTGTTTCCTTATTGTCCCTTTTAGATATTTATCATGATGTATTCATTTTGGGGATGTTTTTCCTTGATGTATTTTTATCTTTTATGTCAATATTTCAGAAAATTTATAAATTATTGAGAGAGGTATTATAGGCATATGTTCTCATTAGTTGTTTTATATCACTATTGTTGTTGAGTAATGGTTATATTATTTTTGGGATATTTTTTTATTTATCATGTTAATTTTGATATTTTTTCCAACATTTAGTGTTTTATTTTCCATATAATAATATCTATTTTATAAAACATATTAACTTCTACATTAAATGAGATGTTATTATGGTTTTATTTCAATTAATTTATTTTTTAATTAAATAATGTTTTTTGGTTGGGAAGTTGAATAGTGGGGATTAATATGTCACCCTTATATCACTGTGGTAACATATATTATATTATTATGTAAAATATGAATTATATTGAGTTTTTAATTTATTATGTTTTATTTTTTATTTGTGATTATGATTCACTCATTTTTCAAAATCATTCTGAATATTGGGAAAAAAATTGAATAATTGTAAACATGAATTCGCTATATAACATGGTATGTTTACATGATGCAGGGAAAAATATGTAGGTTATAATTCATTTAGGATTTAAAAATAAATTTTTAGTGCATTGTTTGTGTTATAAACTATCCCAGGACAACCTAAAACATCACTTCATCAAGATAACCATAAGTAATCATGTGTTTATTCCTTAATTCACGAGGCATTAGAGCAATAGTGGGTTCTTAAAAAATAGTGTCGGTATACAACAACCATTTATCACAATTCAATAGAGGCATAAATAACCACAACACCCCAAATATAACCAATATAGAATGCATAATAAATAAATAAAATACAAGAATACTATACTAATGAAAATGAAAAATAGAGTCATACTAACAGAATGAATAATAAAAATATAATAGTTTTTCACTGAATGGATCAACAACACATTAAAATAAAATAAAAATAAATTTTATAGAGTATTCTCTACTACCAATACAGAGACAAACCACATACCCATTCTCCATGAAACCAGAGCTACACCAGCCAAATCCTGTGACTTCATGTGAGTGTCCAAATTCAACCAAGAAATAGAAATCAATGTTCTCAGGCATTATGAAACCTATTATCCAACATCAATGACGAAATTTTGTTTTTAGCCACACTAAGGTGAATCCCCTGGGGTTTTGAAATAAATATCCTTATAGAACCCTCAATGGTGGACCTATAATATGTTGTCATAGAAAGTGCATTCACAATTAGAATGACCATTATATTAAAAAAATATAATATGTAGAAAAAAATAAATTCACTATATTAAAATGTGGTAATAATAAAATAAATCAAACAACCACAATTTATAAGACAAAACATCTGGTAAATATTTCACCACTCTTTCCCACTATATAAGATTTACATCATGGGGCTCACCCTGCCTCACAGAAACCAATTCAATAATTATATCTACACCAAAGGTAAAATATATTCCTATGGAAACGAATGATTTATATTACACTAGGTTTAATGATAACAAACTATGATTTTCAAATTAATTCACCAGGATCCAGAAATCCAATGGAATTATAAATCTAATAATAGACCTTCACATGACTCATTTGGGATATTGTCTTGTTGAAGAAATATTATATGATAAATACGGATCGAAAAAGATACCAGGAGTGTACATTTTCCCAAGAGAAAAAATGTCATTTATCTCAATGATTTCATTTTCCCATTCGATCCCATATACCCATACTATCAATAGTTTTACCATCCTATACACCTAATCAATAAACATGTAGCCCATCACACAAACATCTTATTTCCTCTAGAAAGCGTGCGATAATAAAATAAATCGGTTAACCGATCAAGACCTTCAATTAGATCCCTAATCTTATCTATCCACAACCATCCAAAGATAGAGGGAAGCATATCAAATATAAGGGACCACAACTAATCCATGGTATCCCAAGGGTCTCCTCCTCCTTCCAAACATTTGAACTGAATCATCCACAAATATCATAGCCAAATTCCTACACAATGTGGGATTATACAACCTAAGAAAAAAATCCAAATCATTGAACTATAAGTGGTATTCTACTCTCATCCATTAGAATGTTGGGTCTCTCTAAGCACCATAGATCTCAATATCTAATAAACAACCACTATGGGATCTCAATTACCAATATCATATCCATACCAAAACACAAGTTAACCATACTCCATTTGGTCACATCATAAGTTAATATCTTAGAAGAGACACATATATTGTCACCAGGATATTAGTTCACACTCGTCTATAGATCCTATAATAACCCAATGGCAGTATCATTAGTTGAAAAACCTATGAGGGATTGCTATTGCTAAACCAAATATAGGGTTATCCCATTATATAAACATCACATATTAATCCATTGATTACTCCAACTAATACATGATAGATTAAGAATCTAATTGGAATCCAAAATAATATCTTTCAAACCATATCATTACAAATAGTTCATATAAGTTCATCAAATGATGGACTATAAAACTAGTGTCTCTCTTATAAGCCAATCCTCATGGAGAATCCAACATAAGAAAACATCATCTTATTTTCTAATAAATACCATCCATGGTTACCAAATCACCAAAAATTTAATCCTAAAGGGTACCTCATAATCATCTCAATAGCACGATTACCCATTCTTATATCCACCAATCTCAACTGCAACTCATTCTCAAGTGTATAATAACTCTAGTCCAAAAAACCATGAGATTATTTAAAAGAACAGTAACCTTGAATAAAAAATACCCATTATATAGGGAAAAACCAAGATCTCATTCGAGATACCATACTATCTTGTCATCCAGAATCCATCCAAGGAACCTTGAACAATTCTTTGTGGAATGCTTGGTCAATATTGGACAATGAGTTCAAATAACCTCACCTTGTCCTCAGTGCTCAAAATATTATCGGAATATAGATTATAAATCCAAACTTGAATGAAATCATCATAAATCAATTTTTTATACAATATAATACATAAATTTCCTCTAAATTCGGATTGGATTCCACTATTAGGATCTATGTGACAAACACAAAGAATGGACTACTGATAATTTCCATTTTTACACAACGGTGAAAAATAGGAAAAACTAACCAGGGAATGAAATTTATAATCCATGAACATGTGGTATATGAATTATATTAAAATTGGTCTTACCTTAACATGTAGCTCAAGACACTCAGTATTTTACTTTTCTAATGTACACAATGTGTTTTCCATGTGTATGATATGTACCAGCCACATAGGTTGTTGGTTGTGTACTATACCACCATAATAGCATATACACCATTGATTACACAGTCTGTACCACCCCATACATAATGGGTACCCAAAATGGGTTTCCAAGCTATGTAATTAACTCAATATCCCCATGGGTTATGGAAAATTATAATTCATTGCTACTGCTATTGTATCTCAAACTGGTTCTAGGATTATACCCTACATGGATATCTGCTTCTGGAACACTCTGTATCACCAAAACATGGAATATAGCAATAATATAATTAATGATGTCAAATAAACTACATATTCATTGAAATTAAATAATAAATAGTGTGTTTTCTCTAATATACACACTTTTCACATGGGTTTTCTTGAATAGAAATCCATTGAATCCCCCTAAACTCCAAATTTTCTTTTAAAAATCCATAAATCATCCACCAAGGGGTCCCCAAAAACCATAAAAGGAATTAAAAATAAAAATAACTATGATACATTGATTATGGAATATAATGTATTATAATCCTTTCTTCAGGTGGAAACCACTAATGATGAGTTCCATATATCTAAAAATCACCTAGTGAGGCTTGGATAACCTCTAAATGATCTCACTAATGGCTCATAATCCTTCCCTTTGGCTATACCATCCCTATACCTATCCCAGTAAAGTGAATGGAATCCCATGAGGTTTTCATATGATTATAAATTGGAAAGGATAATGAAATAGAGATAATATTAAAAGGTAATAAAAAATAAAAATAAAAATAAAAGGGGCTCAAGCATGGCCCTCATTATCAATGAAGGTTTATGCCTATCTAAGGAAGACCCTGCATATGAGACTTATCATTAGTGAAAAATCCCAATATGGTACTCCATTAAAAATATATCACATAATGAAATTAGGAGAAAAATTATATATATATATTTTTATTTATGATTAAATATTATATGAAAATGTCAAATATCTCAAATATACACTAAACTCATATCATAGGAAAAACAATATAATATGCAACCAACTATGTCATTAGAAAATTTATCCAGTATAATCTCTTAGGTTAAATTACCATTATTTTCCCAGAAGTCTCTGGTGAAAAAAATTATAAAATTACCATTGGTTTACAGATCCTATCATTATGTGGTGCATTATAAACTCAAAATCATAACTGATTATCTTCCCTAAGATGCCTCAACATCAATCCTATAGTTTCGTGCTACCCAAAAATTTGTGTAAATGATTTTATCTGTACACTCGAATGATATTACTTAGGATTTCCACTACTCTCTCCCAACATGATAACGTTTTTTCTAAAACAAATATGTTTCTAAACACTATAATAGTGTACTTATAATCACCCCACAACCCAAATAGTTAACCAAATGCACGACATTATTCCCATCACTGAACATAATAGATTGATATAAAAAAACTCCTCACAACCAAGGGGAAATATAATAACTAACAATACACAATGTACGACTAAAAATGAGTTTATTATCCATTATCATCCCATGTTTCACTTCCAAAAATAATTACTTCATTAAAACTATGAAAATTGAAACAGGACTATACCGCACATAACTGCTCCCTATCCAATCAAGGATAATTCACCTAGATACATTAACCATATTCCACAAACTGGTTAGTTCAAAAAAATATAATCACCCTCGATAATCCAAATTAAAATAATGGGTGCTCCATAATACCAGGATCAACAACAAGAGAAACCTCAACTCGAGTTCAGATCCAAATTCCTAAGAATAAATTAATGCTTCCCCTATTCCATACAAGGAACATTCATATGGTAATGACATTGAAACCAACCAAACCATGTTTCTCAATCCATACACATGATAATGATAACTCACATCATTATATGTTTAAAACGCCATGAATTCTTATTCCTAATAACATCATCATAATAAATGTTCTCAATCACCTAACCAAGGAGGAATATTTATGCCCATTCAAGCCATTATTTATAGTAGAAACATGGGCCCGACTACATGACATGATAGAAATCACATGGAATGAACATATATCCCCCCAAATAACATGAATATAGGAATATAAAGGAACCTCTACCTCATTAAGAAAAAACACATATACAAATATATCTCAATAATCCATTCCCTGTCATAAATACAATGGGTCTATCATAGGACAAAGTAAGCCATAATTGTTTCCAGGAATTTCTAGATGAAGGTACTACATTTATATCACTTAAAAACATATCAACCAAATATCCACATGAATTTTTATAAGATGAAAATATATATAAGTATTTTGGTTGCCTATAATGAGACCAAGTACTTCTACGTGAAAGTACCATCTGATTGGTTATTGGGCCATTAAAAAGATGAAACTCTATTACTTGAAAAACTCTATAGACTGAAATATGTCATGTGAGTCATATATTCCTATATTTATTCATGAACATTGGATTCAAACCAAATATCCATGATTTGAAAAATATAATAATATATAATTCTACAAACTCAAGTTCCTCACATAAGGTTAATCCACTTAACAATAAATGTAAAATCATAAAATAGTAATCATATTCCATGAAAGAAAGGAATTATAATTAGCTAAGGTGTTCATGAAACACAAATTATATATTAATCACATGTTCTAAAACATTGATATTCCACATTTCTTCAAACTCCCTATATCAAAAAATGAACCACCTTTGATATAAATTTATATTTTAAAAAAAATGCATCAACCCAAAACATAATCGTATTTGGTTCACCAAAAGGCCTCAAGAGTGCCTCCACAAATATTATAGGCTATTGAAAAGAAACAAGTTTCTAAAAGATATTATTGGTCAGAGTGAAATAGTTGTGGAAAAAAAACATAAACAATGATAAAAATCAGAGTACACATAAATATGACTGAAATAAATTCATTCTGTAATATAGGAAATGCATAATAAATTCCTACATTATCAAAAATTAAAAATTATAAAATTATTAGTTTCCAATTGGGTTAACCAAGCATTCAAAATAAATAAATTGATTATAAATACATTATTCTCCACTACTGGAACTAATCTAACCCCCTTAGATGGCCTTTGATGCTCGAGCTATACTAGGTCAATAATGAGTCTACAAAAATGTAGCTCCACTCAATCAAGAAACATTGGGCTTAGTATCATCCAGCACACAAAGTGAACTCCAACCTGAATGAAGACATTAGGTCTATATGCACACCACAATGCATATACAAGGGGTGAGAAATAAATATTATTATTCCACCACAATTCTTGACCTTTTATCGGATGTCATAACTAGAATATTATCACATTGTACACATTTATTAGACAATGACAAATAATATTTGCAATAAAATAAATATAAATCAATAAAAACGGTTCAGAAAAACTATTATTAAATCATGTATCCTTAGGTTTTTACCTAACTACCTATGTAAATATACCCATTCAATGCCCCCTCCAAAATATTTTGACAAATATAGATCACCCTTCCCCACATCATCTGACATTTACACATTATATAAATTGTATATCAATTAATTCAAAATGTAAAATAAATAATATCAAACCCTATGGTGTAACCATATGATTCCACAACTGAAAAAAATACATACTAATCTCATGACTATACTGAAACAAATGAACATGTGATTAATCTCCTCTACAATCATCTGAGAAATTATCATTTCCTACAATTACAATACAAAAATAGGGATATAATTATTTGATAGTGTATATAAAATCATTTAGGAATGAATCAATTTTGGATTGACACATTCAGCATCCCTTGGGATCCCGTCTACCCATAGGCCAGAATAATACACTATCCCAGGGAATCCACTCTATATATCGGAAGTCTACCACATCAATTACATATAACATATTCCAAGGGGGTAACACTAAACAGGAGGATTGAAGTCTTCTAGATCACATATTAGATCCCAATTACAATCAAAATACATTCCAAAAATTGGGGAGATAACATGATTAAAAAATAAGTCGAATTCTATATCTAGGACATCATAAGAGATTCCTCATAAAATGTATGTCCTAGGAGGAAATTTCCTCAAACATCAAATCCTAATAGTAACCAAACATTGGTTGATCCATCCTTGAACCAAAAATCCAAACAAAATAACTACCAAAACTGGTTTACAAATATCGAAAAAGAATAAAAGCCCTCTTTTCCCCTTGGAACCATACATCCAATATATTTCAACATTAGTATATTAGTGAACCCCCTCTGTTCCTACAAAAAACCCAGGACTCCCACATCCCTATAGTCCACAAAAAAGATGATATCCTACTAGTGATTACCTTATAATCTCCTACATTTCATTCCAAACCCATAATAAGATCCAAAAAATGTATCAAATTCCACAAAAACATAAGGAAACACTACATGGGGTTCATCTAGATCATTTATACCTAATGGGTCATTCAATATATAGAAACATCGAAAATGAACCATATTGTCTCCTAAATGAACATTGATCAACTACACACCCGACATGAATCCAAAATAAAATTTCACTAACTTAAATGTTCACAATGGTCCTCGTGACCACCTCAAATAATATAACCTATATAAGGGATAATTAGTAAAAGAAAAAAATCAATAAAAAGTACATAAGAATAAATCAATCAATATTCCTAGAATAGACACCCATCCATATGTATGAATTCCCCAATAAGGAAATCCCAAAAAGTACGTATAATTTATCTCATAACTAAAATTTTACCTCTATATTATATCCATGCCATGACATCAACCCATTCAAAATTATCTAATAGCTCTGGTCCAAAATCATAAGAGATGTCCTCAACTACTCTAACCATTACAACCTGGTCCCATCAAAGATGGATAAACCATGATCTCCATTGAGATTACATATGTTCCCATGTTTTGCAATCAATCCAAATAGCATCAAATATATTATACATTGTTCATAAGAACCAGACAGATCAATGATATCATAACCCTCATCTAGTCCTCATAGCTCACAACCCAACCCACAATAGTATTTTGATTCCATACCTTATGGAAATATTCCTAAAAGAATATCCCATAAAAAATAATCTTGAATATATCTCAATATAAAAATTATTCCCACCTATAAATCTAAATAGAAGAACACATTTAATATAATACTCACATGACTAATTCTAACTGTTGGTTTAAAAATAGGTAAAATAAAACTGATCTACAAAACACATGGTGTGAAAAATATGTAAATAAAGTGTAACTCCAAAATTCAAATTTTTTTATTTTCTTTAATACACACAACTTGTAATTTTAATATGTATGTTGCTTATATTGTCTACACATATCATTAACCTTCACATGGGTTTTTTTGCATATACCCTATGCCCCAGTCAGAGTGTACACTGCTGACTACACGGTGCATACCACCCCATACATAATGTGTACCATAAACGAGGTCTCTAGCCATATAGTAGTCTATGTAACACCCTACCGGGCATGAAAAATAATATTACATGGACAATAGTTGTATACCAAACATGTGTTCTAGTAGTGTACCTTGTATGACAATGTGTCCCTAAAAGACATTATGTCAACAATATATGGTGTGAACCCTTGGAAAAATAAGTGTATTCCCAAAAAATATGTATTCCACAAATAAAAACATCACAAGACTTGGGTTCCCTATTCTAAGCATATGTGTGTGGGATTACAACATATAAACCCTAAAATTTTCATGATACTGCTAATTTCCCCATAAATCCATGGATCAATAACCAAGAGGACATTAATAACCCATAATAGGAAATAAAACATAGAAAACTATTTCATAGGTATTTAATGAAATAAAAAAAAAATATTCCTTACAAAGAGTAGAGATTCTGAATCATACTTCCTAATCCACATTGCACCAATACTAAAATAATTTACCTCTGAATATGCTCATAGTTGGTGCATCCCCTATAGATCTCACACTTACATCACTCACCGACTCTTAGACACATGAAGAGAATTCCAAAAGTGTGATAATCGGAATAAATATACTAAGGGGAACATAAAAATAGAAATATAATTTGAATAAAAAAAAGAAATTGGAATGAAAATGGGCTCTTTCACACACCAACAATCGATAGATGATTATGCCTCTCTTTAGAAAAAAATTTATTTTCAAAGACTACCGTAGAGCTTAACTTTCGAACAGATTATCCTTTTAAAAGATATTAACGAATGTATATTCATGAATAAATTATTATATAAATAATAAAATACTAAAGATTCAGTAAAAATTAAAATGCCTTTGATTTCCAGCAAACATCATTCCTTGGGTAAACACTCAATTCTATAACAAAATAAGATGGTTTTAAAAATTATCTATGATCATATGATAAAATAAATTAATAAATATTCATTGAACATTCCTAGTATCAAATCTATTCATATTCCCCATGATATTCAAAACCTATTATGATGTTGGTCATCTAAGTTATCATTCTTCTGAAGTTCATGAATTTGGAAAAATTATCCATATATTAGTGGGAATCACGTTACATAATCTTAGTTTTGGTGTTTTGTTACAAATCTTGTACAAAATTATGTATTATCATGTGGAGTTCCTCATTTACCATTTTATCCCTTCTAAATTACTCAAATTTAGATATCCTTTATTCTCCCCACATGTTCAGCCTGATCATGGGAGAGCCTTGGGAACATCAAATTTAAACATATAACTATAAAAAGAATTTAAATAAACAATTTCATGTGGAATGGGATGGTACAAACTCCTTTATTCATCACCCACCCAAAATTATTCAATTTCCTTTAATTTATTTTCTTGTGAAAATTGTGTTCCCATGGGGATGGATTTATGGTTTCAGTTTTTTTACGATAGGGATTTTGGTTCCTAGTGATTATTAAAGCTATTTTTATTGAAGTATATTATTTATCTTTTAAAGAAGATGTTTTTAAATAAATTTAATTCTGGAAATTCGGTATGATTAATTTTATTATATCATTTAATTAATAAATTATTTATATTTTATGGTTGTCAATTTAAAAATATATGTGCTAATCGTGATTTGTTTAAATGTTGTTTTTAATATTTAGTACACTTTTTATAAATTTATTTGAAATGATTTTCATGTTTTATAATTTATAATGTCATTTTATTAAAAATAACAAATGTTGAAAAAATTTCTAAGATGTTTTTATTAATAATTCAGTAATAAATTATATTTGACCTCGTTTTGGTAATGGAATGATTAAACATTGGAATTTATGGAATTATTTAAAGAGAAATATTTTTTGGGGTTTAAAATTGATTAAATTAAATAATTTATTACTCTATTAATTAGATAATGAGTGTATTTTCGTAGAATAATTTTAAATAATGTTCAAATGAAAGATTTTAAATGATGTAAAATTTTTAATCATCTCAAAAATATTTTTTTAAAAAGCATATTTGTCACATTTTATAATATTTTTACATAATTTATGAGATACCATCATTTGATCTTTGTTTTTTGGTTATACTTGATGTGGGTGGAGTACGTATTGGGGATGTTATGAGTTGTTTATTTATAAATGAAATGTATGGTGTTGTTTCTTAAGACGATGTTGGAGGTGAATTGATTATTACATGAATTGTTTTATATACATATTTATATAAATGATTAAAAATGATATTTTTTCACATCAAATGTTCTTTGCATTAATGGGATCCTTAGGATACGAGATTTTTGTATATTTGTACAATATTTTATTGGATTTTTCATATCATTATGTTCCCTGTTTATATATTATTCATGTGCTTGAAGTGTTCGCCTAATGAGGTTAGTAAATATAAGTATATCATGTTACAATTATTACAAAGACAACATAGGATGATTGTTTGTTATCACTTTTTGTTTTGTAGAACCATATCACCATATTACACGATTAAATAATCCAGACTCCTATTTTTCAAGGATGATTCCAAATAGGGTATTCTTAGAATATATTATATTTTATCCTCTAGTTTTCTTTATTTTTGGGAAACCATTATATGATTACAATTTATATACATGATTTTGATTAATTAATTATATAGTACTCATTTGTTTTATATATTTACTCATCATTGCTATTTTTAATTTTATCCAATTTTGAAATTAATATAGTGATTTCAACTAGAAATGTAAATATTGTTTTATTAAATTGGTTTATGATATGGTTTTTAAATGAGTAGAATGTATATAATTTCATTATCAAAATCAAATTTTCAAATTTTAAGGTTCTAAATTTTTTTATTCTATGTATTTAATCACAACCCTACCACAATGGGGATAGATACAATAAATTTGTAAGGTAAATATAGTTATGAGTGAAATATTTGAAGGTAATTGGTTCACATTGATTATAGAGACCCGTATCCTGACGTACATGGACATTACATTACATTTGCGGAATACTTAGTACATAACAAAAACACACACACAAGGATCGTAATAGTTTAGTGTCTTTGGAAACTCGGAACATAATCTTCTAATCCTGGTGAAAGATCTTCAATATCTCCCGTAAAGATCATCCATTTTTTTTAACCTAAAACCTTTCTTTATATCCTGGGGAAAAGAAAACATAAAAGGGTGAGCTCAAATGCTCAGTAAGGGTATACAAAAGAAATAAAAATCATATCATATCTTTTTGAAAATCATAACCTGCAAAAGAGATCATAATATCTTAACATGGAACAAATCATAGAAGTGAAAATGAGATCACCATAATCATAACATGAAACTTGAAACTTTGTGGCATACACACATAATCATAGAGAATCATTTCTTGTTAGTCAAGACTCATTGCCAAGACTATCTTAGTGGACAAAGTCCCTTTCTGAATCGAGTAACCCTCGTTTCAGTCCTGTTTCACTGAACCGGTATAACCTACCATTTCAGCCATGTCTATCTCATGAGATATAAAATCTTTACCCAATGCATTGGAGGGAGATATAGGTCCCACCCATCTCATAATGAATCCTTTCTTATGTGTGCCACATAATCATAAATCATACATCATCACATAACCCATGTAAGAAAAATGGAATTCTTAAACAACATGACATCATAAAACAATTCATATAAGATAAAGGAATTCATAAAAATGTTTCCATCACAACATAATCAAATCCATGTAATAATAGGTATAGAAACAGAACCCTTTTATTATCTTAGATGGAAAATAATTTTGATAAAATACTTGAACTTCATTCTTGAGGAAAATATCCTTTCTTCTTCAAAAACACTTTTACTTTCTTAACATATCATACAATTTTAAACTAAAATAAGTTGATTAAAAATAAACTTGAATACTTGTAAATGAAGCTTCTTTAAAAATCCATTCATGCCGTATAAGTTAAAAAAACATTCTTCGTACTTTTGTCGGAAAAGTCAAAAAGTACCTCGTATGACAAAAGATTCCTTTCATAGATATTACTAAAAACTAACCGAAGGGTAAAAATGGATTTAAACAATTTTAGGTGGATGGAAATAATATTACATATTGATGAAACATGAATGTGGATGATAAAATACACCCCAGTAAATACTTATGAAGAAACAATCTCGGATAAAAATGAGATTGTGATATTTCCCTTACCTTATGTCCGACTTGCTTTGTAAGTATCCAAACCTCCTGTATAATGATTTAAATCATGTTATTGACTTATTTCAGAATCATATTCATTGTTATGATATCATATATGGTTCACTTATGACATTATATTACCCGTTCTTTTGTAAATTCCATGTTAAAGAAGCGTTTTGGGTAAAATCGTTTCATTTATCTTAGGTGTTTTGACTTGTTGTTCTTGACATCATTATTACTTATATCATGATTTACTTACTTCCAGAATATAAAATATGATTTATATACCATATATATTCAGCATATATATATATATAATAGATAGATAAATAAAATGAAAAACACCGTTCATGGAGACGGTAGTCCGTACGTACGCATGAACGCTGTTTTACTTTCCTTATTGTCTTGAAATGGAAGTAAGTAGATGACATACATATATATATATATATACATAAATCCAGTAGCTTTATAATGTCATATATTTCATTATTATTTCTTATATATACTTTATAATCATTCTTAAATGGTTAACATGGAGAATGAATCTCATCGCGTCGTGGAGACGGTAGTCCGTACGTACGCACGAGCGATGATATCATTTCCATAAATATTGAAATGAATTGGAGTGGATTATACAATATATCAGAATCAATATGATGTTGTAATAACTATGTATAGTTATTCTTTACACCATTATACCCATCCATGTAAGGTGGTGGTGGAAAATAGATTACACCACGGCGTGGAGACGGTATTCCGTACGTACGCACGCGCGGTGATTTCTTTTTCTGTAGGATGGATAGATGGTGAAATAGGGTTGTTTCATACTTATAATAACATATCAATATATGAGTGATACTTATTTTATTACTTCATAATGAAACAACCTAAGAAGAAGAAGTGGAAGAAGAAATAAAGATGAAAGAATTGGTAACGGTAATTACCTCTTCTTTGAAGCGCCTCTTTGAGACCTCCTCTTAGGGCACTAAAATTGGTCTTTGAGGAAGACCAGAACCTCTAGGATGTTTCTAGGGAAGTGGAGAAGAGATTTTGGCAGGGGTTGGCCGAGCTTGAGTGCTCAAATTGGTGTGAGGAGGAGGGGGAGGAGGTGCCCTTTTATAAGGGAGGAGAGGGGCACCTTAGGAATTCTTAAAAATATTAATTTATAATAAATCTAACCCCACTTAAAAACCTCCAAAAATGACTCATATTCGAAGCTTAGATGAGATAGGGTTGTAATCTCATCAACCAATCAAATTTAGACATGTTTGGATCTTATTTTAAACCTTATCAATTAGATTTAACTCTAAGTTAAATAATTTAACTTTTACCGTGTCTTTTTGTTTTCTTTCACTATATGGTTAATACACTTACTATAACATGCCAAACGAACCCCAAATTGTTTAGTATTAATATATATATCCTTATATAAGTCATTTGGCCGAACCTTAGATTTTTAGGAATAAAATAACAATTAATAATATAATATTTGATTTAAAAACTATTTTGTGTTAATTTTGACACTATTTGATATATGATTTTTGTGAAAGTCATAACAGAATTAAATGTTAGAACCAAGTTGATTAAATCAACATTAATATATCATAGTAACCTATAAAATTAGTGGAATTCATAAAAAATCTCAAATTACATTTATTTTGGTGTTTATAACATCAATTATGTCAATATTTCATTAATAAGATAATTACTGCATCATCGTTGTGTCATAAATAAATTAAATTATTTTATGTTTAAAAATTACAAATAAAATACCATCATGTAGGAAATCTTTTTAGCTTTCTAATTAATATTTACAATCGAATTTATCTTATGTATAACCCCATATTAAAAATGATTTACTTATTAAACTTTGATTTTAACTATTTTAACCTTTCTTTAAATAAATTAATAATAAATGTCCTAATCTAATCCATGTGGGCCTAAATGGTCATATTTTATTCCTAAGTTTGTTTTTGGTCGAGTTACACTTGTCCAATAGAATTAGGACATGTGTTAGGGTAACAGTAATATCATATTTACCCTTAGTTACCCTATTTACTATTAACCGCGGTAAAAAAAAGTAAAAAGTTACTATTCACCAAAAAATTATTTTCATCTCATTGAACCACATTTTAGTCCTTGATATTAACCGTGTCTCTCGGATTTTCAAAATTCCATTCACAGAAGCGGAAAAATTAAGTTTTATGAAAAATTCAGTTTTTTTAACTACCACTTAGTAGTTTCACTATTCATCAAAAATTGATGTTTTTCAGAACAATGCCAAAATTTCATCCTAAGCTATATTTCATATTCCGAATTCAAAAATGAAATCTATTATACCAAATTCATAACATAGAAGTTGCATTAATTAATTTTATAATTAAATCCCGCTGTTAAAATAAATAGCGTGTTTTTAGGAAACAATATATATCAAAAGATTGACACTTGATTATGTCTGGTTTAAATCTGAAATTACAACCAATGACCAACATTGTATTAAATTGTAAAAATATATTCTAAATATACTTTAAATCCACTCAAATTAATAATTTATCACTATTAATTATTTTGATTAAAAAGAGTTGTTTTTAATTATAATTTATTAATTTTCACTATTCATCAGAATATGAAAGTTATCCGAAAAGTACCAAAATTTCACCTTAGGCTAAATTCGATACTCCGAATCCAAAAATGAAGTCCATTTTGAGAGCTAAAATTTCTAAAATTTTAAAAATTGGTTATTACTATTCATAACGGCTAGTTTTAATAATATTTTAATAGCATATCGTTATTTCGTGAAACTCAGTATTGCGTACTACACACGCTATCGAGGAAGGTTGCGATTGCGTGTAATGCAAGGCAAGTCAAGGATGCGTGTTTGTGCAAGCTCCTTTTGGTGTAGCGTACAACACAAGACATTAATAAAATTAAAAAGAATATTTTTCATAAAATATTGGGCTGTTACATTCTACCCCCCTTAATATGAATTTCGCCCTCGAAATTCGTCGGGGTTATAAATTGTTTACTATTCGAAAGTTTCTTTAATAGAAACCCACATCGTAAAAAGGAATACCAAAACCAATATTTTAAAACAAAAGTATGAAACTTAACGGTTACCCAAATAAAATAATCACTGGGTTTCCACATAGGTGATAATATGGATATGGAAGAAAAGTTTAACCATTATGTTCTGATGGAGAGTGGTAGAGAACATGGATATGGAAAAGCCAACAATCACAAATCCATAAATTTGTGACGATCTAAGGTACCATACGATTCATCAGGTATAAGATCACTAGGACAACATTTTTGGTTTTCAAGATCATTTCCCTAAAGTTGATGAATTAAAAGAAATACTTACATGATTTTGGTACAATCTCACTGTTGTTCGTGCCTTGAACAATTTACACTTCATCTCTTAAATAAATGAAGTTGAATTTTTTATTCGTGAAGTGTTAGCAGATCATGTGATAGAATGACGGGTCATTCCATCTATTTCAAACAAAAGGTTAGCAAAAATTATATGCATAAATCGATCTATAGTGAGATTAATCATATATGGTTCCTAAAATGGACTTATACTTCATATATCATACTGCTTAATATAATAAAACTAGTTTCTACTAAACAGGGACTTCCTGTAGGCCAGTGGTAGGCGATAAAGGCCAGTCGCACTTCGGTTGTGGGTTCGATTCCCACAGCCTTGTCCGAAGCAATGGGCTGTCGCCCGTCCTGCAGGTTGTCCTTTTTCCAAAACTATATTACTATAACATCCCATCAATAATATCGAAAATCTTCTATCCTTAAACAATACTAACTTATGTCCAACATAATCCATTCTAATCTTTAGGCTTATACATAATACTGCAGTCCACTCTCATAATATAGTGGCAACGATTACCAGAGATTTAATACTGTCGTTGATCCCCACATATCATAAGATATGTCTTGTTGGTCACATTCCAAACATTCAAAGTCCTTAATCGTGTATTCTCTTGAATACCTTAGTGAAAACATGAGTGCAGTTAAAAGTTAACACTTTCCACATACCAAAATCCTCAAAATTCTATATACTCAAACCATGATATCACTTAGTCCTTATATCAATCATGAGCTCATGAATACTATTAAACATTTCATTTTCTCGTTTTCCCTTCATTATGCGCGTAATATCTTAATCACTTTGAATACCTCATTAGACCAATACATAAATATTCCAATAATCCATGATACAACATTATTTTGGAATCCCATTACATAAACACTTAATCATTCCACCACATCGTTATCATATTCAACATCGCCAATGGTGATCGCATGTGACTTCCCTTTGTCCTTTGCCTTAAGCGGTTTCTCATGTCGATCATCACTAACCCTTGGATTAGGGCATTTATTAGCATAATGCCCCATTTCATTGCACTTGAAGCATTGAAGTGTTGGTCGTGTGTTCTCTACAGTGTTTGCTTTATTCACATCATTAGAAACCCTTTTCCCATTACTTCGACACTCAGCCACTCGATGACCTTCTTTTCCACACTTAAAACATTTTCTAGTCCCTTTAAGACAATCTCCACCATGCTTCTTTCCACACTTTGTGCATAAGGAAACATTCATCTTCTTTTCACCATTATTCTGAGATTTCTCCTTGACCTCCATCTTTCGTTTCTTGTCAAAACCATGAGATTGATATGTAACACCAACTTCCATTTCTACCTTGATAGCACAACGCACAATTTCTTCATAGCTGCTGAAGTCTCTTATAGCTAATGCCCTTCGAAGACTTGGTTTTAAGCCACTGAAAAATCGATCAACTTTACTTTCAGGTTGGATGATAATACCAGAAGCATACCTTGCAAGTCTTGTAAAATTTGCTTCATAGGTACCAACAGATTCATCGTCCCTTTGCTTCAGTTCAAGAAACTCTTTCTCCATCTTTGTTCAAAGAATACGAGGGAAGTACTTACTGAAAAACAAGTTCTTGAACTCGTCCCATTCCATGGACTCAATTTCATCTCTTGGCCTCGTATTCTTGATAAGATTCCACCATTGATCAGCTTCACCTTCCAAACGATATACTGCTACGATGAATTTATCATGTTCAGAACATTGAAGAACTGAAAATATCTTTTCAGTAGTACTGATCCATTGTTCAGCCACAAGTGGATCAGAAGACCCACTGAAAGAAGGTGGACGTTGCCTCATGAAGGACTCAATAGAATATTGTTCCCTTCTATGCTCATTTGGATGTCCAGAATGATTCATAGCTTGTGTAAGTATAGAAATAAGATTTTGCACTCCATCTCCCATAACATTTGTTTGTTCAGGAGGGAAATCATTGCATTGTCCATTGCATTGATCAACACGGTTCCTTCGGGTTCCAGCCATTGTCTAAAACCCAAAAAGAATAGTGTGAGAGGCAAAAATCATGCTAGGGAAAACAACATAATAAAGGGGGAGTACCTTCAATATCTAACATCTTAGGTTTAATTCTATGATCGTTAGCGTAATTCTAGTACTATAACCTATACGTATACTTAACCTTAGGGACATCCCTAGACATACCTTAGAAATATCTCTAGGGATCTCACTAACGTTTTCGCATCCTAGTTTCCAAAGGTTGACTAAACCTTTCCTCTGATACCAACTGTAGAGACCCGTATCCTGACGTACATGGACATTACATTAAATTTGCGGAATACTTAGTACATAACAAAAACACACACACAAGGATCGTAATAGTTTAGTGTCTTTGGAAACTCGGAACATAATCTTCTAATCCTGGTGAAAGATCTTCAATATCTCCCGTAAAGATCTTCCATTTTTTTTAAACCTAAAACCTTTCTTTATATCCTGGGGAAAAGAAAACATAAATGGGTGAGCTCAAATGCTCAGTAAGGGTATACAAAAGAAATAAAAATCATATCATATCTTTTTGAAAATCATAACCTGCAAATGAGATCATAATATCTTAACATGGAACAAATCATAGAAGTGAAAATGAGATCACCATAATCATAACATGAAACATGAATCTTTGTGGCATACACACATAATCATAGAGAATCATTTCTTGTTAGTCAAGACTCATTTCCAAGACTATCTTAGTGGACAAAGTCCCTTTCTGAATCGAGTAACCCTCGTTTCAGTCCTGTTTCACTGAACCGGTATAACCTACCATTTCAGCCATGTCTATCTCATGAGATATAAAATCTTTACCCAATGCATTGGAGGGAGATATAGGTCCCACCCATCTCATAATGAATCCTTTCTTATGTGTGCCACATAATCATAAATCATACATCATCACATAACCCATGTAATAAAAATGGAATTCTTAAACAACATGACATCATAAAACAATTCATATAAGATAAAGGAATTCATAAAAATGTTTCCATCACAACATAATCAAATCCATGTAATAATAGGGATAGAAACAGAACCCTTTTATTATCTTAGATGGAAAATAATTTTGATAAAATACTTGAACTTCATTCTTGAGGAAAATATCCTTTCTTCTTCAAAAACACTTTTACTTTCTTAACATATCATACAATTTTAAACTAAAATAAGTTGATTAAAAATAAACTTGAATACTTGTAAATGAAGCTTCTTTAAAAATCCATTCATGCCGTATAAGTTAAAAAAACATTCTTCGTACTTTTGTCGGAAAAGTCAAAAAGTACCTCGTATGACAAAAGATTCCTTTCATAGATATTACTAAAAACTCACTGAAGGGTAAAAATGGATTTAAACAATTTTAGGTGGATGGAAATAATATTACATATTGATGAAACATGGATGTGGATGATAAAATACACCCCAGTAAATACTTGTGAATAAAAAATCTCGGATAAAAATGAGATTGTGATATTTCCCTTACCTTATGTCCGACTTGCTTTGTAAGTGTCCAAACCTCCTGTATAATGATTTAAATCATGTTATTGACTTATTTCAGAATCATATTCATTGTTATGATATCATATATGGTTCACTTATGACATTATATTACCCGTTCTTTTGTAAATTCCATGTTAAAGAAGCGTTTTGGGTAAAATCGTTTCATTTATCTTAGGTGTTTTGACTTGTTGTTCTTGACATCATTATTACTTATATCATGATTTACGTACTTCCAGAATATAAAATATGATTTATATACCATATATATTCATCATATATATATATAATAGATAGATAAATAAAATGAAAAACACCGTTCATGGAGACGGTAGTCCGTACGTACGCATGAACGTTGTTTTACTTTCCTTATTGTCTTGAAATGGAAGTAAGTGGATGACATACATATATATATATACATAAATCCAGTAGCTTTATAATGTCATATATTTCATTATTATTTCTTATATATACTTTATAATCATTCTTAAATGGTTAACATGTAGAATGAATCTCATCGCGTCGTGGAGACGGTAGTCCGTACGTACGCACGAGCGATGATATCATTTCCATAAATATTGAAATGAATTGGAGTGGATTATACAATATATCAGAATCAATATGATGTTGTAATAACTATGTATAGTTATTCTTTACACCATTATACCCATCCATGTAAGGTGGTGGTGGAAAATAGATTACACCACGGCGTGGAGACGGTATTCCGTACGTACGCACGCGCGGTGATTTCTTTTTCCGTAGGATGGATAGATGGTGAAATAGGGTTGTTTCATACTTATAATAACATATCAGTATATGAGTGATACTGATGTTATTACTTCATAATGAAACAACCTAAGAAGAAGAAGTGGAAGAAGAAATAAAGATGAAAGAATTGGTAACGGTAATTACCTCTTCTTTGAAGCGCCTCTTTGAGACCTCCTCTTAGGGCACTAAAATTGGTCTTTGAGGAAGACCAGAACCTCTAGGATGTTTCTAGGGAAGTGGAGAAGAGATTTTGGCAGGGGTTGGACGAGCTTGAGTGCTCAAATTGGTGTGAGGAGGAGGGGGAGGAGGTGCCCTTTTATAAGGGAGGAGAGGGGCACCTTAGGAATTCTTAAAAATACTAATTTATAATAAATCTAACCCCACTTAAAAACCTCCAAAAATGACTCATATTCGAAGCTTAGATGAGATAGGGTTTTAATATCATCAACCAATCAAATTTAGACATGTTTGGATCTTATTTTAAACCTTATCAATTAGATTTAACTCTAAGTTAAATAATTTAACTTTTACCGTGTCTTTTTGTTTTCTTTCACTATATGGTTAATACACTTACTATAACATGCCAAACGAACCCCAAATTGTTTATTATTAATATATATATCCTTATATAAGTCATTTGGCCGAACCTTAGATTTTTAGGAATAAAATTACAAATAATAATATAATATTTGATTTAAAAACTATTTTGTGTCAATTTTGACACTATTTGATATATGATTTTTGTGAAAGTCATAACAGAATTAAATGTTAGAACCAAGTTGATTAAATCAACATTAATATATCATAGTAACCTATAAAATTAGTGGAATTCATAAAAAATCTCAAATTACATTTATTTTGGTGTTTATAACATCAATTATGTCAATATTTCATTAATAAGATAATTACTGCATCATCGTTGTGTCATAAATAAATTAAATTATTTTATGTTTAAAAATTACAAATAAAATACCATCATGTAGGAAATCTTTTTATCTTTCTAATTAATATTTACAATCGAATTTATCTTATGTATAACCCCATATTAAAAATGATTTACTTATTAAACTTTGATTTTAACTATTTTAACCTTTCTTTAAATAAATTAATAATAAATGTCCTAATCTAATCCATGTGGGCCTAAATGGTCATATTTTATTCCTAAGTTTGTTTTTGGTCGAGTTACACTTGTCCAATAGAATTAGGACATGTGTTAGGGTAATAGTAATATCATATTTACCCTTAGTTACCCTATTTACTATTAACCGCGGTAAAAAAAAGTAAAAAGTTACTATTCACCAAAAAATTATTTTCATCTCATTGAACCACATTTTAGTCCTTGATATTAACCGTGTCTCTCGGATTTTCAAAATTCCATTCACTGAAGCGGAAAAATTAAGTTTTATGAAAAATTCAGTTTTTTTAACTACCACTTAGTAGTTTCACTATTCATCAAAAATTGATGTTTTTCAGAACAATGCCAAAATTTCATCCTAAGCTATATTTCATATTCCGAATTCAAAAATAAAATCTATTTTACCAAATTCATAACATAGAAGTTGCATTAATTAATTTTATAATTAAATCCCGCTGTTAAAATAAATAGCGTGTTTTTAGGAAACAATATATATCAAAAGATTGACACTTGATTATGTCTGGTTTAAATGTGAAATTACAACCAATGACCAACATTGTATTAAATTGTAAAAATATATTCTAAATATACTTTAAAACCACTCAAATTAATAATTTATCACTATTAATTATTTTGATTAAAAAGAGTTGTTTTTAATTATAATTTATTAATTTTCACTATTCATCAGAATATGAAAGTTATCCGAAAAGTACCAAAATTTCACCTTAGGCTAAATTCGATACTCCGAATCCATAAATGAAGTCCATTTTGAGAGCTAAAATTTCTAAAATTTTAAAAATTGGTTATTACTATTCATAACGGCTAGTTTTAATAATATTTTAATAGCATATCGTTGTTTCGTGAAACTCAGTATTGCGTACTACACACGCTATCGAGGAAGGTTGCGATTGCGTGTAATGCAAGGCAAGTCAAGGATGCGTGTTTGTGCAAGCTCCTTTTGGTGTAGCGTACAACACAAGACATTAATAAAATTAAAAAGAATATTTTTCATAAAATCTTGGGCTGTTACATTGATTGTTATCTAGGATCATATTACCATTGAAATTATTTAGTTTCCCATGATTCTTTTTTTTATGATTCCATAGTGGTGATTCTCAAATTGTATTGTGTTTTATATTTTTTATTTCATTATTTTTTGGAAAGATTATGTGATTATGGTACATTAATTATGAATGATATATTGATTATACATTTGTTATTTGGGTTATATTTTCACTTTTCATTGTTTTTTTTAACTATAAATATGTTTTCACTATGGATTTGGAAATTGTGATTTCAAAGGGAACGATAAATTCTTCTTATATATTTTTTATTTTATAAATGGTTTAGATATGAGAAAAAAATCATGATTTTTTTCACAATATTGAATGATATTATTTTATCCCTTAAAAAAATATTTCATTTATATATTTAGTTACCCTAATTTATTTTCTAGTAAGAGTTGTTGTTCGATGAAATAAATAATTCAATTATATATATTTCATTTATTCATAGATATAGAAAAAATATTTTCTAATTTAGTTCAAATTATATTTTTTGAGTTTTATTGAAAATCAATTATTTCAAATCATTAGTTGTATCATATAGGGAAACATTGATATCAATCTATATAAACATCGATGCATGTCAGTTTATAACCTCTATCTTCTTTCAAGGACTATTTTATGATACTTATTGTTATTGATCATTAATGAGGGGATTTTTTGGGCATTACAAATAATAGATATTTATTCTTCTCATGGACTGAATAATTGGAATATCATAGCTCATTCAAATAGACTGGTAAAGTTCACTTTCACATCACACTAATACAAACCAAGTAATATTTAAATTTAAATGAAAAAAATAATTAATGTAATAAATTATGAAAACTACATACATGGTGGAAATTCCAGAGGGAGAAATGATGGACAATATATCCATGAGAAGAAATCTGATAATTATATTATCCAAAATATATTTTCCTCTCATAAATAAATTCATGCATAAACCTAATATTAAAAAAGTAACTAGATAATTAAAGATATATCTCTCTCTAACTATTTGGAATTTTTAATTATGTAACACACGATATGATCCATGTAGCATAATAATCATGTACACATAGTGACCAAATACCATAAATCACCCGTTATTCAATCCTCACACCAATCAATCTTATTAAAAATATATGAATGTAATAGTGTTATTATATGCTATCCAACAAGGAGAATCGAAAAATTATAAATAAAAAATAATGATGAAGATTTTATACAGTATTTGTTACCACCTCAACTCTCAAGAAAATTAAAAATGGTGGATTTAAAAATATGAATTCGTTGAAATTTAATAGTTGTGTTTGGGGAATTTATCATTTGTGAGGCCACATAGTCAATAATATCAAAAACTAGATTAAAATTAGAAAATATATAAAATTTCAATAAATTACTATCTACTATAGGACTAGTTTAATATTATGAATGGAGAACATAAAAACTTTGTATTAATAAACACATGGTGTTATCATAGAAACAATTTCTTCCTCCTTGAATTCAGTTCCAATCAATGAGCATATACTTCATGAGATAGATAACATGTGTATATAAAAAAAGAGTTGGAATCTCTTATAGTGACCATGTAACACAAATAATCTCCATTCATATGTTCCCTCTATTGATTTTAAATTTTTTTCACTTCATGACTAATTCTATATAGATATCAAGAAGAAATATCAAATCATAGTATTAAAATATAATAATAAATATGTTTCAATGAATTCCTTAAATATCTAGTGTAATTTCATATTCAATATCCCACAATAGTACACTTACCTATCTTTATATTTGACTATGTGAGTAACAGGATGCATGTAATTGATAAAAATAATGAAAATTTATTAAACTTCAATGATACTTTTATTCATATGGGCCATCAAACTATCTCATAGATCGGTCATTCAATATTATCCATGATGTACGAGCTTTATAATAAGCGATAAAATTCTATATGTCGCTGATGAAAATTATGCATCATCCTTTTGATCAATAATACATTATCATGGGTTTAAATTACATTTTAGTACCATTTCTATAATTTTTTATTGCCCTTTATTTATATTATAGATCACTGAAATAACCATGATGTGGTTATTATTCTCCATAAAATTGACCATTATGTATCTATAATACCATAGGGATAACAATAAAATACATTATTTTACAAGAAAATAATCCGTATGTATATTTTATAATCAATGATGTTCCTTTTAAAACCATTAAACATCATGGTTACCTTTTAATACATTAATAATCACATCAATTACCCTCACCTAGAAGCACTATGAACATTACTTAACATCATTATTACCATGACACAATTATTTTTATATTTGACCTCCATTATAATGTATAATTATGAAATGAGAAAAATTGTGTTTCATTGGGAGGATATATAAATTTTGAGGGATTAATTTTCATATGAATAATAATTTTTAAGATCCAAATGTCTATCGATGTACAGTTGATCACAAATTCATACATCGAAATTCATATGGTAAACTTTTGACTTTGTAATTTTTCATCCTTAGTCATGAAACTATGAAAATAAAACTCAATATTATATTATTCAATTTTATTCAGGTGATATTTAAAATAATTCATATTAAAATTATTATTAATAATATACTTCGTGAATTAAAAATAAAATTATGGATTTTTCAATTATTTACAAAACGAATAAAACAACTAATTAATTAGGTAAACTATAATTATTCAAGTAATTAAATATTTCAAAATGTAAAAATGAGAAATAATTTCCATGTTATTAGATCAAATATGATATAATTTATAAATTTAAAATTTAGAAGAAGGGAAATATTAGATGTCATCACCCACTCACACTTACCTTATATCAATCCAAATAAATAAAATGAATTAATTCTTACCAAATGATTATCCTATCTAGGATTAAACAAACAAACCTGAATAGAATTAAAAAATTATTATTCATTAATTACAATTATTATGAATCCATTATAAAAGTAAGAAAGTGTTCTCAAATAAATCTATGAAAATTTTATATTTATATTTCAATAAACTGAATAGATATTAGTGGAATTGAGATCGTAATTAATGTAACCTTACAAAATCCCTATCCCCTAATGTTCTATTTCAAATTATTATATTCACACATCCTTGAAACTTCTAAAATGAAATTATTATACATCATATAGACCATCTCTATATATATTTATAATTTCAAAACAATTTCCCCCCATTTCTCAATTTAAACATAAAGAATATTTCCTAGGTAAGATTTGTATAATGAACATATTTGATGAGTGTAGAAAATTAGAAAAATAAATAATTCCAATATAATACATATACATTGGGAATAACTATAATACAAAAGTTATAATGGTTAACAAACAGATATTGGATCATATGGAACTCTAACTCTTATTTGATGAATAAAACACATTAAAGTTCCCTTATAGATTAATGAAATTGTATTGATCAATTATAATCTTATTATATTACACTAATTTTTAAGAGATACAAAATGACATTTAGGGATGACCCACAAGGATAAAATTAATAATTATAATTGGGTTATATGAATTTAAATTTAGTCGTCCAGTTTCTTCCCGATATCATTTGTATTAATCTATGATCTTATTTATTAAAAACAATTTCCTAGGGTTTAATTCAATAACATCCATAAAATTAGTGTCTAAAGTTACCATGATATCAACCAATTTTTAATATACTTTTAATTCCTAAAATACTCTAAATTAAAAATTAATGATATAATTTGAGTAAAAAAATATGAAATTCATGTTTCGAAGCCTAAAAATACATTAAATTCTATAAATAGAAAATAATAATTAAAATATAAATGACAGTTTCATTACCAATATCCACAAAATTGAAAATACACTAAAATAAAAATAATATGTTTTTTGACAAATAGTAAATATTCTTTAATACCATGACAACACATATTCAATAGTTACTAATTATTATCAGAAAATTAATAATTGTTTATAATACTATAATATTATATGAAGATATATAAAAATTTGTTGCAATTATCCTATAAGGTTTATGTAATTCCCCGTTGTGGTTCTTAGTAGAAAAAATTGAGTTGATCATTTTTATTATTTTCCCACTATAAAAAAAATGATAAAATACGTGAAATCTTTTATTGGACACTATATAGAATGGGAAATTAACTGGAAAGGTAAGAGTGGAATTATTGGGTTTTCCCCTTCGAATAAGGGATCTATTTTGTCTATCCATAACTAAAAGGTCATATACTTAACTTTAATATTTTAGATAGTGTGGTTTTTGTGATGTGTCCCACAATAACCTATTACATCAACATTTTATCATCTATACATATAATTATATTTACCCATTATTATATTTCATCATATACACAGATGATTGAGTTTGTGTATCCTATAATGTGGGGATGAAAGGATTATTTATATTTCCACCTCCAGAAAATTTCATATGTATTCTCTGTCAAGTGACTTCTCTACTGATTTTATTTGGGAATGAATAACTATATTTTTTTAGTGAATAATTCAATATAAATAAAATTAATAAATGTTAAATTCAATATATATTTTTACCCATTATATAAACCATATTTTAATTATATTAAATAATGATATAACACATTAAAATCCTTCTATACTATGGTACCTCCATATAATCATAAACATATAATTAAAAAATTATTCATTTGGAAACCATACCAATTATTCCTTTTCTACATTAATTTTTAGTTAGATACATCATTATTGGGTCCCTTATACATAATAACATCTCTAATTTAATATTCTTCTAATTAGTCCATAATAAATTTCAATAGTTTTTCAAAATATTATTCTTCAATAACCTCATCAACTTATAACACCCTTTGATTTCCTAATACCTACTCATTGGAGTGAGTTTTCATATATATTTTTTCAAAAATTGGTTAATCATAATGAATTTGAATCATTAGATAATTTTCTTCTTCGATATCATTATGAAGTCATAGTGGGTCTTCATTCCTTCTTCCACAACCTCATCATTTTCTATAAGGGAAATCAAAAATATTTTAATATAGATAGTGTAGTAATCTAGGATATAAAAAGTATGTCAATGATTAATGTAATTTTATTGAAATGTATTTAATTTTAGTAAGTTCCCCTAATTAATTCCATCTTGTAGTTATTTTTATTCATGAAAATCCCTTAGTATTTCAGTTATATTTCATATGGCCTATTGATCATCAATTATCTCTTCATAATGTCGTCCCCCAATGTATCATCATCTTCAACCAGGATGAATTTTTTTCAGATTATTTTATTTTTGTACTAGTGATGTTATATTTTAATGCAACATGTGTATAATTAGAAACAAATTATCCCAATTTAAGACAACTTCATTCACTAACATATCATAATATAGTCAACATTGGGAGGGCAGTGTAGTGAATAATTATTAGAGAACTTATAAAACTAATCAATATTTTAATCCCATTACATCATAGAACTATTAGGATATTATTACTCTTATTCAATTTTTTTTCTACAATTCATGTATGTGAATCAAATAAATGGATAGATGATTTTGTTTTTATCAATTTAAAACTCAGTAAGATTATATAGACTTTTTGGAGTATGATGTTGAATAGTATATAGATTTTCCACTATAATAACATCGAAAATAAATTAGTTTGGATTTGGATTAATATGACACCTATATGTGGTTATGTGCACATTATGAGTGGTGTAGGGAACACTAAGATTTTTGTGGATAGTTAAATTCCTATAATCACTTTAAATACTTAGTGGATATATATGCATCTTTTTTATATAGTCGTTAACAATGTAATTTTTTTTAGAACCATTAATATATTACACCAATGTGTCTTCTGTTTAATGTTATGATGCTTCTTTTATCATATTACACTTTACAAAAAAAATATTGTAAATTAAACTCTTTTTTTAAATATAATTAATAATATTTAATGTAAAAAATCATATTTTTCTTTATATTAATAAATTTTAATGTTTACATTATTATAATGTTTTGAATAATTCTTCTTCTTTAGTGAAAATAATTTCCAATTGTAATTCATTATCTAAAATTTATTATCAATTATGACTCTATATAGTACCTAACATTTCTATATATATATATTCATTTGATAGTTTTTATCTATTACGAATCCATCCAATACTTATTTTTTTATTACTTGTACAACTTATATAGATTTTATTGATCCCGTCTTTATATAGTATATAAATTATTTTAATAGAACATTAATTTATCCATTTTATTATTTTTCTTAGTATTATATATTTTATTATGTTTCTAACCTTTATATATAATACATCGACCCAACATATTACATCTCTAAAACATTTTGGTCGAAAAATTCACAATCACCATATTATAATACATCCAATTCATTATTTTCAAACAACACAAGAAACCCTGTTATAGTGAACCTTCTCCCCTTAATATATTTTTTGTTTCTCTAGAAAATAAATGTGATGTGATGACTCAAATTTCAATTTCCCACAAAATATTATGAATATACCCCTGAAAAAATTATTCCTTTTACAAACCAATAATTCCAAAAATTATATAGTTAACAAAAATAAATTTGAAACTGTCTATTAATATCATAGATAATGATCATTTCAAATTTTATAAAATCATAAATTGAATAATATTTTTCTATTATTGAATATATGATAGAAAATATTGTCTTTATATACATCATAATTAATATATTTAAAAAGTAAATATTTTAATGATCTACAAACATTTTTTTGGTACGTACAAATAGATTCTTATGTGTTCGTAATTTCATTACTTAGTAAAAATTTTATAAACTAATTGAAATGATGCTCCATCATATGATTTCAAAATGTTTACTTAGTTTTTTTGGTGAACTCATAAACACTTATATTGTATTACTTTAATTATGTGTTATTAGGCACTTATCTACTCCATATATATTTTTACATTGTTGAGATATGTTTAATACCATTATTTTAATTTCACTTATGACCATGTAACACTTTTCATAAGGAAATCACACAAAGAATTTTATCAAAATCTTCTTTATGAAAAATATTCTCTAATGAATTTTCATGGAAATATGTTTTTCATTTCTTTTTAAGGATAAATATATTTGATAAATATATATTTATAAACTTTTTTCTAATGACTTATAATCATTTATTAGATCATTCAATTTTTTTAAATTTAATTGAAAACTCTTATTTAATGATTTCATAAACATTATTATTTATGTTTACCTAAAAATTTATCATTCATAATTATATCTATGATAAATAATCATTGATAAATTACTTATTTATCTATTTAGGATATATTCAATCATTCTTCTATCTGGAATATCCATAACATTTCTCCATTTTATGAATATTAAATCATTACTCATTATGTTGGATTATTAATATTTTTTTTTTCAAATAAACTCGGACATAAAAATTCTATCTAGAAAATTATGTCCCAGATATATTTAGCAATTCATTAAATCAGCTAACATTTAAGAGAATAATGATTATCATTTCAGAAACATGATTCTCATTACATTGATGAATAGTTACACATCACCATTTTCTTCAATTTAATAACTAATTTTCATCATTATGTAATCATCATAAACTATGTTCATAATAAATTATTGTGTTTAACCATTATGGAATAAATCAATATGAATAATTTGATATATTTTTTTTCTAATAAATATATTTTAATGTAAATGAATGTAGTCAATTAAACATTTTATTCCACTTTTTTTTCAATAGACTCAACTCTATAGAATTAGTATTATTTCCTTGTTACCACCGTAAAAAAAACACAATTTCATAATTAATTATTATCAACATTTCATATTTCTCTATACATTATCCAAAATCAATTCAACACATAATTCTCTATGTGAAATTATTTATTTGGAAATATCAATACGGAACATCATTTTGTTAAAAACACATTTGTATCTCAATAACAACATGTGATATAAAATGGGCACTAAGGCCAAATCAGAAAATCACAATAACTATAATCATTGCCTTAAAATAATATTCCAACTTCAAGGAACAATATAGAATCCCTCAAACCCACAAACACCATACATCTTCTTTTAGTATAACATGACTTGAACACAACCTTTTGTTCTTATTTCAATAATCCAAGCAGTATCCTATTTATTCAAATGCATCAATAATTTATCCAATATTATAATAATTATTGTCCCAAAAGCCTCTTTAACACCAATACATTAATGAAATACATATAGTTCATTCGAAATAATTATAATGGAACATACTATTTATATATTGATATTACATATGAATTGAGGATTTTTTATCTGATAATATTTCAATGCATGCTAGAATTGTATCAGTATAGAACCATGGGAAAAATTTAGTAACAAAAAACATGCAAAAAATATATCAAAATCATCACTATATTAGTGAAAGGAAAGATAAGAAATGGGTGACCTCATATTCATAGCGATGGTAAATAAAAGAGATAAGAATGATTACATGATAATATCATGAGTATAAGGATATATGAACATGATCATGACATTTCGAAAACATATCATTTATGTAAAATATAAATATATTAATTTACATAAAATATTAATAATGTTCAAAATACATGAATTATAAGAGAATAAATCTACATTAAACAATATAATTAACGAAGTAATAAAACCTAGATTTTTGGAATGCAGAAAAGAATATAAAATTATTTCTTTTGTACACTACTATAAATAAGAACTATCCATTTTCCCATATCCCAACACATTGAGAAATACATTCGGATAGGGGCCATATAATAGCTTTTTAATCAAACATTTGGAATATAGATATTTTGAGAGAATTATCCCAACAAATAAAATAAATTACTATCATTGATTTTTATGATATAGAATTCTTAATGGTTTTCACAAACTATTGTTATATGACACCCTATACCAATTGTTTGAATAAAATGTTGTTATAGGTTCCATTCGACCATGTTATCTCAATGGTAATTTAAAACTATTGGTATAGATTACCTCAAATACTCAGCAACCACTCCAGAATCAATCTGCCCACATTTTTCCTAAATCAGATCTCTCTTATTCCCATCATGTGAAATCTTCTTCTCAATAAGTGATATATCAATGACTCAAATCATGTTTTTCATCCACATAAAATCGGAAATATAAACCTATGTTATATGATCTTCCTCGATTTAGTTTTTTTTCATTCAGATTGATTTAAAAACTGTATTATTTTTCTGTATTAGGTTTTGATCAATAATTGTTGTGAATTATTATTTATATAGAGATGTTTTTATATTATTATTATTATAAAAATGTTATTTATTCATATATAAAAAGTTCAGTTTCATCTAATGTGTGTAGTAAAAAATAAATAATCTATTGGGACACTGAAAACAAAATGAGGGGTTGAATGGAGGGGGTCTCTAAACCATACCACCATGTATCAAGTGGAGATTTAATGTGTACATGGTATCCCAATGAGAATTTTTTAAAGAAATTATTTCTAAGAAACAAAATTATTTATATGAATACCGCATCCTCCTACTCTATTTTTCGTCATACAAAAAATATGGCATATAAGTTCATGTTTTACTATGTGATAATCCTTATAAACATAAAATATATTTGATTTATAATAAATATTTATTCTATTTTTTTTCATAATAATATTATTTCAATTGGGGGATGAGTATAATTGGAATTATATCTCATGGATGATTCATGTCCCCAAATTTGATATTAAATATCTGTGAGTGGTAAAATAATTTGGTGTTTGGAAAATATATTTTCATTTAAAAAAGTTAACTTTACCTCTCAATAATGTGTACATTATAATTTTGATAAATAGTGCCCATTTTTTTAAATGTATTTTTTATTGAAATGATTTTACATAAACTCATAAAATTCAAATCTGAAATAGATAAATATCACCCATATAAAATTCAATTTACAATCATAGTTAAAAAATATAGACACCCATTTATATTTGAACGAGGGGAAATCCGAAATAAACATATATCATAAATTAAAAAAGTGTAATGGATAAAATCATTACATGTGACATGAGTAATCAAAATATGGTTGTTTTATATGGTGTATGATTTTTTGGAGTGATTAAATAATAATTGAAATGAAATTAATTATGATATAATTGATAATTTTTTATTTTAATAAAGATATAAATAGTCTATATATATAATAATTTATAAATCCTGATAATATTTTTTTATCAATGTTATTATATTTTAGGTATTATTGTGGAATGATTAATTGAAAATATATGGCTAATGGGTTATATTTCATATCAAGTATATAAGGAAAAAATCTACTAATATGGTCTTTATATAATAATTTTCTATAACATCCAATATGTTTCACATTATCTCCATATTTTTCGATTCAATATGACCAATTAAATATAGAAAATTAAAATGCATTGTTCAGACCCTATGGAAAATTATGTTTTTGGAACGACCCATATTAGTCATGACAATAAATGAAATTTTCAAATCCATATTATACACAATTAAACCAAACCAAAGAAAAAAATCATATGTATATAATAACTAAACTGACTTGACCAAGGCAATATAATTTAATTAAAAAGACATGATTTAAACCATGTAGACATGATTAGACCCAGAAAAACTACCCTTCATAAAATTATAGTAAATTAAATTATGTTAACTTAATTGAACCAAATGAAATGACATTAAATAATAATTATAAAAATTTACTAATTTGAGAATTATTTAATAAAAACTAAGTAGGAATGTCGTGACCCAATCAGAATAAAATTACAAAACACAAAAAATATCATGGTACTATAATTATAATTTAATTAAATAACTTGTTTTTATATTTATATTATTTTTTATAGATATAATATTTTGTTTTCTATAATAATTTCATTATTATATAGACTAGTGTTAAATATTTGGTTTCTTATAAAGTGAATAATTCTCATTAACTGAAATATATATTTAATTCATAGTCAATATAATTGAATTATTTCATGATATGAGTTTTAAAAAAATTTCATATTGAATTTATATATATTTTATGTAAGAAACAGATCTGAACACATGTGATATTCAAAATAATTTGGGGATGTATTTATATTTTTCAATTGATAATGCTAAATATAGTTTTCACATACAATTTATGTGTTATATTCATGTAGAAAGAAATTTGTTGAAAAATAAAGAAGTTATATACCAATAACCCAGATATGGTTTTCAAACAAACTAATATGTATGGTATCATAGTGTAGAGAAAATTATTTATCAAAATTATGATGATCCAAATTAGAGGAACAGATAGAAGAATTTGATATATGATCAGTTATTATTTTCTTCATCATGATATGGAATTAATTTTATCCCAATAATAATTCGATATAAGCACACATGATGCACCTAATGCTAATTATTACGATAATAGTCGTAATAAATTAATGGTATTTCCTTCACTCTAGTATATTGGCAATGTGGTTGAATAAACTGGCTAGATTTTTTATCCAATTATTTTATGGGAAACCCATGTATGGGATTTATAATACTTCCATTGATTACATTCCTACATTATTAAAGGAATTTCTTCTATATGATTTAGATATCCCAAAAAAAATGTAATAGAATTTAGTTGAGGAAATATAATTTACCGAAACAAATACTCATTCTTGCCCTAAATATTATATATTATATTGGGAGGAAACTATTTTAAAAATGATAGTATTAAATTTGTCCCATCATGGTGGATGCCTAAAGCTAATGGAATACCATTACGGGTTCCACAAAATGTAATGTGGAACATTCAATTTTTCCCCAGACTATAGAATATTTTCATGTTTGGTAAAATATCAATAATATTTATATGACATGATAGTGAGAGAATTAAAAATAATGATAGGATAGTTCACCCTAAATATGGACTTTCATGAAATATATTTGACAATCAATATCTTAATTTTGTATATAACTAGTGTACTGTGAGGCTGGGATATTCATGGGACAATTTTAATCCATTTGGATATATGTTTACTTTTCAATGTACATGGAATGTTTTCATACACATTTATAACAGCATACAATAGTTGTGTGTGAAAACCCATTCAATTAAATGAGTATAAACATGTATTCCCCTTTTATCCTATAAATGATATAGATGTATACATTAAACCATTAAAAAATAGTTTATTTTTTTGGGATATGGGTTTGTGCACATACATTGCATGTTTGAATGTAATATTTGAGATGAGTACCGTAATTATGTGGATAGTCAATGAATTTCTCGGTTATGTAATACAACATAGATAGTGATAAAAGGGGAAACCATCATGTCAAATTTTTATGGGAAATACATGATCTAGAGGACTAAAATAACATAATTTTTTTATGTTTTAAGGGACATCAATGATTCCTTCCAATGAACATTCCATGTAGAAATATTTATGGAAAATTTGACAATACCATGAAAAATTAAGATCCTCCTATGTATATATCTAGTAATGTTGTGGTAAATGAATTACATGCATTCATTTTTTCATTTGGGAAGGTTCAGTTGAAATCCAAAAAGTGGAAGACAGTTTCTAGTGAAACCTGTTACAATTGGTTGAAGAAGATTATCTTTATTGAGTTTTTTATTTATCAATCAATTTAAGCCACTCATGTTTTCAAAAAAATTTACATCTGAGCCATATCACCAATATTTCTCATATTTGAATATTATTTATACTCCTCATCATCATTTATATCTATGAATCCTTCTACTTCTTTCTAAATGAGCATCTACATTACTTCTTCTTTGACTCCTTCTTCGAAACTATTTGATCCTATAGATAATACACTATGACATACTCCATCCATATATGGTGATGTACCTTTATGTCCCACAGATCCAGCATCACATATTTATCAGACAACCACATGTATTTTTATTGAACATAAATAATTTTTCCCATTTTTTATTTTCATTACAATATGTATTGATATGAAATTAATTATGATATAATTGATAAATTTTTATTTTAATAATGATTTAAATAGTCTATATCTATAATAATTTATAAATCCTGATAATATTTTTTAACAATGTTATTATATTTTAGGTTTTATTGTGGAATGATTAATTGAAAATATATGGCTAATGGGTTATATTTCATATCAAGGATATAAAGACAAAATCTACTAATACGGTCTTTATATAATAATTTTCCATAACATCCAATATGTTTCACATTATCTCCATATTTTTCCATTCAATATGACCAATTAAATATAGAAAAATAAAATTAATTCTTCAGACCCTATGGAAAATTAATTTTTCCGAACGACACATATTAGTCATGACAATAAATGAACTTTTCAAATCCATATTATACACAATTAAACCAAACCAAAGAAAAAAAATCATATATATATAAAAACTAAACTGACTTGACCAAGGCAATATAATTTAATTAAAATGACAGGATTTGATCCATGTAGACATTATTAGACCCAAAAAACTACCCTTTATAAAACTATACTAAATTAAATTATGTTAACTTAATTGAACCAAATGAAATGACATTAAATAATCATTATAAAAATTTACTAATTTGACCAAATCAGAATAAAATTACTAAACAAAAAAAATATCACGGTACTATAATTATAATTTAATTAAATAACTTGTTTTTATATATATGGCATTTTTTATAGATATATTATTTTGTTTTCTATAATATTTTCATTCTTATATAGACTAGTGTTAAATATTTGGTTTCTTATAATGTGAATAATTCTCATTAACTGAAATATATATTTAATTCATAGTCAATATAATTGAATTATTTCATGATATGAGTTTTAAAAAAATTTCATATAGAATTTATATATATTTTATGTATGAAACTGATCTGAACATATGTGATTTTCAAAATAATTTGGGGATATTTTTATATTTTTCAATTGATAATGATAAATATAGTTTTCACATAAAATTTATGTGTTATATTCATTTAGAATGAAATTTGATGAATGATAAAGAAGTTATATACCAATAACCCAGATATGGTTTTCAAACAAACTAATATGTACGGTATCACAGTGTAGAGAAAATTAATTAACAAAATTATGATGATCCAAATTAGAGGAACAGATAGAAGAATTTGATATATGATCAATTATTTTTTTTTTCATCATGATATGGAATTAATTTCATCCCAATAATACTTCGATATAAGCACACATGATGCACCTAATAATAATTATTATGATAAAAGTCGTAATAAATTAATGGTATTTAATTCACTCTAGTATATTGGCAATATGGTTGAATAAATTGGCTAGATTTTTTATCCAATTATTTTATGGGAAACCCATGTATGGAATTTATAATAATTCCATTGATTACATTCCAACATTATTGAAGGAATTTCTTCTATATGATTCAGATATTCCCAAAAAAATATTTAATAGAATTTAGTTGAAGAAATATAATTTACAGAAAAAAATATTCTTTCTTGTCCTAAATATTATATATTATTTTGGGAGGAAACTATTTAAAAAATGTTAGTATAAAATTTGTCCCATCATGATGGATGCCTAAAGCTAATGGAATACGATTACGGGTTCCACAGAATGTAATGTGGAACATTCAATTTGTCCCCAGACTATAGAATATTTTCATGTTTGGTAAAATATCAATAATATTGATATGGCATGATACTTAGAGAATTAAAAATAATGATAGGATAGTTCACCCTAAAAATGGACTTTCATGAAATATATTTGACAATCAATATGTGAATTTTTTATATAACTAGTGTACTGTGAGGCTGGGATATTCTTGGGACAATTTTAATCCATTTGGACATATGTTTACTTTTCAATGTACATGGAATGTTTTCATACACATTTATAACACCATACAATTGTTGTGTGTGAAAACCCATTCAAATACATGAGTACAAACAAGTATTCCCCTTTTATCATATAAATGATATAGATGTATACATTAAACCATTAAAAAATAGTTGATTTTTTTGGGATATGGGTCTGTGCACCTACAATGCATGTTTGAATGTAATATTTGAGATGAGTACCGTAATTATGTGGATAGTCAATGATTTTCTCGGTAATGTAACACAACATAGATAGTGACAAAATGGGAAAAAATCATGTCAAATGTTAATGGAAAATACATGATCTAGAGGACTGAAATAATATAATTGTTTATGTTTTAAGGGACATCAACGATTCCTTCCAATGAACATTCCATGTAGAAATATTTATGGAAAATTTGACAATACCATGAAAAATGAAGATCCTACTATATATATATCTAGTAATGTTGTGGTAAATGAATTACATGCGTTCATTTTTTTATTTGGGATGGGTCAGTTGAAATCAAAAAAGTGGAAGACAGTTTCTAGTGAAACCTGTTACAATTGGTTGAAGAAGATTATCTTTATTGAGTTTTTTATTTATCAATCAACTTAAGCCACTAATGTTTTCAAAAAAATTTACATCTGAGACATATCACCAATATTTATCATATTTGAATACTATTTACACTCCTCATCATCATTTATATCTATGAATCCTTCTACTTCTTTCTAAATGAGCATCTACATTACTTCTTCTTTGACTCTTTCTTCGAAACTATTTGATCCTATAGAGAATACACTTTGACCTACTCCATCCATATGTGGTGTTGTACCTTTATGTCCCACAGATCCAGCATCACATATTTATCAGACAACCACATGTATTTTTATTGAACATAAATAATTTTTCCCATTTTTTATTTTCATTACAATATGTATTGATATGAAATTAATTATGATATAATTGATAAATTTTTATTTTAATAATGATTTAAATAGTCTATATCTATAATAATTTATAAATCCTGATAATATTTATTTAACAATGTTATTATATTTTAGGTTTTATTGTGGAATGATTAATTGAAAATATATGGCTAATGGGTTATATTTCATATCAAGGATATAAGGACAAAATCTACTAATATGGTCTTTATATAATGATTTTCCATAACATCCAATATTTTTCTCATTATCTCCATATTTTTCCATTCAATATGAGCAATTAAATATAGAAAATTAAAATGAATTGTTCATACCCTATGGAAAATTAAGTTTTCCGAATGACCCATATTAGTCATGACAATAAACGAACTTTTCAAATCCATATTATACACAATTAAACCAAACCAAAGAAAAAAATAATATGTATATAATAACTAAACTGACTTGACCAAGGAAATAGAATTTAATTAAAATGACATGATTTGACCAATGTAGACATGATTAGACCCAAAAAAACTACCCTTCATAAAACTATACTAAATTAAATTATGTTACCTTTATTGAACCAAATGAAATGACATTAAATAATCAGTATAAAAATTTACTAATTTGAGAATTATTTAATAAAAACTAAGTAGGAATGTTGTGACCCAATCAGAATAAAATTACTAAACAAAAAAATATCACGGTACTATAATTATAATTTAATTAAATAACTTGTTTTTATATTTATGGTATTTTTTATAGATATATTATTTTTTTTCTATAATATTTTCATTCTTATATAGACTACTGTTAAATATTTGTTTTCTTATACTGTGAATAATTTTAATTTACTAAAATATATATTTAATTCATAGTCAATATAATTGAATTATTTCATGATATGAGTTTTAAAATTTTTTCATATAGAATTTAAATATATTTTATGTATGAAACTGATCTGAACACATGTTATTTTCAAAATAATTTGGGGATATTTTTATATTTTTCAATTGATAATGCTAAATATAGTTTTCACATTAAATTTATGTGTTATATTCATGTAGAAAGAAATTTGTTGATAAATAAAGAAGTTATATACCAATAACCCAGATATGGTTTTCAAACAAACTAATATGTATGGTATCACATTGTAGAGAAAATTAATTATCAAAATTATGATGATCCAAATTAGAGGAAAAGATAGAAGAATTTGTTATATAATCAGTTTTTTTCATCATGATATGGAATTAATTTCATCCCAATAATACTTCGATATAAGCACACATGATGCGCGTAATGCTAATTATTATGATAAAAGTCATAATAAATTAATGGTATTTCCTTCACTCTAGTATATTGGCAATGTGGTTGAATAAATTGGCTAGATTTTTTATCCAATTATTTTATGGGAAACCCATGTATGGGATTTATAATACTTCCATTGATTACATTCCTACATTGTTGTAGTAATTTCTTCTATATGATTCACATATTCCCAAATAAAATATGTAATAGAATTTAGTTGAAGAAATATAATTTTCATAAAAAAATATTCATTCTTTCCCTAAATATTATATATTTTATTGGGAGGAAAATATTTAAAAAATGATAGTATAAAATTTGTCCCATCATGATGGATGCCTAAAGCTAATGGAATACCATTACGGATTCCATAGAATGTAATGTGGAACATTCAATTTGTCCCCAGACTATGGAATATTTTCATGTTTGGTAAAATATCAATAATATTTATATGACTTGATACTCAGAGAATTAAAAATAATGATAGGATAGTTCACCATAAATATGGACTTTCATGAAATATATTTGACAATCAATATCTGAATTTTGTATATAACTAGTGTACTATGAAGATGGGATATTCATGGGACAATTTTAATCCATTTGGACATATGTTTACTTTTCAATGTACATGGAATGTTTTCATACACATTTATAACATCATACAATTATTGTGTGTGAAAAACCATTCAAATACATGAGTATAAACAAGTATTCCCCTTTTTATCCTATAAATGATATAGATGTATACATTAAACCATTAAAAAAATAGTTGATTTTTTTGGGATAGGGGTTTGTACACATACAATGCATGTTTGAATGTAATATTTGAGATGATTACTACAATTATGTGGATAGTAAATGATTTTCTCGGTTATGTAATACAACATAGATAGAGATAAAATGGGTAACCATCATGTCAAATTTTTATGGGAAATAAATGATCTAGAGGACTGAAATAACACAATTGTTTATGTTTTAAGGGACATAAACTATTCCTTCTAATGAACATTACATGTAGAAATATTTATGGAAAATTTGACAATACCATGAAAAATTATGATCCTCATATGTATATATCTATTAATGTTGTGGTAAAAGAATTACATGCATTCATTTTTTCATTTGGGAAGGGTCAGTGGAAATCCAAAATGTGGAAGACTGTTTCTAGTGAAACGTGTTACAATTGGTTGAAGAAGATTATCTTTATTGAGTTTTTTATTTAACAATCAATTTAAGACACTATGGTTTTCAAAAATATTTACATCTGAGCCATATCCCCAATATTTCTCATATTTGAATATTATTTATACTCCTCGTTATCATTTATATCTATGAATCCTTCTACATCTTTCTAAATGAGCATCTACATTACTTCTTCATTGACTCCTTCTTCAAAACTATTTGATTCTATAGAGAATACATTATGACCTACTCCATCCATATATGGTGATGTACCTTTAGGTCCCACAGATCCAGCATCACATATTTATCAGACAACCACATGTATTGTTGTTGAACATAAATAATTTTTCCCATTTTTTATTTTCATGACAATATGTATTGATATGATATTTTTTCTTCTATAACAGTTATATCTACTAATAAGCAGCACGAGAATACATGCATGTGTGTGGTGTGGAATCTTAACACACAATTTATGGTGGACTATAATTATTACACCCAAATGATCCATAATATTTTCTGAGAATTTCATTAATTTTTTTGTGACTCATTTCAAATAATCCGATATAATTAATCTCAACTTGCTCTAATTGGGAAAAAATCCTTGTGAAATCAAGGATAACACATGGGGTAAATATGGGTAAATTATTATTGGGATTTATTACTATATTATAATTTTTTATATGATTAAATATTTTGTTGGCCGACATTATTTCATTTTTTCCAATGGTTATGGTGCAAGACCATTACGACTAATAGAATTTGGTGATTATCAGAGACCCTACAAGTGGATATTGTATATTGGATTTTGTGATATAGTTTTTATGGATTTGGAGTTGATACATATCATGGATGAATTCCTGATACTGTATTATTGGTAAATTATTACACCTTGTATGAGTAAATAGTTCATGGTATTATTAATTTTTTAGTTTTTTGAATGAATATATTTACGTTTTCAATTAATAAATTATTTTTTATTTTGGAATTATTTTAGGAATAATCTGAAATAAATAAACAAAAAATTAATGTTAAAAAATACCTCCACACATTGGTGAAGAATATGATGCTGAAATATGAGAGGAATCAGTTAGGACAATCATTTTTATTTTTTATTAATAAAATAAACTCTCTTCTGTTTTCTCTAAAATTCATTAAATTTCTAATGTTTTGGTAGATTAGTGGTAATGGAATATCTGGCCATGCCACAGTATTCTGAAATGAAATTCACTAAACATAATTGAATCAAACCATGTTGTTTTTAGGAATCATTTAAAATGAATATAAATTTGAATATAGTTAGGAAATTCATTAATAACACTAGTGCCAAAAACGTTTTTTACGTCGGTTATTTTTAATTTTTTACGTCGGTTTCTAGCCGACGGTAATACGTGTGACGTTATAAATTTGGTTTTTGACGTCTGTTATTTAAAAACCGACGTCAAAAAGCATAAAATCACGATGTTTATCACGTCGGTTATTTTAGAACCGACGTGATAAAGGGCCTGGAGAATGGTTTATCACGTCAGTTATGTTAGAACCGACGTGACAAAAGGCCTGGAGAATGGTTTATCACGTCGGTTATCAAAGAACCAACGTGATAAACTGGGGTGAGGGTGGTTTATCACGTCCGTTCTATAAGAACCGACGTGATAAACCGGGTTGAGCGTGGTTTGTCACGTCGGTTCATATAAAACCGACGTGAAAAACCGGGGGAGGGGGGTTTATCACGTCAGTTATTGACTAACCGACGTGATAAACCGGTGGGAGGGGGTTTATCACGTCGGTTAGTCAATAACCGACGTGATAATCCCTTATCCAGGCCGTTTAGCACGTCCGTTATTCAAAAACCGACGTGCTAAACCATTCTCCAGGCCCTTTATCACGTCGGTTATTTAATAACCGACGTGATAAACCATTCTCCAGGCCTTTTATCACATTATTTATTTAATAACCGACGTGATAAACTAGTTTACAGGCCTTTTATAACATCGGTTATGAAATAACCGACGTGATAAACTATTTTCCAGGCATTTTATCATGTCGGTTATTAAATAACCGATGTGATAGACCCAATTTTTTTTAAACAGAATGCAGTGATCTTCTCTCCACCAGAATCAACCAGAAAATAAATCAAGAAATCATACCAGAAAAACATAAGTACATCAAAAATAAGAATGTAAATAGATAACATATAAAACTTACCCTCTAGACAGCATCCACCCTCATTTATACCCCATGGACAGCCCTCCCCCACTCCGTTGGAGCCCTCACCCTCATGTATACCCCCTGGACAGCCCTCTCCCACCCCGTTGGAGCCCTCACCCTCATGTATACCCCCTGGACTGCCCTCCCCTACCCCATTGGAGCTCCCACCCTCATGTATACCCCTTGGACAACCCTCCCCCACCCCATTGGAGCCCCCACCACACTCCTGGACTGCCCCCCGACACCCAGACACCCCCAAACACCCCTCGACAACCCCCACCTGCCTGAACAGCACCTCCTCACCCCTCACCCCACTTGACAGCCCCCAACACACCCCTGGACAACCCCCCCACCCCTGGACAGCACTCCCACACCCCTGGACCGGCTTCCCACACCCCTGGACATCCCTTCCACCCCCAAGACTGTCCCCCCACCCCACCGGACAGCCCTCCCAGACCGCTGGACACCCCCAAACCCCACTGAACACACCCCCACACCCAGGGAAACCCTCCCCCACAGACCCAAATCCATACCAGAAGAACCATCAAAAGTAGACCAAAACAAGAAGTACAACAAAATTAAACATTCACTTATATAACATTCAAAACTTACACTGTCAACTTCAAAAAAAAAATCAAACCTAAACAACTACCAAATAGACAATTAAAACGACAATATTCAAAATTACATTTTACATTAAAAACAACTAAAATTCAATCAAACCTGTAAAATAATTTGACCACTCCACTTGTACGTGTTTGATGTCTTCAACAGTATAGGTTTGAGGGTCATCAAAAAGCTACAAATGAAAAAGAAGATAGTTTACGTGTATAATGAATAAATCAAATTGAAATATTATGGCAAGGTTTAAGAGGAAATCGTACCAGGTCAAAATTCAAAACTGTCCCAGTTGTTATTATTTCATACATAAATCTTAACATATAATATCCGCATTCGATGAGGCCTTGTTGTTCATGAAAATTCTGTTTTGAATGAGTGTAAATTCAATATATTATTTTAATGTAATAAATCAAAAAGTACAAATTATAAATGGAAATTTACCTTCGCCTTTACATATTTGATCTTTGCATTTCTTTTCATTGTGTTTTTTCGAAAGTAGGCCCGTGCACTGTTAGAGAAATAATACGAATGGGGTAAATTTAAAATTTATTATAATATATAAAACTATTGAGAAATTGAAACTTACTTTTCCAATATATTCTTAAAACTTGCCCGCACATCACCATGAACAGAGCATATCCAATAAAGAGCTTTCTCCCTTGGGCAAAAAATCCCTAACATCCAATGATTACTGATAAAAGGAAATTTAATGTTAGTGGTTTTTTCTGTTAAAAGATAATTAACTATTTTAGAGAAATGTGTTTCATACCTCTCACAAAAAGGCATCATCCAACATTGTTGGATTATATTCTTTTCAAATATTTCAGCAATATAAACCATTCTTTGTTCCTCAGTCAATACACATGCTTCAGGGGAAATCAATTGCGGGTCCATGAATCCATATACTTCTGTCAGTTCATTCCTCTCACAAATTTTATAAAGATACCTAATACAAAACATATATAAGTATACATTTTTAATAAATATAACGCAGGGAAATGGTGTTAAGACTTACATGGAAAAAATTTGCACCACGTTGATTCCAAACTTATCTCCAGCAACAAGCTCCATGATATCAGATTTTGTAATCCCCACAGTTATTTCACATCCACAAACATGAGATTCCATTGGAAACTCATAAAAACCCAAAATCAAATGTGAATATCTTGACAATCTGTCAATACCACTGGAATCTGTATCTGATGTCATAGCCTGTTGTCTTTTTTGTTGTCTATACAGTATTTCTTTACCTTTGAAGTATTCCTATGAAAAAAATTGAGAATTATAGTAGTTTTCAAATGATAAAACAACTTTAATAAAAAAATAAAATAAAAGATATAACATTCATTCCTCTATGGTAATGAGTCGAAGAAGTCTGGATGGCCAATCTAAAAAATGGCCGATACTCTATCCAAATGTCGCCACCTCATCTGTAGGTATTGGTACCATAGGTGATCTATCTATAATATCATGTACATTGACCCTCTGATTCTCTACCTCTAATTGTTGATGATGAACTGTATCTCCTATACAATATACCAACCCGTATGCTACTATATGATGTTGATAATCATCAACATACAACTCGCAATATGTAGGAAGCTGCGGCGGAGGCGTAGGATAAACAATGGGGTCCGCAGGCTGAGGTGGAGGAGTGGGAGCTACTGGCGGAGGTGGAGGATAAATAATGGGGTCTGTAGGGGGAGGTGGAGGAGTGGGAGCTGTAGTCTGAAATTGTCTTTGCATTTCTGCAAACATAGACTGCACCGAATCTCTAATCATGTCTTCCATCGTCGCATTAATATTTTGAACTTCAGCCTCCAAGGATTATATTTTTTTTATAAACCCCCTCAATGTTAGAAGTTGAAGAATGTGGAAACACTTTTCTTACCGATACACCTGTCGGATATCCTCTTACACGACTAGGATGTTTGGGCCTTCCCAATGCTGCAAATAAAATATCTTCCCTCCCAGTAGCTGTAAATGTCCCCTCTGAACTATGCTCCTCAAGAGAGTCCTGTATTAATTAATTGAACATTTCTGTAATGATTGAAACTTATATGAAGAAAAAATTTAACCTAAATAAATTAAATAGATATCTTACAATCCTCTCAGCTACGATTCTCGATTCTTCCGAAAGATATTGCCCTTTTATTCCTTCCAATCTCTCTTCCATTTTTCATGTCTAGATGGAGGGGATGGAGGGGCCACCTCTCCAGAGCTTGAAGACTCAGCTCTTAGTTGTTGAAATTTTTCCACTATCATTTTTTCTTCCAATAATGTATACCCTCCCCGAGATAAACTATGAGGGTATAAATTTATAGATTGGATCTCTTGATGAGCTTTCCTTGTTTACTGTAATTTAAGAATAAGAAATCATTAACAAAACATTAATAAAATCATTTATATAAGAAAGTATATAATAGTTTACATTGCCCTTACTAGAAATGACTCTTATTTTCTACTTTCAAAAAACTGTCTCCATGTGTCTTCATATATAAAAGGATATATACGACATGGATTGTCATGACTCCTATGACCATAAATGAAATCAGATGTGAGGGTTGATTTGAAATCCCTCCATCTCCTGGCAGCCAACGATAAGCATTTCTTCCTTACTCCTCCAGTGTCCGGAATATCAAATTTCATCTGATAAAGAAGAGGTTAAACATATTATATATACCAGAAACATTAAAAGAATGGTCAAACAATGACAAAAGATCTTACCAAAATCGTCTCCCACAACTGAGAGATAACCTATTTATCCACACCTCTCCAATCATCATACAGAATGCTTACATTGGTCTTAGCCTGAGTTGCAACAAAACTCTTAAAATCTTTGGCATTCGGACCTCTAGGAATATCATCATTATCAAACTCAACTACTATCCTTTGATCCTTCGTACGGGCAAGTGATAATTTTGGTAAACGTGTGCAAACACGTTTACCAACCTTTGAACTCTTTGTCGTAATAGGAGCATGTGAATGTTCATCCCCAGAGGTATGACCAGCAATATGCTCCTCCCCAGAATCATGTGGTTGATCATCTGAATGATCTGTCATTATCCTTCAAATCAAAAAAACAAACGTCGGTTCACAAATATACAAATTCAAATATTTTAATACTACTGTAATCAGAAAATAGAAAAGTGGACTAGGTTACATAATAGTAAACATTGGTAATATGGTAAGCATTTTAAACAATGGTAATGATGGTAAAGATGGTCAAAATGGTCAAGATGGTCAAGATGGTAAAAAATGGAAAAAATGGTAAACCTGGTAAACATTGTAAACATGGTAATGTAATTGTCAGTGAACAAAAATAATCATTTTAAAATTCATGTAATGGTTTAAACTGTTGGGTCATAGAGCATTTCTTTCCATCTAGGTTCCACCGGCTGGCCAGTGGTCATCCACCGGTTGGCCGGTGTTACCAGGCAGTGGGCAAGCCGACTGCCTGGGTCCTCCGGCGAGCCGGTGGGCAAGAACCGGTTGGCCGGTGCCCATACCGGCTGGCTGGTGCGCTAACACCGTCTGACCGGTGGCTCTGGAAGAAATAAATGCTTCTGCAAGAGACCACAGGTTGGCCGGTGGTCATCCACCGATTGGTCGGTGTCACCATGCAGTCGGCAAGCCTACTGCCTTGCCCTACGGCTGGCTGGTGGGCAAGAACCGGTTGGCCGGTGCCCATACCGGCTGGCCGGTGCGCTAACACCGGCTGACCGGTGGCTCTGGCAGAAAGCAATGCTCTTGCCCGAGACCACCGTCTGGCTGGTGGGAATCCACTGGTTGGCCGGTAGACTCAGAGATTCAATATCTGCCTTCTTGGGTCAACTCTTGGGCAACCTTTTTCCTAGCATCAAAACACTTGAAAAAAGTTAGAACACGATGAGAGTGATTGTGATCATTAAAATCCAAGAGAGAGGGGTATAACAATAAACATGATAAAGTAAACTAAACAAACTTAAAAAAACAATAAAATATACTTATTTTATTTTAAAACATGTTTTAATAAATAAAAAACTTAAAATATCTAACATTTATGGAAAAAATAAATGTAAACAAGAAGTAATAATATGTTACCTGTAATTTTAGGAATGTACAGATGGATTGTTTTCCCAAATTCCTTCGTCGTGATCGTTCCTTATGGCATAAACTATGTCTTCAACATGATCGTCATTATGTTCTGTTAATATTTCCATTGAACTAGGGATCTCACATAAATCAGCATATTCATCAAGTTCATCCTCACCAACATATTGTTTTTTCCTTGTAAAACAACAGCCCACTGCATATCTGATTGATCTACTACATAAAAAATTTGTTTTGCATGTGTTTCCATTATAAAAGAATCAGTTGTGTCTTCCAATCTATTCAGATTAACAAGTGTCATTCCAAATTCATCGTGTTTGACACTGTTGTTACCATTAAACCATTTACAGTTAAAAACAGGAACTTTAATTTTAAAGTAATCAACCTCCCATATGTCTTCAATCACTCCATAATATGCATTTGATGCAGAAATTGGGTTTTTGTCCTTAGCACTTGAAAAATGCATTGCTTCTGCAAACACCAATACACCACTATTTTGAACCGCACATCTGTTGTCCTGAGCTTTTGTATGAAATGTATAACCATTAATGTCATAACCAGACCATGTTATCACATTTAAACGTGGACCACCGACTATCCATTTTAATGTCACTGATACATCTGATCTACCAAGCAAAGCCTTTTTAATCCATGAAAAAAAGTTTTGTTGTTCTCATTCAAAATCCACATTTCTTTCTTCTTGGGATAACATTGTTTCAACTCATTAATGTGCAATGTGATATATGGTTGAGCATTAGCTATGTTCTTCAAGATGTATGATTCTAACTTCTTCATCTGTTCAGTAGACAATGATTTGACTTTCAAGCCGCGAATCCCCTTTCCATCATTATTAACTCATTCATGGTGAGATGGAGGCAAAACTATGTGTTGCGCCGCAGCTAAGTAGCTCGTAGAAAACTCTGCTACCTCCTCAGAAATATACTTTTCAATAATGGAGGCTTCAGGTCGATATAGATTTTTAACATACCCCTTTAATATTTTCATATACCTTTCAAAAGGATACATCCAACAAAGATATACAGGTCCACAAAGCTTTATTTCTCGAACCAGATGAATCATTAAATGCACTATTATATCAAAAACAGTTGGAGGAAAATACATTTCTAATTGACAAAGTATTAAAATTGCATCCTTTTCCAAAATGTTCAAAGCATTCACATCAATCACCTTGTTACAAATTGAATTGAAAAAATAACCCAACTTCATTATAGTCTTTCTGACACGAATGGGAAATATTCCACGCAATGCAACTGGTAAAATTTGTTGCATCATGACGTGACAATCATGTGATTTCATACCTATCAACTTCAAGTCCTTCATTGAGGCAAAAATTTTTACATTAGAAGAACAACCATGAGGCACTTTGGTATCATGAAGACACTGACAGAAGCTAATTTTCCCCCTCTTCGATAATGTATGACAAGCCGAGGGAAGAAATGTTCGTCTTCCTTTAGGAGTGGGAGCTAACTCCAAACGTATTCCCATTGATAGTAAGTCTAATCTTGCATTCAACCCATCTTTAGTCTTTCCTTTAATATGTAACAATGTTCCAATCAAAGAATCACAGATATTCTTCTCCATGTGCATGACATCAATATTATGTTTAACTTCATGATACCTCTAATATGGTAGCTCAAAAAATATTGACCTTATCTTCCAAATATGTCTATCATTACCATATTTCTGTGTCTTTCTCAATGTCATGTCATGGTTTTTCACCCTCTCAAAATACAGATCATGGGATAAAGGTTTTGGAGCAGTATCAAATTCTTGTGAGCCATTAAATGCCTTTTTTAGTCTTCTATAAGGGTGTTCCATAGGAAAAAACTTTTGATGACCCATGTACACTGTTTTCCTCCCATGATGCAATTTACAATAGGACGTATGTTGTTCACAAATTGGACATACTTTATGCCCTTTATCACTGTATCCAGACAAATTTCCATATGTTGGGAAGTCATTTATAGTGAACAGAAGCACTACATGCAGTTGAAAATATTCCATTTTATAAGAATCATACACCCTAATACCATCAGCCCATAACAGTTTCAAATCATCAATCAACGGTGACAAGTAAACATTAATATCATTACCGGGTTGCTTTGGACCAGAGATCATTGTACTCAACATGACATATTTGTGCTTCATACAAACTTCAGTAGAGAGGTTGTAAATTACCAATAAAACAGGCCATGAACTATGTGTTCTACTGAGTGTTCGGTATGGATTCATTCCATCTGTGCACAACCCTAGTCTGAGATTTCTTATTTCATTTCCAAATGTAGAATACTGCGCATCAATTTTCTTCCATTGTGGACAATCAGCTGGATGACGTATTTTTCCATCACATACCCGCCCTTCAGCATACCATCTTAACCTTTTTGCATCATGTGAATTAGCAAATAAACGTTTGAAATGATTAATTATAGGAAGATACCAAAATACCTTTGAAGGGACCTTTGTAATCTCTACATCACCCTGTGATTTTTCTTTCACCTTATACCGTGTTGTCCCACATTTTGGACACTCTAACATAAATTCATATTCCTTCCTATATATAATGCAGTCATTCGGACATGCATGTATTTTCTTGTATCCCAATCCCATCGGGCATAATATTTTCTTGGCTTTGTAATGTGAATCTGGAAGATCGTTATCTTTTGGAAGAATGTCTTTCATCAATTGTAGCAGCTCTGTAAAACTTCTGTCACTCCATCCATGCTTAGCCTTTAGGTTAATCAATCTTAACACTGCCAACAGAACCGTAAAATCTGTACAACTGGGATATAATGGTTTTTCAGCATCACCATATAGACGTGCAACTGTCGGTTTTATCTCAATTTGTTCTGCTACAATATCGCGAATCATTTCTTCAATTCCATCGGAATTACCATCTTGCGAATCATCATCATCAGTGACATTCCGTCCAGTTTCACCATGCCAAATCCAAGGGTTGTAACTCGGATTAAAACCATGATATATCAGATGATCTTTTATCTTTCTACTTTTCAACTTCTTCATATTCAATCATTTTAGGCATGGACAGAAAAAAATGTCACTATTTGGAACATTTCGTTTTGAAAATTCCAAAAAGGCATCAACACCTTCCTCAAATTCATTTCCCATTCGATGTGCTGTAATCCAACTTCGACTCATTATTACCTATAACAAATATCAACAAAAAATATATATTTTTAAGATAAGACAAAACATGTTTATATGAAAAAAATCATAATTTGAATGTAAAACAATTTAAAATATAAAACAAATCTTGAAAGTAGTAGTAGTTTTCATAAGTACCCAACACCAAATAGCTATACATCGTAAGTGTCATGTTAAAAATATGAATATAGACCATTTGTTTTATTTTTAATAATATTTTCATATTATATGATCATTCTGATTATATATTAGAATTACTATATCCTTTTGATCCGATATATAATCTAAGGACATTAATATTTCATTAGAAAAAGTAATGTTAATATAATGGTAATGTAAAAAAAAGTATATGTCGAACTATATATATGTAATACCAATAAAAAAATACATATGTGTTTGGCCTGGGTTTCACACATAAATCAACTCATCTCACAGATTAAATTTTTGAACCATCCTACATAATACTTATTTTTATAACATAGGGAATGAAAATAATAATGTTGCTGGAAGAATAGAACGTTACAGTACCACCCATTATTTTTCAGATTTTGCTGAAGCTAATCCACAATGTTTTAATAATCATTTTCGAGTTGAATGTTGCGAGTTGAATGAACATAATAACCATTTGCAATAAAAAAAATTCCATGAGATTCAAAAACGAACGAAAAGCACATAACGAATCGAAACAAAAACGAACGAAATAAATTCGTGGAAGGCTTACTTGAATGTCGTGAGTTGAGATGATAGATCCGAGAGCAGTGAAGAAGATAAACAATGAAGCCAAAATGAGTGTAATGCAGGTGATCGACGAGCCGATTAGAGTTTACCGCGAGAGAGAGAGACGAGCCGGCGACTTTCAATCGAAAAAATCGTAAATGACAGAACATGGGATTTAATTTTTTTAAATGCTTTATAAAGTCGGTTATATAATAACGAACGTTATAAACTATTTTTAAGCTTTTTTACGTCGGTTATTTTTTACCCGACGTAAAAAACCCCCGGTTGCTTTGGTTTTTTACGTCGGTTATTTGATAACCGACGTAAAAAACGCGGTATTTTTACGTCGGTTACAAAATAACTGACGTAAAAAACCCCCCGCGCATTAATTTGTTACGTCGGTTATCAAATAACCAACATAAAAACCCAACAGGTGCAATTTTTTACGTCGGTTATTAAATTAACCGACGTAAACAATGGTGACATAAAAAACGATTTCTACACTAGTGTAATAACTAATTTTTAATGGTTTCATAAATTAAATGTCATTTTAGATGGATATATTTAATATTGATGGAGGATTTGATCATGAAAAACAATATTTCTCAAGAAGATTACAAAAATATTGGTGTGATATTAATGAACTGATATAATCATAGATTATAAGATATGAATTAATGATTCATCATATTAATTAATATTTTTAATATAATAATCTATTTATATTTGAAACATTTTTTTGGAGGACATAGATTCTCATAAAACTAATAAATTTTTCCAATTGATCACTTACATCAGGTTGGGGGAGTTGAGAACTATGGAAGAGGACACCAAAATCCTTGTAAGAGTTTAGTACTAACGATGTATTGGTCTACAAAAGGTACCATTTACAGTACCACTGATTTGGAAATGGTTATGTGATGTAAAAACAAGATTAAAAAGGGTCACACAGTAGAATGTATTTTTTTTAAGGGAAAATCATGTAGTAATGAACATGATGAATGTTTTATGACCATCATGTACACCTGTGACCATCAGGGCTTATAGTGAATATATGTCATTGATTCATTAATTATATAGTGTGACATGTGGTAAGCCTAGTTTTGGTCAAGACAATGTCATTCCTAGCGTTGAAAATTGTGATAGAGACAATGATAGGGAGGCCGAAGTAGACGAAAAGTATGTGGATGAGGATGAGGTCATGGATAGGGTAATGATGGGGATGCAGATATGGATGGGGATGAAGAAAAGGGTTTGGATGATGATTATGATGGTGATGATATTGATGCAGATGAGGGATAAATTGATCCATTACATTTTTTTACTAATATTAATGTCATTAAATATTAGATGATTTGTTGTTATCAATTATATGTGTGATATTTTGGGTCTTTTTTATAATTGGTTAAATTATTCAATTAATTTAATTTTATATCATCATTTACATATTAATTTGATGGTATATTTGGATTTTATTTTGCTTTCGTTGTAGGTTTTTTTGTTGAAGATTTTTATTGGATACATTACTGGTTGAGGATATTTTATTCATGTTTTTATTATAGTGGTAAGGTTGTTCCATTACATATTGTGTTTTGATTTGATTTATGGTAGTTCTGATTGCAATTGAATTATGTTTTGATGTTTTTATTATAGGTGAATATCATTGTAGGTAGTTCTAATTTGCAGGTAGTGAAATCTATTCTTATTTGTAGCTAGTTTTGAGGTGCATTACAGCTACTGGGATGCATAGGTTCATTGAATTACCATAAATTCATAATCACTAAGTGTATTATATGATTTAAATTTCAAGTCATTATGTATGAGAGTTCACCCTTCTATTACTATGGATTATTTACCTTATAGAGATTTAACACTTTTTCTCTATATGTTATGAGATCATATTTCACATCAATAATATTATCATATGATCAATATTAATTTTTCCATTCTTGGTGATGTTAATTATAATGTGTTGTATATTATAAAAAAATCCATACAATCCCATTAAATTTACACTCGAATGAGTCCCTTCGATCACTAGGGATTCATTCCCCTATTGAGATATTATCCATTTTCATTATATGATTTATTATTTAAATAGGATTTTAAAATTATTTTTGTAAATTATAATATATTATAATTATAAAATCCAACATTTATGTATCATGAGGTTTACCATCAATTCTTTACAGTTGTATTTATGCATATTTTTCATTGAATTAATTAAATACAATTGAAACATATTTTACACCAATAAAATAAATATGTTTATGGGATATCTATTCCATTTGAATGTTTTCAATAAATTTCTATATGATCAATCAATTGCATTACCACCAAAAATAGTATCTTTGGAGAGGAAGTCATATCTAAAATGAGAGTGATATTTCAACTTTTCTGAGTTTTTTGGGAAGTTCTACATTAATTGGATTCGATATTTTTTTACATATTATCAAATTCCATGAACATTATATCAGTTTAATTTCTATCTCTATAAAATGGCATCAGTGTACATTATAGGTTTCTCTAAATCATATGAAATGGCTCATCATGTATCCTTATAAACTCTTCAGTTATCGTTCAATAACTTTCTCTATTTTATAAATTCAAATATAGTTATCCATATATTACATTAAATATCATTTTGTACATATCCTTTAATAGATGTATTACTTCTACAAAATATCATAACCACTTCTCCATCAACAAGTATTACATGAAAATTGTACTTAATTATTGACATATTATCAATGGAAATTAATGTTTCTTTACCATTGTATTTCAACAGTTTTGATAAGGTTTTGTCTTCTAACTAGTTTAGATACTGATAACTCCATAAAATAAAAAATATCACCTTTAAATATCCTCATGTCGAACCTCCAGTATCTAAAATTGGATACCTTGAAATGAATTGAATATTATTTATTAAAATTTGATCTCCATCATCAAAACCCAAATACATTGAATTCCCCTATACTGTTGATTGACTATTCATTTCCCAGTGGTGACCTTATCAATGAAAATACATATTAAAGGGATTATTGAAAACTAACTATTTTATTTATGAATCATTTAAATACTATATATGGTGTATAATCTATTAATATATTATTCAGAAACATCATTACCACTCTCTTATAGAATCAAATGAAAATTTCATATTCTGCTAGTGAAAAAATTTATTAGATGTTGTGTACATATAATGAATAAAAACAATTCTAATTCTATGTAATATTTCTTACAATTCATATCAATACATTAATCCACCACATTGAATCAATTTTTCATATAATCATATGTGGAATCTTTTAGTAAATATTTATAGGTGTCGTATCCCATGTGTGGGCTTTATATATCATCAATATTACCTCTATATAACATTTATTTTTTTGCGACTCTTACGTGTGAATTAATTTTTATTGTTACCAAAATGAAACTCATGATATTACTTTATGAAATTTATGATTTTCAGAATTAAACATTCATAGTCACCATGATATCTTGGTTACCTTTGTTTATCCCTCATCAATCCATTATTTACCACTAGGTTTTTACTATAACATTCACGCATCATAGAAATAACTTTTATTTTTCTTTTTAACATTATAGATGACCCTTCTACAAGTCATTGAAGTCATTTTCATAGTTATTTACTTACCATTACTCCACAAATATGAATCTTTGAGATTCCAATATATAGGTGAATATTTCTAATTCTCCAGTCATCACTTACCAGTATGAATCATACTAAATTGCAGATCTACCCTTATATTGGTGAACATAATCATTATGATTGTCTTCATTTCAAAAAAAATTCATCTTACTCTAAGTCATTTTTAAGCCAACTATAAGTTATATCAAATAGTCACCAACATGTTATATGAAATTATGGTAATTTTTCAAATTATATAAATATATTCATCTATGTTCTGGAGAACATATAATACTTATATACTAAATGATCGATATTTTCATTCACATACAAGGACTATTCAAATCACATTCACATAAATCCATTAAAAAAGATATCCAGGTATTTTTTATCTTATATTTTTTGTTACATTAACAGAAATATTATATGTATGGTTGTTTCTATTTTCTTGTATATTTCATATATTCATCCATAATTCCACATTTGGATTCATCAATCTCTCTTTGAGTAATAATTTTATACAATTTAATCACATCCATTTATTTAAATAAATCTATATGTATCATTTCCTATCACCAAAAACCTATTAAAATGAATCATTAATGTGATGTTAATACTAATCTCATCCATCAAAAATAGGGACACATAATGGAAGAAATATCATGAATATATCCACATAATTCTAAAATATAATATATATTTAACATCTAAAAATAATAACTTATTCAAACAGTTCTCTGGACCGAAACATCATATCTTGTTTTATTATTTTAATCACCTCCACCACCCAATACATCACATACAATTGACATCATATATATTTTCGTTTTATATTATTATAATCATCTTTGATTCCCATTAGTTATATTTAAACCAATTTTCATTTTCCCTTATCTTCCATTAATGTTGAACTCTCTAGATTGTGTTGATTAACTGTTAATTTTTTAGTGTTCATGTTGGTGCAGTTATCAACCATGTTTTTTTGGTTATTTTCTCATATATGTGATGAGATATGTGGTTATGAATAGCATTAATGGTGTTGTGATGGTGAATATAGATGAATATTATATTTTTACATTGAATTAAAATTATATTTTTTACATTTAGGTTAAGTTTTATTATTTTCCCTCACATGTATGATTATGATTAAAAGATTACATTTTTTTGAAAAAATGTATATATTCTATATAGTTTAATAGTTTAATATGAAAAGAAAGAATAATGTAATTGAAATTAATAAACAATATTTCTGCCAATATTGTTTCACGTTCCATGTATATGTATAAAAAATTAAGCTCAGGTGGAATTTTGAGGTTTACAATGAGTTTTTTTTTAATAAATATAGAATGAATAATATGATATAAATGACTTCTAAACATACGAATTCTATCACGACCCGTCCTCGGGGCAAATTCCGTGACTACACCAAGCCCACCTTCCTCAGGCCAAGGGCTGGAGACTAGAACCAAAGGCATAAATCCTGATAAAAGGGAAGGCATTGCCTTTATAAATTTAAACAAACACAACAGAGTACACCAAAGAAGTAAGAACTAAGTATTACTGAATACAAATGTAACTGCTGAAAGGAATGGGGCCAGAAATACAAGCCCAATAGTAAGTATAGTAAAACTAAAAAAGCTAGTACAATTGCATTAATGTAAAACAACCACTGAGATGTCCTCCGGGAATCCCACCTAATTGATGTGTACAGATGGTCTCCTCAGCACCTCAGGTCCATCCATCTGCTCCATGTACATCTCTCCATGTGGTCCACCTCTGGTTACCATCCAGATCTACAAGTCTCTATCTCGATCAGTGATTTCCGTCGTCTGAATCCAACACAATGTAGTGTGGGCATTGCCCATGCAGGGGTGAGTATATGATATTCAGTAGGGACCCCAAGACACCTGAAGGTCTCCCAGAATCCACGAAGGATATTCCAAAGAAGAGAGATACAATCACGAAGTAACAACCAACCCTACTTGGTTATAAAACCATACATATACCTGTGTTATCAACCACTGTTCATCTCAAACTCTTGAGCCCAAACACATCATAGCACACATGGGAAAGTAAGTCGATCAGATCGATGATAATGATTTTAAGTAAAGACTCAGATCACAAAGGTATACAACATTTATATAACGATAGAGATGATCAGATGTTGTCACATATTCATCTATGCTGTCAGACCCACACAGGATACAAGACCAGCTAAGCTGTCGGACCCACATAGGATAGAAGACCAGCCACTCTGTTGGAGCCACACAGAATACAAGTACAAATGAAAATACTACCAGAGTCATACAAGATAAAAGAATAGTAGTCATCGTTGTAAACTATTGGATCCACACAGGATACAAGAACATTAGTCATCGTTGTCGAACCCATGGAGGATTCCAATACAATAGTATCGTAGTCGCTGCCAGCTCTAGGGTTCCTGCACACAACACGCTCGATTCCGGTAGGGTCCGCTCCTTGAGCAAAGGGGTAGATACATCAACTATCACGAAGTCCAGTTTCTATGTATCCCAACGTTTTGTATTATCATATGAAATCCAACGTGACAGACATCGCGTCAATCAGATGCTAGGTCTGAGAGTTATTGGATTTTCTATTCCAGGGGCCCGGTTGGAATTACGCTTGTTCCAAACCTTTCCATTTTAGAATGTTGTACAAACTCACTTTGAGTATTGAAAATGGACCGCCTCTTCTCAAGGTTCCTAGTGCCGAAAAAGGTGCGTCGATCGAAAACCCAATCAAGAAGTTATCGTATATAGGCAAAACTGGCCCGGCCCGTCAAGCCTGGTGGGCTGGCGGGTCGGCCCGTCCTGGTTTGGCGGGTCTGACACTGATAAGGGGTAGGCCCGGCCCGGTCCGACGGGGCATGACTCATCCCTCTGGGCGGGCGGATCGGGGGGCGCAGCCCATGGTTTTCCAAAATGGTGGTGTCGAGCAGTGCTGCCCCTCATATCCGGTAGGCTGAAGCCAGCCGTTCTTCTCCGGCATGAGCGACCCGCACGTCCGGGCCACTGCTTCCCCAGCGTGGTGCCAAGAGGGTGTCATAGGGTCTTCCCATCGTGGTCGGCCACTTTCCAGCCGGCTTGTCATCCAATTTTCCCACTGAAGCGGGCCGCATCTCCTCCGTAGTGTGGGACCAAGACGGCGCAGCAGGGTCTTCCTAGCCCGGTCGGCCACCTGTCGGCCGGTAGGTCCACCGAGCGGCCCGCATAAGCAGGCCGCAACTCCTTCAAGCGCTTAGTGTGCAGTTTCCTCTTCCTATCACCGTCTCCTCCGGACACCGCCGCCTCTGTTCATCGTCACCTCCGTTCTCGGCCACAAAAATCACAAACCAATGGAGGGTCGTCGGGCAGTTTTCGTTCGACACGTGCCCTCTTTGTTAGTAGGAAACAAAAAGGGTGAATAAAAACCATATTATACATCATGAATGAGGTATAATTTAATTTTCTTAAAAATATACAAGCCCCCTACGTTGATTTCAAGAACATTTCTCATCAATGAGTCATAGAAGACGAGCGTCACAGATGTCGGGTGTCATGGAAGATGGACATCGATTACGTTGACATCGGGGAGCGTTTGAGGAGGAAGCATAGCCGATGTTCCTTACGGGTGGCTCCTCCTCTTATGGCATGTACAAAGATCGAAGTCGGATGTGTCGTTCTTTGGTAGTTCATCATTGGAAGGTAGAAGATTTCTTCCAATTCTCTAAAGGTTCCCACAGAATATTTGCCAAGGCAATAATATAATAAGTTTTTCCCCTAAAATAATGAACATTCCATGTAATTAAAATTATTAAAAATAATAAAATTAATTAATTAAGGAATTCATTTTATGCGTTGGCACAATTTATGGGAAGGGAGAGAGGTGGAGAGGCTCCACCATTAATTTGGGAAGGTATCAAAATTGATGAGGAGTTAAAAGGAGTTGTGCGGAGGTGAAAGGGTTTGGGATAGTGTGGGCCCCACCAAACTAAATCCTCTCATTGGAGGTTATGTGGGTTGTGGGTACCTCCTATAACTTCCCCTCGTAGGATATAACCACAACTTAATAAAATTGTACTACAACAATTTTATTTAAATTTCCATGAATCCAAAAATATAACATTCATCCTACATAAAACGCAATTGCAGTAAAGGTCCCCTTAACCGATTATAGGATCTATGAGTTCATTTGTGCCCTCCGATTTCTATTCTAAGCACCGGTACAACAGATAGAAAAACTTTTACGTACCTTTACTGAACGTACCTGAACAAAACATCATAAATTGATTCTGGGCACACCAGGCCACAGAATCAACCGTCATCAAAAGATCAAGAATCGTATAATTCCAAATAATTTATGAAAAAAAATTCCTTGAAAAAACTAGGTCTTTACATTACCCCCACCTTAGGGCTTTATGTACCTGTAAAGCTAAAATAAACACTACGGGATCAAAATGGGGTGTTAAACATGCATCTGAGCCTCCTGCTCCCAAGTGATCTCCTGGAGGTTCATGTGCTGCCAGCGAATGTACATCAGAGGAATCGATCGTCCATGTAGGAACCACTCCTATCGATCCTGGATCTCCATCGTATCCTCCATGAATGTCTCCCATCATCGATGTCCAGCTCCCTGTGGTCGATGATATGGTACGGGTCGTGCATGTATCTCCTCAACTGAGATACGTGGATGACATCATGCACCTGGTGCAACTAAGGTGGATGGGACAGGCGTTAATCCACCTTTCCTTCTCTACTGAGGACCCGGAATGGCCCGATAAAGCGCAGAGATAATATTCCGCCCAAGACAAATCTCCGTAGACCTCGTCGAGGTGAGACCCGTAGGCAGACATGGTCACCATCCTCGAACTCCAGTGGTCTCCGTCTCATATCTTCATAGGACTTCTATCTTCTCTGTGCAGTCTTCATCTGCTCTGGGATATTCTACACCTTCTCCGTTATAGCCTGAACCATCTCAGGTCCTAAAATTACTGACTCCCATGGGTCTGTCCATCACATAGGTGATCTACAAGGTCGGTCATACAGTGCCTCATAAGAAGTCATCCTGATGGTGGAGTTATAGCTGTTATTGTACGCAAACTCCACCATGGGTAAGTTGTTATCCCAGCTATGACCAAATTCGAGGACACATGCCCGGAGCATGTCGTCGATAGTCTGAATGGTCCACTCAGTGTGGACATCTGTCTGAGAACGGAAAGCGGTTCTCAAAAAAGGCTGCATCCCAAAAGCCTCCTGTAATCCATTCCATAGACGGGAAGTAAAACGATAATCTCGATCGGAGATGATTGTCAATGAAAAACCATGAAGTCATATGATCTTATGAATGTTAAGGTGTCCCATGCTCTCTATTGAGCCATGCTCTCTGATCTGTATGAAGTGGGCTGACATAGTGAGTTGGTCGACAATCCCCCAGATAGAGTCGTGTCCTATGGATATACGTGGAAGGCCCATCATGAAAACTATGGATATCCCATACCACTTCCACATAGGGACCTCTAAGGGCAGTACCGATCCTACTGGTACCTGTTTCACTTCCATCACTAGCTGACAAGTGAGGCGTTGTGAAACGAACTCTCCTACAATGTTCTTCATACCCAGCAACCACTACTGTTGTCTGAGGTCCGGATACATCATCTCCCCTCCTGGATGTACCGCTAGAGGGGAAGTGTGAAACTCCCCAATCACATCCTCTTATAATGAAACTGGTACCGAGGTATATCCCTTTAAGAGGATGATGTGATCCCCTCCATCATAAAATCCATCAGGTGCCTGCCCTTTGTATATCTAAGCACATCGTGTCTCACAATCAAAATCCCCATGTTGTGCCTCTCTGAATCACTGAAGAAGTGGAGGAGTGACGGTGAGAGACTGAAGAATGGTTGCCCCATCTCAATCCACAAAGGATATCAGCAACACGACTAGTTTCTTTGTCTCCTCTCATAGAAGCTGAATGCCCACTCTCTTTTTGAGTGCATCTGCTATAATGTTACCCTTCCCAGGAGTATAGACTATGTCGAAGTCATATTCCTGGAGGAACATGAGCCAAAATCGTTGTCTCACGTTCAGGTCCTTCTGCGAGAAGATATACCTGAGACTATAGTGATCAGATTAGACTTTAAATAGTTCACCCATCAGATTGTGTCACCACATCTTCAAGGCGAAGACCACTGCTGCTAACTACACGTCATGTGTAGCGTAGTTCTTCTCGTGCTTCCTCAACTGACATGAAACGTACGTGATCACCGCTCACTCCTTCATCCCGATGAACACGATTACGGTCTCTGATGCAGCGTATTAAACTACATACCCTATGACCTCCCCTGGTAGCCACAAGATTGGTGCACTAGTCAATATCTGCATCATCTCATGAAATCTCTGCTGTAATATACTTGACCACATGATGGGTTTCCCCTTCTTCTTCAATGCTGAAAGCGGTGCTGCAACTCTGGAGAAGTCTGGCACAAATCTCTAATAGTATCCATCCAGGCCCAGGAAAATCCGATGCTCCGTCACACATCTGGGTGGTGCCCAAGCTATCACTCCATCGATCATTTCTGGATCCACTGCTACCCTAGCCTCCGAGATGTCGTTTCCCAAGAAGTGAACTTTTAAAATCCAGAATTGGAAATTTGAGAGCTTATCATAAAGCCAGTTCTCTCATAGTGTGTCCAATACTAACTGTAAATAGTAGACATTATCCTCATCAGTATTCCTGTAAATCAATATGTCGTCGATGAAGACCACAGAAAAGAAATTGAGGTTAGGTTAGAAGACCCTATTAATGAGACTCATGAACATTGTTGGAGCATTGGTTACGTCGAAGGGCATAACCAAGAAATAGTAGTGTCCATAACGACACCTGAAGGTCGTCTTCTGCGCATCCTCAACTCGAACTCTGAGCTGGTGATAGCCTGACCCGAGTTCTAACTTCAAGAACCATCATGATCCCTTGAGATAATCAATGAGGTCATCAATCCTTGGGAGTGGGTACATGTTTTTCAAGATCACCATATTTAGGCGACGGAAGTCGAAACACAGTCGTAAGCTCCCATCATCCTTCTTGGAAAACAAAATTGGATATGCCCAGTGTGAAACACTGTGTCGGACAAATCCCTTCCACTTCAAGTCCTCCAGCTGTACCTGCAGCTCACGATGCTCGGCGGGAGCCATACGATATGTTGGAGTAGATATCAGTGCATTCCTAGGATACATGACTATATATATTTCTACCTCTCTATGAGGAGATAGTCCTGGAAAATCGTAAGGAAAAACATATTCATACTGATCCAACACAACAGGAATGCTCAGAATCCACACATCAACATCTCTGAGGATGAGGCTAGATAACTTATGTGTGATCGGCTGTCGTCTTCTCTGCATACGTCCATCCTATGCTGCAAAGGATCCCTTATAACCGGTGAAGGTGAAACCGGTCCCATCCATGAGTACACACCGCACATTGTGCCTAATACACTCGATCTGAGCGTAGACTGTAGATAACTAGTCCATACCCAAGATGATGTCATAAGGCCTCGAAACCGCTACATGAAGATCCCAGCTGAAGAACATGCCTCCTAGAGTAAGCTCACACTACCGGCACCAGTGCATAATCGTCGAGTCTGCTCTAGATGGAATCTCTAGCCGTAAGGATCAATCCAACGGCTCCGTCAGAATCTACAAGCTCCGAACAAGGGGTGTGGATATAATAGAATGACCCCCACATTTGTCTATAACTACTGCATCGAGGGTGGATTCGACATATATAATACCTCTAATCATCTATCGGGAATCGTTGTACTATGCCTCGATTGTCTGGAGCTTTGACTGCCTCTGTCCACTAGCTCCCTATGGTTGAGGTGGACCTCATAGTGGTGGTGGTGGTAGAGCCTCAAAACATCATCCACCACCCACTGCTCAGCCAACACCTCTTCCTCGTCCTCCCGCTCCCAGCGGACCACCACAGTCAAACCTCTACCTCTGCTTGGGAGGTTTCTCTACTGTCTGTTTCTCATCTGCATGGCGGGCCGTGCAGTCACGAGTAAAGTGGCCCTGCCCGCCGCATGCATAGAACCGCCTGCTCCCTGTAAGGCTGGCTCTGTTCAATGTTCCCCGCACAACTGAACCTATATCCTGAGGTCTCCCACATGATGTCCTGGTCCGCTTATACCTCTTCGACAAATTTATATTGCCGGCTACAGAAGACTCCTCTATGTGTCGTCCTGTGGTGGGTCTTGCTACTGGATAATTTTCAGCGAGAAAGCTCTCCACTAGAAGGGATTACTCGAGCACCCTCGCCTGGGTCAAAATGCTGAGGGGAATCATTGAATCCCAGATCACATGTGTGAGTCCCTGCTTGAAGGTCTGAGACCTGACGAATGGGTCCCGCACCATAACCGTTAAGTAGCGTGAGAGGTCGGTGAACCTCGCTGAGTTCTGAGCTACTGTCTTGCTGCCCTGCTGCAGATGAAGTAACTCCTGAATCTGCACCGCAAGAAGGATGTATTGAAAAACCATCGAGAGGATGAGGCTCTCGAAGTTCGTCCAATGTAAAGATGCCTCATCATGCACCTAGAGCATCAGGCTCCACCATCTACCTACATCTGCGTGCAGGTGAATCGCGACAAGGATCAAAATAAGGTAGATTGTTGTCCCTACCTATCTGAAAACTCTGACAATTGCCTCCATCCAATCCACAGTTACATGTGGGTCTGTCTCTCCACAGAACCTGGGTGGCCTCTGTCACTGGAACTAGTGCAACACACTCAGACAGTGTGCACTCTCTGCTACTAGGGAATGTGGTATCGGTGGCCCACTGGGCAGTGGTACCGTTGGTGCCTCCGCTGTGATGGGTCCCTACACCGAGGCCTCGTCGCTCAGTGGGCTACCATCTCGTACGTAACTCGGAACCCTAGATGGCTACCTTCATGGGGCCATCCTGAAAATAAATAGGAGCCCCATGGTCAAAACAGTATACCTTTTGATCTGAAACAAAGTAATCACAATGAAAACATTTGAAATATACATGAAATCAGTGTTTTCATGCATTGTGTCAGAAATCAGAGGTCAGGGTCCTGGTGAATGGATAAGTCGGTCGCCGCACAAACAATGGACTCCCTGGACTGAAAAACACACTCTATACACTTAACACTATTTCATCACCGAAAGGAATGATTAGAGTCATGAGTTCTGTGGTATAACTGACTCCTCTGATACCAATTTGTCACAACTCGTCCATGGGGCCCATGCCGTGACTACCCTACGCCGCCTTCCATAGGAAAAGGGCTGGAGACTGGCACCAAAGGTGTAAATCCAGATAAAAAATGATATCATTTTCCTTATAAAAATAATCAAACACAATAGAGTATGCAACCGAATTAAGAACTATGTAATACTAAATACAAAAGTATGTGATGAAAGGAAAGGGGCCGGAAATACAAGCCCAACAGTAAGTACAGAACTACTGAAAAAGCTAGTACAACTGCAGTAATATAAAATAGAAACCACCGAGACATACTCCAGGAATCCCACCGAATGGGTGGGTACTGATGGTCTCCTCCGCACCTCGGGTCCATCCGTCTGCTCCGTGTGCATATCACCATGTGGTCCACCAATAGGTACAATCTAGATCTACATGTCTTTATCTCAATCATTTCATTCTTCATCTACATGAAACACAACCTAATGCAGTAATAGCCCGTGTAGGGGTGAGCATACGATAATAAGTAAGGACCCCGAGACCGCTGATGGTCTCCTAGAATCCACGAAGTAGAAACCACAAAAGAGAGATACAATCACAAAGTAACAACCAACCCTACTTGGGTATATTCCCTTACACATACCTAAGTTATCAACAACATTTAGGCTCCAACTATCGATCCCAAGCACAACCCAGTCCACACAAAAATTTCATTCAATCATGTCGATGATAGTGATTGTATGTCAAAACTCAGCTCACACAGGTATACATATTTGGTATAATGATATAGATGATCAGATGTAGTCATTGATTCATCTATGTTTTGGGACCCACATAGGATACAAGACTAGCTAATCTCTAGGACCAAAAAAGGATACAAGACCAGCTACTCTGTCAGATCCACATAGTATACAAGTACAGAGGTCAATATTGCCTGACCCACATAGGATACAGGAACAGTAGTCATCGTTGTCGAACACACGAAGGATTCCAGTACAGTAGTCGTCACACTCGTAGCTAGTTCTAGTGTTCCCGCACACAACACACTCGATTCCGGGAGGGTCTGCTCCTTGAGAAAATGGGTATATACATAAAATATAAAAAATTCTTCTTTGGATGTATACTGAAGTTCCATATCATCAAAAGAAATCAAACGCGACAGACGGCGCGTCAATCAGAAGCCTGGTCTAAGAGTTATTGGCTTTTCCATTCCAGGGGCCTGGTTGGAAATATGTTAATTCCAAACACAGCCATTTTCCAAAGTTGTCCAAAACTCACTTAGAGTATTGAAAAAGGACAGCCTTGTCGCATGGTTCCATGTGCCACAGACGACGCGTCGATCAGACACACAATCAAGATGTTATTTGTATTTAGGCATAATGGGCCTGGCCCGACAAGCACGACAGGCTTGCAGGTCGGCCCATCCAGGCTCGACGGGTCTGACCCAGTTAAGGGGTAGGCCCGGCCCGGTGGGGCGCAGCCTGGCCCGGTGGGGTGTGGCCGGCGCCAGTGGGGCTCGACCAGTGCCAGTGAGGCATGGCCCGACCCGTTGGAGTGCGACCCGGCCCGGTGTGGTGCGTCCCAACGCGGTTGGGCGCGGCCGGACCCGACGGGGTGCGGCCCGGCCCCGTAGTGCATGGCTCGGTCAGGCCAGGCGCGGCCTGGTCGGGTGGCCGAGCTGATCGGGGGGTGTGACCCCTAGTTTTCGGAAATGGAATTATCGAGCGGCGCCACCCCTCCTGTTCGGCTGGATGAAGCTCGCCGGTCTTCTATGGCATGAGAGGCCCACACGGGCGGGCCACTGTTTCCCCAGCACGGTAGAAGGAGGGCGCAGTGGGGTCTTCCCTGCCTGGTCATCCGCTAGCCGTCCAGTTTGTCTGTCGAGCAGCCCACAAAAGCGAGCCCCATATCTTCCGCAGCGCTGCGCCAAGAGGGTGTCGTGGGGTCTTCCTAGCCCGGTCAGCCTCCTGCCTGCCGATTTGTCTGCCGAGAGGCCCGCAAAAGCAGGCCAAGTCTCCTTCTCGTGGCTGGTGCATAGTCATCACATCCAGTCACCACCGCCTTCGGACACTGCCGCCTCTGGTCACTCTCTCCTCCGTTCGCGATCACAAAAATCATTAACCAATGGAGGGTCGTCGGGTCGTGTTCGATCGGTCCGCGCCCTCCGCCTTAGGCAGAAACAAAAAGGGCTTTGAAAAACCATAGACTAAATCAAGAACTTGGTATAATTTAATTTTTTAAAATTATAAAATCACCCAACCTCGATTTCAAGAATGGTGCTCGTCAACGAGCATCGAAACACGAGCGTCGCTGAGGTCGGGCGTCGCGGAAGTCGATTCTACTGATGCTGGGGTGGGTGCTAGGAGGAATCATAGCTGACGTTCCTTGTGGATGGATCCTCCTCTTGTGGCTTGGATGAATATCAAAGTCATCTTTGACATTCATCGGTGGTTCTTCGTTGGAAGGTAGAAGTTTTCCTCCAATTCTCCAAATGTTCCCCCAGAATATTTGCCAAGCCAGTAATATAATAAGGTTTTCCCCCAAAACTAAAAACATTCCATGTAATTAAAATTAATTAAAAAATAAAATTAATTAATAAGGAATTAATTATATGCGTTGGAACAATTTATTGTATGGTAGAGAGGTGCAGAGGCTCCACCATTAATGAGGGGAGGTGTCAAAATTTATAATAAGTGAAAGGGAGTTAAGGGGGGTGAAAGGGTTTGGGATAGTGTGGGCCCCACCACACTAAATCCTTTCAATGGAGGTTATGTGAGGTGTGGGTCCCTCCTATAACATCCCCATGTAGGAAATAGCCACTACTTAATAAAATTGTACTACAACAATTTTATTTAAATTTCCACGAATCCCCAAATATAACATTCAACCCGTATAAAACGCAACTACGGTAAATGTCTCGTTAAGAGATTAATGGCACTCTGAGTTCATCAGTGCCCTTGGATTTCTATTCCATGAACTGGTTCAAAAGATAGAAAAACAGCATGTACATATACTGAACGTACCCAAACAAAACTTCACAAATTGATTCCGGGCACACCGGGCCTCGGAATCTGGCACCGTTCGAAACTGTGGACTGTTAAAATTCAAATAATTTATAAAAAAGAAATTCCTTGAAAAATCTGAGTCTTTTAAAATTCATTATACATTGTCCAATATATTACATGTACTAGTATTTTTATTATATACATTGTATTTATGTTTATTTTTAGGTGTTGTATGAGTTTCTTATATTCTATATGTGAAATTTTAGTTTTTCTAGTAGATATATGTGCATTGTGAAAAAGGGGGGTTGTAGTATGAAATATTTGAGAACCTCGGGTCTATTATCTGGAATTATTAAAAAATATATACCAATGGTTAATAAATAGTTTATATAATTTTGAAAAATTGTATTTATACAATTTGATAATTATAAACATTTTGAAGAACTCTATACCAACAACTTTTAAAGAGTTGGCATATTATTTCAATATTATATATACCATTGGTTGAAAAAACACAGGTATATATCTATACCAAGGGTTATGAAAAAACAATCGGAATATTTTACCTTCAAGTGTCCTATGAAAATGGATGACGATTAAATATTGTTATAGGCTTATACCCATACCATAACACCCAATGGTTTGGTTACCCCTTTGTATATGATATACCAAAGGTATTCTTCCATATACCATTGATTGGAAACTGTCCGTATAACATATGATTCCAATAGTGGTTGTCAAAGATCATTTCCAATGTTATCATTGTGTAATGGGTTCAGTCCCATAACTATATTTCAATTCCTGTATTTCTTCTATGAATAACATAATTGACAAATATGCTTACAAAACTACGTTCAGTCCCCATTCCAACACAGTTTTTCTTAAGTGGTATCTACATTTACTCAATAAATATGAGGTATTTCTATGATCCACCTATAACATAATTAAAATCCCATGTATATGTACTATAATATCACTACTAATTCATCATATCATAACATATGATATGAAATGAGTATCATATACATTTCATCATCTAATAACACATAGAAAAGATATGGGTTACATAAGCATTTCAATGTTTCATTATAAACCTACACAATACACAAAAAAAATTGGTTTAATTAGATCAGATCAATAGTTCACAACCCTTATATTTTTTACGTAACATCAAATAATGTCATCATATATCAAAAATTATTCTCAATGAACACTGGAAATAATTCATGTGGAAAATAACCATTCCATTTTTTATGTAACTTATTTTTCAATTATAGAATAATTATAAATGGAAATATTTTATTGTATAATAAAAATTAGAATAAGAAAAAGTAAAATCAAAAACATTATACGAGATGGTCAGAAAAAAATAACATGTCTTATAATTTATGAAAATAATCCATGTGTTTTGATGTCACAAAATTCAAAAATAACCTCCTTTGGAAAAATAATAAAAAATTCCATTAAATTTTTTTAAAAAAAATAAAAAAATGGATAAATGTTATGTGAAAAATCATAAGAGAATAGTAAAAAACATATTTTAAACATATTTACAAAATATTGATATGAATGAAAAATATTCCCATGTAGAGGTTTAATCACAGACTATCTTGAATATTGATTATATATTGAAACAAAACCATTATCACATTGATAACTTTTGAATCATATTCTTCATTTAAGGAATAACCCTTGATGAATATGAATATAAATTTTGTTTCATGTTGATAAAACTAAATGATATACATATTAGTTTATTTACCACACAAATTAAACAAGTGGAATATAATTCATGTTTCGCATTGAGATAAATGTGAGAAGAAAAACCCTTTTCTCGAGTTTGCCGACTTCGAATAAAATATGACCTACAATATAATAAAATTAAATTTTTTATAATTATATAATATAGTCATGTTCTTAAAAAAGTTTATATATAATAATTTTATAATATTTCGATATCCCATTTTTCAAAAAAAAAAATATTACAATAAGAACAATTGGTTTTAATTGTTTCGTTTATCATGAGTATTTCAGCTTAGTAGTTCTCTTCCTTGCACATTTATCATTATTATTTAATATCAATAATATCATAAATTTTATAAATAACATATATGTTCAATATTTATATATTATTACCATCAATAAATTTTCGATATATAGAAATTAATTACACGGTTCATGGAGGCAGCACGTCATACGTACGTATGAACACTAATTTCATATTTATACAATATAAAAAAAGAAAAGAAATATTTAATTATTAATTTTATGATATTTTATCATATATATCATATGTATTCATTAAATTTATCTTCATTACCATCCCTATTATATTTATATGAAAAATTAATCACATCATTTCGTTGATATTGTAGTCAACACATGTGCACAAGAGATAGTCTGGTTAACCAAAAGGATTAGAATTACATGAATATAGAGTTGATATTATTATTATGGAATTTTTTTTAAATATCATATATTTTTATTTAATCAATTATAATTCTATTACATAATCTATTTTGATGAAAAATTAATAATACTGACATGTAGTGGAGGTATGTCTTACGTACGATCAAGCGATAATTTATCATCTAATTTGATGTATAATAAGCTCTATTAAGTGTTTTCAAAAATCATAATAATAGTTAAAAATATTGAGGATATTTAATTTTTTATTTTCTCTTTAATTGCATATATTTAGAGGAGTTATATAAGAGTATAGAAGAAAGTGATCTGTTAGGGACATTAACTCTTCTTTGAATCAACTTCATTACACCTCAAATTAAGGTATATATGGTTAGTCTATTAGGAAGTAAAAAATACATATATGATATTTATAATTGGTTTTATAACATAAATTGTAAATTTTTAGTTGATATTAAAGGATAAATGTCATCTAATTATGTGAGGGAAGAGGGTCCATTTTATAAATAATGTGAACGACATTTTTAATATTTCCAAAATAATAAAAAATAATAAATTAATTATCATAAAAATTACCTCCCAATATCAAGTTATTTGAATATAATGTCAAAATGGGTAATAATACCATAAAATAATAGAATTTAGGCATGTTTTGTGTTATTTTTGGCTATATCATATTAATTAATCCTATGTTAAAATTCAAAATTTTAACTATTGGATCAAAATTTTCAATATTTAATAGATGTAATTTTTATTATAAGGTGAAAACAGGGCCTCTAATGGTATATTTATCAAATTTTAAACCATGTCATAACTACATTGTCTTATTTCAATATTTTTTGTTTCTAAATAATGTGAAAAAAAATCTTTATTTTCAATTTGTAATTATGCATTCTATTTGACTTAAATAAAATTAAAATAAATTTTTAATTCAAATTTAATATTTTAACATAAAAATAATATGCCATACCCACATATTGAAATCAGGGAACACTATAAATTACTATAATTATACCTTTTTTCGAATTTCTAATATCAATTATTTAATTTTTAATTAATTGAGTTGATATTGATTTATTCTTTTCAAAGAATTTAATGTATTATAAAATTCCTATAAATTAGATATAAATATTAATAATTAATATTATTTAATTAAATTCCAAATGAATATTAATATTTATTTATAACATATTTTAACCCATATCTGAACACATAATGGATATTAAAAATAAAAAGTGTTATATTTTGTATCATTCATTGATTTAAATAAAGAATATGTCATTATCATATTAAATTCTCTATTAAACAAGATAATTTCCATAATAATATATTACGTTTTGAATTAATTTCATCTATTAATAATTTTTATGAATAATTATATCCTTATCTAATATTTCAATACAAGAATAACCTGATTTTCACTTTAACGTTGTTATAAATATTACCACAGTTACTATTATTTTTGACCTAAAATAATTGTAAATTATATACATTTTTTCTCTTCTTGAATTTAAATATTTAATTTATATTATCTAATTTAATTCATATAATGTTTAAAAAAGATTAATGTATGTGAAAAAAATGCATCAAAACATGTTTCATTGAAAAATATAATTTCAAGAATAATGGTAGATTTATTATTTTCCATATATATAAAAATATTCTTTGAATGTTTATATCAAATAATCATGTAAATTATATAAAAATACTATTAAATAATCCTTTAATATTGATTAATATAAATTACTAAAATTAAATAAATTTCACATATAAAAACATTTTTTTCTTAAAAATATCACACTCATTTTTAAATTATATTTTGTATTTTTATTTATAATAACTTGATATATAATGAATTAAATTTTTAAATTTAAAGACATTATATTTTTTAATATACTTATTATATTTCAAACACAGAAAATAACTAAAAATGTGATAAGGAATGCATACTATATTAAAAAATTTACATCATCTATTTGACCATGATGTAGCGTGCTATGCAAGATATTAAATTAATAAAATTACTTAAATATAATAATTTAATAAAAATACCTTGTTGGTACATTATACCACCTTAAAATGAGTTTTTCCCTTCAAATATTACACTCAATAAGAATATATGTGGGAACCATTTCCATATCACATCCTCGAGTTCCCATATAGAATACATAAAATTATAGTTTCACTATATAATTATGACTAGTTGAGTTGTTTCTTTATAGAAATTTCTCTCCAAGATCCATAATCACGACATTTTATTCATTCTAAGAAAGATTATTCTCAAGTTGTATGACATTTGACTGTAGTGTAATTGATTGATCTAGAATGTACCTCTATATGATAAATATATATAACACATCATGAACATTATAATGATTAATTGGAACACCCAATCTATAATCTACCATGTCGATATGATCAATAATTGCCAAAAGATTTATATGCTTATGGATTAACATATGCTTACCTCTAAATCTTATAACCATCGTCCATAGAGAAATTTTATATTAAAACCTACTCACCATGTTCAATAACATGTTTTTCTCTAACTTCATTCCAACACTTTAGAGCTCTGCACATCCTACCCTAGAGTTCATCACACAAATTCCATAAAATAATGGGGTGAAAGAAAATTTAATGATAAAATTACCACATGAATGGTGTTGATAACAATAGATATTAAAATCCATAAAATAATATACCGACCGGATTTCATGATATTTAATGTTCCTCTTAAACAAAACATATATATGATGATGATTTTTAATGCTAAAACATAACATTGTTTCAAGTGCTTGGAGAAGAATTCTACAAAACATCATGTTAAGCCTCAGATATAATAAAATACATTTGTTAGTGGTACACAATGAAATATTACTACATTATTAATGTAATAATAATAATTTGAAAAATAGATATATATTCTCAAATTGATATTATGTGTACTAACATCTTAAGGGGATCAATTGTTACCCATATAACATTATTCCATTTAGATTATATGGGAATTATAATAAAAAATATATATTGTTGTTATCCCAATTTAATTTCAGCAATGGTGTTGGTTGGAAAATACCATTATGCTTTTGTATTTGGACACAATATGAAAACATACTAAGAAAAAATAACCATACATTGAAATATATCCATCCATTCCATGCGACTAGAAATAATCACTGAAATTGCTACACCTCATTGAACATATTGAATTAATAGAGAATAATTAACAATTATCTTCATCCAATTACCTTCAAATATTGCACACGAGACACATATATGGTTCTTTAACCTTATTATTCAATAATAATTATGGATGAACATACTAATATTTCTAAACCTTGTTTATATTCTTTATAATCCTTTTCTTCGTCTTTAATCATGACATAGATTTATTATTTAATACACATTTTAGAAAGAAAATTATTCTCCCCTCCCATAAATATTTATTGATATATGATTTGGAAATCCAACAATATCATTCATTTTTTAATCTTTATCATATTAAATACCTAAAAATCTGTTCTTCATAAACTATTGTCCAACTTTTTATTTTTACCATAGTAGTAATGTATTGACATATTATAATATAAGATCACTTTTAGAAAACTTCTGTTTAACATGTTCTATTGTATATTAGTGAATATTTTGAATAAATATTTATGATCATCAAATATGTGACACATTTCTCAAAATAGATATGACATCCAAATATTTACTGAAAATATTATAATCGATAACTCCAAATCATGATATGGGAATTATTCCCAATGAACATCCATTTTCATGAAGCATAAAAAATAACCTTGTTATTTTATTGATGATGAATCACAATAATTTCTTTTGCTGCCACTATAGATTAACACCCTCTTCCACTATAGGTTAGTATAAGAATTGGTGCACTGAAAAGTCATCTCATCATTACCAGAAAATAATCATCACACTCATTTGACAAAAATGGTATTTCTCCCTTATAAGATAACATGTTTTGTGTATTCAATAAAAAATAAAAAATATCCAAATAATTGTCTTAATATCCATCCATAAAAAAAATATTTTATTAAAAAGGATAAATCAGGGTCGATGCCCAAAAAACGTTATGGCGGTCTAAAGTAATATATTTCAATAGAATCATCCCATACTAAATTATTGCACTCATTTGATAAGGGAAAATATAAGACTAAAAATAATACACATGTTTTAAGTAGTATCCTAGAACATCATGATGATAATAAATCCATTACCTTCTCTCCAAGTGTGCATAAGTATAATTTTATTATTAATAAATCCCATTCATATTCGAATTAATGAAGTGATATCACAAAATAAATTTGTACTATCCATGGATTCCACTATGGAAAATCATAGAATATATTTCCAAAATTTAATAAATGAAACCAATTGAGTGGAATAATCTTATTCAATGAAGAATAGTAGATGCACCTACTATAATATAGTATCCTAGTCCATGATAAACACTAATATAAAAAACTATGTGTCCCTATTCATTGTGATTTTCCGAATTTCCCCCCATGGAAGAATTTATGATTGATACTTCAGTAATAAATTTTTTCCCGAATTCATTTGGCTTCCAACATACCCATTTTCCTTATGTTAATTCCTATGGACTGAGATAGGGAGATATCAGCCATCAATAATCTTTTATAATGAAGGGGAGTGATCACCATGCTTGATTAACGTTGGAAACTCCACTTCCAAAGATCTCCCATTGTCTATGATATAATATAATTAACTAAAAAACATGACTATCTATATTCATTATATTCCATGGAACCAACAACCATTTGTAAGAATCATTGACCTCGCATTATATTCATAGACATTGTCATCTATTCTATAGGACTAATATCTAATAAATTATTTTGTTATAATGTTAGGAACATCTATTCCAATGACAACACCAAAATTTGTCTTTATATAGGACACTCATTAACCCTAAGAAGAATAAGATGAATTACTTATTATAAATATTTACTTTAAAAAAATTACATTTTGAGATATTTGAAAACAAATTAGAATATACTACCTCCAATGTGGGAATGTAATCCCTGCAGATATGCTAGACCATGATTTTGAGTTTGGTCGGGATGTCTCTTTACCATGGAACTCCTCTTATTTGGGTCGTGGTGACTATTTTCACGCATCACACTTCAATAACATAATGAAGAAAAGAAAAAAAAATTAGAACCCCATGAATAGTAGTATATCTGATTAATTAGTGATCTCAATAACATGAAAGATTTCTTGTTGTTGTTAGTTTATTATGCCAAGAGTGGATTTCAGAAAACATGATTCATTCCGGATTGAGATATCATGTATTGATAAACCCTATAAACCAAAGATATTAAGAGTGTAATTATCATTCCATATTTGTATAGATACCTCGACAATAATAAATATTGAATGTTTTATTTTTGTTTTGATGTGTCGGTGTGTATCATCCAAATGCAAGAAACATTATCCACCATCAATATCAAATTATGTTCTATAAAATATTTTGATCAACCTCACCCATAAAAACCTCCCCTCGATAATAACCCAAGAAAAATTCTCAATATGGTATGACATATTGTTTGAGACATTCATATGTTTGATTAAACTATCCTTTACATAATGACCCATTTTATTCAATAGGGACCAATGGTATCCACCCTCCTCTAGGGAATCTCGTATAAATTATTGTAGGGTATTTAAACATTATAATGAATTATCTTGGATGAAATAGTGGATGAAAAATCATTCATCGAGATATTGGTTATAACACATTTCACTATGGTAATTCTACCCCTAATGGATAGTTTGAGGTTATTCTAATCAATGATAATAAAGTACATATATCAATAATGAAATCACAATGTTGGATACATATATTACCCAGGGAATTGATAGACCCTACCTATTCAATGTGAAAAAATATTTTAAGGTCCCAATAATTTATATAATACTACTTACAGTTCCATTTGAATATATTAATAATATATAAATATCACCCCTTCCAAATTTGATATTATTGCCACTCCATTTATAGTAATGAACAAGAAATTAATAATTCTGAATGATGATCATGTTGTTTCCAATGTGAAAACGAAAAATGTCTTTTGAAAAAGTATATTTTTTTATTTCCAGTGATGTTTAGATTGCACAAGAATGAAAAGAGACTCTCATCACTTATACTTTTATTTAGTTATATACTAATGGAATAATGTATCAATATGAAAAAATTATTTTAATATTAATCTACATGTCTTTTCCCATGAACCAATTTAATGAAACCACAACTATTCTCAATAAATTTAACTAAAAACGCAATGTCCTTATGTTCAATAACATGTATAATTTTTAGGTCTACAAATATATCCTCACAAGATATTATATGACTAATTAATCAGACATTCTAAAACAAAAAAATTATATTTTGAATATTTTTCGTCAATATTCTCATTCAATAGGTTCTTCACCATATTTCACAAATAATCGTCATTACCATCCTTTATCATTTAAAAAATGTGGATTCTGAAAAAAAATACTACCATTAACTAATAGATGTATTATATAAATACTATATTTTTTTAATCAATGTAGATATAAGGTAATTAATAAAAAAAATGTAATCACTATTGTTTAATATTATCCATGCCTTATCAATAATGGAGCCATGGGTATATCATAATTCATGAACCTCAATTACTGATATCTAAAATGATGAAAATTCAAGGATAATTATCGAGATCCATGAAATTTTTTGATACAATTATCAATATGGGGAATATGGTACCATTTCATGATAATGGTATTTTTGTGGGCACAATAATCAATGAAGTGTCACATTGATTTATATTTCATCATAATAAACAGAATCAGTGAAACATATCGTCACACAAATGGATGAATTAATATTATTTAAATATTCATTATGAGTTATTTATCAAATTATTTAATTTTAATTACGGTCATTCAATATAGAGTTTAAGAAATAATTGTATCACCAGGTATGAGTTCTATTGAAAAAAACAACAATATTTAGTTGAAGTATGTGACATTGTTTTAGATATATATTAATAAACACATGGAAAATAGTTATATCATTGATATGGGGTATCTTCACAACCATTTAATATGTAATCCCATTTTGAAATAGAATCATGGACTATATGATGGATGAAATTTCCCTTATATGTTCATAAATTTCATCATAATATCAGATGATCATAGGTTGGTTCAAAATATCATCCCTAACATCCCTTCATTTGATTTTGATTTATGATTTCAATAAAAAATTAAAATCTATGCTCTAAATGGAATCAAAGTCTATTATAAGAATAATTACATGATTTTTTTGAAACACATTCTAACAAACGCCAATCATTGAGGAGTCATAGACATTAGAAACAATTTGTGTATCAATAATGTGTTATTATTATAACTAAAAATAATATTTTTTTATAGTTAATATGGTAACCATATATAAAATAATAATATAATGGAATGTGTAGATCTATATTCGAAAAATAAATTATCAGTTCTAGAGGTAAATGTATTCAGATAACCCATGTGGATAGTTAATGAGAATGGTCTTATTTGATACTAATATATTTGAATGAAGAAATAGTAAGTGTGATTATGTCTTATGTGATTATTGATTAATAATTAAATGATAATGATTGAAAGTTGATTAGATAAATTCATAGAGATTGGTGATGATAACTCGGTAATTGTTATAGACTAATTTGTTATCATTTTCAAAGAAAACTATCTATGATTACGAATGATGCTTATATAATTGTTAGGGATTTCTCAAATATCATTAGATATTACAATTGGAAAATTTTATATTAAATCATTAATTTTTTGATATTTTTAATATTCAATCACTTGAACTTATTTCACTATGTGAATGAACATTGTATTATGAATTTGAAAAATTGAATACCTTGTAAATTATTAATTTTATGAGAAAAATATTTTTTAAAATAAAAGAACGACAATAATTTTTTCACAAATACATTAATGATATAGAAATTAAGACAAAGAAAATATTCATTTCAAAAAGGAATTAACTATGGATGAAAACATAATGGTTTCACCGAAATAAAATATCGTATATTTCGTTAAGAGAAATTGAAGGGTTCCATGAAACAATATATTCATAAATTTTATATAAAGTGATTTCATGGAGTCTAGATGATGATTTATATGATGTCTAGGAAAAATATATTTATTACAGTGATGATTATTTGATGATTGTTTGTTGATTTAAGTTATAATATAATAAAGTGAATTTGGATGGTTAGATGAATTTATATTATACAAAAATAATTTGTAATTTATTATCAATATTTTTTTTGAGGTTTATAATAAAAAAATATCCCTTCAATATGTATGTATAGACAAATAGACAAAGGTATCTTATGGTACTAATATTTTCTACAATTCATATGGAAACCATCCTAGATATACCTTAGGGTGGCATTGAACGAGGTATAGAATGATTAGGAACATGCGCATGGACCATAGGGGTCATGGTTGTATATAAGGTGAACAACTCAGAAATTAATGTGGTTAATTAGTGTTTCATAGAGGCTTGGTGAGATGAAGACTAGTTGTGTATGAATGTGTAATTGGCGTCACCGACGTAACCATCTTGACAGATCCACAACTAAAATTTTTGTTATTAAAAAATGATAATAATCTTTTATAATTCAATTCTAGACTAATGGTGTGTGCATGTTAAAATACTATTGTATATTATATTTATATTTTTTGTTGTTATTAAATTTTATCATTACTTTGTTTTTTCATTTGAAATTTCCATTTTTTCTTATATATTGTTTTTTTCATGTTATTATTTATCATTAACTTATCATTAATTTTTATTTTATCTTTAATTTTTACAATTTTTGATTCCATTACAGTACATATTATTTTATATTCTCATTTATCTTAATTTTATCATTTTTTGTTAGTTATCCCCTTTTTTCTCCTTTATATTTATTTCTATTAAATTTTTTTTTATTTTAATTCCTTGTTTTTTGTTTTATTTTCATTGTTTTTGTGTTCTTTCAATTCATTTGAATTATATTATTTTCCCCAATTATTTCTTTTATCCCAATTTTTTTATTAGTTTTATATTTTTTTTATTTTTCTATTGTGCTTCTAAAATTTTCAATTTTAACTTTCAAGATTTTTTTTAATTTTTTCTTCAATTTTAACTATTTGAAATTTTTAATTATTTAGTAATATTTATTGGCTTTTTGGATTCCTTGATTTTATTTATTTTCATACATAAAATATAAATTTTCTCTAATTTTTATGATATATATTTATATTTTCTGTTTTACTTTTTGGGAATTTTTTTTATTCAATTCTTTTGTTTTCATTTTTTTTCATTATTTGTATTTTCCACATTTTAAATTTTCCAATTTTCCCTATTTTTTCTTTTTCATTTTTCACCTTTTTCATTTCATTTTCAAATGAAATTTTTTTTATGTTTGGTTTTTTGTATAACTTTTTTTGTAAATTTTTTGTTGTTTTGTTTTCATTTCATTTATTTTTATTATTTTTTCATTTTTATATTTTCATTTATTTCTATTATTTTCCATTTCATGTACATTTATTTTATTTTTAATTCTCATTATTTTAATTACTTTTTTTCCTTTTATATTTTCCCCTTTCAATTTTCTCTTTTATCTTTTCTTCTTTTTTTGGTATTTCATTTTTTTCCTTTTTCTCACATTTATTCCATGTTTCAATTGAGAAATATATATATATATATAGATTTGAAAATATATTTTGATAAATAGTATTCATTTTTTAAATGTTCTTACTACAATATCCTCTATATAATTGAACTTGAAAAGAATTTATGGGATTAGATGGAGGGTTTTTTGGGATAATGTTGAAATATAGAACTAAGTATCATTAAATGAGATAAGTTCACCCTTAGTAGTAGAATATTTAATTATTATATACATCACATCATTCACATGATTGACCAGAGTAGTGTGTAGAGAATGAAGGGTGGTGATAACATAATTTATATGTATGATCGAAGGAATCACACTAAACCATTTCAGGTAGTTATTTATTAAAAAATAGTCATCAAAAATGAAAAAAATTTAAAAGTACAATAAATATGTTTTTAGGCTATTTTGTGTATTATGAAACTATTTGTTGTGTGATAAATAATGATGTACTATAGAACTCGATCCATTACTACCAGACTAAAGTGTGATGATAATTTTTAAATAAGACATTAGAAAATAATATATAAACATTAAAAAAAATGATTATAGGAAAAAATAAGATATATAAAAGGAATAAAATTAATGAATGGACATCACATCAAAATAAATAAAAAGTAAGAACAAAAACATGTAAATTGATAAAAAAGGAAAATTAGTAAAAAAATGTAAATAAAATAATGGAATCAAAATTATAAAACATAATAAAATATAGAAAATAAAGGAAAAGGGAATATAAAAAATTAGAATAGTGTGATGAAAAAAATTGAAAAAAAACAGATGAATATATGGAAAAATAAAAATTTAATATTGATAAAATATTCTTATTGTAAATGGTAATATAAAATTTAAGAAAAATGATAGATAACCAAACTAAAATAAATATATGATTTTATGAAATATTATTCCATATTTAAATTTATTTAAAATAATTAGATATGTAATAATATATTAATATATTCATTAGGGATAGATTATTATTTTATAATAACGAACTGAAAAAAGATAAGAGTGAAAAAAATATATTAAAACAGAATAAAAAAGGAAAAAAACTGGAGATTACAAAAAAGAAAATATAATCCTTTAATAGAAAAAATAGAAAAATATAAAAAATACAAAATGTAATGATATATAAATAAACAGTTGAAACTAAAAACAATAAAAATTATAAAGAAATTTAATATTAGGAAAACGGGGAAAATAAAAAAAATTAAATAAAACAAATAGGTGAAGAAAAAGAAAAATAAAAAATGAATATGGGGAATGGAAAAGAAGAATATAAAATAATACAATATAAGTAGATGTGAAATGATGAAAACAATATATTGAATAAAATAGTGATAAGGAAAAAAAATTAAAATGACATTAAGGGTAAAACCCAAAATAGATGACTAAGAGGATGGAAAATAGTTTATAAGGGAAAGAAATTTGATTTAAAAAAAATAAAAAATATAAGAAACAGAAGAAGTGATGGGATAAAATAGGAATAGGGAAAAAATGAAATAAAAAATAAATAAAATGAGAAAAATAAAATAATGTGGATGTAAAATAAGAAAAAAAACTAACATTATAACAAATGAAAAAATTGAAATTAAAATTAGAATAAAATGATGATATATGAAAAATGATAAACGAATTGGAGGAAAAATAAATGCTTATTAAATACATAAATAAATATATAATAATGAGAAAAAAATAAATTGGGAAACTAGAGAAAAAGTATACAATGTAAAATAGGTCAAAATATATTAAGAAAAAATAAATGAAAAATAAAAAATTTAAAATAACGAAAAATATAATAACATTGAAAAATATAAAAAAATAGCTAATTGGAAAATGATAAAAGATGAAAAAAAAATTCATTAAAAAATAAAAATAAATTATAGAAGGTAATAAATGAAAATTAATCAAAATAATAATCTGTAAATAAAAATATATATGAAAAAGATATGTGTAATGTCCCGGACCCGGGTTCCACGCAACGGGTTCCCCGAGCCCGGTTCGCCACGTGACCTCAAGCGCATTTCCCCAAATGCCAGAGGCTGCCGGCTAGCAGCGAGGGCCCATGTCTGATAGTGGGGAAACTATGCCCACATTTATCAAATTGTAGTGCATCATAATATAAATAAAACATACAACAATAGCGGAAATAGTAAACATACACAACTACAAAAAACTATAGTGGTGGATATAACCAACAGTATATAAGTGATGATTCTACCTGGATCGAGTTCTAAGAAAATAGCTATAACATGTTATACATCAATACAATACAACAAATTACACAGTACAACAAACAAGAAAAATATCTGGCAGCGGCATCGCGAGCCTAGGCTCGGTACCATTCCCTCCTACTCCTCAGCAATAGTCAAGTACCATTATAGGGACTCTTTCCCCTATATACAGCTGCAGAAACGTAATCTGTTTTGGTAGAAAAGCATGACCCAAACAGGGTGTGAAAAATATTACTCAATTGGTACCCACCAAAGGCTCGTGCCCAACTGTGTGTAAGCATACAACAATATTTTGTAGTGGTAAAATAAAATAAAGTAAGAAGTACCCAAAAGTCACTAATTACCAGTTATATTTCCATTTTATTATTCATTTATACCATTAAATGTAAGAAATCACCACATTTTATTTCTATTGAACAACTAGTGTCCTCAGAAACATAACCTCCTACCCCCGGGTAAAGAGTATCCAACACAAGAATCAGCCCGCAGGCATAACGTATTTTTTCCCTCAGGCGTAGGTAGTGTCGCCCACTGGAATAGAATCACCTACCCACAGGCACGGAAGAAGTTTCCCTCAGGCTGAAATAACTACTGCCCACAGGCTATATAGTGTTGTGCCCACTGGCTAATCACAACAACGCCCTCAAGCTAAACAGGTAACCAGGCCATGCCCAACATATCAAAATGTAGTAAACAAGAAATTCCCCTCAAGGAAATTCTACAATTTTTACATTTAAGGCATACCCTCGGGTATCCTGGCCAAATGTCTAAACAGTGAAACACACCCCCATGGTGGTTCTGGATCCAAGCAACGATCCCAACCAGCATTTTATTATCACAGTTTAATCACCTATGCAATTATAGGAATTAAATATAGCAATGACCTCAGCCACATGACACAACAACATGGGTTCGTGGCACAAAAACGCACACAAACCGCACGAAAGTTAGAAATTTACACCAAGCCACCTACCTTATACTCCAACAAATGTTATAACCGAAGGCCGAATCTAGAAACACCCATGAGCGACGTAGATCTAATGATGAACGAAACCCATTCAATTTTAAATAAATTCGTTAGGGAACGAATTGGTAAGAACCATTCCAGGAGAAGAGAGGGCTTACCTGTGTGGTTCCAACGAGATCGTCCAACACCGAATCGGATTCCAGACGAACTCCCAACAGATTTTCGAAGGTCTGGTCTCCTCCATTGGCTCCAAAATGGTTCAAATTTCTCCTCTTCCAAATGAGGTGGCTACTGGTAAATTTAAGTCAAAAAAAAAACAATGTACACGGTGTGTACTTCTGAGTAAACGACATGTACTTCTTTCACTCTATTGTTCATTTGGCGGCACCGCCACACTGTTCATCTGTCGACATGAGTACACGACATGTACACTCGAGTACACGGCGTGTATTGTCACCCAGATGGCGGTGACGCCACTTCCATACTATTTAATCATGTGGACTGGCTACACGGTGTGTAAGGTACCACAACACGGCGTGTAGTCGGTTCCTACACCCATCATCGCCGATATGGCTACACGCCCTATGTACTCATCCCAAGACGGCTAAAAGTACACGACGTGTGGAAAAAGTACATGGAGTGTAGTTCCAAAAGTTTGTATTTTCCCCATTTTCCATATTTTCTCAAAAACACTTAAGGAAAAGGAAAAAGAAGAAGCTCATACCTCAAAAATAAGAACCGGGTTCTTACATACATCCCCACCTTATAGCAATTTTTCCCCGAATTTCCCTTCCCAGGATGGTGAAGATAAAGCTCAGAACAGCTCTTGCCACTGAGCATGTACATCGGCCTCCTGATCCCAGGTCTTGTCCTGCACTCGGCCATGCTGCCATAGCACCCATACTAGAGGAACTGATCGGCCTCGGAGAACCTTCGTGCTCCTATAAACAATACAGATCAGATGATCCTCAAAGGACGCATCATGCTGAAGCTAAACCTCATCAGGATGAAAGGTGTGAGAAGGGTCTGAAAGGTAGCAATGCAACTGAGACCCATGGTAGATGTTGAGCATGGATCGGTACAGTTGTGGTAAATTCAACTGATAGGCAACCAGCCTGACTCTCTCCAGAATCTCGAAAGGCCCCACATACCTCGGTGAAAGCTTACCCTGTCTCCTGATCTGCTTGTGTCCCAGCCCCGCAAAAACCCGTAGAAAAAACTGTCCCCGACCATGAACTCCAAAGGTTGACTGCGGTGATCAGCATAAGACTTATGGCGAGACTGCATGGTAGCCATCCACTTCAAAATCAACCAGACCTGCTCAGATGTCCCATGCACGAGCTGTGGCCCCAGTAAAGCTGCCTCACCTTCCTCTAACTAGCACAAACTTGATCGTCATGGCATACCATATAAATCCTTGTATGGTGCCATCTCAATAGTTTCCTAAAAACTATTGTTATAGGAAAACTCAACTAAGGGTATATGCTTCTCCCATGATCCCCCAATGCCAAGGACAGATGCACGCAGCATGTCCTATAGCACCTGTATCGGCCGCTCTGACTGGCTATCTGTCTGAGGGTGGTATGTTGTGCTCAGAAGCACCTGTGTACCTAGTGCCCTCTGATAACATTTCCAGAAACAAGACGTAAAGCAGGTGTCCCTATCTGAAATGATATAACGAGGGACCCCATGAAGACGTACGATCTCTCGGATATACAACCTTCTGATCTCGTCCATACCGAAGGTCTCCTTGATCGGCAAGAAGTAAGATACCTTCGTGAGTCTGTACACAACAACCCACATAGTGTCATTTCCTTGAGGTGACCTTGGAAATCCTGTCACGAAATCCATCACGACATCATCCAATTTCCACTCTGGAATGGGTAGCTGATGTAACAGCTCAGCTGGCCTCTAGTGCTCCGCCTTTACCTGATGACAGGTGGAACACCTCATAACAAAACCAAATATCTCCCTCTTCATACAAAGCCACCAGTACTGATGCCTCAAGTCACGGAACATATTGGTAACCCCAGGATGAACTGTCCAAGATGAAGCATGAAACTCCTGCATCATCTTCCCGTGTATATCCCCTGGAACCCATACTCGTCCATGGAATCGCAAAACCTCGTCATCACATATCATCCAACTGGGAGGAGGGTCCTCACTATCCACCAACTACCGTAGAAATAGGCCTTCTAGATCAGATAGCTATCTCATCCTTACTCTATCCAGGAGGGTAGATGTCAAATCCTAAGAAGAAAGATAAGCCTTGCCCTGACTATCGTGCACCTGCAGATGCATCTCAGAGAACAAATCCATGAGCTCCCACTCACCAAGAACATATCTATGACTCCTGTTCCTCAGTAATCTCTTCCACGTCTCCATGCCGCTAAATGAAATGATCCCAGATGGTAGAATTCTTGCACAACAACATCAATTTGAGGTCTTCGTTCTCTAATGGGTGCTCTTTAAAGGTCGCATCATCATCAATATTGATTTCTTCCCAATCGATGACGTGAGAGTCACCATGAAGATAACAATAGAGCTATGATAAATGGAAAAAATCATGTATCTTACTCATCTATAGTGGATATTCTACTTGATTCCACATATCCAACATGAGCTATCACCTCAAAGGGCCCAACAAGATGGAGAGAAAGCTTAATCTGATCACCAATCCTTTTCTTCCCACAATGGGTAGTCACCTTTGGAAACTCATGGTCCCCAACATCAAACTTTGAGGGTCTCCTCATCTGACAAACATATGATTTCTGATGATCTTGTGCTATCTTCATCCGCTCGTGAATTATCATAACCATCTCTGTTGTATTCTACACTAGTTCCGTTCTGAGAATTGATGACTCTCCTGCCCTAGTCCAACACATTGGAGAATGACATGGTTTACCATTAAAGTATTCAAATGGAGCCATTCCAATAGTGGAGTGAAATATATAGTTGTATGAAAATTACAAAAAGGGTATGTTCCTCATCCATGAACCTCTGAAATCCAAAACACAACTGTATAACTTGTATTCAAGGGTCTGGAAAGTTCGCTTTGTCTGACCATTCGTTTGAGGATAATAAAAATTTCTAAGATGTAATTAAGAACCAAAAGCATGTTGGAGTCCTTCCTACACCCTTGAGGTAAAACTAGGATCTCAATCAGAAATTATCGTCCTTGGGACTCCATGAAGTCTCACCCTATCCTCCAGACACTGCCTCAGAAAAATCGTCACTTAGCCCGACTCTGTGGTTTCTAGAAGTGGAACGATTCTGGTAAATGATTCACTACCCCCCAAATAACATCATGTCCCCCTTGAGATCGTGGTAAACCAGTAATGAAGTCCATTTAAATATCCTACCACTTACACCGAGGAACATCTAATGGAAAGAATAGACCACTAGGAACACGGTGTTCGACATTCACCTTCTGGTAGACCAAACATCATGACACAAACTCTTCAACCGTACGCTTCAGCCAGGCAAATAAAACAGGCTCCTCAAGGCTCGGTACATCATTTTATCCCCAGGATGCACCGCTGAATAATAACTATGGAACTTTTTTATTACCATATCTCAAATTTTTAAAGTTACAAAAATCCTTCCATGATATAACAATCAATGTTGTTCATCCTCAGACCAACCATTCAGGTCCATTCCTCTACTACATTATCAATCCATAAATCCACCTCTATGATACCCCAATTAATACTCTTCAACCTTTTCCCAATATATGACTGCACCGTTATTTGAAAAAGACAACCTATGACCCCAACTAATCCCATAACATGACGCATTACTGACAGCTCTCCCATTACTCTCCATGAATTTATATTTTCATGCACTACATCACTACGTGACATTCGACTCAGTGGATCAGCAACAACGTTCCCCTTACTAGGTGTATATGATATTTCGAAGTCGTATTCCATTAAGAACTCAATCCACCGACACTGTCATAATTTCATGTTACGCTAGGAGAAAATACATCTCAGGCTCGGTGAAAACCCCAAATCTCTCTCCTATGAGGTAATGTCTCCAGAACATGAGAGCAACCACTACAGCTACTAACTCAATATTATTGGTGGAATAGTTTTATTCATGGGGATTTATCTACTGAGACCCATAATAAAAAATTGATCACTAATGCCTCATAACAAAACCTAACCCTAGATGTGACGCATCACAGAAAACATCAAACTGGACTCCCACTACTGAAAGAAAAATAACTAGAGCACTTAATTACTTCTCCATTAGATACTCCAAATCTTCTTGACACTGATCAGTCCATATGAATTCCTGATCCATCTTGTTCAATGTTGTCAGAGGAGTAGAAACTTGTGTGAAATCAGCTATAGACCTCCTCTAGTATCTAGCGAGACCAAATAAACTTCTCAACTATAATAATGCATTGGGGGATTCCAAAGACACACCAAAATATATCATCAATGGATCCACAAATACTCTATACTGGGAAACCACATCCCCCATGTAACAGACTTCCTGAGCCCAAAATTCAAACATGGAAAACTTCCCAAACAACTTATGTTGACGAAAGACTCCCAAACATCGTGTAGATGCTCATCACGCTCTTCATCAGATGTAGAGTACACAAGGATGTTGTCGATGAAAACTACAATGAACTTGTCCAGGAACTAATGGAACACAACATTCATCAACCCCATGATCATAGTAGAAGCATTTGTCACAAGAAATGACATTACAACGGCCTCATAATGCCCTTGATGACAACGGAAAGCACCTTTCGGGATATCCTCTTCCTTCACATGCATCTGATGATATCCTGAGCGCATGCTAATCATTGAGAACCAAGAATCACCCTTCAGTTGATCGAATAATTCATTAATCTATGGAATAATATAGTGACTCATTATTTTCAAACTGTTCAAGAGACGTTAATCGACACACAGTGGAAAACTATCATCAGCCTTCTTCATGAACAAAAATTTTTCACCCCATGGTGAATAACACGGCCGAACATACCCGAATTGTAAAATTCCATCATTTTGTATACGTAGAACCATAAATTTATAAGTGGACATCCTATATAGAAACATAGATATAGATAATTGTCTTTTTTGTATCTCAATCTCAAACTCAGTCTCTTGTTTAGTGGGTAATGCTACAAACTATTCTTGAAAGACATCAGTGTACTCTTCTATATCCATAAGAAATACCAGTTATGAACCTCGGATAAACTCAAAATTATCTCAGCCATCAAGGATGATAAGGAACAAACATGCCCATGACTTATCCGAGGATCTCTCTCAGAAACAAACACCACCGGATCTCCATCCACATCAATGAAAATGTACTTTTTCCTGACTCAATCCTTGATAACCTAAACCGAATACCGCCATTCCATTAAAGGATGACATCATATGGTTGTATTCGTCATCATAGGAAATCTCCCCAAGAGCGGTGCTACCCAAACACTTGCTCACAGTCACTACATGATCCAAACAAAAAATCCAGACCTCCAACTTGCATAGTCAATGACACGGGAACTGGAAGCCTCTCTACCTAAAGTCTCAAATCATGGAAAGGGATAGGTGATATGAAGATGTTTATCGCTCGTGAATAAAAAATTACATACACTAATGTAGAAAACAAGAAAAGGGTACCTCAAACATCATCTAGCTTTCCTGTTGCTGGAAACACTAATGCATGATGATAACCATGACCTCCACCACGACCTATCTAACCCTAATGATGACTACCACCATGGCCTTGCACTGATATCAATGTAATGAGAGCATCAAAATGCTTTCCTTTGGCTACACCATATTCCCTTTGAGGATCTAATTATTGTGAAACATGGTGTTGTTGCCTCTGTTAGATCACCCTCATCAATGGTTCCTAGAGTGGAACATTGGGTACACAATGACTGCTCTAAAAGGCCGGGCAATGTTTCATATATTTCCACCACCACCACAAGATAAACAAGAACATAGTCCCTTGGCATTGGAATGAGATCCACAGCCTCTAGAGAAACAAGATGCAGTGGTCCTGGACCTCCCCCTTACTGATCAAAAACTATTCCACCCATAAAACATGGAACCCCAGATAACAGCTCTGGTTTGTGAAGAATAATGATGACTCCACAATCATGATGATCCGGTTCTATCTAATTTTCTCTCGATGACCTCTACGCTAGTCAGTATATTAGGATATGTATTCAAAATAGATGGGGTGACCTATTGTTGGATCATTGAATGAAAATCCACCTTGAATTGCATTTCCCTAGAATCCTCATCTGCAATAAGGATTGAAGCATATCGTAAATGGATCTAGAAATTGATTCTGAACAATCTCACACTGGAACACCCCTATCGAATGGTAAGAACCATCATTGCCTCACTACTTGATGAAGCATTGTCACAACTGAGGACACCCATTTCTCCTTCCGTGCATTGATCAAAATGAATATGATCTCAACCTCATCCAACAAGTATTCCATGAATGCATCTGAAACGTAACCCACATACTTCTACACACTCTGGTGCTAAAACTCTTCGAGTGTCCCCTCAACGTGTCTTCATTGTCTACCACTACCTGGCGACGATCTGTGAGCATAGCCTACATGACATCTTCTATGGGATCCTTACATGGAAATCGGCTTGGAGCCATACCTAAAAAATATTAAATAGTTAGAGATACTAAACCTGAAATATGGAAGACTCGTCATTAATTTGTTGATTGTTTTTTTTATTCTTTTTAGGATAACCTATCCCATGGTCTACCCATTCAAACCCAAGATAAAGAAGAATGATGAATGATCTTTTCCTTAGTCTCTACCCATTAACTGGTATTACCTTGTTATGTATCCATTATATACATAAAAGTTCATACATCGGACCATAGGGGGCCCTAAACACAAATGTCTCCATCAGTATCCATTCTTCACATAACATTCTAAAATTAAATGAAACTATTTCCATATCATCCAATGCAACCTCACATGTGCCTAACTCCAATCTCTGTATTATCCATAAATGAGACCGTTGACACCACCCTGTCTTGTCCCCCTCTGAAGAAATGTACCACTTCTAGGATAGCAATGTGAGAAGAATAATAATGACCCCATGAGTCCCACCTACAGTAGGCCTCAGGATGGAGACTAGCACCGAGGGTATTGTAAGCACACCGATGGGAGGCATTACCTTTTAAGAGAACACATGAGGAAGAGAGAGATATGATAGACCCCAACCATCTCCAAAATATTCTGAAATATAAAATAAAACCCAATTTCACTTATGTAATGTCATGCAATACTACTAAAATTGGATGGTAAAAATACAAGTACCCAAAAGGAAGTAATAACAGTAGCAACCACAACGACAAATAGCTCATGCAACCCCGAGCTAGAAGAAATCAGCTTGATCTCCAACCTACTCCACAGTACCTGAAAAACAATTTATATATACATTGGGTGAGTATAACATTATACTCAGTAGGATCCTCCCTAAAACCTCTCATGCAAACATAATGAAAGCACGCTAAAGCACCATGAAAAACAAGTAAAACTAACTCAACAACAAAATAGGGATATTATAATCCCAACATCACCATGGATACTCACACCAAGTAACACATAAAAGAGTATACAATATAATAATGAATATCAATTAAACCCCACTACTACTATTTAAATAGTGTTCTACTTTTCCAAAAAGTCACTGGACCTAAGCATCACTCTCTAAAAAATATTTCCCATTGACAGCAGGGCAAAGCACCACACCATGCATCTCTTCCAACAAAATGACCACATCCAAACAAGAACGTAACCATGTAGTTTGTGGGAGCCACCACATCTCTTATAACATGTATCATAGTTCAAGTATTATACATGAAGTTATTACAGCACATCCACCGAGTATTTATCCTCAAGCCATCATAACACATACATTTTACTCCTATAGTTTTCCACATAACAATATATCCAGAATATATATGTGTGAATAACCATAAGCCTTTACATCCCTCTACACACATATTTAGGTGAAAATAACCACATTTCCTACCCGCAAAAATAGCTACCAAGATAATAGAGTGGGGATAATGGGGGTAGTGAGCCATCAATTCCCCCACCTGAATGTTGTGGAAAACACCCCTAGTTCTTAGAATACCCAAGGTGTCAGTTTCCCTAACTGATAGGGTGGAGTAGAAAATAGAAACAAAAAAAGTACATAATATACTATATCTGACGACCACACTTTGGGAATAACATAGTCTTAAACTCAACAGTAGTTAACATCTCTCTAACTCCTAACTGCTATTTCATTGAACATGTATCATATAACCACACATGCATTTAATAAGATTAATAAAATTATGCCATTCACTTTTTTTCAATTACACATTATGTTAATTAATTCTTTAAACAATAATTAACCCTTAAAAATTTCACATTATATTTCATTAGAATCACTCCCAATGTCCACTGTACCATTAAAATTGTATCATAAAAATTTCATTCTTGTAAGATCATACCCGATGGGTGAACATCATTTATAGAATTATTTACTTACAGAATTGCATTCCCTTATTCTCAGACATTCTAGATAAATATTATTTTCTACTAAACACAAGGGAGATCATCTTGGTGTGTATATAACTACCCGTCATGACTTTTCCACCTATATCATGAGCATAGACCCATCCATCCTTTAGTTGAAAGACATAGAATGCATGTGGAATACACTACACGCCTTCTCCCCATTCGGAAAAATGGTAAGTATGACCATCTTCCTTGAGCAGTGGGGAATGTATTTTAGACAACCAATCAGTGAAACAAATAGCATCCAAACATTCACATCCCACCCATTACATCTCCCATGGTGTCCTCTCCGACACCCACATACATAAACTGACGATTCTCACAACTCTAGGTTTCATCTACATCCATAACCAATAGGCCTCCCTTCCAACACATATAAAAAACACCATCCATGCTCACATCCCAACATAATAAACAGGAAAACAAACATCATATCCATCGGGCTCTAAACCCTTAAAAATGCAAAAAGGGTTACTCAAAACCCAACAAGGAATTATCTTTTATCAAACAACCAATTCTTTAATCCATAATAGATTAACTAATTTTATATACGTTGGTTCCAAATACAGAAATCCAAACAATTACGCTATCACAAATAATTAAACATTATTACTGCACTAATTTGATTAACTTAAAATTACAACAACATCAATCTGATTCATTCACTTGACTTTTTATCTTTAGCCAAGCGAATATCAATTAATTACTACTTTACATTCTTTTCCAATTTCCCTCAAGAATGGAAATATAAATAAGCTTTCTTAGATATAAAACTATCTATAAAAACTAGAGGAAATAATATAAGATCGATGACAATTTATTGATTAACATATTTATGATGTCAATTCCATTGTGATCCAGTGGGATAAAACATGTTGACAATATGCACGCAAAAATAAAGAAGATAGAAGCAAAAAATTCCCTACCACAAACAGTTCTTGATGTTTATATGAGAATTATCCACATAACAGGTTACAATCTCATCCAATGTTACAACTGTATCCACCCGAGGAGGCAGAGACATCACCACATCGGTGAACACCCACAAATTGCCTATTAGGAAAATGGGGTGTAAAATTCCATAAAATGGTCAAGGAGAAATAAGGAGATGAACCTGAAATAATAATGATAAATCATACCTTATATTGAAGAAAGATAAATATTGTGTCGTTGCATCGAAAAAGAGTGGAACAAATCATATGAGTAATTTTTAATAGCATAACTCCTACAAAATAAAATAGGATGTTTGAGCATCTCACACTCGAGAACAATGTGGAAAAATTTGGGAGGATGATTAATCATTCTATTAGAATATTTAACAGTGTAGTGGTTTATGAAATGATGGATTTTCTATTAAAATCATATCACATTAAATGACGATATTTGACCATGTAAAAAACACCCTGAGCCTTAGGAAAAAATAATATCGGAGTTATGACCTTTGAATCATACAATTTTTCCTTAAAATGAGGCTTTTAATACATTTTACGTCAATGGAAACGTCAAAGGGGAAAACTATATGAAACAGAAAACACTTTTCATGAACTCAAAATTTGGAAATGGAAATTGAGGTTACAAATAAAACCTCACCGTTCATGGAACACTATTTATGATCTGAAAATATTGCAAGGGAAATAGAGATCACTGAGGTAACCTCAATGTTCTAGAAACACTATTCATGAACTCAAAATTTGGAAAAGAAACTAGATGTTACCGATAGATCCTATCCAATATGGAAACACTATTTAGAAATTCCAAATTTGGAAAAGGGAAAAAGTCATTTTTGGAACATCACCATTGCACTGTTCACATAAGGTTACTGATGACACTATTCATAGAAGGCAACCAATAATATTGTTCACATAAGGTCACCGATATCACGATTCACATAAGGTCACCATTACACTATTCACCTAATGTTTCTGATGATGCAATTCATAGAAGGTCACTGTTATAACCATTCACTGATGGAATTGTTCACATAAATGAATATTGGGAAAAGTGTTGTGGATATGACAACTTTTCCTCCTAAAAACCCTTCATAAACCTGATTTTTTTCAATGTAATAAACCCAAGTGGCCGAGGCCATTACACACTATTGGTACCAAAAATAAATTAGGGTGGTGGCCTGTGATTGGAGGTTAGAAAATGTTTCATGACACCATCGATTGTATATATACAAGAGGTTTAATTTCATAAGGCCAAGACACAAAATTATAAGTTAAGCACAAAAAAGGTGTATTGGATAGTAGCACCCATTTTCAAGACATGTGTATTAGATATGTACAAGAGGAATAATTTCATAAGGTAAGGACACAAAATATTAAGTAGATTATCATCATGTGTATAAGAATGTAAAACAATGTTTAATGTCATGTTATAGTGATGGAAATCATATTTTGCAATGTACTATTTTAAAACCATTGAATTGGTTGGAGGAGAGACACCCTCCACATCCTTGATGATAGTAGATTATGAACCGTTGGGATATACCTTGTAATTGATATATGGTTATTCTTATATGGTATCCAAATTTGGTGGCATCATTCTAGGTCTCATCAACATCATTTAATTAGGTACCATGTCACCTTAAATTAATGATCCGAGACAATATTTATTGTTAAAATCACTGCTTTAATTGTTTTGGTGACTCTCCAAATATATCATGGACTAGATCATACTTTCATCATGATATTCTAGTTAATATAAAAAAACATAGTCAATTTTTTATGATGTATAATTTTTGTATAAATTTTTTTGGCCTTGTAGAAGTTGGATCTCAATGGGTAATACTACCAATATTACATAAACTAGATAATTTGGGGTCAATTGTATAGAATTGGGTCTTTTCATTCAATAATAGAGAGTACATTTGGTTGTTTTCTGAAAAAAAAATCTCATTACCCTCCATCATATAAATTATTTTAGATTTTTTTTATGTCCTTTATCTATATATTTTCCTTTATATAGTAGTGATATGTTGGTGGGAAAAAAAGTTATACATGGTGTAAAATTTAGTCATCTCTACCGCATGGATGTGGGTGCCATTATCGATGAGAGAAGAAATAAGGACATTTAATAGATAGATCATTTTGGAAATCCTGAAATAAAAAATATAATATGACATGACATCATTTATTATAATCCATTATACCCACATCAAAATATAATCCATTGTGGTCAAAATGAATCTTCATAGGCAAGCTACTGCTTGTGGATATGGTCCCATGACATAAATTCCCAAGTCCATAAAGGTCAATGAATAAATAGAATTGTACAATGTCTTTGGAGGTCAATTCAAAATGATTGAATACATCTCACACATATGGTACATCTTGGTGGATATGACACAATTTTATACCATGGTGGGAAAGAAGTTACCAAACCTCAAAATCTGGTGTGAGAGATTCAACCCTACTTGATGAACATCACAACACATAACACGAAAATCCTACAAAACCTATAGAATATAATCTAAAAGATTTAAATGAAGGATGATTTTAATAATCCATTATTTTTATTTCGTATATTAAATGTTCGGTACACTCCATATGGTAAACTATGTAACACGCTAAATGATTCACTGACACATAGTTGAATTTGTCTAGAGAACATTGTGTTTGACATACTAGATAATTTGATTTATCTAATTCTATTTTTCGTAATATATGGGGGATATAGTGGTCTTTATTTAGAGGTACTAGTGGTTATGTGATTAATTATACTCTCATCACCAACATCTGAAATGATGAGATATATATCTCTTAGATGTGAAACATGGATTAATAGGTTGTCTAGGCCAGGATATATAAGGAACAATAGCAGGGTTGAAAATACATCATTTTGATTATCATATTACTAAGGGACATGAGTGACCACTATCTATGAATGAATCCAAGATATCTACTAGTGATTTCCTTCCAAAAGGGGGCACAAGCTCTAGCTTAATATTTATATAATCACTATTCACATTCTAAATCACAATCTCTGTGTCACACATATCATGAAGTTGGGGAACCCCAATATCAAGATCTATCTCTAGAATAGTAATGAAATACCTATACTCCAGATATTTTTTATGTATCCTTTAGAAAGAAAAAAATATTGAAAAAATGCTTGTGTCGGTATGATGAAGACAGTCTACACAGCTCATCTGTTGAGCCTAAGATCATTGAGACATATATCATCTTGGATCTATGAGGCACCATTTAAATGAAACATACTACACTACATAACATAGTCCATTGAGAAGATGGACTCATCTGTAAAATAATGACCATGTAACTATTATGCATGGGATGGATGGGTGGTAATAAATTACTCAAAATCACTAGACCAAAAAACTATATATGAAAAAAACTAATGTCTAACTGATAATGAATCACTAACCAATGTTCTAGGAATCCTTTCAACAATAGAAAATTCAATATATAATTTATTAGGTCCAGAAGAGAGACCATTTTTATCACATTATGCTTCATATAATTACATAACATCTGCAATATGTAAACCTTCATTAGGAATCTCCTCTCAATAAGAGAGTATATAGATTCATTGTCATGGAGAATGAAAATGAGATAGAAAAAAATATTCTCATCCCCCTATTTTTTCTTCGGGTTTAGCAAGGCACCAAGGCACCATGGAATCATTCTAGTATATTATCCAAAATTAAAAAAGTTTTCCATATGATCGGTGGCATCATAAACCTAGTATTTATAAGGTACAGATCGATTTTCCCAAATGAGGTTTAGTAAAATTCATCAAACTAGTAGATTATAACATTCATTATGATCCAAGAGAATGGATTACACATTCTATGTGGATTCATACTAAATCATTGTATATAGGAAATTTAACATTGAATACCTCATATTTCTTGGATATTACTATGAGGTGGCATATAGGTAATTTATTTGATCTTCTTATGGATTATATCAATACCAATGTATATGAACAAAAATTCAAGACACATCCCACAGGTATTCCACAAAGGAACATACTAAAGGTGACATCATTAGATACTGGGATAAAATGAATCTGAAACCATTGTAAATAACATTTAGATGGTATCAACACAGGAAACACATGAAAACATTATCATCCATATTATATATTTTTTAGAATCATATGGTTCAACATAAATAAGTGGTACATTACACACTGATAGGTGTATCCTTTATTCTTCGATTCCAAGGAAATTACTAAATAATGAAATGTTTCTTTAGGTCCTCTAAATCATTTAGAGTCATCATCTTTGATGGACAATTAGTTCTGATTATACTCCGAGTGAAAATCAATGAAGTTTAGGGTATTAATCTGAGTGGTTGAATAAATTAGAATCTATGTCCTGGGAAATGGAAATCCTCATTCATATAATGGTTGTTAATTTACCCGAAGTCAATATGTAATTTGATTTCTCTATTCATCATCCTGATAGGAATGATTTGGGAAACCCCATTGGAGTACTGGACATTTTTGAACACGATGGATTTGATAATCTTATCAACTTCATCATCGACTATAGAACCATGAGATAAATGCTTTTTCATAGGAGGATTGATGAACTTTTGAGGGATTAACAAGATAATGAGATGGTGGAAGGAGACCTGATGGTCTAGTCATGGAATTCCTTCATAGATATAAGAAGATACAACATGATGAATCTTCATGAAGTCTACTTACTAATACTACTCATCATAATGAATTGATACATTGATTATCATTGGCCTCAAATATATATCCACACCATGATTAATATATTCCAAATCATCGGTAGTGGTGGAGATACCATCTTCTAATCTCGGAGAAGTGTTCTCCATACCCTATTTATCATCCTAGGTAGGGGATCTTGAGGAGGATGTAGTTTATCCAAGAATACTTATTCTAGGGAAATACTGTGGACTTCATGGATAGATGAGGAATCCCCAATGGGAGACTCCTAATCTATTGAAATGATTTCGAAAAATACTGCCAATATAATTCCATCAGGGATTCGATCATGGGGTCGATACATCATGTCAATGAAATTGTGGTGGGTGGGGTTGGGAAGGTTCAACTCGGCTCTGAATAACTAAAAAGTGAGGAGAACATGTATATAAATAGTGTGTACATCCAAATACAAGATAATGGTATAGAGTGTTTGTATTACAAAGTCATATCCAATGTATAAATACGTCATAATCATTCGCAATGCAATGGAACTAGAAAAACATATTAGTTATTTCTCAAAAATTATTAATTAATGTCGGATGTTTGAAATTGTTTCCTCTAACTAGGGAATCGGGATTCTGAAGGTGTAGTAAAACATTATCCACAAGTTTAATATAAATGAGTAATAATCAACCCTATTGTTCTGAACCCAGCTATATTTTCATTGGTAATAAGTAATGTCTATATATAATGCTTTGCAAGAGTCCATAGAGTTTCTTCAACATAATGTATTATTAATTGAAAATTGAGGGAGTACCTTGGGAATTAGTTATACGATGAGGGTACTATTGTCTGAAAATGTATCTAGTACCTGCATGTCATGATGTTGTATTTGGTGTGCAAATAGGCGACCAAAAATTCTATTTTTTTCTATACCATCCCAGATGGATTATGCTTTGTACCATAATAACCCTGTATCTTAATGTCAGAGGGTATCAAATTATATTTTTTCTATCCTACCAAGTTGAGTGTAATGTTCAGGAATTGAATGATACCCGAAACATATGTTATCTAAATAGAGGAAAAATAAGAATAAATTTAAATATAATTTAATTTAAAATGGTCATATGTTCCCCTAAATTAAAGATCCATCATATTATCCAAAATAAATATTGATGGATTGGTATTCTTCTTTCTTATCTTCCTAGTTATTTAATGTTTCTAAGGCCACTACATCTATCTTGAACTAGAGATGGAATCTCAGAGAATATGTAACGGCCTCTTGAAAATATATTTATAGATAGATGGAACAAATGATTGATATATTTTAAATAATTATACTGAGTTTCATTAGCACAACATTCATCCCTAATAATAAAAAATTTCTTACAGAAATAGGTTTCTCTTTCGAAGGAGGTATAACAAGTCCTTCTAACTGATGTAGTATATTTTGATGGTGTTGAAAATTTCCTGCTCATCACCAGCTAAACATGACAATATCACTAATGGGCTGACAATTAGATAACTTGGGCCTAGACGTAGGTGTTCATTGTTGATCATAATGATAACATAGCTATTCTGATGGGTTTATCAGAATGAATTATGATGGATGAAAATATTTAAAAAAGGATGAGAGGAACATGAATGATGTGATGTGGAAAAATACAGTTATCTAGCCCAGTATGATGTATTAAATATCATGAATAAATAGATAAATAATTCTGATCATTCACATTTCCATGACCCCTTTGATGATGTAAATTATTTGGGACATTAATAGTGTTTTCAATCACAAATATTCGGAAGGAACCATGTTGGGATCAAAAAATCTATGGAATTCATAAAAAACCACATGGATAACATCAGATGAGTCTTTATTTACACGGTCGATTCCTGGAGCGACACCTGATTATAGAATCATGGAGTCATCGAGAGTGTTGTGATGGAGTTAATGCCACTAGGAGACTCTACTTTCAAATTTTCAATAGACTCCAACCCTTTGGAAGTGGAGAATCCCTTTTGTGAATGCACAAGACTATTCTTGAAATGTTGTGGCCAATAAAACATGCTCAATCTATCCAAAGAAAGCATGTATGGTGCCATGGGTATGAGGGATGTCATTGTAGGCCATCCATTTTTCACACTTCAGAGTTCTGAGAATGGAGTCATTCATCCATTCACTAGAACATTCATTGTCACTATCGAGCATTATCGAGAAACATGAAACATGTGTCTAGGTGGTGCTCAAGGTGACATTACCATTATGCACATGTTCATAGATCCAATACAAGAACAAAAATAATTTATTTGGTATTCCCATGTTTTTGATGTCGGGGGTAGTAGATATGGCGATTTGTGATCCTGGCACCTTTGGTTTTCTACATTCTAGAATCTCTGTAATTCCTTGATCGAATGAACTATAGAAATACTCAAGAACCTATGACACAATAATAGTGTAGGTTTAAATTCTCATCTCATCTATGGGATCTATGATATCCTCTCTTAAATTATGTATTGTATCTTAACAAGCGGATAAACACACATTTTCTTGACTAGGTAGCAGTTCTTCCAGGGGTACCTACCGATTCTATAGTGTGTGTTATATATAGTGTGGATTGGACTGAGGTTGTTTCCATTAGTGAGGATACATGTGAGGATCTTTCTGTAACAAATCTAGTGGCCATGGGCCCTCTATCCGAGTGATGTGAGTAGTCCCATCATTTCGTCTTTTATTGAAGAATTTTGAGGAGGAAATGTTGGATCCTTATTTACTTATTATAAGGAATCATATAGTTGTTAATCCGTGATAGATAAATCACAAAAAAACATGTGGGATGTTTTACATGATGAGGGAGGAGACCATAGTAGTCTTATATTTCCCCATTCACCTTCTTAAACACATATCATGACTTAGATTTATATATAATGAATAAGTGATGCATTTACACTATTGGGTGATGATTGTGACAAGCTCCTATTGCCATTGGTTTCACATGAGGATGTTTTGAATACTAGTCTTGTATGTGGTAGAGTGTAAATTTTCGAGAATCTTCCTGTACATATATTCTCAAAATGTAGTGGACCTAAAGGATAGCTAGATGTAATAGAAGAACATATGCCATTCCAATGCCTAAAAAAATATTGGATCTTGTATTTTTCTTTCATCTTTGTTATTACCAACATGTGTAATCACCATAAGATGATGTTTTCCATAGAGAGAAATAGGTTACCAGTCTAGTTGAGATATATGATGGTATTATTCGTGGAATTTGGAGTTCTTTTATATCGTTCACAAATTCCAGAAAAAACATTCCATCAAATATGATCGCAATTTATTGCATATCTAGTTCGTTGATGCTAGTTGTTAGTGAAGATATAAAATAATTTTTTTGTGGGTTTTCCTATTTTTGTAATTATTCTAAACCACCAATGTCATGTATGTATCATTGAAAAATTGAAATACTCAACAATCCCATGGGTGGCTTGAGGATTGGCTCGTGGGGTGACCAACAAGACTGTCATGGGAGAGTCTTGTAGAGATAGTCATTCCATATTTTGCGGGGTATCATTATGATGTTTGGTTATATTTTTAGGTGAATAAAATGGATTTTCTACATGGTATATGGTTTATATTCTATGAGGAAGTGTGTTATTTTCATGATCAATATGGGGGAGATGGATGAGAAGGACTTGTGGATGCCCCTTCATTCCCAATAGAGGTATGTGATTGTAATGAGGATCACCATAGCCATGATATTGCTCTTTATGGAATTTATAATGTATCACTTTGATGAGCCACCAATTTTCTACATTTTACATTATCAAGGTTACTATTCAGGATCAACCCTTATCTTCTGTGTAGTATTGGACAGAGGAAAAGGGATATAGATCCAAACCATTCCTTTAGCCTTGTTGGAATCTCCTCTGATTAGTAATGACACAGAGGGTTCTGCAGTTCTAGGAGCCTTCAATTGATAGAGTTTTAGGATACCAGAATGAGTGTACATAGGATACATTCCAACCATATGGGTTGGGTTTTCATTGTATGATATTACACTAGTGTCACCTTATGGGTGTATCATGGGGTCAATCATGTTCATCGTGATGGTCTACGTGGGATATCCTCAATATCACCAAGGATTTCAGTGTACCAGAGGATGGGATTGAAGTGGACAATATAGTACTATTCCATACAAGTATCTGTATAGAAGGGGAATCATCATCAATATTCAATGCAAACACAAAAATTCTTTGAATGCATTATTATTAAATGGTCTGGTGATAGTTGGGGGATGTATGATACTAGTACAAGAGAATAGCAACCCACTCAACCATGAGAAACAATTATACGATGTTTTTAAAATTATATTGGATATTTTTATAGACCAAATGTTAGTAGAAGTGGTGAAAACCCATCACATATGTGGTTTTACATAGGTAAATAACCCCATCTTTGTTAGGATACTACATAATTTTGATGATTGAAATTATATTATGCATGAAAAACCAAGACATTTCATCTACAGTAAGAGCAAACCACAATAATCCTTGTGGTTAATTGTAGTATGCCACTTCATTATTCAATTATGCTGCCATGGACGGATGATGAATAGGATATGGCCACAATGTAAGCATGTATGGTGGTGGGATGGCTTCAATGGAGCTATTTCATTGGTTGTATGTTTTTATTCCTCGATTCTTTCCATGGTGGTGAAACAAAACATATTATCTTGTTCTATTGAAATTTTTATTTACGAATTAATCATTTATGAGGGCAATGTAAATTGATTGTTATTCTGGTAGGTTCTTATCCTTTTAAAACCCCAGAACATATCTATGTGATCTAAAGAAGTGTTATAGAATGTGGCTGGTGATGATAGAGATGACTTCAATATGAGATCCTAAAAGGGAGAAAATTATTCATCCTCTAGTAAGTAAATATCATTAGAGTTTATAATCTAGTATGTCTCACCATCATAGATGAAGAAAATCACATAGAAGGCCCCTACCCTTGACCATGATATAATGGACATGGTTGAAGGATACATCATGAAATCAAAATCGGTGTTAGAATTTGAGAAACGTGGATTATTGAAAAAGATAGGGCACTTCACAAGGATATTCCTTCAATGGAAGAATTTATCCCTTCTTCATAGTGCCTACTATTTATATTGGGATGTTATTCTTTTTGAGGAGAACCTTCGTTTTGGCTTGTTCAGAAGCAGGGAGGACCTTTGGTTGATCGATATGAGATAAGGGGAGGACCTCCATATAAGTAGCATTCTGGGAGGGGAATACCTCTTCATATTATATAAATATAGTAGTGAAGACATCATCTTCAGAAACTAGGGTGATGGAGAGGATCTCCATGTCAATCATTCGAGCAGTGTGGACCATATCATTGGTGAGTTGAGGTGTGGGGAGGGGAATTGAATATATCAAATATGACATGGTGAGGACCTATATGTATATAAACATCAGTATGGGGAGGAAAGTCATATACGATATTATAAGGTGGGTAGGGCCTCCAGTTAATAATTCTATGGTAGTGGGGAACCCCGTATTGCATTATAGTGATAGTGCAAGAAGGAAAATTGAATTGATTTTCAATGAAGGAAGGAGAAAATCATATATGGTACTTGATGGTGCTTGGGGTTACTCTATCAGAGTGGAGGATGGTGAAAGGTGGATTTTCAGGTTGATGGCCTTCAGCCCGGGGCGGGCTTCCATATTGGGAAACATAGAAACATGGAGGGCCACCATGGTAGATGCTGGTTAGTTAGGGGTATCCTCTATAAGGAATTATTACAGGAACATGGGGAGAACATCAATGAATGTTGTGAGTGTGGGGAGTAAATATTCACTAACTGGAGATTATATGAGAAGGACTTCCATACTATATATCATCATCATGTAAAATAATATTGATAGTGTTGTGGTAGGTGACTGAATGTTTCAAAACAACATTCATGTGAGATGGATGAAGACTCAATTTCTATAGGGTACTGATGAGTCCATGTACAATAGTACAAGTGATATAGTGGAATACCCTGCATGTTTCCTGGTTCAAAAAAGTAGTGGATAAAGATTCCCCCTAAAGGAAATCCTCTTAAGTATGTGTTAGACACTAGAACTCAGTCATATAGAAATGGGATGGTGGAGCTGGGGTGTAGCCCACTTGTTCAAAAACATAATAAACTATTCATTTGTTGAATTAATGTGTCATATTGGGAGCCCTTCTTCAAGGATCTCAAGAAGTGTTCATATCTACGATGACCCAATCATCCCCTACATATTTTTCATCATTGACTAAGTCATAAGAATTATCTAGTGAGATGTTCCCAATGAGTTTGTTCATTGATGTGTGTAGTAGAATATCCATATAAATTCCTTGGGGGTGGTAGTTTCAGAGAGAATTGGAATCCTCTAGGTTATTGTGTCCAATGTATATCATGGGAATGACTCTTCATACTTGTATCATTATATTAGGATCCCGATCACCCACCTCTGGAAGACTATAGTGGTTGATATAGAGAATGAGTGATCATTAGATGATGATGTAAGAGTTTTCATAGTGGAGGGGGTGTTATTCATGATTTTATGATCAACAGTTCTTTGACCACTACATAATCATGAATTTGGTGAGTAGGCTCATAAAACACTTGTCATTCCATTTTGGAAGAATAAAATGTTCGAATGAGTGCCTAGAACCTACCCTTACATAATCTAATCATCTATTGTAGGAGAGAGTGATCCAGGGTGATGATGTCAGAAACTAGAAAACCTAATGATTAAAATCACCATTATCTGTTGGGTTCCACGTCAGGCCCATTATTTATATGTTGGGACCTAAATATGAATATATGGATCCAGTGAAATAATTATCTATTGATGTATCAAATTATAATACTCTCCATGTTGAGGAGATGAGTTTAACATATGTTTCATCGTTTCTGTTTCTGAGGCTTTCATTGGGGTGCACTACATCGAATTATATTGTACACTGGAACACTTTACATTCCCTAAATTCTTATATTCCAATAGATGGTGACATTCATCATTGACTCAGTTATATCTTCTCCTTGATCAAAGTGGGATTATGGAACATCGGTTCCTACATCCATGGATTCATTCTCAAAATCCATCCCATAGTTCGGGTCGCCCTCATAGATTAACACGTGGTTCATGAAAAGATTTAATTGTGCCTTCTCATTATGGACACCCGTTAAATATTCAACTACTATCTTGATGTTACAAGGTTTCTATATAGGGAATTAACATCTGTTCTAGGGAATATTCTTGTCGAGAATCATTTGAATTTCTGGACAGTTGAACATTGTTCATCTGTTTTATTCATCATGTGAGGTATTTTCAATGGATTATAACCCAATGAATCCCACATAGATCACATTATATATTATTCTAGAGGTATTTAATCCATTTTCCCTATTAATAAAAAATTTATAATAGTTTTGTAGTAACATATCACAATTTCTTCATCTTGCGGAGATGGAGGGGATTGCTCGAAACACCTCGTGAAGGCAGTTATGAGAGGTAAATCCCAATGATGGATAACCTAGAAATATTACAATATGGATGTGTCAAAACACACAAGGAGAGTGGAAACATGGTGGTGTCCCCCATAAATTTAATATTTCACATTTTGAAGTGGTATGACCATAGGAGGGATTCCCCATGGATTAACATTGTATGAGAGTGAAGCATAGGTTCATCTCTTATGAACAATATTTAGAAGAGATAAATTAAAATTTATATATATTGAGAGGGATGGTGTTGGGATTATGTATATTATTTTCATGGGTTCTGTAGGAGAATCAACCCTATGGATGTGGAATACGTGTTGGAATGGTCTAAATGGAATACATAACCTCATTAGGATATAGTGACCATGATAAGAATCAGGATGGAAATTGTTGGTGTGTTGGTATAGATGTATGGAATGGATTAATATGAAATTTTTTGTATTGAACCCCAAATATGATTCCTTCATATCTCGGGTGACTGAGATTCAATGTCCACGTATTTATGAATAGGGGCATTGAGAATTATGCTTCCAAGATACTCAGAGGACCTTGAGAAGATGAGGTCTCCATGATTAGGGGCATAAAATCCACGAGATGTGTCCTAGAAGAGATCATGAAGGATGTGGATGATGGTTTTGGACCTCTAGGGAATTCTACATTTCCATTTTATTTAGTAATCATGCAATATGTAGTTCAGAAGGGTCATATGATAAAAATAGTTAAGAGTAGACCATGATGGTGGAAACTAGGTCTAACTCTATGAGGGAGTCACCAACTATGAATGCATCACTAAAATCTATATGGCCATTTCATTGGGTGACCCCCACCCCCCTACAAGACATTATTGGAGAAAGAACAGTCCAAATTGAGGTTATAAACCCTCTTCATTTTCATCAATATCAATAATTTTTCATACATGGTCTGTTTTTGATGATTTGATATAATTCAAAAAATAATTATGAGACTTCTATGTCATCATTTTTAACTCTCATTACATGAATTCCAAATACTACAGTAACCCATAGCCATGAGTAGGGATATCACCTTTTATTTTTAGATTTTGGGATATTCCTCTATAATCCAATACTAAATAAAATAATCCAGATAATTATCATGGGTACTGTCACGACCCGTCCTCGGGCCCGTGTCGTGACTACCCCAAGCCCGCCTTCCATAGGCCAGGGGCTGGCGACTAGCACCAAGGCGTAAATCCCAACAAAAGGGAAGGCATTGCCTTTGAAAAGTAAACAAGCACCACAGAGCAAGCAAGCGGAAAAGTAAACACTAAGTAAAACTGTACAAGCTGTGCTGAAAGTAAAAAGGGGCCGGAAATGCAAGCCCAACTGTAAAGTACAACTGAAAGGAAAAACAACAACTGAAAATGGAAAACTGCAGCGTCGAGCCGTCCTCCGGAAGTCCCACCTGAAGGTTGTGTACAGATAGCCTCCACTGCTCCTCGGGTCCACCTAACCGCTCCGAGTACGTCCCGCCCAGTGGTCCACCTTCAGGTACTGTCCTGCTCCGCACGCCTCCTCCACGATCAGCGATGTCTGTCGTCTGCAACCAACACCACGAAGTGCGGGCATAGCCCGTGCAGGGGTGAGTATAAGCTACTCAGTAGGGACCCCGAGACCCCCGAAGGTCTCCCGAAATCCACAAAGGATAATCCACAAAGTAAAGATACAATCACGATGTAACATCTGACACAACTTAGGTATATGCCCATACATATACCTAAGTCTTCAATTCCCGTTCGGCTCCAACGTCCGAGCCCAAGAACAACCCAGTCCACACAGGAAATCAAAACGTATACCCACGCAGGATAGAGCAACACAATCCACAAAGGAGAGTAAACAGTAAATCCACACAGGATAGCTCAACACAATCCACAAAGGAGAGTAACACAAGATTCAGCTCACACATGTATACTTCTTCGGATGACAATAAAGATGATCATTGAACCATCTAAGTCGTCGGACCCACGAAGGATCGATAGGTACTAACCTTGCAGTGACCCACACAGGATCGGGCCCACGCAGGACCTGTAGAAGTTGGCTCACACAGAACCGCTGAGAGATGACCCACACAGGATCGGGCCCACACAGGACCGGGCCCACGCAGGACCTGTAGGTGCTGGCTCACACAGAACCGCTGAGCGCTGACCCACGCAGGATCGGACCCACACAGGATCGGGCCCACACAGGACCGGGCCCACATAGGACCTGTAGCACTGATCCACGTAGGATCGCTGAGTGCAGTAGTCGTCGCAGTCCACTGAGGATCTCTGCACAGTCGTCACCGCAGTCCACTGAGGATCTCTGCACGGTCGTCGTCGGAGTCCACGGAGGATCTCTGCACGGTCGTCCCCGCAGTCCACAGAGGATCTCTGCACGGTCGTCGCTGTCAAAGTAGCAGTCGCAGCCAGCACTAGGGTTCCCGCAACAGCAAGCTCATTCGGGAAGGTCCGCTCCACGAGCCGAGAGGCTGATACATCAACTGACACGAAGTCCGAAGTTGATGTATCCAAAAGTTCCGTATCGTCAACAGGAACTCAACGTCGCAGTCGGAGCGTCAATCGGACGCCCGGTCTGAGAGATATTGGCATTTTCGTCCCAGGGGCCCGGTTGGTTTTTAAGGCAAAACCAACCCGACCGCACTCCACCTGCGTCAAAACCTAGGGCGGAGTATGCCAAAAGATCCGTCTCACTTAAAGGAATTCAACAAAGCTGACGGCACGTCAATCGGACGTCCGCAGCTCAAGATATGAGCGTTTCCGCTCCGAGGGCCCGGTTGGTCTCGTGTACGAACCAACCCGGCCGGACTCAAAGTATTCCGAAACCTTGAGTGCGATATACCGAAACGACCGTTTCGATCCAAGGATCGCGTTGCCGTTGACGGCGAGTCGTTTGGAGGCACGAAGCTCAAGATACGGGCGTTTGTACGAAAACGTCCGAAGATGGGGGGTACGGGCACGGGCCGACCCGGCTCGACCCCCCCTGGACCGGCCTGACCGGGTCGACCCGAACCGGGTCCGACCCGGATGGCCCGGCCCGGCCCGGCCAGGGCCGGCTCGGCCGGCTCGGCCTCGCCGAGCCGCGCGGGTGGAAGTCGCGGGTGCTGACCCGCGGCTTGAGGAAGGACCGCGGCCCGCGTGCGGGCCGCGCTGGCGAGCCGCGGACGCGCTGAGACGCGTCTGCCCAGATGAACCGGACCCGCGCGCCGCAGGTCTGTTTGGCCGCCGCCGCCGCGGCTTCAGCCGCGGCGGATTTCGTCCGGCGGCGCGCCGAGGCGCCGCCGCCTCCGGCCGCCGGCGTCGCTCCGGTGGCCCGTTTTCCTTCCCGTCTGCGTCGTTGCTCCTCCCGGGATCCGTTCTTTACTGCGGGATTGTCAACCGTCCGTTGCGGCACGTTCCGTCGTCGACCGTCAAATCCGCACAAAACGAAGAACGGCGGAGGGTCGTCGGGCCATGTTCGTTCGGCCCGCACCCTCCGCGTTAGAGATAAACAACCGGGAGAAAAACGATCAACACATGATCCACCAATTTTAATTAAAATAAAATTGTTCATTGAAAACCGGCTTTTTAATTTTCAAGAACGTTCATGAGAAAATTAAAAAGGGGTAATTTTCCAAAATGAATCCCTACCTTGATCATCGTCGTGCGCGGGCGTTCTTCGCAGAAGAGACCGTCGCGGAAGAGATCGATCGTCGCGTCGTCGCGGGGAGGCGTCGCGTCGTCGCGGATTCCGGCATTGAGTCGGCGAGCTCAACGAATCAAGAAAAACAGATTTAAATTATTAACATTTAAATCTGTGTTTCGTTTAAAACCAAAGAAAAGATCTTGAGAGGAAATCCGAAGGCACTCACCTCGAATGGTCGGTGATCGGAGATCGGAAGAGCGTCTCGGGCGAAGGCGTCGTCGATTTCCGGGTTCAGCGTTATTCGCGTTCTTCGCGTTCTTCGCGTTCTTCATGTTCTTCGCGAGGGAGAAAAAGTTGCGAGGGTTCTCCCAAATCTTCTCAAGCGCAAATAACCAGAGGTTAGGCGTTGGTCTTATTTTATTATTACGCCAACGAATTTGAAAAACTGGTTAAGAAACGATCCATCAATTCGTTGAATTAATTCAACGAAAGAAACGACCCATTTAATTCACGAAAGAAACAGCCGATTTAATTCACGAAATAAACCGCCCAATTAAATGGTCTGTTAAGAATTTAGAAAACGCGTCGGTTGACTTTCATTAAGACGGGTTTTCACGGGTGCGTTTCTTAGCGGAAAGAAACGGCAGGGCTCGTGCGGGCCCCACCTCACAAATATCCTACCAAGGGGGTAGGATATTTCTGGATAGCATCCTATCCAGTTCAACTCAGTTCAAGCCTCCTTTATGTGGCTTCAAGTGGCTTCCAAGTGGCTTAAGTGAAATAAAATAAAGCTGTCGCAAAATTATTTTATTTCTTAACTTTAAGCCCGAAAATTAAAAACCACACCCGAGCAAACGCAACTCTGGAAGAGGAGTTTCTAAGCGAATACCGGCGCTACAATTTCATCGGTGCCCTCAGAATTCGATTTCTGGGCACCGGTTCAAAAGTTAGAAAAACCCGCTCGTCCGTTCACTGAACGTACCCGAGCCAAACTTCAGAAAATGATTCCGGGCACACCGGGCCTCGGAATCAGGCGCCGTCAGAAACTGCGTTCTTGTAAAATTCCAAAGAAAATTAAGAAAAAAATTTCCTTGAAATTTACGGGTCTTTACATTACTCCCACCTCAGGACTTTATGTCCCCGTAAAGATACATCAAAAACTAGGGAAACAAATGTGGGTACTGAGCACGCATCTGAGCCTCCCGCTCCCAAGTGCTCTCCTGGAGTTTCTCGTGCTGCCATCTGATGCGCACAAGAGGAATCAATCGCCCATCAGATAGTGTCTCCATGTCTTCAGGGCAAAGACTACTACTGCCAACTCCAAGTCATGGGTAGTGTAGTTCTGCTCATGAGGCCTCAACTGACGTGATCCGTAGGCAATCACGTCCCGCTCCTGCATCAGGACACACCCGAGTCCGGTCCCTGATGCATCGCAGTAGACTACGTATCCAACTCCCTCCTCAGGCATCCTCAAGATAGGTGCGCTGGTCAACCTCTGCCTCAGCTCCTGGAAGCTCTGCTGACATCCATCGGACCACACGAAGGGTTTCCCCTTCTTCTTCAACGCTTAGAGTGGGGCCGCAACTCTGGAGAAGTCCGGCACAAATCTCTGATAGTATCCGGCTAGGCCCAAGAAACTCTGCACCTCTGTCACGCTCTTGGGTGGCTCCCAAGCTAGCACTGCCTCTATCTTCGCGAGATCCACTGCAACTCCCGCCTGAGAAATGACGTGCCCCAAGAAGTGGACCTCACGCAACCAGAACTGACACTTCGAGAGCTTTCCATAAAGCTGGTTCTCTCGGAGTGTGTCTAGTACAACACGCAGGTGGTAGGCTTGCTCCTCCTCCGTCGTCGAGTACACCAAAATGTCGTCGATGAAGACCACGAAAAATCGATTGAGGTATGGCTGGAAGATCCTGTTCATGAGGCTCATGAACACTGCTGGAGTGTTGGTCACGCCGAAAGGCATAACCAAGAACTCGAAGTGGCCATACCGACACCTGAAGGCCGTCTTCTGCACATCCTCGTCTCGAACTCTAAGCTGATGATAGCCTGACCTGAGGTCTATCTTCGAGAACCACCGTGCTCCCTTGATCTGGTCGAAGAGATCATCAATCCTGGGTAGCGGATACTTGTTCCTCACTGTCACCTGATTCAGGAGACGATAATCGACACATAGTCGCAAGCTCTCGTCCGCCTTCTTGGCGAATAAAATCGGGGAAGCCCAGGGCGAAACACTGGGTCGGATGAACCCCTTGCCCTGCAAGTCCTCAAAGTGTACTCGCAGCTCTCGAAGCTCAGCGGGGGCCATCCGATATGCTGGAGTGGATATCGGGGCTGTTCCGGGGTACATGTCAATATAAAAGTCTACCTCTCTGCGAGGAGGTAGCCCTGGAACGTCGTCGGGAAAGACGTCCGCGTACTGATCCACCAGTGCAGGGAAACTGGGACTCCGCACGTCAACTGCTCCCAGGATGAGGCTAGGCAACTGATGAGTGATGGGCTGACCTCTCCTCTGCGTGAGTCCATCCTGTGCTGCTAAGGCTCCCTTCTCGCTGGTGAAGGTGAACCTGCTCCCGTCAGTGCGCACACATCGCACCTTGCGCCTAAAGCAGTCAATCTGAGCATGGACCGTAGATAACCAATCCATGCCCAAAATGACGTCGTAAGGCCTCGAAGCTGCTACAAGAAGATCCCAGCCGAAGCTCTCGCCTCCTAGAGTAAGCTCACACTGCCGGCACCAGTGCGTAATCGTCGAGTCTGCTCCCGTAGGAGTCTCTAGCCGCAAGGATCGAGCCAACGGCTCTGTCGGAATCTCCGAGCTCCGAACAAGGGCAGTGGCTATGAAAGAGTGACTCGCTCCTGTGTCTATCAGAACTGCAGCAAGGGTGGAATAGACACAGATCGTACCTCGAATCATCTCTGGCGCGCCGTGGTCGTAGGCCTCCGCTGCCTGGAGCTGAGCCTGTCTCTTCCCTCCAGCTCCTTGTGGTCGGGGCGGGCCTCCTGGTGGTGGTGGTGGCAGAGCCTCAAAGCGTCACCCACCACCTGCTACTCGGCCAGCTCCTCTGCCTCATCCGTCTCCTCCTTGCGGACCGCCACGGTCGACCCTCTGCCTCTGCCTGGGTGGCCCCTCCACCGTCTGCTGCCCCTCGGTACGACGTGTCGGGCAGTCACGAGCCATGTGGCCTTGCCCGCCGCACTCGTAACACTGTCTGCCTCTCGGAAGGCTGGCTCCGGGCCGGGTGCCCTGCACTGCTGAGCCAGCGTCCCGAGGTCGCCTGCCGGAAGGTCTGGTCCGCCTGGAACGCTGAGTCATCCGCCGGCTACCAGCTGCCGAAGACTCCGCTATCTGCCACCCTGCGGTGGGTCTCGCTATGGACTCAGCCAGGAAGCTCTCGATCAGGAGGGCTCGCTCTAGTACCCCTGCCTGGGTCGGGATGCTGAGGGAGATCAGCGATGCCCTGATCTCGTGTCTCAAACCCTGCTCGAAGGTCCGGGCCCGGAAGAAGGGGTCCCGTACCATGTCTGTCAAGTACCGAGAAAGGTCGGTGAACCTCGCCGCGTACTGAGCGACCGTCAAGCTGCCCTGCCGCAGCTGAAGAAGTTCCTGGATGCGCACCGCTCGGAGGGTGGCCGGGACGAACTCTGAGCGGAAGAGGCTCTCGAAGTCCGTCCAGATGAGGGAGGCCTCATCGTGTACCTGGAGCATCAGGCTCCACCAGCGTCCGGCTGCTACGTGCAGTAAGCTCGCCGTGAGGATCACCATGAGGTCTGCTGGCGTTCTCACTAGCCTGAAAACTCGGACGACCGCCTCCAGCCAGTCCTCGGCTGCCTGGGGGTCCGACTCCCCATGAAACCTGGGTGGTCGCTGGCGCTGGAACTCGTACAGAGCTCCGAGGCGTCGTACGTCATCAGCTGCCAATGGTGGAAGCATCGGGGGCTCGGCGGGTAAAGGTACCGCCGGTGCCTCTGCTGTCAACGGGCCCTGTAACGAGGCCTCGTCGCTCGGCGGGCTGTCATCGCGCCCTACTCTGGGAACCCTAGCTGGCTGCTGTCGTCGTGCCATCCTGAAAAGGAAACAAGTATGCCACGGTCAGAACAGTATACCTGGTGAGCTGACACAAGTAATCACAAAGAAAACTTGAAACACACTTGCAAACAATGTTTTCGTACATTAAGTAAGGAATCAGAAGTCAGGGTCCTGGTGTATGGATACGTCGGCCGCCGCACCAACACTGGACTCCATGGACTGATAACCACACTCAATACAATAAACACTTTTGCTTCACATAGAAGAAATATCAGAGTCTGCGGTAGAACCGACCACCTCTGATACCAATTTGTCACGACCCGTCCTCGGGCCCGTGTCGTGACTACCCAAAGCCCGCCTTCCATAGGCCAGGGGCTGGCGACTAGAACCAAGGCGTAAATCCCAACAAAAAGGGAAGGCATTGCCTTTGAAAAGTAAACAAGCACCATAGAGAAAGCAAGCGGAAAAGTAAACACTAAGTAAAACTGTAAAAGCTGTGCTGAAAGTAAAAAGGGGCCGGAAATGCAAGCCCAACTATAAAGTACAACTGAAAGGAAAAACAGCAACTGAAAAGGGAAAACTGCAGTGTCGAGCCATCCTCTGGAAGTCCCACCTGAAGGGTGGGTACAGTTAGCCTCCACTGCTCCTCGGGCCCACCTAACCGCTCCGAGTACATCCCGCCCAGTGGTCCACCTCCAGGTACTGTCTTGCTCCGCACGCCTCCTCCACGATCAGCGCTGTCCGTCGTCTGCAACCAACACCACGAAGTGCGGGCATAGCCCGTGCGGGGGTGAGTATAAGCTACTCAGTAGGGACCCCGAGACCCCCGAAGGTCTCCCGAAATCCACAAAGGATAATCCACAAAGGAAAGATACAATCACGAAGTAACATCTGACACGGCTTAGGTATATGCCCATACATATACCTAAGTCTTCAATTCCCGTTCGGCTCAAACGTCTGAGCCCAAGCACAACCCAGTCCACGCAGGAAAGCAAAACGTATACCCACGCAGGATAGAGCAATACAATCCACAAAGGAGAGTAAACAGTAAATCCACACAGGATAGCTCAACACAATCCACAAAGGAGAGTAACACAAGATTCAGCTCACACAGGTATACTTCTTCGGATGACGATAAAGATGATCATTGAACCATCTAAGTCGTCGGACCCACGAAGGATCGATAGGTACTAACCTTGTAGTGACCCACACAGGATCGGGCCCACGCAGGACCTGTAGAAGTTGGCTCACACAGAACCGCTGAGAGATGACCCACACAGGATCGGGCCCACACAGGACCGGGCCCACTCAGGACCTGTAGGCGCTGGCTCGCACAGAACCGCTGACCGCTGACCCACGCAGGATCGGACCCACACAGGATCGGGCCCACACAGGACCGGGCCCACACAGGACCTGTAGCACTGATCCACGTAGGATCGCTGAGTGCAGTAGTCGTCGCAGTCCGCTGAGGATCTCTGCACAGTCGTCGCCGCAGTCCCCTGAGGATCTCTGCACGGTCATCGTCGGAGTCCACGGAGGATCTCTGCACAGTCGTCGCCGCAGTCCACTGAGGATCTATGCACGGTCTTCGCTGTCGAAGTAGCAGTCGCAGCCAGCACTAGGGTTCCCGCACACAGCAACCTCGTTCGGGAAGGTCCGCTCCACGAGCCGAGAGGCTGATACATCAACTGACACGAAGTCTGAAGTTGATGTATCCAAAAGTTCCGTATCGTCAACAGGAACTCAACGTCGTAGACGGCGCGTCAATCGGACGCCCGGTCTGAGAGATATTGGCATTTTCATCCCAGGGGCCCGGTTGGTTTTTAAGGCAAAACCAACCCGACCGCAATCCACCTGCGTCCAAACCTCGGGCGGAGTATGCCAAAAGATCCTTCTCACTTAGAAGCATTCAACAAAGGTGACGACACGTCAATCGGACGTCCGCAACTCAAGATATGAGCGTTTCCGCTCCGAGGGCCCGGTTGGTCTCGTGTACGAACCAACCCGGCCGAACTCAAAGTATTCCGAAACCTTGAGTGCGATATATCGAAACGACCGTCTCGATCCAAGGATCGCGTTTCCGCTGACGGCGAGTCGTTTGGAGGCACGAAGCTCAAGATACGGGAGTTTGAACGAAAACGTCCGAAGATGGGGGGTACGGGCCCGGGCCGACCCGGCCCGACCCCCACTGGGTCGGCCCGAACCTCATCGACCCGAACTGGGTCGACCCGACCCGGGTCCGACCCGGCTGGCCTGGCCCGGCCCGGCCAGGGCCGGTCTGGCTCGGCCGGCTTGGCCAGCTCGGCTTGGCTGAGCCGCGCGGGTGGAAGCCGCGGGCACTGACCCGCGGCTTGAGGAAGGACTGCGGCCCGCGTGCGGGCCGCACAGGCGAGTCGCGTCCGCCCGGATGAACCGGACCCGCGCGCCGCGGGTCCGTTTGGCCGCCGCCGCCGCGGCTTCAGCCGCGGCGGATTTCGTCCGGCGGCGCACCGGGGCGCCGCCGCCTCCGGCCGCCGGCGCCGCCGCGTCGGTGACCCGCGCCGCCGGCAACTTCCGTGGGCCGCCGGCGTCGCTTCGGTGGCCCGTTTTCCTTCCCGTCTGCGCCGTTGCTCCTCCCTGGATCCGTTCTTTACTGCGGGATCGTCAACCGTCCGCTGCGGCACGTTCCGTCGTCGACCGTCAAATCCGCACAAAACGAAGAACGGCGAAGGGTCGTCGGGCCGTGTTCGTTCGGCCCGCACCCTCCGCGTTAGAGATAAACAACCGGGAGAAAAACGATCAACACATGATCCAACAATTTTAATTAAAATAAAATTGTTCATTGAAAACCGGCTTTTTAATTTTCAAGAACGTTCATGAGAAAATTAAAAAGGGTAATTTTCCAAAATGAATCCCTACCTTGATGATCGTCGTGCGCGGGCATTCTTCGCGGAAGAGACCGTCGCGGAAGAGATCGATAGTCACGTCGTCGCGGGGAGGCGTCGCGTCGTCGCGGATTCCGGCGTTGAGTCGGCGAGCTCAACGAATCAAGAACAACAGATTTAAATTATTAACATTTAAATCTGTGTTTCTTTTAAAACCAAAGAAAAGAACTTGAGTGGAAATCTGAAGGCACTCACCTCGAATGGTTGGTGATCAGAGATCGGAGATCGGAGATCGGAAGAGCGTCTCGGGCGAAGGCGTCGTCGATTTCCGGGATCGGCGTTATTCACATTCTTCGCGTTCTTCGCGTTCTTCGCATTCTTCTCGAGGGAGAAGAAGTTGCGAGGGTTCTCCCAAATCTTCTCAAGCGCAAATAACCCGAGGTTAAGCGTTGGACTTATTTTATTATTACGCCAACGAATTTGAAAAACTGGTTAAGAAACGATCCATCAATTCGTTGAATTAATTCAACGAAAGAAACGACCCATTTAATTCACGAAATAAACAGCCCATTTAATTCACGAAATAAACCGCCCAATTAAATGGTCTGTTAAGAATTTAGAAAATGAGTCGGTTGACTTTCATTAAGACGGGTTTTCACGGGTGCGTTTCTTAGTGGAAAGAAATGGCCGGGCTCGTGCGGGCCCCACCTCACAAATATCCTACCAAGGGGGTAGGATATTTCTGGATAGCATCCTATCCAGTTCAACTCAGTTCAAGCCTCCTTTAAGTGGCTTCAAGTGGCTTCCAAGTGGCTTAAGTGAAATAAAATAAAGCTGTCGCAAAATTATTTTATTTCTTAACTTTAAGCCCGAAAATTAAAAACCACACCCGAGCAAACGCAACTCCGGAAGAGGCGTTTATAAGCGAATACTGGCGCTGCGATTTCATCGGTGCCCTCAGAATTCGATTTCCGGGCATCGGTTCAAAAGTTAGAAAAACCCGCTCGTCCGTTCACTGAATGTACCCGAGCCAAACTTCAGAAAATGATTCCGGGCACACCGGGCCTCGGAATCAGGCGCCGTCAGAAACTGCGTTCTTGTAAAATTCCAAAGAAAATTAAGAAAAAAATTTCCTTGAAATTTACGGGTCTTTACAGGTACACATTCCCAATAACTCACCCAAGATATAAAACATTGCATACGCATAATCACTCACTAAGAAGATGGGTTTAGTGGTTTCAACATTATGGTATCTAAAAAACATTTATTTTGAGTCGAAATAGATTCCCTTATTCCATAACTTCTAGTCAATAGGAACATCATTGTGACATTGATTCCATAATAAGAAGATGATTTAAAATGTAATTTTATTGCACCAAATAATATTATTCCAATCCTCTTATCTGTCATTCAACTAAGATAAAGCACAGAATCACATTATCAGAATTTAACCTAAAATAGTCCATATGAAAATGAATATATTTAGATTGGAATATAGATAATTGATTTCAGTGGTATCTAGTTCTGAAGGGTATAAAATGACATGAATAACTTGTTTTAACATTCTATTTTTGTGAAAAAGAGATTGCCGATGTCAGAAAACCGGGGATGCCAAATGCAGAGCCCACACAATTATCATTCTATAATATAATATGACCACACAAAAAATTTATCTTGTAGGATTCTAATGTATTTTTATTTTTCCATCAACCATGATCCAGAAACAATAGTTCATGCATCAAATGTGATAGAAAATCATTATTTGTGTATGTGTTAGACTACTGCCTTATGATTTTTTTTTAATTTTCTATAACCAACTCTTAGTGATGGATATAAAGACCCATTTAATGTATATATATTATATTTATGATTTTATTATCACACATTAATTTTAATAAAATCTATATTTTCTTACTTACTATCCCATTGAAACATTATTACATCATTCATTATTAAAGAAAACTAACACCTCATGAACTAATGTGATTTGTTTTCTCTCATACATTTTACATTGATGGAAATATAAATACATTAAATTAATAAACATGATTTATTAAAGTAAATACAAATATAAAAATATATATCATATAGAAATTCTTACATTCCATTTTTTGGGGGATATTATGATGTCGTTTGTGTGTACGAAGGACTAATTCCTCACGAAGCAATTTGATTGATTTTTTAATAATTATTTTCCAAAAAAGTTATATAATAACTCTATTGATAATATATTACACCTAAGAAATAAAAATTATTATTTAAAAATGATATATTATTAACCATCCTGGTGTTTCATCCGTTAAGATAATGGAATCATTGTTCATGAGTACTTACGACTTACCGTATACATGAATGGTGTATTTAATTTTCATTATATAACAATTAGGGATCACTATTAAATCATATATAAATAATATATTTTATATTTATATAATTCTTTAATAATGGTGAAATTTAATTATGATAAAATTAACATAACCCAATATTAGAAACCAAAATACAATAAAATGAACTATATTTTACCAAAAATAAAATTTTATGATAAAATTATTAATAAAAAGGTGTCAAAATTAATCAAGTAAATAATATATGATATGATATATATAAATATGTAGGATTATTTAATAGATTTAATGTAAAATTATATTTAATATATATGAGTATTGAATGTTAATGATGGAATTCAATACATAATGAATGATATTTTCATCCCGGTTTTTACATTTGTGGACACTTGTCATATTCACCACATAGTGATTTTATGTGGTCTATATACTAACCATGAATTTATCTTACAATACATCTAAAAATAATTATTTTTCATAAAACATAAATGCTATGATATCCTGTTCGTGGGTTTTATGGTTCAAATTTTACCAAACCAATAAGTCTTATTGCCACAGTTTTTCTTTTTTGATACATATGTTATGTTCTACAGATATATAATTTTATAAGGGGTATATAATCACCCTTTTACTTATTATATCATAATAACTGATATCATGAAATTCAATGTTTCATTTTATCTAATTTATTATTGGATTTTGAAATTCATAGGATACCAATGTGTTAATGGTATGATGTTAAAATATAATTATTTATCGATATTTGTAATGTTTCTGATTTTGATGAAAAAATATTATGATATATCTCAAAATAATATCATGATATATTATACTGTAGTTATTTCATTATAATACATTTTCCATCGATTTTTTTTGTTTTCATGCACTCCATAGTTAAATATATATTTTTAAGGAAAATGAACATTATTTCTCTCTTCTTTCTAAAAACATTTTTGTTCTAAAATAATGTTTTCAATAAAAATTGAAAAAAAATTATTAAAAAAATTATAATGATTTATCAATTTAATTTTCTCCTATTATATAATTTTTACATCAATTTTTTAAATGAATATTTATAAAGTTTTATAAACAATTTTTGTTTGTAATTTACCAAAAATGGGAAATGAATATTTGATTTGAAATGTATTGCGTAAATGATTTTTTTTTATCCTTACCAACCGTTCTTTCAATGATTTAATTATTTTTTATAAATAATATTTCATTATAAAACTAGTATAATAAAATTATAATTTAAAAACTATTTTTCAATGTGGATGGTATACATTCATTAAGTAATGATTTAAATGATTTTAAAATATTTTCTTTTATGTTGCGAGGTTATTTTCAATGAAATGAATTTTTAAAATGATTTACGATTTATAATATATTTTTTCAATGTAGAAATTCAATTTTCCTCAAAAAATATTAAAAATGTTCTTTCAAAATCATTTTCAATCTGTGCTGGCACCCATTGAGGTGCCATAATAATTACTCAAGATATAATCGGATTAAACGATTATTTATGATAGATATAACCATTTATCATAGGGTCTATATAATCCAATAATTAGATATAATATAATTATTATTCAATTTATATAGGTTTATGATTAATTTTCTAATATGTCAATGAAACCCATTCCATTTAAATGGGGAATTATATGATGAAATTTTGAAATGATTAAGAACCTTGTGACTTTTCAAGAGGTTATGATACGATGAAATGTCTATAAAATAGATTTAACTTAATGGCCTCTAAAATGATGAATTTTTAATGAGGCATATTTCAATAGTGAGTTCTAACAAGATGAATTATTTTTCGACATTTTACACACAAATGTATTATTTTCATTAAGATATGGTGGTCACATTGTAGACAAGGATGTTGGTAATTTTATAATAATGGGTGATGTTCATATTATAACCATGGACAATTGGTACATAATATCGATGAATCTTGGTAATTATATCTCCAACTAATTAAGTGTGAAATTTATTAATATCTCAAGAGAAAAATATGATTGTAATAGATAGTGAAACGAGTTCAATGAGGAAAATATTTTACTTTTAAAGTATTTGGAATGAACCTTCACTACTATAATTGTTTGTGGAGTCAACCCATTCCACTATAAAAGGTTTGTAAATGTTCCTTGATAGCATACTAAATAGTTTTTTATTCATATGTTCATGCTAAAATCTATGTCTTAATCCATTGTTATTCTCTTATGGTCCATGTTCATTTATCACATTATTTTTTATGTCATACTGACACCCCCATTTATTCCATGTCTTGAAATTAAAAATATCTGTTTTGTAGGGTATGAATTTTATTATTTATTGAAATGTTCTCATACCCATATGATGTTGTAATATTTTTAAGTACTTTGATTACCCTTTATAAGAATTTGATCACACCTATCATTTAAATATCATCACCCATGTTATGAAAAATGTATTTTAGTGGGAAATATCTAATAATTGTTCTAAAGGGGTATATTATTATGGAATAAATTATTGACCATTAATGAAATACGATGATATAGATTTTTCTCCAAACACACCAAACATATAAGGTTGATGGGTATGTGCTTTAGAAATGTATCTAATATTTATATAGTAATTAATATTTTTTATTTATTAAAATTTATAATAATTTCATGGTCAATTAATTTTGGAGGTAAAATACTGAATTTAAGAAAACATGTCTCAATTAAACAACAACGTACAAAATTAAATGTATTTAAATAAAAATATTTTTATTTTCCTTGTACTTTTGTGTCGGAAGGTAAAATGGTAGAGAAAATAATCTGATTTTGAGATGGTTTATGTACCCTCAATCTACATGATGAATTTATTTTTGAGAATGACAATAATCTATAAATGATTTGGACAGATTTCTATTTCATTTAACCAATGAAGGTTATTTTTATTAGTTACTCAAATAATCTAATAATAATTCTTCCTTTCAGATGCAGGTTTCAAAAATCTAGAACATTGAACCTAAATAATAATTGGAAAACCCACTACTCTAGTAAATAATACAATACCATAAAAATGAAAAATTACGATTTTATTGAAATTCGTAAATTAAAATTAAAATTTCTAATATTTTAGAGTCTATGAATGAACATAAACATAATGGAATTATAAAATAAATGTGAGATGAATAGTCCTGAGATTATGATACAATCCATGTATTTGTCATATCACAAGCATTCATACACGTTTTGTTTTGAAAATAAATCCAAACTATTAAGAAACCAATAAATAAGGATCAAACTGACTTGTTTAGAAGCATCAAAAATAGAATTATAATTACATAGATAAGCTAAATTAATCCACATAATCCATTTCTCCTAATGGATGAGTACTATTCACATAGTATCAAAGATAAATGGAATAATTGTTTTAAAAAAGGATATAAATGTGATATTTCAATCATAAATTTAGAATAACCAGAGATTCCTCATTGGTTATAGGATATTAGATCCTATATCTAGATAAGGAAAAATCATAATAAATTTATAGAAAAAATATTAGATACACAGGCTTGGATGGGTCATTTTTACATCCATAATAGTTTTTCTAGATATTTTTTGTTCTAATTCCCTAAAAAATAATGAAACGCCATATTCACATGTACCTTTAGTAAATTATCTTAGTAAATGATTAATTATTCTCTTATAAATTATCTTTTCACAATTATAATTTTTATTTTATGTATTTTATCGTACTTGATTGAAAAATCTATGAGGTTATATATAGATGAAAGAATTATATATAGAATTGATTTTCAAAGATATACAGAAATAATGAAAATGGATAAAAATATATTTCATGAAAATGGATTTAAATTTTGAAAATATGCATTTTATATTAAAAAAAGAAAATATATTATGGAAATTAAATTCTAAATATTCAAATGAATTTTTTAGAGAAATCATTGAAATTACTTTAATTTCATATTACCTCGACACTATGAGTCACCGTAGATCAAATCTAGTTAATGTAAATTTTCGGAGATGGTTTTATAGGAACAGTTGTAAAATCCCTTTCCTCCCAACTAAAAATGTCAATAAACATGTGAATAATAATTATGATGATTATTGTATGTTATCCTTTAACAAAATTGAAATAGAGACATATGACATCTCACATAAGTTGCCTCCAAAATAGAATTCCAATATTGATATATTATTTAATACTTACTATAATGAAGTAGGGGTTATACATTCTAAATAGTGTAATAGGATATTGTAAGGGATATAATAAACATAAAATACCATATATACAACCCAAATTAGTTACCTAACAACTTATACATAAATTTTCCCATTTTTAGCATTATAAAAAGTATGTTATTTTTTGGAATTAATGTAAATAATTGTTTTTTTTAATTTTTAATTGAGATATTTGATAAAAAAATGGATATAAATTCTTTAAAATAATGATTTATGATTATACTACTAGGGTTTTGCCTAAATATCATTGTTAAAAACTTTATTCAAATATGGTCACAGATTTTATGAGAGAACTACCTCCTAGTGTTGATGTTGAACCAATCTGTAACATCTACATATATACATTTAGGAAATTATAGTCCATAGATTTTTTATCATGACATGGATTGGATTTTGTTATGTTATTTTATGTGAAACAAAGAATTTTTTAATCCCTGTGGATATTAAACATTTGGAACACTATTAAGGAAAAAATTATAGTTTGTACAAAAATTCCATATACTCTTTGATAGTTCCCTAAGGGGGAACATAATTTTTCTATACTATGATCTCTTTCCCTTTAATGTCTACAACATCAGACAATGAGGTTCTAAATTATTTGCACATGGTTTCAAAAAAATATTGATCACATAGGTGAAAAGATGCTCCCCGGAATGGGGGATGATTGTTAGGGAACATGGTCTGTCACACAAGGCAACAATATCTAGGTAAGCCTAGGAATATATATTTTTTCTTATTCTATAATATAGTTAAAAAATTTATGATCCCCCAGTTTAATTATTAACCCATACTTCTTGATTTTATTCATGTTATTAATTTTTGATATGATACATATAGATGTTTTTGGATCCACCAGTCCACTCTCCTTTAGAAAATAATGGTGTTAGTGCAATATCTAATAATTTTATTGTAATTTTAACATCTCTCTTTTAGTTTCTTATGATCTCTTTTAATATCTCCTAGTATTATTATTGTACCAAACCTTATTGTATGGATCTAAATGATGTTTTGTTGGATAATCATTCTATGTTGTTTTTCTAGATCTCTGATTCTTTTGTTCATTATTTGGAGATCCTTTTGTGGGCGTCAATTTTTGATATTTTATTAATGGTTGGTTGTTGTACATGATATTTTCTCTGTATTTAAGACCTTGTTTGTCATGACTAATTAAAATATTATTCAGTTTATTTAATAAATTCAAATTTTATATGATATGGAAATCAGAAATTTTATTTGCATTGATTTTGAAAATAACACCCAAATCCAATGAAAATTGAAATTGGAACTTATTTTGGAATTGATGGATTTTATGAAATTATTTGAGAAATGTTTTGAGAAAACTAACGTAAATTGAAATGAAGAAATCCTTTTATAGGTTTTGTATTGAAATTACATGAAATGTTGATAAAACAAATTTTTTTTTTGAAATGGTATTGGAATATTAGAACCGAATATTTGGAAATTGAATGTTAAATGATGTTTTATTGTAAATGAGTTGATTTTCCCATTTTAAATGTTTTATTAAACAAATATTTCTGGAATAGTTTTTCCTTTTTTTGGGACAAGTATGCATGGAACTTTTTAACCTATAATTGGATTGATGATACAAACTCAAAAAACACAATTTGACATATTTTATCCTCAATTTCATGTTGATAAGTCATATTAAGACTATTAATGAGGCATGTGTGTTAACATATTTAGATGTGATCTCTCAAATGAGATGTGTGAAAATCATATAGCTATATACTAGCATACGTCTGGGAAGATGAGCATTTTCATGAATCTATTTTTTTTATTATATATACCATTAATTATATAACTATATTAATAATTCCAATGATTTATATAAATTATATTATATAAACTGTTTATTTAATCCATTTTTGAAATGTTATCCATCATTTAAAAAAGAAATCTTCTTTTATTTTAAATATTAAAATATATTTTTTGTAACTGGTTTAATCTAATTTAAATGAAATATATGATTTATTATTATTGAATTTATTATGGATCTCTTTTTGAGACACTGTATATCATTATTTCTCAAAACCATCCTTTTACATCGGGAATTTTTAGATTTCCTGATGGTACATCGAGCAAAGGGAATGTGCCTCTAGTAGGAGGTGGATATCCACGATCCTCATTCCTTGGAGTGATTTTTTCGTTGAGATGGATTTATTTTACCATTGTATTTATTATGTAAATTAAATATATGATTAATTTTCTGTATTATTATTTATTAGTAATTTATCCCATTATAGTGTTTATTATACTATCTAGTAATAAATTATCTTCCATTTTATCTGTTAAATTTTATCAAATATTTATTGTGTATGATGCAACAATCGAGTTTCCAATTCTTTGGGAATAAAAAAATGACATTGGGATATGTTATTTATTTCATGGTTAATAGGGTACAGTGGCATCTGGACACGTTTTTGATAGAGTTTTATATGATAAGGTTTATCATATTTTCTAGATGACAGTATACAATTTGGAATATCTTCTTCTGATATAAGAGGTATTTATGAATGATTACCTGGATAAATCAAATCATAATAATCCTTAAGTCACCTTTCATAATTTGGTAAATTTGTATTGATGAATAATTTTTTCTTAATATAGTCTTTTCCATGTTATTTATTTGTATAGGTGGAAATATGAATATTTATATTTTATCTGATCAGACTAATTTTCACAATTCTAATCTTGTGGTTTTAGTGTGAGTAATCATCTTATTTATTGAATATTGTTAGACAATATTTTATAGTATAATGATTCAATGAAGATTTGTTAATGGATTATATGGAGAATCTATTAGTAAACCACAACAAGAGGATTCTCTTGTGGTCATGAACCTTTTTGAGATTATTGTTCAAGCTATCCAAGCTCTAGGATGGGATCCATCACTTATTATTGTTAATGCTCAAGTTATGGATCCTCATAGGGATGAATCTCGATACCATGCATATGTTTTCCCTCTCCAGAATTCACTAGCATCCTAGGTCTCTAGTGGTACTAAAATTTCTGAGTATTGTGTTAGAAAGATATGTCATCTATTTTATTTCATTAAAATGAATGATTCAGTTATGGTAGAAACAGATACCTTCATGTTAGTTTTTCCTAGGAGGATACAATGTGATATGACTGTTAGAAAAAAAATTTATATAGGTTTAACATGTATGATATTCCATATTATATAAATCAATTAGACATATCATTATTATATGGTGATGGATAAGGATTAATGGGTTCTCAAACTCAATAATGAAAACATGACAATTGTATAGTTTTCAAACTATGTTTCCATTCTAGGGAATTTTTCCCTATGATTGTATCTTATGTGAAGATGAAGACATGATAGTTTGAAAAGGGTCTTATTTAAAATATTTATTCTCCTAATTTAATGTGGAATATCTATTCTTATTCTGATGTGATGAGTATATAAATGATGGTTGAGCATGACATGGGTGGTAATTCAGTGTTATCAGGAGTTTCTTTTTCTCCCAAAGGTGGTTCAATGTGTTCGAATAAAGGGAACAAAAATATTAAAAATTCCTATAGTAGATATCAATATTGGGAATCCCCTAGACATACTGCAGTTCTTGTAATATTACCTTTTATATTCTTATATAGTCTAAATCCCAGGATATGTAATGGGTTTTCACAGAGTCACCACCGATCTACAATTCTTATTGGAGCAAAATTCTCATTCAAAAAATTTTGTTATATGTTTTCATACCCAATGTGTAGAATGGGTTCATTAACTGGAAAATTCAAAACTTTTATAATATGATTAATAAAGAATTCGGTTTAAAACACATTCTTCTTTATTAAATCACCTTATCATAGTGGATGAGTCTTTAGAGAAATTAGATATGTGTTTAGTGACATTGAAAGGTACCATAACTCTATCTTCATACATAGATACTTATTTATTTGATATTGGCGTTTCTCAATAATTTATATCAACATGTATTGTGAGCCTACTAAATAATTCTAAATATAATTTTTATTATTTTTTGGATATTACTACACCCCTAAGAATGAAGAGAGATAATGTTCACTATTTTTAAACTTTTGTCTTCTCTTTATCAATTATTGAACATACATGCGATTTGTTGGAACTCGACATGAATCCTTTTGATTTCATTTTTGGGCTGGATTTTATGTTTTAATAATAAGGCCTGAATTGAATTCTATATTTTATGTCGATCATTTACCTTTTATAATTGGATGATTTATATATTTCATGGAAAATTGGACTCTAATACGAGTAGTGTCGGAACTACGAATCCAGAGTTGGGGAATGTAATATTAGTAGTTTTATTTGATCTAGAGTGGAAATCATTGTGGGATTTTATCCTTATAGATATCATCAATATTCAAGACACCATTCTCGTGATTTCACTCTTTTTCTATGGGTAATAGTTATAGAGTTTTCTATTGATTTAGCTTGGGGTACACAACCACTCAATATTCAATACCATCCCTGAGTACGAGAAGAAATTAAATCCTTGAAGAAAAATTTGGAAGATATCTTGGGGGAAGGATTTATATGCATCACACTGGCACCTAGGGTGGTCGTTATTTTTTTATAGAATGAAAATGGAACATCTATTCTATGTGTTGATTACCAGAATCTATATCAAGTTACACTGAATACTAGGTATATGTTTTCTTAAATATATGATCTATTTTACTAGTTGAATGGATGAAAGTTGTTTTTGAATATTAATCGTTTATATGGTTATGACTGCATTGTAACAAAATAATAAAAAATTCAAAAAATAATATTCTAGAGTAGTAATATAGATTAAAATTCTCTTGTAATTCCATTTTTCTAACCAATGATCCTGAATTATTTTTGGATTTTTTTAAAAAGTATCTCCAAGAGTATCTGGATACATTCATGGTGGTCAATGTGGAAAATATCCAATTTTTCCCTATATCTGAGGGTTATAATTTTCATTATCTGAGACTAGTTATCTGATTATTGATATAATAATAAATATATGTCTTCTATAAATTGTGATTTCTGTATTCAGGGGGAAAATTTAATGGGACATGTGGTCTAAGAATAAGGTCTACTATTACACATCTTGTTCATAAGTTGACTGTGTTTTTATGAAGGGTGATATAGTTGTATTAAATTTCTCTAGATTTCTTACGCCATTGAAGAATAATTATGCAACTCATGAATTTGATCTCAAATCCAAGATTCATGAACATATGATTTGGTGTAATTAAAAAATTCAATGAATGTTTTACATTGTATTCCCATAAAAAATAATTAGTTTAACATTATATCAAAAATATTTTAACCTTTCTATTGTGTAGATTGGTGGAGTACATATATATTAATTATTATGACATTTCATAAACCTCGAGGAAGTGGAGTTTAATTTTTGATGCATTGATATCAAAAAATTATACCTATGACAATAAATAATAATTATAAGAGTCTAACTAAAAGGATTGTTTTACATAGTTTCATATTAGGCTTTGGGAAACAATGCCCAAGGTTTCGTGGAAAAAGTTTAGTTTAAAAATTATCATATACATCTGACTATTAATGAAAAAAATTTTGATTTTGAATTATATATAATTATGATCTCTTTTTATTATGGGGAGAATATTTCTGGGTGTTCATTATTTGTTGAGGTTATCCAATGTTTCTAGAACCGTTATGTTCTACATTTTCCTGTGATAATATTTTCATTTGTTATTTCCATTATTCAATGTGGGCTGTGAACATGGGCACCAAATTTTTTTTTAAGTGGATGTGATTTTGGTAAATAGTTATGATACAAAACAAGACATAAATTTTTTCAAACTATTATACCAACAAACATGTTATTATCTATTACCAAATACCTTCATGTTTTCTTTAAAAAAATCCATTGCATAAATGGATGTGGGATGAAATATCGGGGGGAATTGGTGGGTAAGTTTCTATGTATCCTTCCATGAAGGAATACGATATGGGTTACGATTGATAGTTTTAAAAAATTAGTCCAATTTATAAATTCTAGTGATGTAACTGAAATTGAAGAGTTGAGTAATCTCTTAATAAAAAGATTGTAAAATTGAATAGAGTTCCATATCCACTAGTATCTGATTGAAGTCACCATTTTACCTCTAATTTTTGGTTAATAATTCTAGAAGCAATGATATTTCAGTTTCATTTGAGTATGGATGATCATTTATTGATGGATGGAATGATATAGGGGGATATATGGACTCTTGAAGTCATGTATTGAACCAGTATTCTAAACAGTATTGAAGCATGGCATTACGATTTGTGATTGGTTGGGTTTTCTTATAACAATACTTATGGGTCTATGACCAGAATATATATTTTGAATCCATGTTTGTAAGAAAAAATAAATATCCATTCTGATGGTCATATTTTGGAGAAACATCATTTGATAGACTTATTTTTCTCCACGTGATTGTACAAAAGATTAATGTTATTAATCAGAGAATTTTAACAGTACCAAGAAGATACAAATCTTATACTGATCATTTTACTTGTCCATAGGTGTTCTTTAATGGGAATAAAATGATCATCATAATGTCACCTTTGATTGATCTCTAATTACTTAGAAGTTATGGGAAGATTTCTCCTTGTATTGAGTCACCATTTAAGGTCGTTTACTACGTGGGAATAATATCTTACCATTTAGAACTTCCACCATAGTTTACATCAATGAATATGTCATTTATTGTATAATATATTCATGATATATCATTCTATCCCATATCTCATCTTTAGTTGCAACGATGATGATTTTCATCAACATATATCGATGACTATGATTCCATTAATTATTTTTATTCCAATATAATGGTAAATAATTGGAGGATGACAAATTTGGTAAGTGTTCTATAGAATCATGTTTCTAATTCAAATGATACATGGGATGGTGGGGAATAGATGTGAGAATAATGGTGTCATCTATTTGTTAGGGAATCATTTTGAGAGGATTTATTGGGGTATAATGTTCATATGGTGCTGAGATAATAAAATCTTGCTCATTATTTTGGGTACTCATTGACCCTTGTCTTGATAATAATTTTTTTGTTGGGTTTCTATGTGTTTTCAGGGAAAATTTGGAATATTCAGGATTAATAAGAGGATATTCATGGTGGTTGCGCCGGTAGGGAAAACCATACAATTTGGTTCTGTAAAACATACCCACTATGATGGTGCTATTGTGGGATAACATGGTTTCCCCAAACTGGGATTCCAAACCCTAAAAACTATGAACCCATATATAGTGTGCTTTTTCACTATTGTTTCATGGTTAAAAAAAATTGATCCTTATAGTAGAAATTAGGAACCCCTAAATTGACGAACACAGTTAGGGAATACAATTTTTCAAACCATGCATCCCTCTATGTGAATCCATTTAGAACAACTTTTTTATTATGAAATTTTTTTAAAAAAATAATATTCCCATTGATTATATGAATAAATTAACTATGAAATATATTATGTATTTAGGTTCTGAAAAGGGTCCCTAAAAAAAATTTGGTTTTCTCCAAAACCTATACATTTGAAAAATAATGTTGTCGGGGATGATATAATCCTTTTCTAATATGTTGCTCATTTAACATTTAGATTATAATGATATGTCCACCCCTCATAATTTTTTTCTTATGGATTATAATTTATTTTGAGGATCTATACACTATTTAAATGGATATTGATTCATAGTTGTGTATCTAGATCAATGACACCTATATTATTTATTGGAGGGTCCTATTTTTAGATTCAATTCTAGATCCTTTATCAAATATGGGTGGATCCATTTGATATTTTCCATATAATAATTACCACTGTTTTATTTTTCATAAAGCATAAAATCGATTTGGGTTAACTGAATATTATATGATATGAATCATAATGTTAAAAATATAATACATTATGAAAAACACCACATAATTAATAAGTATTTGGACTTTTGGAGTACTTTGAAATAGATGGAGTTAATGTAATAATTTATGATTTCTTTGAGAAAAACCAATTAAATTAACATTATAAAATCCTATGATTGGTTTTTATGGAAAGGGCCTGATGTGATGAAAAAATTGTGTTTTGGTTTAAAAATTGTATTGGCATATTGATACTAAATATTGGGAAATGAACCAATAAATTATGATTTATTTTAAATGAGATTAATTTTATTTTTTCTCAATTATTAACTATAAACATATTTTCCAAGGTAGTGAAAGCTATATTTTGGTCATGAACTCTAGGATCTTGATACCCTATCACTGGTTGGATTATAACATCTATAACAAAAACCTTGGTTTGAATATCTTATCCTTGATTATAATTTGATGATTCTTTTTCAAACTCATACAATGCGACATGTGTAAAAATATTTAATTGTGATAATGGATTAGATAATGGTTATAATCCTATATATACAAACTGGCATATTATAGAGATGATCATTAAGGATTTTATTGCTATATTTTTATTATATATTCATTTTATTTTGGGTTTTTTTCTACTGAAAAATGAGTTTTTAAATTCTAATATATAATTTTTTTATTTAATTGATTATTGATATGATATCCATTATTTTGAAATGAAAGGATATTTTATTGATCCTCTATATTAGGAGTGATTATTCTATTTGGATGTTTGAATTCTATCTTTATTGTTGCAGAGTACATAGATGATAATGTACATTGGGTTTAATTATAATGATTAGGTTTCTAGTAATTTCTCCTTTTAGAGTTTGGAGAAAAATAAATTTTAATCATTTGTAATCTAATTTTAATGTAAAATTCCTTCCCACATCGATCATGTAAGAAGTCATCTTCAAATCCATAACCCATGGGGTTCAAGAAATCCAATCAGGCCTAGTTATCTTGGCTCATTTAATGGGGTACCGGTGTATATGGACTAGTTTGTGACACAATCCCTAAGAGAGATTTGGATGGTTTTTTCCATATTGAGAAATAATACAATTTCACCAATTTCCATGGTATTTCGATCTAGTCATTTATTAGGTCACACAAATAGTATCTCCATTTTTCATTAAATATCAAATTTCTAAATAAAAATTAGAATGATAATTTTATGTCTGTAGGATAAAAATTATAGGAATATTTTCAATGAACATGTTATTATGAGGTGTATCCAAAAAGATTAAATTAAATATGTTATTATTTTTGATCCACAAACATAAATGTGTTGTATATTTTCAATATCAATGTACAACAACATTTTTTTTAAAGGATGGAATTTTTTGGCATTCAATTTTTGATGATTCTCTTGATTTATTTTTCAAAATAGATGAAATTGTCAATTAATTGGTGATATTTCAAGAAGGCCAGAAATAGCTAAAAATCGTTTAATTTTTTGAAAAATATTTAGTGTTTTTGGAATAGGTTTCATAGTCCCATTTCCCAAGTCAATTTTATTTTAGTTCATACATTTGATAGTGAAGTATGTTTTTATGTTGTGAAATGAAAAAAAATACTCAATATAATTATAAAAAAATTTAAATTGACCCACCCCATTGGTCCCTCACAATGGTCGGATATAAAATAAAGTGTAACCCTATTCCCTACTCTAATAGGATTGGGGCAAGCGAAATGAGTTGAGTAGCCAAAACTGAAAAATTTGAAACCCTAGCCTTGTGCACCAATACAAACACATACAAACTGATATATTAAATAGTTAAATATATAAAAAATTAATGAATTATATATTGTGTGATAAATTCATGAATAAAGGTATAGCAAATATTTCAAATTAAAACAATGTCATATTTATGTTATAAACGGAAAAATTATATGCCTATAAAAAAATGTGGTCTGATTAAGAAAACTAATTGCAACAAAGAATCTTTAGGTATTCCATATCACAATATATGAGGATAGTGACTAAAAATATTCATTAAATTCAATACAACAATACACCTCTAAAACTGGCTCTACCGAAGGCATTAATAATCTAATTATTGTCTACATAAGACATCACACATGAGGGAATATCCAATGTCAGGGTGAGCACCATTAGGGAATCCTACAAAAAATGTTCGAATATATAGAATAATATAGTCAGTAAAACTAATAATGATAGAGGTTAAAGGTACACAATAATATATATAATCATATAAAAATCTTAATTGATAATATAAATAAGAAAAATACTGAAAGATGCTGAAGATAAGTATAATTCATCCTATAAATCCAGTGTTATCATCTCTATTTACCATCACCGCAAAAGACCTAATAAGAAACAGTATGTAGGCCCCACACATCCCCATTGTACTCTAATGTTGAGGCATCTGGAACATAAATATGTCATCCAATCCTCTTTTATGTTCTATGTAGGGGGATTACAACTATATAAATTGAGTACTTACACCCTATATAGTGTGGGGGAGTACCAACTCTAAATGTATAATGTTCTATAGACCTATTACAATGTGGGATAGAGGATTACCATTTCAAAAATATCTCTAAGGACCAAAAATGAACATTTTCATTGAGTAATCATCACTGTATGAAGCATCTCACTCAAAACTCCTCACATCAAATCTATTCTCCCAAAATAAATACCACCATTTCATCCTATCTGAAAAAAATGAAGATAAAAAATGTGTTGGACTATATCTCATTCCCAATAAAAGGGATGCATGATGTAGAGTTCTTGGGAAAATATAATTTTCTTTAAATATGATAAAATTGAGTGTGATTTTCCTTATACATTTTTGTTTTTCCTCTATATAAAATGGCTTGGCATATCATTTAATTCCACATGGTGTATCAATATGGGGAAATAATCCATATGCTCACTCATGGACTTGGTTGTGTGCCATTGGAACTGGGAATATAAATCCATGAGATAATTCTTTATGTGTTTCCAAGGGATCATAAAGTGTGTAACTGGCAACATAGTGTGTGGAATTTAACATTGGAAAAAATCATATTTTCCATAAGAACCTCTGTTATATTGTTTTTGTTCATTCATTATTCATGGAATGTAGTCATATTTCCATATAAAAGGAATTATATCTCAACATGGATTCAAAATAATGTAAACCACCACTTTTAATGATTGTTGACTCAGCCAAAAAGTCATAATTCAAAGGTAACAATATTTGGTCAATTAGTTCTGATCACCTCATCTATAGTTTTCATGCTTCAAATCAGCTATTAGGGGCATCCATTCTTTGGATAATTCACTAAAAACAAAAAAACAATAACATTAAATGATTTTACATTACATTTATCATTATGTTAATATAAATTTATTGAAATATCTTGTTACACACAATACCGAGTATAACCAAACAATGATTTACTATTAAAATATTAATATTAAATATAATATTTAATACATATAATATAGATTGGTGGGCCCAACTAAAAATAAATAAATTACAATAAATTCATGATTTTCATATTTATGAAATATATTCTTTGGTTATCAATTAAATGTAATTGAAAATATATAATATGAAAATAAAGAATAATTTTCCCAAAAATAAATTTTTCTTATGCTTTTTATATAATAAAATTAAATTATTCCATATTGGTGAATGACTATAATGCAATATACATAATATATATTTTAAAATATTTTTTTACATTATTCTAAAATTTAACGATAGATTATATATTAATAAATATAGTTTTATCATAAAAAATAATATTATTAAAAGTGTTTTAATCATGATTTGTGCACTTAAATTATAAGGAATTTATTCTACAAATAGAAATTGATTTTTTAAAGTGGATTTCATATTTCTATTTAAGAGGATTAAATTCTATAAATTATTTTCCAATATTTTTATTAACTATGAATAGTAATTGTGGTAAACTTTATTTTCATAGTAATGGTAAAATTGGGTGAACCTAGGAAAATTTAATCTTTAAATTCACTATATATATATTAATTATTATTTAATGAATTTTAATATTAAACTATAACCATAGTTACTAAATTTAATTTACTAAAGGACATTTGTCTATGAAAATTACTTATATATTATTTAAGGGAAAATAAAAATATGAAAATGAAAATCTCATACATTTTATAATCTCTTATACGTTCAGTTATCAAGAAAGGAAATTATTTAATGAATATTAATAGTTATTTTGAGTATAAAAATGTTAAATTCACTATATAAATTTATTTAAATTTTTTTAATTATATAATTACCTTAAATTCTTATGAAACACTAACACTATATATTATAAATTAATAGAGATATAATATAAATGAATTTAATAATATTAAATGAAATAAACTTTTAATTACTTGTAGTGTTACCTATATATTATAGATTAATATATCCTATTATTGTAATTACTGATTAATGTTATAATTTTATCTTTTTAGTTATGTATTTATCATCAATGTAAATAAATATAGTCAAAAAATAAATTAATGCTATTTTATGAAAATATTATGGTATTTAATAATTGAAAATAAAAAATTTACGAATGATGAAAAATGTGAATAATATATATTTTAAAATTATATTCCTTGGACATTATGATATAATTACAAATTGGCAAATAAAATTAAAACACAATCGAGAGGAATATATTTTACCATGGATAATGCTAAAATATGTTAACTATAAGGTTACACAAAAATATATTGCTCAAAACACAAAATAATCCTATAGAAATTTTATTAATAAATTTAATTTAAACAACATAAAACCAAAACATATAATCTACAAAAATATTGAATCATTTTTCAAGAAATTTTATTTTTTATATTTTAATATTTAAATAAATTCCATGAGTTCCCTTCCCCACTCATTAAATGGAACCCATCCATTATATTAATTACATAACCATAAGCATTATATCTGAACTAAACATTAAATTTTTCATATATTATTTTTATTCATGAATTGGAATTTTGTATTCGTAAAATTAAATTATAATATTCTTTAAGAATGTATTTGAATAAGTTCGTCATAATAATAGGTAATCATTTTATATAATATAATGAATTTGGTTTAATCATTTAATTACTATAAATAAATATTATTATTCATAAAATAATTATTTGATTATAAAAAATATAATGAAATGTAATTATGATTATGAAACTACCTTTATTCAATCCCTTTTCCATCAAACAAGAAGAGAAATTATTGCTCATTATACGTAGGACTTATTGTCTTCACATAGTGATATTTTTTTCATCCACAATATTTAATGGTGCATTATTATGATCAAATTCATGTTTATATATTATATTTCTAAAATATTTTATTATTTTCTATTTATAATATAATACCTAAATTCATTTATACCAATCTATTGGAAAACCACAATGTCCCTTATGTATAAGAGTGGAGTAGTACCTCCATAAAGAGATGTGATTTGTTATTCATATCTATTTTAAATAGATTTCAATACAAAATTATTTAATTAACATATATGATATAATGATAAGTTTTAATTTTGAATTATTATTTATTGTTATTTCCTTCAATTTGTCAAAATGGTAAAACAACGTTCATGTATACGTTTGACATTCCATCTCCTTGGATAGTAAAATTTCAATCCATTTGAAGACCATTTAGGGAAAATGATAAATATATGGGTTATTATCATCTATGATATTTATATAATAATTGAAATTATTTGGAAAATTACACCATGATTCACATATACCCAGATAGCCAAACCAAAACATGCATGAAGATCAAAACAATTATCCCATAGAATAACAATCTCAATAAAAAAATTTAATTATTTATGTGATAAAAATCATATTAAAATCATGAGTTTTTTGATATATATGTGTATGGTTATGAAATAAATTTTTATTAAATATAAATTTATTTCATTTGATGTACCTATACATATGAAAGATATCATACTTTAGTTAAGGGTTTTATATTTATATCTCATTTTTTATTGAGCCGATTTATGTTCATGTTTCAGATGATAGAATATTTTTTTATTAATTTCAATAAAATAATCAATTATCTTATAATCTATTTGTTTATTCCAAAAGATGTTTTTTATTCCATTTTCCTCAGTTATTGTACTAACTAGACAAACAAAAAAATTATTTGAAATTTACTTTATTTCATACATCTGTAGAAAAGAAACATTTATATTATAATCTTGTATTTTATAAATTTTATAAATAATTTTTTCATTATTACAAAATGAATTATTAAATTTACTTATAATAATTATTTATTTCAAAAATGTTTTAAAATTAATATTTTTTTATTAATTAGAATGATCGATTTTTGGTTGATAAAATAAAATTAGAAACAAATGTTTTCTTTTAACTTATATTAAATGAGTGGAATTTACCAATTTATATACATAATAATATCATTAATTTATATGTAATGGTTTTCACATTTTATATTCTAAACTATGATATGCTCTTCAATTTGTGAAATTATAAATAACAACATTTAATGTAATTTGCAAAAAATTTATAGTTCTTGATTCATATTCAAGAGGGGTGTTTATCATATATGGTTATGGTAAAACAGATCCACTATGATGTTACTATTGTTTGAGTGAATATTATTTTCCTTTTTAAAGATATTATTATTATCTCTTTAAATTTTTATGTTGATATCATAAATGAAAGTATACATAATCCTATAATTAATTCAAAACTCCATATATAATGGTCCAAAATGAGTTTGAGGAATTTAATAATAAACACAAGGAGTATATTGAATTGTGATTTATTAATACATGTTTTTCAACTTGGTTTGAGCCTATTCAGTGTTTATATTATAAATATATGATCATGAAACTATGCATATAATATTGAGAACATAAAAACAATAACATCCATGATTAAGTATCATATGCCTTATATTTATGAAATATTTGATCATCTATGTTGATCTATGTACTTTAGTTAAATTAAAAATTGTTATTAATATCTTCAGATGATGTTAAATATGAATTATATCTCCATGATATCATCATGTACATGGTATGTAACCTATGAATATATATTTATTAAATTTTCTTTACAAATTACATGACTATCTTAATTGTTTTAATGAATATTATCTATAGATATTAACTTGAATAATTTTGTGTTGTCTTTATATATAATATATTTATTTAATAAATAATAAAGAATGTGTATGAATATCAATAGAGTATTTTATTAAAAACCCAACGAAAGAATAATTTATATAGAAAATTTAAAATTGTGAAATTATTCTATTATTTTATTTTTGGGCTTTTTAAAATATCAAGAGATAATATATTAATGGGATCATTAATGGAGGATGTCATATAAAATTACACAATAAAATACTATGTAACTGAGATCAATATTTTTTCAAATTTGGATGAATATTATGGATTCCTTGTTGAGAATTTATAATTTTTTCTAAATATACAAACCATGTTAACTAGAAGGGGATCCAGGTTTTTTAGATAGATGAATATGTTGAAAATTTCATGAAATGAAATATATTTTTAGTTAATTAAAATGTTAATACATTACACTACCAGGGATAATTGGTTGTAAAAATTATGGATTCAACAATGAAGGGACTAGGATCCATTCATTGTAAGAATGGTTTTTTTACAGAGTAATCCTTATGAAAATATAATGATCATCATAATAATTTCCCATCTACTGATTTGGAGTAATATGTGTTAATTATATTCCTAAATATATGGAGGAGTTATCATTATTGATAAATATTTGATATATATATATATATATATATAATGATCAAAAAATCATAAAAGCATAAATTCTCATATAAAGAATTGAATATACACTATATAATATTTTTTGAGTTAATCAATGATTATAACGTCTAAATAGTTTTACAAAATGTGAATGCAACAAAGGTAGATGGTGATGTGTGTCGAAATGATCAAAGTAGATTATATGTGGTTCATATAAAAAATTCAATTATTTTTTGGATTTCCATATGATTGATTTGAAAATCTTGTACGAAGTGGAAAAATCATAATTTTCTAAAATGAGTTTTCAATTATATAGTAATGTGAGGATTAAAGGTGAATAGAATGATGATTGGGAGGTAAAAAAGAACTAAAAAAATGTACATAATTTCACCCTTTATTTTTATTGAATGATAATGTACAAGATTAAGATATATGTACCATCAATAACATATTTGATGAAGAGGTTTTGGGATAGGGATCATAGTTCAACATCGTCTATTAATCCATGTTTTTTGATGATATATAGAGATATAGAATAACATTTCTAATGTAATACAATATATATATATATATATATTACATAGTATGTATATTGATTAATGATACCAATTTTTGTTATGTACGAGAGAGAGATGTAAATTACGATGTCAAAACTATTACCGACACATTAATGGAAGTAGGAAGACATCACAATCGTTTTTTCATCAGAAAACCAATTGTGACTAAAGGAAATAATACTATTAGGGTTTTTATCGATCATCTTATATAGTCATTAAAATTCATTACTAACATTTAAAATATCTATTTCATGACCCGTCCCCCAGGGCTAGTGTTTCGACTAACTGAAGCCTAGTTTCCATAGCCCTGGGGCTGTCGACTAGCACCAAAATGCATACACCCTAAAACATGAAGCTATTAATGTAAATCCAGTACAAATACAAGGTCCATGAAAACAACAAGAAGAATCTATGAAGTCAACATTTTTAGTGAAAGAGTGATGAAAATAATGGTCCTGGAATACCATCCCATCAATAAAGGTACTAGCATAATTGATAATACAATAAAAATGAATGAAAATGGAAAACAACTACTAGGTCTTCCTTCGTGATTCCTACCTGAATGGTAGTTACAGATTGCCTCCTTACCACTCCACGCCTATCTGTCTCCCCCAAGTCACGTAATTTTATGTAGTCTACCTCCGTACACCATACAGTCATAGCTCCCTTAGCCTCGATCTATGTTATGCATCATATTCACAAGACAAAACAAGGTGCAGGCGAAACCCATGTAGTGGTGAGTATAACGATACTCACTAGTGATCTAGAGACCACATAGGTAACCTAATGTTCAACAAAGAAAAACTAAAAACAAAGACAACAAGTATACTTAGGTTTATGCCTATATATATACAAATGTTATCAAGATATACACATCTCATACATGATGTAAGAATATAAAAAAGATAACACCACAAAGGTAACACCATGAAGTTAAAAGTTCTACACATGTAGCCCCCCAAAGGTTACACCACAAAGGTAAAAGAAAAACACAGGTGTCCATATAAAGATTGTACCACAATGTTAAATTTACTACACATGTATCACCACAAAGATAGTACCACGAATGTAAAAGTACAACACGAATCACCACGATGATAGTACCATGAAGGTAAAAGAAACTCATAAGAATCACGAAGAAGATAATACCAAGAGGGAACATGTTACACACATGTATGACCACAATGAAAGTACCATGAATGTAAAAGTACCACAGAAATATCACCATGAATACAGTAACACAAAGTTTAAAGTAGCACACATGTATCACCATGAAAGTATAAATCATAGATCAGACAGAGTCTTGGCTCATCCTAGGTTTCCAGTGAAGTGTAAAGTAATGATGATTATCAGAGAAGTTAGATCATCTTATTATGTCAAGAGGCACAACTGTAGAACATACAGATCTTGACCCACACATGATCGATTGGGAATAACACACGCAATGAACCACACAAGATCTGACATGCCAACAGTCGATATGAACTAACCTCCTCAGACCCACATAGGACCTGACCACATAGGATCGATATGCAGTTACCAACTTTGGATTACTGGGTGCTGACACAAACAGGATCTGACCCACATAGGATCGGTGTACACTGACCCCCATAGGATCGCTGAGTGCTGAACTTCATAGGATCTAACCCACACTAGACCGATATGCACTGACCCACACCAGATCATTGAGCACTGACCCACACAAGATCGATAGGTACTAACCCCCTCAATGACCCACACTAGATTTGACCCACCCAGAGTCGATAGGTGATAACTTCTGTATGATCAGTCTTCGATCATCGTCTCACTGACAGCCACTAAATTCCTCACACCTTGTGCCCTCGAGTTTGGTAGAATCATTCCATAGAGATATTGGTCTTCATTCGACCAACACTTATCTCCATAATGGAGTAACCCCAAGGTTTTTAACATAATAAGGGAAACGAAACAACATATGTTGTGTCAATCAAACGCCCAGTCTGTACGTTGTTAGTGTTTTCCCACCGAGGGCCCGGTCGGATTTTGTGTTCGAACCAACCCGATAATGCTCCATCATTATTCAAAATTCATGTGTATTATACCAAAAGGATCTTCTCTATCCAAGTATTCTGGTATTGTATGTCGTTCGTCAAATGGACACTCAATTCTCATGATATAGCTTTAAAGGCGTATATAGGTCTAGATGGGACCGTGTCCTGTCTGACCCTGTCCTACCCGGCCCGGACCGACCCGACCTAGTTTGTGTCATCTTGGATTGAATGTTCCATTGAAGCACCGACCTGATGGTCCATGGTCTAGCCCAGCTCGCGAATGGTGCAGCTTGGAACATCCCACTGGCACGGCCCACTGGGTTGCTCGCGGTGCTTCCGGCGGTCGGGGGTCTCGTCGGGGCGGGGGGGGGGGGGTCCCTAGCCACATCCTATGGTGGATCCCCCCCATTATTTCTTATGGCCTTATGGTCATTAGGTCTCCCTTTAGGAACGCGAGACTAATGTAGCGCTCCTGGTCGGTGTGACGCGGTCGGCCGGAATGGCTGGCCAGTTCTCTGTCTAGCGGTTCAGATGCGATCCATTTTCCCCCCTGAAGTCGGCCGGGTGTCGGCCTTCCTCCAGCCTCTTCCTCACCCTCTAGCTCCGACGGTGCAGACGCACAGAGCCGAATCGCCACACTACAGACTGGCTTATAGGCTGTAACCCTACTCCACTGTGGCTGATAGGATGTGACCTCCTACTCATCCGGTGGTGCGGACACATGCCGCCCTATGTCAATGCAGCAGGCTGGTGTGCCAGTGGTCCTCTTGTTCCGTGAGCCATCATGGACTCTTCCCGAACCTGAAAATTATGTCGTTCGAATAATCATGATCCTCGGGTGAATGGCTCCACCTCCATAGGTCTTTCTCACCCAAACATTGTGTGTCCAGCATTATTAAATATTTGGCATCGACGAACAAACATAGAACACGCAGAGAAAAATGTTACGAGGAAATGTATATGTGTGGGATGATGGTTATTTTAGTCTATCCATCATCATTATGAATACAGAATATGATTATTTATCAAATAAATTATATTTAAAACCCCTACCTTGATATTCGTTGGAGGTGTCATAATGAAGGAGATGAGTTTGATGAAGGGGTGTTGGTATTCATTGCACCCATAACTCTCTTCTGAACCACCCTCTAATGTCTATGATCATGATACAAAGAGTTGTTCTTTATTTGATATTTTCTTAGATTGGATGATATTTCTCCAAACCCTCTCCTATTCCTTTACTTTTTTTTCCACGAGTGGTTAGGTTCCCAATTAATATGAAAAGAAATAACATAATTATTGTTGGATGTTTAATTAAGTTATGGTTGGAAAAATATATTGGGAGGTTTCCAAAGAATAACTCACATTAATTTGAATGTTCACGGGTTGGGTAGTCCCCACAAAAAATAAAATTGTAGGATTCAAACTCTGTTGTTCCCCACCACTAAATTCATAATGTATGTTTCACCATGAAAAATAAAATTTTGTAGTTATATTTTATTTTCATTCTTTTAACTCTCCCATGAAATTATAGAAAAATTACATTCACCCTTTATCTACTTTATTCTAGGTGAGGGTCTACATAAGAGAATATCAGCGCTGTGAGTTCAATGGTGTCCTCATATTTCAATTCCGAGAACCGGTTCAAATGTTACAAAACTCCGCAAGTACATTTACTGAATGTACCCGATTTTTTTTCGAAAATTATTAACAATCAACCTGAACCCGCACCATTCAAGGATAGGCTATTCCTAATTGAAATATGACCCAAAAAACCCAACGGTACTATCATAATTCCAAACTGAGAAACTGTTTAATTATTAATGATTTTACAAAAAAATAATTTTCACTAAATTATTTTATTTACGACCAAAAACTAATATTCACTTGGGGCCCGCATTGGACAATGTTAGTATCTGCCTAAAGGAATCATACCATCACATGTTTAGCGGTTGTCTATGATTTCTAATATATGAACCATTGTGTGTTATATGAATTTTATTAATAGAATAAATGTATTTAATTATTTTATTTACAGTTATTTCATTTCTGGGTTTTCTCACAGAAGGCCCACACCGACTAAATTTAAGTCTTGGCTAAGGTAAAACTTCCATCCTGAGTGCAACTGTGCCCTCATGTTTTTTGATTTGATCCACTGTTTATGACTTATTCCACATTTTTTGAAAAACTTCTTTTGCGCGTAAATTCATCCTTTACAAAACATGGACCAATCATTCCAGGAACTTCGGGCCTCATAATCACGTGCCATTATATTTTTTGGTCTAGAAATAATTCCATATAATTAAAAAATATATACAGAATTTCATGGACATTACAATCTCCCCACCAAAGGGATTTACATCCACAAAAGACACAACATAGAATAAGGAATCAAATGGGGGTACTGAGCACATATATGATCCCCATACTCCCATGGGCTCCTCTGGAGGTTCCGGTGTTGCGAGCGAATACACACCGGAGGTATCATCCACCAATAGATGACCCACTCCAGATGATCCTCAACCTCAACTGGAACTTCTTTAAATGTCACCCCATGTTATAAGTCTATATTTCTATGGTCTATGACTTGAGAATGGTCATGAACATATCTTCTCATCTAGGATACGTCGAAGACATCATGCCCCCACTCCATCTGTGTTGGTAGTACCAGGAGGTATTCCACCTTTCCAATCCACCGAAGTGTCATAATTGTTCCTATAAACATCATTGATTACTTGCCACCTAGTCCAATACTCCGTAGACCCTATCAATATGAGACTCCCATAAAAACGTGGTCCCACCTCCTGGAACCCCATAGGTCTCTATCACTTTTCTGTATAAGGATTCTACTAGCTCTATGCATTCTTCACATGCTGACAAGTGAGACTTATTTATACAAACCCCGCCACTGCATTCTTTATCACAGGACACCAGTGCAGATGATGATGGTCCTTGTACTTCTATTCCACCCCTAGATTTACTGTTAGAGGGGACGTATGGAACTCCCTCAACACATCCTCTTGTACCACCACCAGTACCATAGTACATCCTCTGAATGTGATGACGTGCACCCCACCTTAAAATCCATGATGTGTTTGTATTGTGGAGATCTGAGCTTGTCAAGCCTCGTAGTCAGTGTCCCATGCAGTTCCTCCATGAATATCTGTAGGAGTGGGGGTGTGACAGTCATAGACTTATGTATTCTGCCCCATATCTATCCACAGATAATTTTTGTAACACGGCTAGCTCCTCTGTCGCCTCACTCAAAAACAACAGAGCAGACCTCCTGTTGAGTGCATCTGCTACCACATTCCCCTTCACAGGAGTATAAACTATCTTAAAGTCATTGTCCTAGAGGAACTCTATCCATATATGTTGTCTTAGTTCAAGGTATTTCTGAGGGATGATATAACTGATACTCTTGTGATCAGAGTATACTGTAAGACATTAGCCCGTCATGAAGTGCCACCACATCTTTTTCACAAAGACAACTACTGCTAACTCTAGGTCATGGGAAGCATAGTTCTACTTGTCAGTCTCTGTCTCATCTCATAAATTCTTTATTAACAGTTATTTGTACACATGAATGGCTCACCCTTTTCTGTCAAAACTGAAAAGGGTGCCACTACCCTGGATAAGTCGGGTCTAATACTCTGGTAGTACCATGCCAAAGTAGAAGTCCCTCCACATTCAAAGAGGTAAACCTTGAAACATATTTTCAAAGGACATCCCCCAAACTTATAAACTATTTTTTGGAACAAAAAACTCAAAACTCATGCTACCACAAGGGTTGGGCTGGCTGACTCAATTTCATCAGCTACACCCTCTTAAGAATGAGTTTATCCTATGTTGAATGGGTTTCCATTTTCACTAACCAAGGAAAATACCATTCTAACATTGTATGTTAACAACAATATTTATTACTAATATTGTAAATCTGACTATGAACTAAGGATGTCTATCCATACCCACACTAACATTGTAACGCCTCGACACTTCCACCACGAGGTCTAACCAAAACTCTTACCTCATGGGTCAGATCACACCGCCGGCGTAAGTGTGATTATCGAGTCTCCTCCAAAATGTATCTCTAGACATGTGGGTCAAGTCAAAGGGTTAACCCAAAACTCTAGGTCTTGGAAAATATTCGTGGAAGGAAGGAATGATCAGTATGCCTCAATGAATACATAGCTACTGACATGTCGTCCTACCGAAGAGGTTGAAGCTCTAGAGATATCTTAGCCACCTCCTAAAGTTAGTGAACAACCACCTGTGAGTTTTGCTCGCCTTGGTACCGGTGGAGTATTTGATGTAGAAAATCATGTAAGGAACGACGCCTAAATGTTTCTTCTACTGGTTCTGTCTGTTGTAACATTTTCCCTACAGGTAGTGATACATCTGACACACTACCAAATGGAAATACCATGGGGAACATTCCACGTACCAAAGTCTCATCACTATGAGAAACATCCTCATGGTCACTCACTCGAAATGACTAGATTTTAAGATCACCATATGCTATATCAGTGTCTCAACTAGGCAGAAAACTGTAGCCATAGCCTCCTTCCAGTCCACAAATTCCAATGAATCTATCTCACCTCGAATCATATGAGGCCTCTTCTATTGGGGCTCAGGATACATTCTCAGTCGTCGTGCATCCTCTACTGGTGGAGCTAGTGGGAACATCTACCAAATGGGTAGCGGTGCTACTGGTACACCACCCGAAGGTGCTGATGATGAAAGTGGGCATTGTAATGAGGACTCATTGCTCAATGGTCCTTCATCTCATAAAATCTTAGGAAACCTAGCTAGTTGCCTATGAATAGGCATTCTGATATGGAACAGGTGCACCACGATCATTAAATTATACTTATTGAGTAGGCTACATAGGAATTAAAAGAATAATATTTCAAAAAAACATGCAATCAATGTTTTCGTGCACTGATTCGGAAATCAGGATTCAGGGACATGATGTATGGATACATCGGTCACCAAACCAACAATAGACTCCCTTAACATAAAACCACAATCATAAAACATAACACTACTGCTTAACATAGAAACGATCAGAGTCCTAGTAATTTTTTAGATCTGAACTCCTCGGATACCACTTTTTCACGACCCATCCCTTTTGGTTCGTTTCCTAAATACCCCAACCCTGCATACCATAGCCCATGGGCTGTTGACTAGGACCGAAAGGCATAATCCATAAAACAGCAAGGAATTTCGTTTATTCCTGTACAAACTCACTGTCCAAGAACACAACAAGAAGCAATTCTAAAGTAAACTGCTATAGTAAATAGATGCTGAATGTAAAAGAGGTCATAATAGAAGCCAAACTATAAAGGTACAAGTACAATTGAAAATAAAATAAAACTAAATAAAAATGGAAAACAACTACTATTTCTTCCTCTGATATTAATACATGAAGGTTTAGTACATATCACCTCCTCAGCACGCCACGTCTTTATGTCTCCTACCCATCAGGTCATGTCGAATGGTCCACCTCTGTGCACCATCTAGTCCTATCTCTCTCAACTTCAATCAATGTTGTACGTCATCTACAGAATACATAACAAGGTTCGGGAGATGCCCATGATGGGGTGTGTATATAGATACTAAGTAGGGACCCAGTGACCTCGTAGGTCTCCTAATGTTTCACCAAAGAAAAACCATAGAGATTGACATGATCTCCACATAGATTTATGCCCATACAAACACCTATGTTATAATTATATACACATCTCATACATGAGGGAAGAAAACAACGACAATAACACCATGAAGGTAACACCACAAATGTAAAAGTACAACATATGTAACACCATGATGGTTACACCATGAAGATAAAATTACCACACTGGTATCACCACGATGATAGTACAAAAAAGGTAGAATTACCATACAGGTATCACCACAAAGAAAGTACAATGTACAGAAAAGTACTACATAGGTATCACCATGAAGATAATAACACAAAGGTAAAAGTATAACAAATGTAGAACCACAAATATAGTACCAAAAAGGTAAAAGTACTACACAAGTATCCCAAAAATGATAGTACCATGATGTTAAATGTACCACACAGGTATCGCCATGAAGATATTAACACGAAAGTAAAAGTACCATACATGTTTCACCACGAAGATAATACCTTGAGGTAAACGTCTTAGTTCAACCACAATCTCAACTCAAACTATTTATTCATTGATGTATAGAATTACACATGATTATTCACAAAGCATTATCATCTTATTCTGTAAAGAGGCACCACTACATACCATGGAAAGAATGACCAACACATGATCGTAGGTACTAACCCCTACAATAACCCACACATGATCCGACCCACCCTGAATCTATTAGTCGTAACCTCATCCGACCCCTACAGGATTTGAACCACATAGGATCTGTATCTGCTAACCCACAGAGGAACGTTGAGTGCCTAACCAAACACGATTTGACCAACACATGATCAGAATGGGATGACTGTCATAGGATAGCTGAGCGGTGACCCACACAGGATCTATCCCAGAGAGGATCGGTATGCGCTAACCCTCAAAGGATTTCTGAGCATTGAACCCCATAAGATCGATAGGTACTAACCCCCTCAATGACCCACATAGTATTCGACATTCCCAGAGTCGATAGGTACTAAAATCCATATGATCCATATATAACCTTTGTCTCACTGCTAGCCACAGGATTCCTCGCACCCAGTGCGCTCGAGTTTCGTAGAATCTATCCCTTGATATATCGTTCATTCCTCGACAGACACTAAGATCCAAAAATTAGTAACCCAATGGTTATTCACGTCATAAAGCACCCATCACAATAGACGTCACGTCAATTAGACACACGATCTGTACGTTATTAGCATTTATTCTCTGAGTGTCCATTTGGAATTGGGGTTGGATCCAACACGTCTGTGATATTATTTTATCCAAACCTAATGAGGATTATACAAAAAGTATAGTCTCAATCCAAGGATTCCATTTCCACATACGGTTCATCAAATGGACTCCTGATTCTCAAGATATGGCCTCAGAGACGTTTCTGGGTCTAGATAGGCCCAGGTCTGGTCATATACGATCATACCGACCAAGCGCAACCCGGCCTAGGCCAACTATACCCAGTTCGGATTGCCCAGTTGGCCTAGGTCACTGCTGGACTAGCCTTCGTGGCCATTGTATGGCTAGGCCCATGAAGGGTGCAGCCCGGTCCAGCCCGCTGGTTGCGGCCCGTTGGGCATGAACAGCTGGAGCTGCCTGCTTGGTGGCCCGCATTGTTGGGTGCAGTCGGGTGGCCCATCATGGCAGGGTCTGCCCAAGCCGCATCCCGGGGTGTATGTGCCCCCCGATATTCCGAACGTCCTGATGGACATTTGGTCGCACAACAGTCAAGCGGGACTGCCAGATTAGTGCCGCTCAGCAGCACGTGGCCGGCCTAAACGGTTGGAAAGTTCTCTTCCCAACATCATAGACGCCCACTGCTATCCCCCCTACGGCCGTCCAGCTTCCAGCCTCCCTTGGCCTTCATCACGGCCTCCTACTCCGGTGGCGGGGATGCGCGCTATCGCTTCGCCTCATAGTTGTCCCGCATGGCGGCCCCAACCCAACTCCGCCGTGGCCGGCGGTCCTCATCCTCCCGTTCATCTAGCTGCGCAGATGAGTGCCGCCCAACCAACACATGGCTGGCCTGTTTGCCGGCTTCCCTTTACTTCCGTGAGCCAAGGTGGCTTCATTCCTAGCACGAAAATTCTGTCATTTGCATATTCATGATTATCAGGTCGAGGGTTCCATGTCCATATGTCACGCATAGAAAAACATCATGTTTTCCAGCGTCATTAAATAATTTTCATCGAAGAATGAACATGGAATGCTTGAAAATAACAAGATAAGAGGCATGGTATTTATACGGGATGATGGCCATGTTATTTTGGAAACCATCGTTGTAAATCAAGAATATTAATAATTATAAAATAAAATATAATTAAAACTCCTACCATGATGTTTGTTCGAGGATTCATGATTATGGAGATGATGTCGATGATGGGGTGCCAACATTCGTCGCTCCCATAACTCGCTTCCGAACCACCCTCCAACATCAACATTCTTAATCTAAAGAGTAGTTAATTGTTAGAGTTGTTCTTCATTTGGATGATGTTTCTCAAAAGTCTCTCCTTGTCCAATATTTTTTTCCACGAGAGACGAGTTGGAATATTAATATGATAATAATTAACTCAATTAATGTTCTCATATTAATTATGTTAAGGATGGCACATTTAGTTGTGAGGATTAAAAATACAAACTCACATTTAAGTGGGAGTTCTTGGGTTGGGTAGTCCCCACCACTAAATTTAAATGGGTGGTTTCAAGCTAGGGTGGTCCCCACACATAAATTCAAAAAATAGGTTTCACCGAGAAAAATTAAATGTTGTTATCATATTTTATTTTAATTATTTTAACCCTCCCACCAAAATACTGAACACTGTCATCCACCCATGACATTCTATTGTCAAGATGAGGGTCCCCATAAGTGAATATTGGTGTAGTGATTTCAACACTGTCCTCATATTTCAATTCTTTCACCAGTTCCAATGTTACAAAATGTCGTTCACATGTTTATGGAACGTACCTGAAAAAAAGTTCGGAAAATTATTAAGAGTCACCCACAACCCGCACTTCTCGAGGTTATTATTTTCCAAAGTGAAAAACACAACAAAGAACCAAAATACATTCTTATATTTCCAATCCAAGTAGCTGTTTTAGAGTTATGTATTTTATAATAAAATAATTTCCACTTAATTAGTTTATTTATGGCAAAAAACTATCATTAACTGGTTGCCCGTGCCGACCAATGATAGATTCTTCCTAATGAAAGAATACCCTTACGAGTTCAGTGGTGGTATCAGATTTATAATCTGATTTACCATTTGTGAGTTATAAGAATTTGAAAAATAAAATGACTTTATTTATTTATTTTATTTACTATTATTCCATTATAGGATTTTCACATAGGATGCCTGTGCCGACTAAACATAAGTCACACATAAGGTAAACCCACCATATTGAGGTCAACAATGCCTTTAGATTACTGTTACGAGCAATCATTTATGATTTATTCTATATTTTTATGAAAACTGGTTACGCCCCCATAATTAAACCTTAACAAATCATCGACGGATCATTTCATGCACTCCGGGCCTCAGAATCCTACACCGTCAGATTTCACATTCTCGAATTAATTTCATCTAATTAAAAACAATATATGTAATTTCTTGGACACAACAATCTATCATGTCCATATTTATATTATTTCCCTTTAATAAGTGATATATTTTTCTTGGAGTGTTATTAAATATTGTATTTGTTCACGATCTAAGTATTTCCATGATGTTCTAGTGATGTCTTTAGTAAAATCTAGGAACATATTTTAGTTTCATTTGTTATTATCCCCCAAATACAAATCATCAATATAAAAAAATTAATACCCCAGAATCATGTTATGAAATTGGTTTATGGATATTAATGTATGATGGGATCAATACCTTCCACTTGTCATGTTTATTAAAACCTTTTATTTTACAAGAGAATTATTATAGAAACTTATGAATATCATTATGGAAATATTTGTTGAGATAAAAATTAATAGTCTTAATTTGGAGAAATTAATCCATTAGGACTAGATATAAATAGAAGTCAATGTTATTTCTATTAATAATATGTCAATGTAGAAATATGTTGACAAAAATTTATAATGAAAATATTTGTTGAACTATGTAATTCAAAGTTGATGAAAAGGAATTTCCTTATACTTATCATAAGAATTGGGTTATAAGACATAGAATTAAATAAAATCTACGACCAGGTAAATTTTCCCATTTGAGATTCCGGATCTAGTATGTATTGTAGCATATGTCATGTTTCTTCTACTGATGGTCCCATAAGTTCACGTTCAATTCTATATATCTCTCTTATGTGCATACATGTTCTTTATGATGTAATAAAATTTGAATTAATACCAGTCGATAAATACTTTTAATATAAGGAATAACATGTAAATATTTTGGATTATAGATAGAATGTTCTATTGAACAATACTACTCACCTAGTTAATTTTCTCTGGAGGAAATCAAAATATGATGAATCAACATAGAAACTCGAGTTTATAATTAATTACAGATGTCATCAAGTTCTTATCTCAGAGTGATGTAATTTAATGGGATAAATTAATTTTGAGGGTGAATATTTTTACACCCTTATATATTATAATATATTTCACTGTGAATAAATTATATTTCTTTCTTAGCTTGCGTAACATGGAACACTATCTTTCAATGAAAAATTATATACAATTGACATATTATTATTAAATATAAAAATTTTCTAATTTTAATTATATTTACATGTATAAACAAGACATAAAAAATAATGAATCATATATGTTGTTGATTTGTAAAAAAATTAATTAATTTTTCAAAATTATTTATAAATAAATATAATATTTATTAGAAAATAAAGAAAATTTTTTGATAAAAAAAATATATGTTCATAAATGCAATGTGAATTTTTCTTAAAATGTAGAATTAATCAATATCAAAAACTTATCATAATAAAATTCATATATTATTTATTAAATTAGAATTTTATCACTCATATTATTTTTTTGAAGATATTGGATATGAAGAATCATAGTTTTATGGTTAAAATTCAATTACCTAAAGAATTTTTTTCTACGCATTTTGCCTACTTATTTTAAAATGATTCCATCTAGTTATAGAAGTATTATTTTTGAAAATAGATTCTATATTGGAATCATGTGGTATAATTTTTTTAAAACTAAGTTGAATTATTTTAATGAATTATGAATAATAACTATGACAATATTTATCACATCAAAATAGGGTAGAACAGATTAACCTAGGATTAAACTAAATGTTAAGTTAACCATTTTTCAGATGAATTATTATAGAATGAAGGAAAATAATTTATTATCACATTACAAGAAAAAAATATTTATATGGGGGAATTTTATCATAGGATATGAACTATGTGATAGTAAATAAAAAATAAAATAAGAATTTCCTCTCTAACATTTAAATATCTCTTATTTCTATGCATTGAGAAAGATAATGTTGTGCATGAATTGCAGAAAATATTTTCAGAAAAATAAAATTATATTCATGGTAGTAATTTATTTATAATTATTTGTTTTCATATATAATCCTTGAATTAATTCATTATACTGACACAATATTTCCTCAATTAATATAAAAAATCAAATGGTTTATTTTTTTGGAGAATAATATAATTTTAGTGCATAATATTGTTCAATTAAATTATTAGATAAATATTAAATATTATATATTTCTAAATTAATTTATTTTATTCTATATTATTCATTTTTTTAGTTTTAAAATAAATTAATACTATCAAAAATTACACCAATGAGATTTTTTGAAAATAATATTTTACTAAAATACATAATAACATAAAAATCATGATAGGGTAAATGATATATATGATATGGTTTAATGTATATTCCCAAACAATTTCTGATTCAATTTTTACCATATATCTAAAAGAAAATCTGTTTATGTTTTGAAAGGTCGTTATACTCTTTAATGATATAATTGGATAACAAAGTCCTTAAAAAATGATAATGTTTAAAACACCACTAAAACATGCCCAAATATTATTTATTGATGTGGTTCCAAACACAACATACCATATCATTGAATATCAATCAATTTTTAATCAAATCGATGAAAAAAGAATTTATTCTTTTTATAAATTCAAATATTCCCCCTCCATACACTTATAATAAGGATACCCTTTTTATGCTCAATTAAACACATTAAACCATTTATCTAAAAAAAGATGAAAAATTACCTTCCAAAATTCAATATTAATGATTAATTGGAGCTACTATTATTAAAAGACCATTATATGTGTCTATATTAAGGGATAAAAAGACGGAATAAAAAATATATATTTGAAATACAAGGCCTAATTCAATTGGTATATAATTATACAAACTCTAAATCAATGATATTATTCATAAAATAAAAAAATAAATATAAAAAATATACTAAAATATCTGTATAATTGTGGAATAACATTTATTAAATCATTATTAAATAAATTTCTAGGTGATTGTATCACAATTGCATACGTATGGATTAAAATCCCTACATAACGACCCAATTCATTTCTAATAACCATCATTCATGTATTGATATTTTCAGATATAAATATTCTATTTTAATATATATCTGTTATTTAAGTATTTTAATGTTTAAAAAAAATTATTTTTATTCTAATTAGTTTCTCAAAAGTGTTAAATAGTTTATTTCAAACACTTCTTATAATCCATGCGCTATTTATTGAATATATTTCAAAGTAATTTATCATACACAAGAAGAATACAATTCTTCAGAAATAATATATATTTTTTTTATAAGAGTTTATAATATATTTGAAGATAGTTATAATTATAACATAATTATCATATTAAACAAAATAATTATATATTGTAGAATTTTATTCTATTCAAAAGTAAACTATCACACAAAATTCCATTTCAGAATGTGTATCCTACAATATAAGAAGATTATCTAATAGATAATTAAATTTTATTCTTTATGTTCAATAAAAAAACTAAATTAAAAAAAATTTGAGAATTATTTTTCCATAAAAAAATGAAATTTTCAGATGTGTTATCATATGAGAATGAAAGTAATATTTTAATGATGATTATCACATTCTAATATTTTTTTATCATATGAAAAAGATATATCATCAACAATGTATAAGTCAAATGTATTTTTTTAAAATCATTGTAAATAATTAATTGACATCATTTCTATAGGTTGTTTATATAATGATTAATAATCCATCAATCATATACTAATGATTATATATGTAATGATGTAATATTATCTCAATAATTAAACTCATTCTTTAAAAAAAATAATGAGTTTACTAAATAATGGAATTTTTGATTTAGATAACATGTTAATTTTTTAGTAATTAAATTATATATTTAAGAACATTTCTCTATCCAACTCATTATATGTTTATTCCATATTTAGCATTGAATGACACTTCCCATTAATAATTTGTATTTTTAACTTCAATATGTATTATTAACTATAACATTTTGATTATAGAATGTTTTTATGATCATATTATAAAGATAATATATATATATTTAAGGGTTTTGGTAGATGATATTTTTTATGTGTGAGAAATTGAGATTGCATGATGTTTTATATATATGAATTATATGATATGATATGTTCATCACACAACACATTAGGATACATAATTTTATGATATTTTATTTTCTTGTTCTTACAAAGCACAAATATCCATAGAATAAATTCCATAGTAATACATAGAAGAATATCATCATCCGTGGATGTACCATAATGTACTATAAGTTCTTCTTCATAATATGTTCTATATCTCTCCACACTCATTATTTATATTTATCTCTTTATTGACTCTTCATTATAATGTATGTTAGGACCCTTGATATTTCTTCAAAATGTAGAGTGTGGTTAAAATGTCTTTGACATATCAAATTGGTAATAGCTTATTTCACTCAACTAAGAGATTTTGGTAAATGGATGATATAGTGAAAATCACCAACAATCATGGAGAATAAATTTTTGGTAGTATAGTGTTGTATTTTAATTACCTTAATGATAGTAAATATATATTTTTAATAATAAATTGTTATATGACCGTATATTAATTGTGAAAATAATTATTGATTGATCTAATGTTTGACCATATATTTGATTAAAAATAGTATACATTATTTTACGAAATTTTTAATTCATTATAAACATTGCAACACATAACCAAAAACATGCAATGATAAAACAAATACGAGTTTTTATTTTCAGTCTAAGGCTATGAAAATTATTATACATATACATGATCTAAATTATATTAACCAGGTTTTTCACTTCCAAACTATCCCTCAATTATAGAATACAATATTGGATTCGTATGAGTGTAAATATAATTCTTTGGCTATCATATATGATATTAAAAAACTAATCCTCACCATATTCAAAATCATTGATGGAGAAATTATTACTCAATTTAATAGGATACATACACTGATATTCAACAATGATGAAGAACTATTAATAAAAATATTTAAAAACACCATGATTAGATGTTTTTAAGAGTTTTACAACCTAATTGAAGTAAAATATCCCATTACATCAATAATTTCCCAAATGACATAAATTTAAAATAAAAACAACTCACTGGAACTCTTATGATTTATGCGGAAGAAATATATGATGTAGATGGAGAAGATATTTTTTTTGAAGTTTAATAACAATTCAATATTTTATAATTCTAAATATGTCCATAAGAATATGGTATTAATAATCTAAAAATCCTATAAAGAAAAAGATATATAATGAAATCAAACTAAAACGATGATGTATTACAATTTAAAAGAATATTAAAATAGTTATACAACAAAAGTAGTGGTTTTAGAAAATATTAAAATAGTTCATAAAAAATTTAGAAATTATAAATAATTAAGATTCTATGAATTGAAAAATACTCTCCACATCAAGTTATATTTCCCTAAACTACAAAAAAATAAGAAGAATGATATTTTTTTCAACATGTTTTGGTATAATAACTAGTCTAACATGTCACTAAAATCCAAAACTATTTCTAAGGAGAACTCTTGAAAATATACTTCCTTATAATTATATCATAAAGTATCTAATCAAAAGATTATCATGTTCTTTATAGAACTTGTAGTTGAGGTACACTATGATTATTATTATGAACTATTGTTTTAGTAAGAAAATGAAAATTTCTAATATTAATAATTAAATTAATATTGTACAATGATGGAAACTATGTGTGAAATTAGGAAATATTAAATTAAATCCCTCAAAAACAAAAAAAAATTAACATCTAATGATGAAGAATAATTAAACATTTTATTATTAGTTATGAAAATACAGTTTCCACCTCATCATCTATTGAAGACATTTAATGAATTTCAAATATAAAAAATGAATTTTGAGACCCTAAGGATGGTATAGGATTTATTCTAAGGGGGAATAATTTATAAATAAAATCCATTTTAAAACCCAACAAAAGATTTAAAATTGTGGTATATAATGAAAAGTTGAAAATATACACCATTATAAAAACAATTTCAAATAATGTCACATAAATATGAAAATATCAATTATTAATTTATTTTACTATGGTATAAATGGAATTTTTCAAAATTAATAATATCTAAGAATTAAAATAAAACTTAGAATAAATAAAAAATATTATTTAAAAAATATTATCCAATTTCATGTTCAATTTTCCAAAATACAATAATATTTCTGTTCCCATATTTTTATTGTTGATACTTCTGAATGCAATAGTTCCACGATACCAAATGATTATGTTTGTTTTGTAATTATAAGTATCTATACACATCAATATTATTGAAAAATGATTTATTAATAGTAGATATTTAATGAACATTAGTTTATAATTCTCCAAATTTCATTCGTTAACTAAAATTGATGGAGGCTATGGAAAATATTATGACAACACAAAATGTATGATAGTTCCTATTGAATCTGTTGGAAATACATAATCAATCATCTTTAAAAAGTAGATTTATGATGAAAGACCTTTTAATAACATGATATGTATTTTACAAATTTATGTGTACAAATATTTGAATATTTTTCTGACAATACATTCTTAGGCAGTGAATAAATGTATCATATGTATTGATAATAGTGAACAAATTATTTCTATACTCATGTTTCAAATTAATGGTGTGATTTTTTATTTATTTATTGGAATGTTGTGTAATGGAATCCTTGTTTTTGAATAAAAGGATTGGGAATTATAATGTTTACTCCCTAAGAAATTTATCCAATGAAAAATTTATTTCTATGTATCTAAAAATTAAATTGGATAAAAATATTCAATATGATTCCTATGAAATGGGAATGAAACAAGAAGTCATAATTTTTTAAATAAAATAAGGTTGATACATCTAGATCATTATATTGTATCTATATGGATATATTAAGTCCTTCTAGAATGTATATTCATTTAAAAAAAATTATAGTATATTATTTATCAATAATGATAGGGTAAATAAATTTGGGATTTAAAAGTTATGTGTGGTGTATTTTAAATAATTTCTATAAAAATATGAAAATTAAAAAAATTCCAAAATTATTTCTCATATATGTGATCATGAAGGGTAATTAGTGAATAGTGAATTTAATTCATTTTTCCAAAATAAATTTATTAACCATACACTTTTTGATACTAGGAAACAATAAAATAATTCCATAGTTGAAATAAGAATATAACATTTTAATAAATTGATAAACCATATTATTAGAATAAAACACGCTATCTAATTTTTGGTCTAAAGCTGTTAATAAAATATGTTATTTCAATAATATTGTTATAAATTTAATACTTTATTTATTAAAACCAATGTGTTAAAGGATAATAAAAGACTAAAGATATTCTAATTTAAATTTAGTTTATGTAAGGCTTATTTCTTGAAAAAAAATTGATAATATTTGTACATATGATGAAAAATTGGTTGTTGGAATATTTGATGGTAATTATACTACTTATAAATATTTAAATGTATTAAAAAATATTTATATGGCTCATAAAAAATATTTCTCTTGTTATTTTTAAGGGAAGATATCATTTTGAACACTAATTGACTCAACTAGATGTTTTATATGTTTCTATATAATATTTTAGAACATAAAATAATTTCATTGATACAAATTTTGATGAATAAGAATATTTTTGTGAACCAATTCCTTTATGGTTTGATAGTATGGAAAATGAAGGTGTGTTTTATAGAAAATAATTGAAATCCCATTTATAATCCTCAATAAAGTTTAATATAATTATTAGACAACAGAGTTATGACTAGATGAAATATTGGAATCATATTGAATTATTTGATTTTTTTAATATATTATTTTATATAAGACTATATAAGAATTTTTTTGGTGTGTTTTTCATTTTATCCATACAAGAAGAGGAAATCATGTTCAAGAGGAACATGTAATGGGAATTAATTGAAAACCATATGATTATCTTATTATTTAAAATAAATGGGTATTTAGGAAGAAAGTGGATGATCGTATTGTGGTCACTAAAAATAACAATAGTCTTGATTAAAAATTTTAATATCAATAGAATGAGTAGATTATAAAAAAATATTCCCTTGTTGTTATGTTATATGCAATTAGAATAATGTGATTATATATATCTCTTATAAGCTTTATACTATTTATATTAGATGTTAAATCATCAGTAAAAAAATAATTTTACGGGAAAATTTTTATGTTGAAAAATCTATTAATTTTTTAAAAAATCATTTTAATATTTTTTAAGATACCAATTCTCTGTATTGACATAATCATCCACCTAGTCCAAAGTATGAACAAATAATTTTTTTATTTAACAAAATGGTTTTAGTGTGCTATTGTTAGACCCAAATGTTTTATGTATATGCTATAAAAGGGTAGTTTTTTGGGTAAAAATATGTTGACTGTTGTTTTAAAGGAAAAAAATTAATTATTATGTAATTATTTCTATGAATATATAAAAATTAATTTTAATTGATAATGATTTATGAGTTAATCTATTTAATTGTAATTTATATATCTCAAAATTATTTTCATATTGTTTTAATCCAAATAAAATAAAAAAAATATTTACACACAATGTTTGGAATTGAAATTTTTTATCCTTATTCAATTGAAAAGAGTTTCAATATTATTCATAGCATGGATGAGGTTGGAAATCAAGTTAAGAACAATTTATATATAGTAATCCTTTGAATATTTCATTTTCATCGTACATGTAGTCGAAAATTTATTTATTATTTATGTTTTATGCTAGATTTAAATCGATTAAAAAATAATATAAATCCAATGATGCAACAATGAATTTAATGGTATTTATATTGAATGGTTTCCCTTCATCTAAATTTTCAAAAAACTAATGATCATAATTTAACATAATATTCTTATGCTGAATTTGGTTGGTTGAGATTATATAATAAGACAACACAAATTCATATCAATTTTTAGGTAGGACATTATTATAAAAGTATAGTATTAAACAACAAACAATATAATTATAAATTAATGAAGTTATTTTATCGAAAATATATGATTTTGTGCATGTGTTATATAGATAAAACACTACATAAGGGATTTTTTATTCAATTTACATCATATTCCAATCAAATGTGATAACACAAATTCAATATAATTTACAATAAATGAAACAATACTTTATATAACAATGAAAATTCATCTAACAATATAACTTATATGGTGATCATAAAATTGAGAAATATATTTAGAATGTGAATTTAATGAGAGTATTTTTTGTAATTCATATAAAACAATATCATTCGGATAGACAATATTTTATCAAATATGAATTATTTTTATTTAATTTAACTGAATTCGACTTTAATAATTTAATAATACATTATGACTAAATTAATATTTAATAAATATTTATTTAATTTATTCAATTATAATATTTTCACCACAATTATTTTTACTAGTAACATCCTAATACAACATGTATGATGGTTTTTCATGATTTACCTATATATCACAAGATGAAACACATTTGTTATCAAAAAAATAGAACAAAATTATTATTACATGAGAACCCTTTATAATCCTCTTAATCAACAAATCCCTATATCTCAACACTCTAAAAAGAAAAATTTCATTACGTTAAACTTTCTTCAACATTGGATAAAAATGACAGGATATAAATTTCTATTTCTTATATATCATTGTGCTAAGTTCCCATAAAAAAAATCTAGTGTTATTGATATTTATTTTAGATGTTTTATGGAACAAAAATGATACTTAACAAAGCTATAAACCATTTTTAATGGGTGTTTCTGTTTAATGAAATATAAACATATGTCTTCAATGAAAATGTTGTTATAGTGTTTTATGGAAATTTTGAGTTTAATTTTTTTAATGATAAGGATGCTATAATTTCCACGACCTGCCTCCCAGGGCCCTAAACCTTGTCATCTGACCCCATGGGTCTCCTGTAATACCATGGTTTCCTTCCAAGAACACCATATACTATTACTCAATAGGGTCTCTTATTATACTAATTACTGTCTCCATAGGCCCACACATGTTATTTCAGTATGTTTTGTCCTCACTCACACGATCCCTAGGAAACATCCAAGAAGCTCACCCATCCTGATTACTACTCCAGGCCAAGCAAGCTTAACTATGTAGTTCTAATCAGGTTGGCTTTAGAAAAGAAAGGTGCACCTTTATGTCATAGGTAACAACATTTAGACTTTTATATAACACATTTCTAGGTTTTTTAAATTATCCACCCCTTTAAAGCACAACACCCTTGTTATGGACTCCAATCCTGAAACCTAGGAAGTGCCTAAGGACTTCCAGCTGGGTATTGGATCTAATACAACTTTGTAACATCCCGGATCTGGAAGCCACACTATAGGTGCACCGAAACCAACTGATCAATGAGCTCAAGCGCATTTCCCCAAATTCCAGAGGCTGTCGACTAGAAGTGAGGGACCGGGTCTGATAGTAGGGAAACTATGACCTCATATGACAAAGTGTAGTGCAGTGGAAAAGAAAGAAAACATACGACAACGGAAGCAATAAACAATATACAACTGAAATGGACAACCAAAGTAAAAGGGAACGAGCAGTAATATTTATAATTTTAAAGCATTTCACTAATCTATGAAAGCATCCAGAACATGATATTCTACAATAAAATACAATACAAATCAATGTACAATGTACAACCAATAAATACAATGAAGAGTAAATAGAACGCAACTTCATCGTAAGCCAAGACTAGGACCCATGATCTCCTACTAATATTCTTCAATGAAGTACCTATATAGGGACCATTTCACCTATCTACACCTGCAGAAATATACTCTGTTTGGGCCGAAGTCCGGACCCAAACATGGTGTGAGAAATAAATCCCACTAGGCACCCACCAAAGGACCGTTCCCAACTATCAGAGAAAATGTGCAACAACAGTGTGCAAAAGTAAATGCAGTAAACTAGTAACTACTCAAAAGTAACTATCACTACCAGTTTCTTTGTAATTTTTAATTAGTTTTGTCCCCACAAATCTTGTGATTTGTCTTGGATGGTTCATCATAGAAAATAACCACAATGAATATTCTAAATAGTCGTGTCCTCAGTCATACTATCCTTACCCTCAGGTAACAGAATCAAATAACCATAGGTTATTACCCTCAGGCATACAAGATATTGCCATTAGGCACTGAAACTACGGCCATTAGGCATAAAAAAAGTTAACCTCAGGCCTACCAACAACTGCCCTCAGGCTAATATAACGCTGCACTAAGGCTATGTGAAACACTACACTAAGGCTAATAGAACCCTCCTCACAGGCTATGTAAAAAAATTCCCTCAGGCTAACCAACCACTGCCCTCAGGCTTAGTAAAACACTAACCTCAGGATAATAGAACCGAGAAGATCCCAATGCATAAACAACAATTTAAATACACTTTTTCTCGTGAAATTTAAATGAACAGTTAAATCATGGCATAACATCAGTTATCCTAGCCAAATGGCTAAACAGAGGAATGCACCCCCGGGGTGGTCCTCGATCCAAGCAGTAAACCCAAACTGTAGTTTAAAAATATCATTATATTATCTAAGCAATTATAGATAACATTTCATAAAATTCCCCATCCATATGACCCCCCAACCATGGGTGTGTAGCACAATAGTACACAATTTGAACACAATAGTTGAATAAAACATTAGACCACCTACCTCGATCATCTCTAATTAGTTTATGTGAATGATGCCTCCTAAATCATCCATGAATGATGTAGATATGTACCATCCCAATTTGATATAAGGAGGAGAAATCATATTCATAGTGCACGAATGGGTGATCCTCCAAGGTTCAGTCATCCCCCTGAGCTCCAAACAATGGTTCTTCCTGTTGCCTCAAATGAGGAGGCTAATACACGTTTTAAGAAAAAAAAACTACACATCGTCTACTCTAAAGTACATGGCATGCATTTTTCATTTTTTAAACAATTTCCCTGGAAGATTTTTCCACCACAACATTATTCATCAGTCGACATGAGTACACGGTGTGTATTCTCAATTACACGGCATGTACCGTTAGTCCCCTGGCGATTTCCAAATCCTCCTTACTGTTCACCTCCCAATAGATAACACATTGTGTAAATAAAAAGTACATGGCCTGTAGTGAGTTTTTAGACCATTTATTGTTGATAGGAATACACACCATGTGTACTCATTCCACACGTCCAAAGTACACGTCGTGTGGAAAAGGACACGCGTGTACTCACAAAATTGGGGGTTTTCCCCTTTTTCATTATTTTCTAAAAAACACTAAAGCAAAAGGGTAAAGAAGAAACATGTACCTAAAATATAATAACCAGGATCGTACAATAATAGTAACTATAAAAAAATGAATATAAGATATCATCTAAAATGTTATATTATGTGTCTGGATTCCCTAAAAAATTATTATGAATTTAAAAGCATTTTAGAAACATTTGATTATATGATTCCACTATAAATAATTAAATATTTATTTCGAATAGCTGATATAGAGAATAATACCATGAAATACCATGAAACAAAAAGAAATGTTTTTATATTGTTCATTATATAACATATTTCCTAGCTTAATAATGTTTTCAAGAAAATATTTTATCATGATGTTATGTTATATTATCAACTTTTGATATAAAATATTGTACAATTGGTCTGATACATGTTTATGTTTATATTACATATTCAAAATTGATCAGTACATTTTTATCCCTTTGAATGTCTATGAACCCTGATTTTTGGTAAATATTTTGTTCATTTGGAAGATGCCACTACTCATCATTTTCATGGTTTACAAATGTTATATTCATGTGTATTAAAGTGTGGTGGATTATATGAGAGTACTTGTGATAATATATTGTTTCTTGTTTGTTCAAACGATGATGTCGAAGTAGACCATATTGTTTTTAGGGGATGTATTCTTATAGTGTGGATATTAACAAAATTATTTCCCTTGTTACAAAAAATTATTTATATCCTGAGAGGAACCTATTGAAATTATATATATGGGGGATCTTATAGAAAAATTAACACTTTCTGAAAAAATTAGAGTAATTTGAGTTCTTATTTTGATGAAACTTTACCTCAATAAGGGATCATTATGGAAGTATATTGAGATACTCATTATTTTGTTTATAATCTAACTCGTGTAACTATTCAACATGTAAATTTTCATGATTCCTATACATGAGAAAATTTTCCCTCTAGCATTGTGAAATATAATAGTTTTATAATTTTGAATATTATTGGCCAGGAAAATAAATATTTTTATGATATATATGAATTCAATATACTCATTGTGAGAAGGATATTATGGTTAGAATCTATAAATTCATATATAATTGATGATGTACCATATGTTCATGAAAATGAAAAATTATTGAATATAATTTTAATGAAATGAACCCTGATGTATATTCACACAGCTGCTCACCCAATAAAATTTATTAAATTTATTCAATTGAATGATATCATATTGAATAAACATTTAGAGTGAGATATTATGAGGAATGAGGTGAATATATAGAATGATCATTTGATTATGTCCATAACATAATTAAGGAATCATAGTGCAAAAAATGATTCTATAAATGATTTTGATGAGTTGAATGTTTTCATGAGGTTAATAATTGTGAATTATTCAAAATACTCATCTATAGAATTAAAAGTGTAATGATACATAGATTAGGGTACATTAAAATCAGTATAAAAAATATGTATTAGATAATAGAGTCATTTAATGATAGATTATAATCTATACAGTGCAATCTTTTCTGAAAAGGCACAATGAATGATCATTTGAGGGATTTTTTTATGTACAAATTTTGAAATGTTCATTCATAAATGGTATTAGTGATAGCCTTTCATTTCTTTATTTTATGTTATTTGAATTATTATTTATAGAAAAATTATGGGACTATTGGAGATTAAGGTTCTAGTAATGAGTTTGGTGGATTATAAGGACCCTACCTTAAACATTACATAATATTGAATTATGTCAAGAAGTCAAATTGAGTATCATTTTAGGTTTAGATATTTATAGAACTAGGACACAACTACTACATAACAACTCAAATGTTACACGTAGACACAACTACTAAGTATCCATCATTCATAAAATAAAAACTCTGAAAAAGGAACTTGTCTAGATCCATGTTTTAGACAACATGACTTTTCCACTATCCCATCTTTAACATTATTCATATTTAAGTCATGTGGAAACAATTTCAAAAACATGGTATGAGCATAAAAAGCTCAGTAAGGGTTATATAATAAGTAAGGAAAAAATTATTCCATCAATAAATACAAATCAATGAAACCAAAATTTTCAATCACAACACAGCTTACAAAATCATAAGATATATGAATAACACATAGAAATCATATATCCTAAATGTAAATTGTGGAATCTATATCATACATAAATTGTACCTATCACAACAATATAGGGAGTTATATTTTTAATACCCATTAAAGTATATTCCCTAAATCATATAGGAAAAACATTCACGATTACCTCCATTACATTACCAAATGCATTGGAGAGCAATCATAGGCTCACCCTCCTATATTTAACATGAAACCACCTAAATAACCATAAAAAATTCATAAACCATAACACAATCATAAAGGAAAGATAAATTTTCCATATTCCAATCTCAATATATAATGTCAACATGTTGAAATAAACAATGCATTATCCAATCATATTCAAAACTATTTAAAACATTTAATAAATAGTTTTTTGAATAAAAGTGTCTCATACCACATTGAAGCTTTAAAATGAATTATGAATTGAAAAAAATAATTTCCACATAAATAAATACAAAAAACCATATTGAAAAGATGTAAATTAATGAGGAATAATTACAATAATAAATTTCTAAAAAATTTAAAATGATATTTTAGTTAAAAAGTTTTTAACAGAATAAGACACTTTTGAATACAAATAAATGAGGAATAAAATTTTTTCAGAACATTATAATATAATGAGAATAATGGGATTCATGATATAGTATTACTACATAGAATATATACACCACATAAGAGTGAATTGCAGCATAAACACAATGAGGTCACAATGGAATGTAAATTGAGAATAAATCCCTTATAAAATGATATCGTTAAATTAAAGATAAATAAATTAATAATAATTTTTTAAAATAATTAATACAAAAAATATAAGTGGATATTAAGTGTCAAACAATCAGAGGTTATTCACACATATTAATAGCACGACTTAATCGTTATGTAGAACATTATCCCAGTTAATTGATATTGGGTGAAAATGTTCCCTTCATGAAATTTGACAGCCTTACAGTGTCACTTTAAAATAAAAAAAATGAATTGATGAGAGAGAAAAGGGCATATCATCACATGGAAATGAAATTTATATCCATAATTATATAGAATAATTTATCCCCATATATGAATTATAAAATTAAAAGACATAACAAAAATAGGTCTTTTAAAATGGGGAGGGTAAAATGTTCCCTTGCCGTTTTGTAATCTTACAAAACATATACCCCATGAAAGATGTAGCATACAACGAGGACGTAAATAAAAATAAATTTATGTACATTAAAAAATTAATTACATCATTGTTAGTACATAAACCACACAAAAGTAAATAGTCGAAAAAATAGCATGAATCTCACGGGAATAAAAAGTTAGATGGAAACCCCTTACCACGTTGTAATCAATCGAGTCGTATGACCCAAAGATAATAACCACCAAATGAATCATAAAATACCATAAATATAAATATATTAATCATAATTTATATCAAATTTAAGTACCCAATACACCATATGATATAAATAAGTCTGGAACAATGGAAATCTCACGAAATTGAATGTGAGACAAGAAATCCCTTACATCGTGTTCAACTTGACATGTTTGATCCTTTATCCAACTAAATAATATAATTATGTAAATTTTGACATAATTAATAACCATTTTGAAGTTTTTTATTGCTTTTATTACACAAATTACATTTCTATGACTGTTAGAGAATTATTTTAGTTCATATTAGACATTTTTTTAATAATCGTAACTGGAGGAAAAAACAAACATGTTATAATTACAAGTAGTTCATGTTGTCAATAGTCCATTATCTCCTGAAATATATTCATGATTTAGATATCATATATATCATATATATATATAGTATATGTATGTATATATAATATTACAAAACATTTTGATATAATGAATGAAATGAATCGTTCATGAAGATGAAAATTCGTACAAACGCATGAACGCTACGTTCATTTCTATTAAATATTAAATGGAATGAAAACATAAGGATACATAGGTATAATATAATTATTGAATAATATAATATGATATATATGTTTCTTAATTTCATTAAATCCATTTTTTATACATTCCATGTATGTCATGAACGAATCATATCACCTTTATAGGGTGGTAGTTTTCACTTCCTCCAATGAAATTATCATGTTTATAAATATTGGAAATCTTAAAGCTATGTTTGTAAAATAAAAAATAACAGAAGAATAGAGAAAACATAAACATAAAATATATCATATATAAATACAGTTCCATAAAATGGCCACTATAAGAGGTGGTAGGATATAATTGAATAGTCAGCGTTTCATGAGGCATCAATTTGCCATCCACAGAAACAATATGTTCATTATCCATTAGATGAAGTTTTGAGTAAGTGTTTTTCTAATCCTTATCATATCAACATCATATTATATTTAGGATACTAGTGTTTTTTTAAAATAAAGTAAAATAAATAGTTTAGGGGGTTGAAGAAGTAAAATAAAAAAAAAGAACATAAGAGAAGACATTGCCTTTAAATCGGGTAACTCTCTATGGTTAGACAAAAAGGGTTTCTTGAAAGTCCTTCTTCCTAAGGTATGACATATAGGAGGATGATAAGGACGTGGGGATCTTATTTTGTCATTGGATGGATGGTCCACGGGGAATTAGAGGTGTTCGGAATTGGTGATAATTGGTGTCCTTTTATATGGGGGAGGGGCTCTTTTGGAAAGTGTGAAAATATTATTTTAATATATAATGAATTTCGATTTCTAAATTTCCAAAACAAATGAAATTCAAAGATAAGATGACTCTTGGTCGAAATAAAACCATTAAATACTAATTGTATAGGTTTTGGATATTATTTTATTCTTTACAATATTATTTATTTAAATCATTTAATAATGAGGTAAACACTGCATCATTATAGTGTCATAAATAATATAAATTATATGTCATCTAAAAATTATTAAAAATTACCACGATGTAATAAATCATATTATATTTCCAAATAACATTTATAGTTGAAAATATTAAATATATATCCCAATGTAAAAATTGATTTTCTTGAATGTATTTTTTTCTGTCATTTTTTTCATTCCATTAAAATAATAAATATAATGTGCCATTATCAATCTTAAGTTGCTCCATGGGGCCCCAAAATCGACCCAATGAAACCCATGGTCGTAAATTTATTATCCCATTGGATTAGGACACTTTTTAGGGTAATTTTATTTTACTATAGTAATATTTGATCACCATTATTTTCCTGATATACATTTTAACAATGGTAAAAGAAGTATTTATTCAAATAAATATTTATAATGTCTAAAAATAAAATTTAACTATTTAAATTTTTTTTACCTCTTGATTAAAAATAGGGAATCCATTTTTTTTAATTTAAAATCAAACAAGTGGAAATAATTAAATTTAAATTAAATCTTACTGTCAAAACAAAATACTAGATTTTAATAAATAATAACTATCAAAAGATTGAAATTTATTTATGTCTAATTTCAAAGATAAATTAATTTCACGGACCAAAACTGGAATAAATGGTAATAATATATTCTAATTAAACATTAAAACCAAATAAAGTGATAATATATAAATAAAAATATATTATATTAAAATGAAGTTCTGATTTAAAATACAATATTTTTCACTATCCATTAAAAATGAACTTTATCAGGAAAATACCAAAAATTTAGCCAATGAAAATTTTGATGTCCATATTATAAATAAGAATTTTAAATTTTCAAATAGAAAATATAAAAGGGAACAAAACTAGATATAACAAATGTTTTCATTTAAAACATATGAAATTGACCTTTTAATGAATATTAGATTATTTGTGAATAGAATTGTAATCATTCAGATTTTAAGCCTCTATCATTTATTAGATTACTGTAAAAACATTTAACAAACATGTATAATAATATAGAACTTATTTCTATTCATTCCCACCAATAAATCAGTTATGGATTAACTGCCATTTAAAATAAAAATATATTACTATTTTTCTCCATGACTCATCATTGTGTGAAACAAAAGACTTAGGAGAAACCCTTTGTTTCATGTCATGTAAACCCATAAATATAACACTCACTTTGAAATTAATATTTAATTAAATATATTAATATATTTGGAAATTTTATATTATTTATTTTTCTGGGATGTTACATCCTTCCACATTTTGGAAAATGTTTCCTCGCAACTTTAAAATTGGGCTTGAAAACATAATTTAATGCCCCTCATCAGAAAAATAGTAAATTAACAAATATATTTAAATGAATTAAAGATATGAACAAAGGATAACTAAGATAACCCATACATGGTTTCCATAAAAATATGTATAAGGAAGAGAATCTATGTGTCATGTTCAGATGTAGAGTGATATAAAATAAGATTAGGAGAAAGTTAAAAACAAGAAAACCACACATTTGTGATGGGTTAACCAGTCATTGTATTCTCAGTATAAAAATTAAATGGACAATGTTTTTGTTTAAAGTTTCTTTTCATAATGTTGAGAAATTAATTTATGTTTCTGAATTGAAAACATAAGGACATATACTTACATGTCATGTATACTTTGATCCTTTACTAAATTTCTACCATAGACTCTTCTTTTATCAAAATGATGAGTATTCATCTTGACTTGGACACATCAAAGGTGCTAAAATAAACTTATAGAGAATTAAATGATCCATAAAACATGAACCATATTTTTCCTCAATCTTTATAAATAATCCAAAATCAAAATTGGTTTGTACAAGTTCAAATAATCCCAAAAAGTATAATCCTTTATAAAAACAAATACAACTTTTACTCTCCGAAATCAAACAAAACGTAACCACTATTCAAGAATGACCATTCAATATTGAATTATACAAAAAAATTCTACAAAAAATAATCAAAACTAATATTGAATCCCAAAACTCAAAATGATTTTAATCACGTAGTCTTCCACATTAAATCTCAATATCACTACTAGAATTATGGGCAGTTGCAAGAGTCAGTTTTAGCTTCCACCATTTGTAGGTTACTAAAAGGGGTATTAGCAGCCGCCAAATATAGGCCACTAATAATGAAAAAAAATCGATAGGATTTTTCATAACTGTTGGTTTCATGTATTAGTGGTAGTCTATTGTCAGACGCTAAAGGGTTTATTAGTGCCGGCCAAATGGCGGTCGCAAATACTGAAGTAAAAAATCAGCGGGATTTTCCCTCGTCTTCTTCCCAAAGACCTGAAACACCACCACTTCGCCACCCTCCGCTGCGCAGCCCCCTGCTGTCCCACCCGTACCACACCTACTCCTATCCTGAACACATCAGTGCATCTCCAGTGACCCTATGGTCTCCCCCCGATATCACCCCACAACAAAACTACTCCACCTAACCAACCTGACCCCCCCCCGGCCGTCGTGCATACACCATGGAATGTGAGCCAAGATGGTGGACACCATCCTTGTTTCATAATGCATCACAACACGAAAACTAAAATTTTTAGGGTTTATCTTTAGAGGCACCCATTTGGCAGTCGCGAAATGCTTTACCGACAAGCCAAAAACATCTGTCGTTTGGGAGTTGTTAGGCATACACTAAATAGATTTAGCTTCCTCTATTTGGTGGCCGCTAAGGTACATATTTCTAGAAGTGTATTTATCTCCCAAATCATCGACTACTCTTAAAGTCTCATACTGAAGTGTAATGAACCTAATCACATATTCTCTATGTTATGTTAATCATTTCCATAAATAACACAAATCACCAATTTACATAATAAAAACATAGATTCATCCAAATAAAATTCAACCATTACTCATCAAATGAATAAATAATTATTCATGGATAACATTTTCCTAGATCAACCATTATAGTTACACATACTTTAAAAATTCTTCCAATGAAATCCAATCATCAAAAAGAGACATAATACTTTTATGAATTTCAACTTCTTAATATCAACCTTAACTCATGAATCCCTTATATGTTGACACCTTACTCGTGTAACATTATTCATGATCCATTATCCATTCTATGCAATCATATTCAAAAATACTTCATTCTACAATCAAAATCACGAATCAAAACATAAGATTAAATAATATCAAAACATATGTTAAGATATAATCCATAACATTCATTTGTCATTGTCAGTTTCCACATCCTCAATTTAAATGTAATTAGGTATTAGTAAACATATATTTCTATTATCCTGGTAATACCATTCCTGAATCTTCTTATTTTGACATATGTTTTTATAATGACCATAAATACCACATTTAAAACATTCAATCGATCCCTCAAAATGGACTTAATTCCCATACCTAGATTCAACCGGATGATTATTTTTTCTATGCAAGGTTTTTTTGTTTATGTCCTTAATTAAAACATTTATAGCATCATATTTTCCCTTTGAAGCATCTTACATGGCGTTTCTTACCACATCCATGACACATATGTTTTTAACACACTTACATTTATGATTAATTACCTGATATTCTATACAGATTTGATTCTCGCATATATGTTTCCTTATAAAAATCCTCATGGTTGAGGTGGTTAATCAAGACTCATGATATTTGGTATAAAATAACCATTAGAGTTATCAGTAGAGCCCCCATTTAATTCAGTTTCTCATTCGGAAAACCGTCATAGTTTTCTTCACATCAAATATTACCTTGTAGCATGATTGATCCAACCATTTACTAAAACCAAAAAAAGTTAGTGTGATTATATCAGTAAAACCATCATAAAATATCTTATGAGGATGGTAAATAATAATTTATACTTATTCATGATATCATAACCTCATTCACATTATCTAAAATAACTGTGACTCTTTCTAAAATCCTAACAATTATAGTAATTTCACTTATGCGTAAAGAACACCATAACCTCAAAATTTATCTAAACTGACCTCTGATACAAACTATAAGGATCCAACCATAAACTTTACATAATTGTGAATTATGTCATCAATTAACATTGAGGATCTATTGAGGTTTAGTGTTTTAGAGAATAAGTCAATAAATACTATATAACAACATGAATATTACCTGTAGACACTACTACTCAGTACAAATTTTTCATAAAATAAAAACTCTTAAAAAGAAACATTCCTAGTTCCATGTTTTAGACAACAAGACTTTTCCTTGATCCCATCATTGACCTTGATCACCTTTAATTCATGTGGAAGTAATTTCAAAAACATGGTATGAGAATAAAAAGCTTAGTAAGGGTTTTAAAATTAGGAAGGAAAACATTAGTCCATCAATAAATTAAAATCAATGAAACCATACTTTTCAATCATAACATACCTTACAAAATCATAAATTTTTTGAATAACACATAGAAATTATTATTCATAAAGGTGACTAGTTGTATCCATATCATTCTTACATCATAGCTATCATAGATGCATATGGAATTACATTTTGAATACCTATCACAATATATTCCTTAAATATCATTACTGAAACATTCACGTTTACCTCTGTCATGTTGCTCAATGCATTGGTGAGCTATCATGGGCTCACCCACCATTGGATTATCACAGAACAACCCATATAGCTAAAAAATTCCCAATAACCATAACATATTCATAACACAAAACACAATAATTATGAAAAGATAACATTTCCACATTCAATTCTCAATATATCAAATCAAGATATTGAAAAAAAATGCTTTATCAAATCATTTTCAAAACCACATAAAACATTTAATAAATCCATTTTTGAATCAATTTGTACAATACCAATTTGAAGCCTTTAAATGAATTTTCATTTGAAAATGTTAAAGTCCATATAAATAAATCTAAAAAAACATTTTGAAAACATGGAAATTAATGAGAAATATTTTGAAGAATAAATATTTTAAACATTTAAAATAATATGTAAATTAAGATTTTTTAACTAAATGAGAGACATTTGAATACAAATATTTGAGGAATAAAAATTTTATATGAACATTATAATATCATGAGAATAAAGGTATTCATGATATAATATGCCAAATGACCATATATATAGCACATAATATTGAATTTGTGAATAACAACAATTAATCCATAATGGAATGTAAATTGGGACAAAATCCCTTATAAAAACTATAACCTTAGATTAAGGAAGGGTTAATTACAAAAAAAATGTGTGACATATAAAAATACACTCAATATAAGTGGATATTATGTGTGATACAATCATATATTTTTCACTCATATTCATAGCACGAATTAATCACGAAGTATAAGTTTAACCCAATGAATTTAAATTGGGTGAAGATGTTCCCTTATGGAAATTTTACCACCTAACGGTGTCAACATAAAATTCATAAAATGAATTGATGAGAGATAAAAGGGTATCCAATCACATGGAAATAAAATGTAAATCAATAATGATATATAATTACATATCCCAACTTAATAATTTGCAAATTAAAATTCATAACATATTGAAATATTTTAAAAAGAGGTGGGTGGAAGGTTCCCATAACGATTTGTTAATTTGGAAATATGCACCCCAAGAAAGACAGATCATAAAGTGAAGATGTAAATAAACTTAAATTTATTTATATTACACAATTAATGCAATCATGGGCAGTAAATAAACTACACAAAAGCTAATGGGGGAAATATAACATGAATCTCATCGGAATAAAAATTTAGATTAATGCCCCTTACCACATTTTAATCAATCGAGTATTGTGATAAAAAGTTAATAACCACCAAATGAATCAACACATACAATGAATATAAAGAGAATTAGTGTAATATAGATCAAATGGTCATACAAAATACACCACATTCAATAAATAAGTGGTGAACAATTGAGATTTCATGAAATTGAATGTGATATGAGAAATCCCTTAACTCATGTCAGACATGACTCAATTGTTCCATTTTCTTCCTGAATAATAAACATATGTTAATTTATACTAAATTAAGATCCCCTTTAATTTTTATTTTTCCTTTTATCTCACTTATTACCTTGCTATATCAATTAGTTTATAATTTAAGTTAATATTAGACATCATGTGGATGTTCGGAACTTGAGTAAAAAAGAACTTTTTATAATTCTAAATTGTTCTTGTGTTCAAAATTCCATTATCTCTGGAATGACATTCATGATTTACATATCATATATATCCTATATATCCATTATATGTATGTATTTATATTATTACATAAAATTTAGAGATCTGAAATTAAATGCACGATTCATGGAAACAATAAGTCATACGTACACATAAAAACTATTTTCATTTCAATTTTATATTTAATGGAGTGAAAACATAATGTTACATAAGTATATTTTAATTACAGTTTAATATCATATGGTATATATGTTACTTAATTTCATTAATGACATCCTTTTTATGTTTCATGTATGTCATGAATGAATCATATCACAATGAGGGGGTGATAGTATGCACATCTCTAAATGAAATTATCATTATAACACTTATTGGAACACATAATGGTATGTTTGTAAAAAATCAGAAAAATATGGAAAACATAAACATAATATATGTCTTATATAAATACATAATCATCATAATGTCCAACATTAGAGGTGGTAATAGATAATTGAACAATCATCGTTTCATGAGGCATTAGTTTTCCATCCATAGAAACACTATGTTCATTATAAATAAGATATATGTGTGTGTAAGTGTAGTTCAAATCCATCTCATAACAAGAAACTAGTGTATTTTTTATTTTTTTGTTTTTATTAAAGAAAGGAATACAATGTGTTTTGGGGGTTGGAAAAGTAATATAATACAAAAAAACATAAGGAAAGATGGTACCTTTAAATTGGGTAAATCCTTATGGTTGGAATCAAATGGTTTCATGAAGTTCCTTCAACCTAAAGTAAGGCTTCTAGGATGGGGAGAGAGACGTGAGGATATTATTTTGGCATAGGTTGGACGAGCCAAGGGGCTTTACAGTTTTTAGGAATGAGTTATAAGTGGTGACCTTTTATAAGGGGGGAGGGTATCTTTAAGAAATTGTCAAAATATTAATTTATTATATACTTATTTTCGGTTTCTAAAGGTCCAAACCCAATTATCCTTGAATATAATATGTCCAATAGTCATAATAAAATAATCCAAAAACAATTGGACATGTTTTTTATATTATTTTAATCATTAAAATATTATTTATTAAAATCATTTACTAACGAGGTAAACACAACATCATTATTGTGTCATAACTAGTTTAATTTATTTGATGTCTACATATTATAAAAAATTACCATGATGTAGGAAAACTTTTTATATTTCGAAATTAAATTTATAGTCGAAAAGATAACTTAAATAACCCCATGAAAAAATTTATTTACTAAAAGATATTTGTATAGGTGATTTTTGTCTTTACATTGAAATAATTAATATAATGTTTCATTATCACTCCAAGTTGGATCCATTTGGTCCCAAAATCGACCCAAATATGAACATGGTCAGAAAATTTACTAAAAAGTATGATTATGACACATTTTAAGGTAATTTTTTATTATTATAATAAATTAATTTTACCATTATTTACCATATTTACCATTTAATCATCGTTACAAAATTAATAAAAAAAGTAAAAATTCATAATGTTACAAAAAATAAACCTATTTACACAATTTGGAACAAATAATTATAAACTTGAAATACATTTTTTTAAATTCAAAGAAATCATGCGATCGAAAATAATTTGAAATTAATTCCCGTTGTCAAAACAAAATGCATGTTTTTATGAAAAAATAACTATCAAAAGATTGACACTTATTTATGTCCAATTTCAAAAACAAATTACTTCCAATTACCAAAATTGTATTAAATTGTAAAAATATATTCTAATTAAACTTTAAAAATGAATAAAAATATAATATAACCATATAAACAAATTAGATTGAATGACAGTTTTAATTAAAATATTGAATTTTTTACTATTCATTAACAAATGAACATTATCAGATAAAACAAAAAATTAACACAATGTAAATTTTGATGACCTGATTGAAAAGAATATTTTTATATTGACCAATAGAACATATAAAAGTGACCAAAACATGATTTAAAAAGGCTTCACAAATAAAAGACGGTAAATCAACCTTTAATAGAATATCAGAGTATTTGTGCTTAAAATTGGAGCCATTTGCATTTAATGTCTCCAACATTTATCGGATAAATGTAAAAAAATTTATCAAACATGTATAATCATATAGTAGTTAATTATAATCATTCCCTCTAATTAAACGACTAGAAGTTAACTGACATTTAAAATAATTATATATTATTATTTTTTAGTATGAATCAACATTGTGTGAAACATAAGACATTGGATAAACCCATTGATTTGTGTAAAGTACCCCCCTTTAAAATAACATCCCCTTTAAAATAATATTAAATTCAAAAATATTAATTAATATAAATCTTTAAAATTCTTTATTTTCTAAGGATGTTACATGGATGGACAACACCCCGAATGAAAGGACATGGTTTACCCTGAGATTTTTAGGAATTGGTTTGACTTCTCCTTCATGAGAGAGGCATATGATACATAAAAAAAATGATAAATATGATAATTGTAAGTATTTTAATATATTTTTCTATTTTATATTTATTTATAATGATTTATAAAACATTTTATATATGATTCCCTTATCGGTGGTTTATTGTTTATTTACATTACAAGTAAATTAATGTAGCATCATGCCTCACCAGAAACCTCATATTCAACCACGAGTAGGATCCTGAGAGAATCTGCCTAAACTAGTTGATCAATTATTAGGGGATATAGTTGGTTGGGATATTCAAGATTTTAATCATGGTGTATTCTATAGTCCATCACATGCTAATGAATCTAATCCACGCTTGGAAAATTATAAATCCCAAGTCATCATTTGGAAGAATCCCAAATCCATTTGGGATTGCAAAGTACATAAATATGTAGAGGATTGGGAGGAAAATATTAATAAGATCATCATGTTTCTATTGAGTCTTAATGGGGTAAAAATGAAACGTTTCTACTTCCTGATGTAAGGCTACATTCACAGGTGGTGGGTATCTATGGTTTAGGATATAAAACATGGGAATATGGGATAGAAGTGTTTCAAGGATACCTAAAATGATATATAATTCATTATGATAATTGTATTCACTATGACCTATGAGTTTCTGGATTCCAATCAAGCGGATAATGATGTGATTTAATTTTCCAAGTGTCTTTCATTACTAGTTTGTATCATATTATAGGTAGATTCTATTTATAAGTGATAATAATAATGAAATGAAATTGGTTTGAGGTAATATATTAAGTACCAAGTGTCACGAACCAGCCCGGGTCGACCCTGAACCGGTCACCCGAGCCGGCCCGCGGCAAGGCCCGAGGAGCGTTCCCGATCCCCCCGGGATGGCAACAAGTGTCGGGCATTGAAACATTAGTCGTTGGGAACGATTTCAGCCCAAACAAAAAACATGATCGAAATAACAAATATAAACTAAACAAACAAACAGACACTAAAGACATAAACAAACCCACACCATGACATACCTCCACATGACCTCGCGGTCACCACCCAACTACAACCAACGTCGCTCCCACACTGAGCGACTCAAGCCAGGAAAACCTGAACACAAGGAACCTGCAACTGAAAAGGTAAAATATAGGCGTGAGCACAAAAGTACTCAGTAGGTGAGCCCCACAACAAATCCCAATGCACTACCAGTAAATAAAGAATCCACATAATCCAGGTTTGAACTTTAATATATAAAAGTAAGTTTTCATAATGCTTTACTTGAAAATCAAACACGAGACATTTCCCTTATTCCTTTTCGAAAGTTAGTTCCATTCCATTAGTTTTAAACTCATTATGATAAGAAAAGTGTTACATTTTCAAATCTAACCCAAAGAGAATAAAGCATTTTCATTTGAAAACCATTTTTCCCAAAGTCTAACAGTATAGGCTGTGAAATATGACTGAAAGCAACAAGTAGGGAAAACAAGTGCAAGTAAAGGTAAACAGGCAAGGAGAACCAAGTGCAAGTAAAAAAATAAACCAGAAGTTATCAGCAATAACCATGGGCACACACACACACTCACACACTCACACACACACGCACATACTCACACACGCACACACTCACACCCAAGTGGTCCCCCGTATGCCGACGGAAGTCACCACGCCAGAGATGGTATAGCACTATGGGTAAATCCCCTAAGGTTCATCTAGCTCGCGTGGGACCCTAGAACCTCGTGTCTCGGTGAAACGTGGCTTAGAAGGCCACGACCCTCAGAAAACGTGGCTTAGAAGGCCACGACCCTTAGAACATGTGGCTTAGAATGCCACGACCCCCAGATATCATATGTTTAGTTAGTGTTGCAATCGTCAATCCAGCTAAGTGAAACAGGGACGACACCCATCCGGCTCACTAGCGCACTAGTTCTAGTCCGCCCACCTAGATACCCAGGGTTTCCCCGTGTGCTCAAACAAGTTTCACATTCACATAGTATGTTTCTTCCTCATATCGCATGCCAAACAAGATATTGCACACAAAAGTCACCATTCCCACACCCAAACAATATTTCAAAACTCACGCACGCCAAAAATACCTTTCTAGAAATATAAATGTCATTACCCAATCATTTCGCAAAAAACCCCTTTTTGGAAACACTCAAACAAGAACATAACCAACTTTCACAACCTAGAAAACATTATTTTTAAAAACACAACAAGGGGAAAACATCTTTCGTCAACCAAGAACCACACGTAAAGTTTCCAAAAACAATTTCAAAGGGTCACACGACGTTTTCACTAATCAAGGTTACAAGAAAACACCATTTTCCATAAACAGTACATTTACTAATTTACACATGCCAAAAACATTTCAAAACCCAAATCAACATGTCTTTCGTTACTCAGGAAGAACCATTTAGCGACATTACTATGAAATCCCACAATTGAAACCAAGAAAACACTTTTGATGAAATGCTAGAATTAAACAGTTTGCCTTATCAGCAAATCACCACACTATAAAACCTACTTAATATTATTTTTCTTAAATTTACTGAAATTCAATAAAAGGACAAGGAATAAATAAATTCTTAATTTAGAGGCCAGTGCATAGGGAGACCTACCTCGAATCGGAATGACGAATGACACGTCCCAAGACTACCGTTGCGAAAATGGCGCATCGAATTGCGCCGTCAAACAGATCCTAAAACAGTAGACCGAAAACGGGTTTAATGATCAGTAATAATAATATAATAGCAGTAACCAATATATAATGTTAATATCAGTATTAATATAATAACAATAATAATATAGTCGTAACAATGACAATAACAATAATAATATATTTAGCATAATAATAATATATCAATAATAGCAATAATAATAATATCATAATATTAATACAATAATAATAATAGGAACAATGCCAATTTAATATAATCATAATATATTAATAATATAATAATGATAATAATATAAAATAATGTAAACATAATAATAATAATAATAATAATATAATGACATTAGCATAATAATAATAATAATTTAATAATAATAATAAGAATATCATAACATAATAATAATGATAAAAATAATATGATAATAATTAAAATAATAATAAATATATTAGTAATAATAATAATAATAATAATATTATTAATAATATGTTAGTAATCATAACAATAATAATAATAATAATATGAAATGTTAATATCAATAATAATAACAATAAAAATAAAAATAATAATATAATAATAATAACAATTATAATGTAATATTAACATAATAATAATAATAATAAAATAATATTAACATAATAATAATAATAGAACAATAATAATAATAATATAATAATAATAACATAATTATAATGTTATTAATATGATAAAAATAATTAATCGTTATAAAATTAAAATTAACAAACAAACAAAAATGAAAAAAAAGAAGAGAAATAAACTTATAGCCTGGGGGGTTCGCGCGGGAGGCGGCGGAGCAGGGAGGCCGGGACGGCGACGCGGCAGGGAGCGGAGTCAGCCGCTGGGCGCGGCGAAGGCGGGGGTGCAGGGGGAGAGCAGGGCGGCGTTCGGGTCGCCGGATGCTGGAGCAGGGGGCACGGGAACAGGGAGGCCGGCTCGACGGGAGGCGGAGGCGGGAGCCGGGACGGCTGGGATGGAGAACGAGGACGGCGCGGCTGGGTAGGGGGATAGGTTAGGGTTAGGGTGGGGTAGGTTTATATATATATATATATATATATATGATAAAAATAATAATATTAATGATAATAATAATAATAATAATAATAACATTTTAATAATGTTAATAATTATAATAATAATAATAGTAAAACATTATAACAATAATAATAAAATGTATAATCATAATAAAAACTTTTAATAATAATAAAATTTATCATAATATTAATAATAGAACTTATAATAATAATAATAATAAAACTTATAATAATAATAATAATAAAACTTATAATATTAATAATAACAAAACTTAGATAATAATAATAAAACTTATAATAATAATAAATAATAAATTAGTTTATTCAAATAATAATTGTTTTGATCAAATATTTAAAATAATAATTATAAAATAATTTGAAGATGTTACACACACACATATATATATATATACATATATAGATATATATATTTGCACACATTTTTATACATATATATATAGCCATATATAAACATATATACAATAATAATAACACAAATAAAAAGGTATTAATAATAAAATACCAACATGAAAATTATAATATTTAAAACACCGGGTGAACACACTGTCACCCGGGCTGAACGCACGGTCACCGCTAACGATGCGGTGACCGCGAACCGGCGCGAAACCGCCAATGCAATTAATCTCCGAAAAAAATTTAAATCGGGACCAAGAAAGGAGAACAATTACTGACATCCGCGGTCGGGGTGTGAAAATTCTCCCCACCACAGACACTTTCTGCCCCCAGAAAGTCACCAGGCCAAAAGTCGGTCAAGATTTAAGTCCATGCCCCAATGGAACTAAAGGAACCAGAGAGAACTGAGAATCTCGGAGATGACCTTACTCTGCACAGGTCACACCCGACCGATTCAAGAGAAAACTGGGGTCCGAGATTGAGGGGAGAACACGAAGGGGTTCTCCCCACCACAAGAACTTAACTAGTGCAGAAAAGTTGACCATCTAAATAGACAACCCTAGGAAAAAAAGGGGTCGACGCGGGAACTCCCAACCAACTCAAACTAACTCTTATAGCACGACTACTACAACACCTCGGTCAAGACACTGAATCCTTGACTAGAGTCAACAACCTTCAACACCAGGGAAAATCCATAGAAAAACATCTAACCATTATCAAATTGGAGACATGATCCACCTAAGTCCACAACACATAACCACATCCGACAACATAACTAAAAAGAGGTCAACCCACACGAGAGTCAAACACACTTTTAAGAAGGAGACACGATTCAGAAACAACACATCCACATAATCCAGACTACTTGGATTATAATAGAACAAGTCCATGATAACCCCATGGTAAAACAATGAACATACAACAACGTCAAAACATAACAGCAGAAAAACAAGTACTAAAAGACCTTGATTGTTCCACTGCTAACACGGAACACAAAACCTGGACCAAGGCTTCACACCCCTGGGGACTCCTGACTGTGCGTGAGCTTCACCCCAAGACCTGTGGTTGGGGATCTGGTGGTTAAAGCATCTTCTGCCTCATAGTCAGGTACTGACGTTCTCCCATCACGGTGTCCTCTTTAAGCAACGCTTCCTGCAAAACTTCTCCAGATGACGCAGATAACCGCATCGATGACACGTCTTCGGAGGGTTGCGACAAGACGGCCTTAAATGGCCGAAACGACCACACTGATAGAATACCCTCGAACGATCTGACGAACTGGAAGCTGAGACCAAAGGGGATAACTCCTTAGGAACAGGTATCTCTGGCGCCTTTTCCTCACCAGAGGGGGAACTCTTACGAACAACAATAGGGGACACTGAAGTATTAACCACCCGCACACCAGAAACTAACTCAGCCAAGAATGCTTCCTCTACGAGCTTCTCGAAACAAGGGTCTTTAGAAGGGAGGACTCGCTCCTTGATCTCTGGACGCAGACCCCCAGTGAAAAGAGAGACCTTCATGAGCTCATGTGACGCTACATCTGGAGAAAAGGAAATCAGTTCCTTGAAATGGGCAACATATGCCTTCACCGTCCGTTGGCCTTGTTGAATATGCACTAACTCTCTCTTTTTCTCCAGCTTCACTTCCTCGGGTACAAATCATTGGATGAAAACGGTTCCGAAGACATCCCACGTCATTTGACCTTGCGTTGATGATGGGGTAACCCTCTTCCATTGGTCCAGAGCTAGACCCTCAAACAACTCCATAATTGCACGAACCATAACATTATCATGAGTTCCCAACATTCTAAAAACACACTCCACTTCCTCGAGCCATTTCACTGCTTCTAACGGACCCTGATCACCATGGAGAATAGGCAGAGTCTGAGGAGGACTAAAAACTGGGCATGACATATCCGAATCCTTAGAGACCTTTCTGGGCGGCATTTCCCGAGCGATATATAAAACACAAAGCCAAAACCAACATCAAACCGAAGCGACATCAATAAAAGTGTCTTCATCAAAACAAGTAGCACAAGGATCAAACAAATACAACACAAACCAAAACAAAATATCCTCTTTAAAATTCCCTTTTCATTTTTGATTTCAAAACCACCCTTTTTCAAGATCACTTTCTAAAAACCAATCCACTTTCAAACCAAAAACTTTCCAAAACCATTTTCATTTAAAACCAAATTTAGAAAACAAAGTCAAGCCTTTAACTACAAATACACACCCCGGTAATCTCATGAACTGTTGCACATGTCTTTATCCACATTCCATTCATACGTGCATCCACACACACTTTCCATGCATTCTCACACATGTTCAAACGTTCATAAAGAGGAACCGAGGTTTCATCCCAAACCATTCTTATCCAATTCCAAGAAAACAATAGATTTCCAAATCAAGAGATTTCAGTTTCAAAACCCATTTTATACATTTAAAGTCCTTTAAAAGAAACCAGTCCAACTTTTTTTTCAAAAACCTTTTTCATTTCCAACTACGCACTCACACAGACCAAAACGAAAACAACATCCAAATTTACATCAATCACAGAAATGAGGGACTAGTAGTCACACTCAACCTGGCGACATGGTAGTGGGCCATGTCCCAAGTCAGCGTAGACCACTAGGAGGAATTCAAACCACGTACTCGGACTCCAAATGGGTCACTACTCCATGTGAGATTACGATGTAACGTCGGCTTGCCTCCATTATCATCTCTCAATCCAAGACAAACCAGGAAAGACAAGGACACAATTCCCGAACTACACCTGGTAACTCGAGGATCAGTGCGAGCAAGAGTTCGCGATGCTCTTCCCGTACCTACCCCTCGAGTTCCGACAGTCCTAATCTCCTTCTACCGGACAACCCAAATAACAAGAACCACCTCTGATACCATTTTTTCACGAACCAGCCCGGGTCGACCCTGAACCGGTCACCCGAGCCGGCCCGCGGCAAGTCCCGAGGAGCGTTCCCGATCCCCCCGGGATGGCAACAAGTGTCGGGCATTGAAACATTAGTCGTTGGGAACGATTTCAGCCCAAACTAAAAACAGGATCGAAAGAACGAATATAAACTAAACAAACAAACAGACACTAAAGACATAAACAAACCTACACCACGACATACCTCCACGTGACCTCGCGGTCACCACCCAACTACAACCAACGTCGCTCCCACACTGAGCGACTCAAGCCAGGAAAACCTGAACACAAGGAACCTGCAACTGAAAAGGTAAAAGATAGGCGTGATCACAAAAGTACTCAGTAGGTGAGCCCCACAACAAATCCCAATGCACTGCCAGTAAATAAAGAATCCACATAATCCAGGTTTGAACTTTAATATATAAAAGTAAGTTTTCATAATGCTTTACTTGAAAATCAAACACGAGACATTTCCCTTATTCCTTTTCGAAAGTTAGTTCCATTCCATTAGTTTTAAACTCATTCTGATAAGCAAAGTGTTACATTTTCAAATCTAACCCAAAGAGAATAAAGCATTTTCATTTGAAAACCATTTTTCCCAAAGTCTAACAGTATAGGCTGTGAAATATGACTGAAAGCAACAAGCAGGGAAAACAAGTGCAAGTAAAGGTAAACAGGCAAGGAGAACCAAGTGCAGGTAAAAAATAAACCAAAAGTTATCAGCAATAACCATGGGCACACACACACACTCACACACTCACACACACACGCACATACTCACACACGCACACACTCACACCCAAGTGGTCCACCGTATGCCGACGGAAGTCACCACGCCAGAGATGGTATAGAACTATGGGTAAATCCCCTAAGGTTCATCTAGCTCGCGTGGGACCCTAGAACATCGTGTCTCGGTGAAACGTGGCTTAGAAGGCCACGACCCTCAGAAAACGTGGCTTAGAAGGCCACGACCCTTAGAACATGTGGCTTAGAAGTCCACGACCCCCAGATATCATATGTTTAGTTAGTGTTGCAATCGTCAATCCAGCTAAGTGAAATAGGGACGACACCCATCCGGCTCACTAGCGCACTAGTTCTAGTCCGCCCACCTAGATACCCAGGGTTTCCCCGTGTGCTCAAACAAGTTTCACATTCACATAGTATGTTTCTTCCTCATATCGCAGGCCAAACAAGATATTGCACACAAAAGTCACCATTCCCACACCCAAACAATATTTCAAAACTCACGCACGCCAAAAATACCTTTCTAGAAATATAAATGTCATTACCCAATCATTTCACAAAAAACCCCTTTTTGGAATCACTCAAACAAGAACATAACCAACTTTCACAACCTAGAAAACATTATTTTTAATAACAAAACAAGGGGAAAACATCTTTCGTCAACCAAGAACCACACGTAAAGTTTCCAAAAACAATTTCAAAGGGTCACACTACGTTTTCACTAATCAAGGTTACAAGAAAACACCATTTTCCATAAACAGTACATTTACTAATTTACACATGCCAAAAACATTTCAAAACCCAATTCAACATGTCTTTCGTTACTCAGGAAGAACCATTTAGCGACATTACTATGAAATCCCACAATTGAAACCAAGAAAACACTTTTGATGAAATGCTAGAATTAAACAGTTTGCCTTATCAGCAAATCACCACACTATAAAAACTACTTAATATTATTTTTCTTAAATTTACTGAAATTCAATAAAAGGTCAAGGAATAAATAAATTCTTAATTTAGAGGCAAGTGCATAGGGAGACATACCTCGAATCGGAATGACGAATGACACGGCCCAAGACTCCCGTTGCGAAAATGGCGCATCGAATTGCGCCGTCAAACAGATCCTAAAACAATAGACCGAAAAACGGGTTTAACGATCAGTAATAATAATATAATAGCAGTAACCAATATATAATGTTAATATCAGTATTAATATAATTACAATAATAATATAGTCGTAACATTGACAATAACAATAATAATATATTTAGCATAATAATAATATATCAATAATAGCAATAATAACAATATCATAATATTAATACAATAATAATAATTGGAACAATGCCAATTTAATATAATCATAATATATTAATAATATAATAATGATAATAATATAAAATAATGTTAACATAATAATATTAATAATAATAATATAATGACAATAGCATAATAATAATAATAATAATTTAATAATAATAATAAGAATATCATAACATAATAATAATGATAAAAATAATATGATAATAATTAAAATAATAATAAATATATTAGTAATAATAATAATAATAATAATAATATTAATAATATGTTAGTAATCATAACAACAATAATAATAATAATATGAAATGTTAATATCAATAATAATAACAATAAAAATAATAAAAATAATATAATAATAATAACAATAAAAAAGTAATATTAACATAATAATAATAATAATAAAATAATATTAACATAATAATAATAATAGAACAATAATAATAATAATATAATAATAATAACATAATTATAATGTTATTAATATGATAAAAATAATTAATCATTATAAAATTAAAATTAACAAAAAAACAAAAATGAAAAAAAAAGAAGAGAAATAAACTTACAGCCTGGGGGGGTTCGCGCGGGAGGCGGCGGAGTAGGGAGGCCGGGACGGCGACGCGGCAGGGAGCGGAGGCAGCCGCTAGGCACGGTGAAGGCGGGGGTGCATGGGGAGAGCAGGGCGGCGTTCGGGTCGCCGGATGCTGGAGCAGGGGGCGCGGGAACAGGGAGGCCGGCTCGACGGGAGGCGGAGGCAGGAGCCGGGACGGCTGGGATGGAGAATGGGGACGGCGCGGCTGGGTAGGGGGATAGGTTAGGGTTAGAGTGGGGTAGGTTTATATATATATATATATTAAAAATAATAATATTAATGATTATAATAATAATAATAATAATAATAAAATTTTAATAATGTTAATAATTATAATAATAATAATAGTAAAACATTATAACAACAATAATAAAATGTATAATCATAATAAAACCTTTTAATAATAATAAAATTTATCATAATAATAATAATAGAACTTATAATAATAATAATAATAAAACTTATAATATTAATAATAATAAAACTTAGATAATAATAATAAAACTTATAATAATAATAAATAATAAATTAGTTAATTCAAATAATAATTGATTTGATCAAATATTTAAAATAATAATTATAAAATAATTTGAAGATGTTACACACATATATATATATTTATACATATATAGATCTATATATTTGCCCACATTTTTATACATATATATATAGCCATATATAAACATATATACAATAATAATAACACAAATAAAAAGGTATTAATAATAAAATACCAACATGAAAATTATAATATTTAAAACACCGGGTGAACACACTGTCACCCGGGCTTAACGCACGGTCACCGCTAACGATGCGGTGACCGCGCACCGGCGCGAAACCGCCAATGCAATTAATCTCCGAAAAAAAATTAAATCGGGACCAAGAAAGGAGAACAATTACTGACATCCGCGGTCGGGGTGTGACACCAAGTATTTATGTTTATGTTGATGACATATGATGATGTATTAGATTGGGAAACAATGATACTAATATACTGGGAATGAATGTAATGTCTTTTTTCTTGGATGAAATTATATATTGGCCATGGAGGTATTATAATGTCCTCTAATAAGATAAATCATGGAGACAATTAATTAAAGATTTTTGGAAGCTCTAGATACCCATCTATACAACATATATCATCCATATTCAGGTGGTGGATTAATTGTGTACCATCAGTTTATCAGATATTGAGATATGCTTTCAGAATTTTTAAAATTACCTAACCCTTCTAGAAATGTGTTTATTTGGGACACATCAAATGGTTTTATAAAATTTGACCACATACATTGAGTGGTGAAGGCTCCTATGGAATGAAAACATTACCATCTCATACCCATGCATCGAGGGATGTGGGTCCTTAGATTGATGGTAGGGATTTTAATGAACATTATTTTAATAGATTGAGTAAGCTCAAGGAAAATAACCGTGTTAGTAATCGACCTCAATAATAGGTGGAGATATTGAACATTCTTTCTATATAACATGGACCACCAGAATAATATTCATGACCAACGACTATTTTAAGTAATATTTCTATCACATCATACACATTAATTATATTATTTTATATGGGTGAATCTAATTCAGTTATTTGTTCTAATCACATGGATATATTAAAATTACCAACTGAGATTATTTTTTATGTCATGGATTTTTTACGATTCTTGGAAATATTTGTGTATAGGGTATTATATATTAATCATATATTCTCACTCATTCGAAATTTGAAATTTAATATGACTCAATAGTTCTCAAAATATATCTTTTTGATGTATTCATTAGCATATATTGGATGGTTTTTCTCAAGTACATATCAATTATTATCACTTATGAGTATCTTTTGTTGTACCAAATTAAAGTACCCATGTCTTCCTTGGTGAATGGAACCCCCAATCGAGATGATATAGACCTGGACTTATAGAGTTTGGAAGCCTATTTTTATAGGTATCTTCTATTTTTCTAATGGATAATGGTTGAGGATTGGAGAATGTGTTTCTTAATATATTAGATGAGTTCTAGAGTTATTTATAGATGATTCATTTGGGTTACACATAGAGTGGGATGTTGAGTTTACCATATCATTAGAACAAATAAAAAAACTAATATATCTTCTCACATATCTAATGGATCCCACCTAATTGAGGTAATTAGTGATAAAAAATGAATTATTATAAATCCAATAGATTCATTTAGTTAATAATATCATAATGGGCGGATGTAGTTATATTTTTCAAAATATTCTTCTTGATCACACTAGTATTTCATTGAATACTACATTATTAACATTTTCATAATAAAATATAAATATCTACATCCTCACATTGAGGAACTATTTGATCATCACAAGTGGGAATTTTTTTTAAAAGAGTGTCCCATGCATCAGTTATCACCATGTATTGTTTAGTGATACAAACATTTCCAATATAGGCATCCAATGTTATTACATCCACATTGATTGTGTTTATTATGCCATTTATGCTAAAAAATTCAACATTGATTTTCATGGATCTCAGGAATAGGGTGTTCCATAATTTCCTTTACTCATATATTGTGGTATTTTGGGATGACTACCTATTTTACATTGGGATGGAGGAAGTGAATGGGTATCACATTTGGATCATTACTATCACACTTTAGGAGAATCAAATTTTTTATATACTCTCTTTGTTCATGTTGTAGATCTAATATGTAATGTTTCATGGCCATCTAATTACATAACATGTTGTTTTATGTGACCCTGAGAAAATTAGGGTTGTGATTGAATTTGTTTAGCTGAGTAATATTTCCATAATATAAAGATACATACATATGGATGGATATTATTTGTGAGTATTCAGGTATTTTATCTAATCACATCATCTATTACTATGATTATTTTCTAGGGGTTATGTTTTAAATGGAGGACATAATGTCAGGTATATTTTGAGGAGCTCAAGTGGTGATTGACCATTTCAACTATTCTGATATTACCAAATTCTAGAAAGGGGTACGTGGATTAATACGGTGCTTTAAATGTGTGATTGTGTATTTTGTGGATGATGAATGAACTTGTAATAGCATATGGATCCTTCCAGCTCTAAACACATGCAATGAATTATCAAACCCCTTCCGTATAACTGGTAGTGGTGATTCATGTAATGTATATGTAGATTCACTATCTAAATATCGATTAAATTATTTTTTATTCATGTGATATTATTTTTGACTATATCATACCCAAATGGATATAAATATGAAGAAGTTTGGATGGGTTGAGGGCCTTCCTGGGTTTTACATTGATATTGATTATACCCTGGAAAAGGGAATGTGGTAGTGGATGTCGTAAGTAGGAATATTCATGTGAAATCTATAATGGAGGCCAGTGATGATGGGCTATTTATTTGGATATTCATCTAGATTCACATATAATCCAAGGAGAATAGTGGATTAATAATTTTTTTCAAGAATTTAGTCAACATCCCCTATTCTGGAACTGATTCAATATGATAATCTTAATGACGGTTTGTTAAAATGAATTGGAAGGATTATAAATGGTGGGGATGTAACTAGTGTGTGGTGGTTATCATATGATTTAATTCAATGTATTTAGATTCACTAAATTTTATTTATTTCATTATGGATGGTGGTGATTAAATATTTCCTACACTCTCATTTTCGGTCATACTAAGACCCTAAATAAGTTCAACTACATTTTGTTCTAGTAATGGTTGTCAGGTATGAGACATAATATCTAACAATTTGTCTAGGTTATATACATGTAAAAATGGTGAATCCATGAACTATAAAGCCTATGGTTTTCTTCAACAACTCCCTCTTTACACTTTTATGTGGGACAACGTCACCATAGACCTCATCATTGGGTTTCCTTGTAAACCCGACGGAAGGAACCCGATATGGGTGGTTATGAACATTAGATCAAATCTTCCAATTTTATTTACATGACTGATTCATAAAATTTGTATGTGTTGCGTTATTTAAATGCTCATGAAATTACATAGATTTATGGAATGTATTCTATTGTCATTTTAAACAGGGACCCCCATTTTACATCACAGTTTTGGAATTGGAGTATATAATGAAATTGGGTCATGGGTCAAATTCAGTATGTCATCCCAACCTCAAATATAAAATTAGATCAAGTTGGAAAACAAAATTCTGGATGAAATTCAATATTAATTCATGTTATATATTTTATTCTCATTGTATAACCATTTGGTATAGTTTAAATGTACATATAATAACAGATATCTATCCATGATTTAAAATTTTCACATTGAGGAAATTTATGGTTATAAATGTCTGTCTCATCAATTCATTCCTGAAGTGGGTGAGATATATTTTTTGGGTTAAATCATTTTTCAATATACATGTAAAAATTTTAAATTGAATAGTTAGTGGTATTTTTCATCATATATTCACCATAAAACCAATGTCAATTAGTGATTTGATGGATTGTAATTCAATGTGTGTGACTGAGTGATTTTAAAGTAATAGCCTTCATGGGTTACCATTAACATGAAATGAAAGATTATATTATACTGAGGTATGTCCAAACGTTTTTTATTACCAAAATAATTGGAAATATGTAATATCATTTAGCATCATTTTCTTGGTACATTTTATACATGACCTGTTCCATGTCTCAAAATTGAATAATTATAACATAGAGTCATCTCTCCTGATGAATAAGGTAGTGATGGAGAAAGAATATGAATTTCTCTTCGTTCAACAAAGTGATGAATATTGTGGATTCCCACAAGGAATTTCATTAGGTAAAATACAAATCATTGGATAAGATCTATTCAATGAATGAAAATTATGTGAATGATACATTGAAAAAAACTATTTTGTTGAGGAGATCTATGATAAATTATTCATCGAAAATACATCTATTTGACATTAAATTGATAGAAAGATTTCAATGTTGAGATAATGTTCACATTGATATTTTTATTTTAAGGAATTTTTTCTTTTATTTTCATTTACATATTTATTACATGATTTTGTAAATATTATTTATGAAAAAATATAGGTTTTAGGATAGATGAATTTTTTTACTTGTAGGGCATGGTTTATTGAAACATTGATAGCCCCAAATTCATGCAATGTGCCTTGGAATGTGGCACTGTACAGTATGCATGTCTCAGCATATGGTTCTGAATCTCTCTAAGGCTAACCATACAACTAAGATAGAGAAAATATATAAGAAATACACCTTGGTGTATGAGAATAAACCCTCCCCATGAAACCGTAATTCCACCAATCCTTAAAGGGAAGATGCTGCACATGGTTTGTTCATGGTATGAAAATCTATAAGGCCAATCTATTTGGCATTCCAAATACTTAAATTTTGAATTTTTTCATATTTTTCCTTTAAAATTTTTATTACATAACCCACCTCTAACCCCCCATTCAATGCCTCCAACCCTAAGAAGGCTCTATATCCTCATTCAAAACCTTTACAATCAATTTTTAATTTATTCTATCTTCCCATAATCAATAAAACATCAAGTGAAATTACACTATCTTATATTCAGCTCTAGTCGTAGTATATTATCCCTTACCCATTATGATATCTCCTGTTAATCAATGGTATTTACATATGTTGGGTTGAATATCATTTTCATGGGTGGAATGTTATTTGTTTTTCTTTTTTCTTTCCCTTATAGTATCTCCACATGGTGCGACTGTTTTCCTCAAGATTTATTATGATTATTTCAAAGAAAAATTCAGTTGATATATGTTTTGCAATTGTTTTTTTTGACAAATATATGATATATTGTTTGTAAAATAATTTTTAAACAGTTGTGTCATTTTTTGGAATTATTAGTGTCTGTATTGTTTTCATGAGGATAAACACACATGATTTTGACATGTTTGATATTTAGATCACTTATCTTGTGAAAAAAAAAATATTACTATTTTAGGAGGGGGATATGAAATTAATATAGGGTATCTAAGAAGGAAATCTTATACATGAACTCTAGTCATGACCCTCTATTGAAATATTTTTCACAAAACCACACTATATATTAATTATTGGTTGGGATTAGTTGTCCGAATCCCATGATAGACCTCCGCATATAGGTTCTATCACTAAGAGAATGATGATACAAGGACCCAACTAACACTAGTTACATAGAGAGTTTCCATTAGGATTATATTTCTTCTAATTGATTCCATAACTCAATTTCATAAATTACAAATCAGGTATTCAATTTTTTTAATTTTAAAAATACAAATATATAATTGTATTATAATAGTTATCCATGGAATATTTTAGTAGAAGCCTACATGTAATGTGATATAACACTAAACATGTACCTTATGGTGTATGCTGATCTTGTTTTTCATGACTTATAATGTTACCACCTTCTATCATAAGGATGGTGGTTCTTTATTGTATTAGTTTCCCTTATTATAGGTACTTATAGTGGTGTCATGATAGTTTTGACCAACATGTTTCATAGAGGCTTGATTATCTAGTAGGTCCCCATCAGCTTTTGGGTTGTAATGATTTTTGGTTATAAATTTATAAATTTTTTATTTTTACTTTTTCTGTTTTTTCTACCAACTTGTGTTGTGGTTATTGGTCATGGTGTGATATGAATCATTTATTTGTATTTTTTTATTCTTAAAAGGAGAAATAATTCCAAAAATGTATTTATTAGATTTTCATTCACTATCTATCATCCCATGATATTCAAGAATGAATATTGAGATATTTTGTGTGTTGGTTCGGGTGTTAATTGGATGGAAGCCTGGGTTGGTTCATAATATATATTGTTTGAAAAAATATAAATATTATGATAATACATAAAATAATCATAATTAATATTGATCAATATTAGTAGGAAATTATTTCCATTATTATGGAATTAGTTCTCGTTATTCTAGATGCATGTGTTTCATCTTACTGGGACAAATTTTATAATTCATATTATACTAAAAAAGGATCATTATCTAATTATTTTTTATTGCTAGAAGTGTTGTTTGGAAGTATAAATTAGTTTTTTTTGGAAAATTTCATATCTGGTTATTTAGAAGAATAAAAATAATTTGATTTTGTTGATCCCTTGGGTTGATATATTCCCTCTCATTAAAAATAATATTTTATTTCATAATCAATTTCGACATATGTAATCAATTTAGCGGATTTATCAGATAATATTTATGATTTTTTTTATAATTCAGTTATGAAAATGTTAAAAGGGAGATATTATTATTATATATGGTAATTTTTTAAAGAGTGTGAAATGAATTAAAAAATAACTTAGATTTCTAAATAAACGACAATATGATGATAATTGATCTTTGCATGGATGCATAATATCAAATATGGTGATAAATTTCTATAAGAACATTATTTAATAATATATGTTCCGCCATATCTCAAAGGGTGAAAGAAATAATTGGCCCCATTGAGATCTAATAAAGATATAATCTTATGTTTTTAATGAACATTATTTCCCTAAAACTGCAACTTCTATGATGCTACAACTCTACCTATTCAATCACATTTATTTATTAGTGATCAAAAAACTATTGCCAACATCTATCTCTCTTCTTCAAGGATACCTTCAGGAGATAAATCCTTACATGAAAGATATTTTCATTATTTTATTTATTTCATTAGATAATGTCATATAGATATTCTACCTACATACCCCTTAGTAATTTTCTAACCATAGATCATTCAAATTATATATAAAAACATGGAATGAGACTACAAGAGTAATAATATTTTAAAAATGTAATGTTTAAATGATTATTGTATCATTTAATTATTTCAATTATTGATTGGTTATATATATTTTTTACTATTTTTTATTATATTTAAATTCATATTGAGTAGTTTGTACATTATCTACTTTTTGATTAATTTCATGTATTGTATTTCATGTTCCTTTTTACTATTTTCATTCAAAATGTTTTTTTGGTATTATTATTCAATGGTTTATTTATTATTATTAGTATTATATGTTTCTTTTTTATTTAATATTTATTATTTTAACTTTTTATACCTAGTAGATTTAATTTTAACAACAAGACCACTCCATATTATATTAAAATTATATTTATCTTGTTCATGCAATTTATAGTATTTGTTGTAAAATAGTAATTATATTTATTTTTTCATAAACATAATTATTTCTTCGACAATAATGTGGTGGAAAAAAAATATGATATAAAAATTCAAACCCATTAATAAAAAATTTCAAAAAAAATTTCTCCATTCAATGTGTTTTTTAATAACAAAAATATTGAAATTTTTTTTGATAGACTTATGTTGTTTCAATATATCTTGATTCCTTATGTGATATTTATGATTAAATAAACCCTTATTTATATTTTTACAAGTCTATCAAAAGTGTTTTGGATTTCATTTATATATATATTAATATTAAGTGATCAATTTAATGAGTATAATCTTTATAATTATATTATATGGTAGAACAATTTAACTTATTCTCTAAAAATATATTCTTCCTAACATAATTTTTCTTATATTGGACGTTTATATTATGTGTAAATATATCTTTTTGGAAAAACTATCTACCTGTTCTATAATGTTATCCTACAAAAAAATAATTTATCATAAGGAATATAAAATCGACATGTTTATCCGAATATATAAGAGTATTTTCATTGTGAGAAACTAAATTATATCAATCATTTTAAAACTCATAATACTCAGTTAGTTGATTATTTGTATAAGTTTTTTGTCTTATTAAAAATACATTTGTAAAATTATTTTATAATGAAAATAAAACTATGAAATAAAATATTATTACAATACAACAATATTTTATTATCCTATAATGACTAATTTTTTTATCTGATAGATAATTAAAAATATTATTTTATCTAATGATGTTGTTATCAAAATTAATTTTTGAAAACAATGTTTCATTACATGTATATTATAAAGAATAATTTATCATGTATATTGTCATGATTGTATATATAATTGTGGTATAAAATAATTATCTGTCTTTTTATGATTTTAAAAATATCAGAAAAAGAGTTGTCTAAATAAGAAAGATTCGATTTATAATAATACCTTTGTATCAAAAAGGGAATGATCCAATAGTGAAAATTTCTTACATCAACACCAAAATAGATTTATTAATATTTAGTAAAGAAGGACCCAAAACATTGACAACCTATTATAATATATTTTAAATGTAATATTAACTCAATAATAATTGTTATCATTTCTGAATATGTTCAAATACGAAATAAAAGATATTATTAAATGTTTTTTTCTAGTGAATGATGTGTTGAAGTTAATATATGAAAACAATAACACCTAAATATATATAAAAATGAAATATATTATATAATTTGTATATCACACAACACATTATAAAATGTAACATAAATCTATTCTATATTTCATGTATTTACAAGATCATCCATTGAAGTAAAAAATCATACATATTTAAATGTATAATAATATCATCTTCTCTAGACATATCGTCAACTATTATTGTTCAGTACATGAACCTATGTGTTAAATCATTATTCAATTTTATTTTATCATTATCACACTATACAATCATCATGATAGAGTGTTTTAATACCACAGATTAGTCTTTAAATAAAAGATCATTTTTGAAATCACTTGAATAATTCTTATAAGTAATTGTTTCTTTTAATCATCTGGGTTCCCTAATGAAATGGGATGACAAAGTGATAATCAAAAAACACATGGAGTAGATTGTTTTTGGAGTGGACTATGTGATTTTGGAATCATGGTATTATATTTATATTTTAATTTAAATCAATTTTCGTTTATTAATTTTTTTATGCTTCAAAAAAAATTTATGAATATATTAGAACTCTGATACATTGAAAAGGGAGTATTAAATTGGAATAAAATTCATAAACAATCAATTCAACACTCTCAGTATTTGTATAAATGTTTTATAAGATAAATAGTTTTTATTGTAAGTAAAATGTTTATATAATATATTTATGAAATACTTTGGTTTATTTAATATTTATTTCATATAAACCACATTAAATTCTAGACTGTTGGATAACAATATCACAACATGTGCATACATGTAGACAACCTCATCCATATAGTGATGTGATTTTTTCACATATTTTTCAATTAGATGATAATTGGTATATATTTCATGAAAATATATGATACATATGATATAATAATGGTTTTTAAATGTATGCCACTTTTCCTATTTAATCAACTCATAAGTTGAAAAGTTAATTCAATTTTCACCATATGTACCAACTATCACATCATCAATATATTTATATGGTTTAATTATTTATACATTATATTATTTATTATATATATATATATTGAATATATATGATATTTATATCACAATTAATATTATTGATTTTTTGGAACCAGTATAAATCTATAAGGACGAAGACTTATGAATACAATCATGAATAAAAAATTAAGAGATAATTGAAGAACCCAAATTGATTAATTTATTATTTGTATTGTATTATTTTTCAATACATTGAATTGATGAAAAGAAATCATGACAGTGATTAAAGGTATGTGGTTTTGTGTTCATCATGTGAATTATTGTCAGGTAATTTTCATAAATGGGGATAGTAATTTATAATTAATGTAGTTTGATTAAACCATGATGCAATTAAATGTGACGATGATAACACTGTTATTATTATCCATAACATGTGAAAAAGACATTATGATACTTCACATTGTTTATTACATTTAATGGAGGCATTATGATTTTTAGTATAAATCATTATGTTGATTAAATGCTGAAAATTAAATCTGTATACTATCTCGATGATCTTGTATGATTGAGTAAAAATGATTGATTGATTTAATGGATGGATTTGGTTCATATGAATTATACTGAGAATACTATTTTTGTAATGATTTCAAAAAATTAGGAATCACCATGACATCCCGAAAAATGTATTAGCACTATGATGGGAAGAGTATATCAATATCCTAGGTCATGCTCTTATAGTATTAGATGATTGTTTACGAGGGTCATATAGGAGGTGCAAGAGTAGTGGAGACACACCATGTGAGGTGGATGATTGGCGGAGGTAGAAATCAATATAAGGTGGTTCCAAGGGATATGGAATAGCTTTGTATGAGATTTTTATTAAGCTAAACATGGGAATTATATTGAAAAGATATATAAATAGAGTGTTTTTTTCTCAAAGGGATGTATCTCTGTAGCATAAAATGAACCATGAACATCATATTGGTCGATTTGATACACCATGGACATTGGATTGATATTTTCATGTTATCATCTACATCAAGTTCATTTGATTTATTCTAAAATATTTCTTCTCTAGAATTCCTATGGAGCTGACATGTGTGCAATGATATTACATTCCAATTCCATCAAATATTATGAATAAAATTTTCTATGTTATAAGACCATATTTTCGAAGAAATATGATGATTTGAATCTATTTTTTTTAAACAAGGTCATGTCATACAAACCTATTCATCGATGCATCATGAAAAATCATCATAATCCCAAACAGAGACATTTATACTCCATTTAATTATCCTATATATTATATATTGATTTAAATCTAATGAAACTCGGTTTACATGAAAAAATTAAGAACAAATTGAAAAAATATATTTTGAGGCAAAATGAATTTTATTGATGATGGTTCTAATTTTCTATCATAGAATATATGCAGTCTGTTTCAAGTTAGGGGGTTCTCAAATTCCTATAAATAAATTAACGCGTTGTGGTTATAGAGTTTCATTTACATGTTATAGAATCTCTCTTCTAGATAAATAGATAAATAGAAAATCATTATGGTTCATGAGAGACAGATATTCCACAATATATATTTATATGAAGAATATGAAATATTAGGATCATTTTAACTATGCAATTAACACTCAAGATGCATCCCTAAGAACTTTTTTCTATGATAAAATCATGGTAGATCATGTTCTATATGTGTTATCTACATTTATATCAAAAATTTATTGAGTACTATGTTTCGGGATAGATTTACACACACAGATAGTGTTTCTTAATTACAGGAATGTATAATATCTCATTGGTTTTCCAGATCTATGTGAAGGATGAAATATATTATTTAAAGACGCAAATGTAGTTTGTGTATTACATGCACAGGTTTTTCCCTTTGGTTGATTTTTTTTTAATAGCGTATGTTTATGGGTCATATAATTGATACAAGGATGTATTCAGGTTGGGTAACATACATCCAGGTTTGAATACTGGAATAAGTGAAAACATAGGAATGGTACAAATTATTATAGAAAACAAATAGTTAATGTGTATACAAAACTGGTTTATGAAGGAAAAACAAAATAGTTACCACATTAATTTGGGAGAATACATAAGAAATCATATAAGCACACATAAATGTAAACATGCATTGGAAATATTTTATGAATATTTAGTTCAAATAAGGTATGTGTGTGAGTATGTGTGATGAAAATTAAAATTTGAATGTTTTTGGAATGAATCAAGATTATGTGAAGATATTAAAAATGGGAAATGTGTCACGAAAACCATGGTTTAAATTTCATATTTTAATAGTTCATACATAGAATATAAATTTATATGAGAACATGTATAAATGAAAATAAAAAGTACATGTCTGCAGATATTTAAAAATACTAGAATAGTATTTTTTTAGTCTAAAGCTGAGTATTGAAATATTAAAATAATATACAATGCATTTATAAAAATACATTTTTATAATAGTTAATCAATTTTAATAGGATGTCTTACGTTCAACTAAATAAAATAAATTTAGAGAATTCAAGTCAAAGAAGTTTTGTTCATTATATTGTGTGATAATCGTTGAGTTTATGTTGAAGTGATTATCTGTATTATTAGTATATTTAAGTGGATCAAAGATGAAGATAATTTTTGTATTTCAATGGAAGCTTGAGGTTGTTTTGATATTTTCATTGTGATTATGTTTTATTTTAGAAAATCTATTTGGATACATGTATAAAGAAAAATTGTGGGATGATGCTATAATTTGCGGAATGCTTCTTAACATCACATAATTATTTCTGGTTGATACATGAACTATCCAAATGTAATTAGTGAGTTATTCACTCTAAATAATCTTTGTATTAGACAATATGTAACCCTATAATTATTAATTCATTCAAATTTGTGGTGAACCATGTAAAAATAATATTTTCAGATCTTTATTTATAATCATTAATGCATATTTTGCAGTTGTGATGGTCAACTAGAATTATTTATTCACTAAAACACTTGAAGAGTTTAAGATAAAATGGTGTTAGTGAAAATAAATGAAAATTGGTAACAAAATATTGTACACTAATTTACCCACACTCTCAAAATACCTTCATGATCCACTAGAAACATTAATTATAATTAGATAAAATTATTGAATTGATTTTGTCTAACATATAATCGTAGTTGTTTCTATTAGACCAATATTAATTGATGATTTTATTTTGAAATAGTTATTTAATTTTACTAGATTAAATGATTAGTGTCTATCTTTGTCTATGTCAACAATGCAAATTCTCCAAAACCCATAAAGAAAATATAAAATATAGAGGTAATCAGACTAATATAAAATATGAAGAAGAATGATGGTTTATTCCAATATAAATATATTTAGATAGTTAGTCTATCATCATTATCTATTAAATTTGTTCATAATGAAATATTTTATGAGTAGGCTTCATTTTAGGATGAAGTATAATTTATTGAATCACTCCGTGATTTTTATTTATAAATAATACATTATCTGAAATATGTTCCGACTGATATTTTACTTTAAATATTTTCTATTATTAATGGAATATATGATGAATTGTCACAACATGAAATGGAGGGTGTGGATATGGATAATTCCATATAAGAAACGTTTAAAATATGTATAATTCTCTAAAAACATTGATTCAAAGAGAAAGTGGTTTCACATTGTAATGGAAATTTATCCTCTATCGATGAATAATTGCAATGAAATGTGTATGATAATGAATTTACTCAAAATGTTCTTACAGGGATAATTATTACACAAAATTAATAACATAAGCCTCATAAGATTCTAAGGACTCATAGTTGGAATAATATGAAAATCATGTGACATCTATCCTAATTGGAGAATTAATGTAACTTTATGAATTTCATTAAAATAATTGATTCACTTTGGATGATGATAAATTAAATTATGACTGTTTGTGAGAAGTATGTTATAACGATTTTATTATAACGAACTAATCAATTCTTTAATGAATATAATTATATCATTTATGCATAATATTTAGTCCCAACTAGAGGATTATAAAAATAAAATTAATGAGTTGAATAATTATATCTTAATGGAAATTAAAATTCACGATCTTCATCTTAAAAAATGAAGTGTTATTTAGAATAAAAATTAATATATTTTAATGATACAAACATTTAATCAACATGACGTTTTATAAAATGGATTTTAATTTATAAAATTTTAAGGAAAAAAAATTCATGAAATCTCTAAAATAATTTTATGATTTATTGAAATAACATAAAGACCAAAAAAATTCTATAGAGATGAAATATATTGAGTGGGAGTTCAGGCTCAGAGATCTTCATAATAATAATAGAAAATCATCTTAAATTGTTGATTTCCTAAAAATCATCCAACATGAAACCTGAATAGAGTCTTACGTCTAACAATGTTTATTAATGTTGAAAAAATATCATTACAACATATAACTATAAATCTATTAAAATATCATTAAAATAGGTAAAATCTGACCAAGGAGATTATATTTGTACTAATATTGTTTTGTATATAATTTTTAGTTATAATAGTAGTTATGGTAAACATGTATGAAGAAGACTAAGGATAAAAAAATATGTCCTAAAATGTGGATATCAAGAAGTGTGTAAAATCATTTAGCCAAAATAAGAAAAATGAATAATAAAACTATCCAAAAACATGAATATCTCAAAACTCTCTATGTTGTAGGATAAAATAATAAATAATTATTTGTTGGATAAAGATTCTATTTTTTATTATTCGGTAATTATTATAATTAATTTTTACATTATTAGTTAATGCATAATAATTACACTAAGTCTATATTAAGGTGGATCAGATCTGATGTGAAATGAAATCCTATAGGCATGAATCAAAATTCAAATAATAAGAAGAATATTTTCATCAATAAAATATTTGATTGTCTTGATGTATTCTATGATTATTCCATCAAAAATTATCATGAGTATAATTATTGATTTTATGATCCATCTTTTCACAATTCATATGACGATTTCATGAAAGGACAACAAAATTAAATGGAAAATAAAAAAATAATAACAGTCATCATTGGGGTATACGTAGAAATATAAATTTATGAAAAAAATAAATCATGATAACAAAAATAATAATGATCATTTTAATGTCACAAAAATCAATATATTCATTTAATATGGAAGAATATGTTATATTATAAGTCATTAAAAATGGTTATAATATTGAATACCAGTGGAGGAATGATGAAGCGTAAAAAGAAGTTGATGATAGAAACAAATAATATGAATTATTTGGTTTATGAGGATATAGATGAAAAATTAGAAATTCCTGGAAGGCTATCTAAATTAGATAACCATGTGATTTATATAGATTTATGTATATGGGAAAAAAATATGGGCATATTTCTGATTAATTATTCATATGGATTCCTAAAAAATAGAATTGGTGAATGAACAATGAAGAAGCTCTAATGGATTATTAATATAAAAATGAAAATTTGACCATATAGTATTTAGACAAGAAAACGTATGAGCATATATCAAAATAATTTTTAGTCTTATATCTTGAATATTTGGACATGGAAAAAATCACATCCAGGAAAAGAAGAATGATCGTATGCTATATATTAATGTAGAAAATCTGTTTCTATAAAAGATTAATGTAGAATAAATAATTAAATCAATGACATAAATAAATTATAGAATTTATAAATTTATTAATGTACAAATTATAATGAGATTTCTAATATTGAGAAGAATTGAAAGGAGTTTCTGGGTTGAGAGATAATTCTCATTGCTGCAAATCTATCTCAAAATCAATGATGGACCAACATATTCCAAAGTATAATTTTTTTTTCATATATAAAGGGAATTGATGGTGATTCATATATTTATGGGGATTTCGAAATATATGTGTGTTGTAGAAATATTATACACCAGCAATGAGGTTATCCATTATGGTGTTATATATTTCAATAAATAGGAAAATTGATTTTGGGATTCATTCGTTAAGAAAGTTAGTCATGATGAAGAATAAGGTTGATGATCATCTATCTCGAAGGAGAAAATATAAATAATATCTTGATATAAAAATCACAACTCATTTCAAAAAAATAATTGAAATTTTAGTATGTTTATCTGATGATTTCTAATTCATCAAATGAATCATGTCGTTAAAATTTTATGTTTTCTTATCCCCATATGAATGATAATTTTGAATCAGTGGAGTAGAAACTGATAATTTGGTAAAAATTATATTCAATTATGTTAAATGGTAATTAATTTTCGAAAATTGAATGTCTATAATTTTTTTTTAAAAATTACATGATATTATACGTAAATATTATTGAATAACTTATGAATGATGAATTCCGTGTTGGTATAATTTTCTAAAAAATTTACTTACAGATTTATTTTCTTAATTGATTTCCATTATTTTCTATATCTTTTTTACCCATGTATGCTTTTATATTATTAATTATGGAATCATTTTAAAAAAAATGGGATTATTTATTTTCCTCTAGAAAATATTTCGAAATATATGATATGTTGTGTCTATTATGAAATTATGATAATCTAGGAGAAAAGAGAAATGAATCATTTGTAACAAAACGAGATTATTTGAATTCTATTCATAAGCACATCTTTGGTTTTTTATTCAATTCAGTTGGAAAATAAAATAATGACATTTAATGTATAATGGTCATTAAAAACAAATCCAATTAGAGAAATTGAATAAACCAAAATGATTAAAAGTATTATGTGTGTTGTAATTGTTTTTCATATAAATTATTAACAAACAGAAAATTTGACAGTAATTGAATAATGGATTTTTATTGTTCATCATTTTAATTATTTTCATTTGTTATTACTAACATTGAAATGTTATTTTTAGTTCAATATGATGCATTATATAGTGAAACAAATGAATGAGATGATTGAATATTTGTTCTTATTGACCTTAACATGTGAAAATGAAATTAATATATTTCACATAGTTTATTACGGTTCAAAAAGATATTATTATACCTATTATAATTCAGTATGTTGAGGAAGTGTAGAAAAGGTAATATGCATAATGTTTTGATGATCATTGATTTTTTATTGTCAAATAGTTTATTTAATTTTTAGTAGGACTTCGTAGGTATTTTTATGTAATGATTATTTAATCATTTCAAAAAAATTTGGCTTCACTAAAAATTCATGTATAGGGGAGAAACCTAGTTGTGTGATGCTATGTTCTTAATCTTCAGCCAATCATGTATAGTGTTGGATGAATTCATGTTGGGTGTCTGTGTGAGGCTAATGAGTGGTGTAGAGCCACTATTTGTGGTGACATCACATTAGTGATGGATTCCCACATATGACGGTTCCTGGTGGAGATAGGATATCCTTTTAACTTGTTTTTATTATAAATATGCACCTAGAAGTATAAAGGGGAATTAATAATATGGTTTTTTCAATGTGGTATTTATCACTTTTTTGATAAATGAACCATTACTTTCATATTGGGTGATCCACGTCATCTAAGCTGTTCAACTTATCTTGTTTCATTAACTTCTCTACAAAGCATGTCTAAATGCTTTTTCATGATGTATTCTACATAAATCCTTCATAGGATATCATTTTTGGGATATACTTATGAAATATTTTTTTTATTTTCGGGATAAATTTTCCTAATCCCTTAAATTATCTTTCCTCTGGTATTTGATATTTAGCAGCATTACCTTTATCCTCATCCATGCCCGAGTGTCCAGTTCAATAATGATCCCTGAAACATCAACATAATCTTTAACTAAGACATTCAAACACCATATATTAGTTATAAATAATTAAATATTAAAAAAATATAACAATATTTCATTTTCATTAAAAAATTAAGATATAATAGATGATATATAGTTAGATGTGAAATAGTTTTTTATGATAGTTAATACTATTTGTAATAGAATATATGTAGTCTACATGATGTCTACATTTTCTCAAATTCCAATTAATATTTTAACAACACTAGGAAATTGAGTCAGTACTTTGTGTTAGAGAATCTCACTTCCATATAAATTGAGAAACCAGAAATTTCTCTAGTTCATGAAAGGAATATTCAACTCGTGTTTTCTTTCTGTGAAGAAGATGAAATACTGAAATCCATAGTCCTGTGCATAGAAAGCTCATGAAGATTCATGACGAAATGGGATTTATAGAGAAATGAATGTAGTTTACGTTTTTTATGTGTTATCATTATAGATTTAAAATATCATTAGATTATTGTATTTCTTGAGGTATGTGTACACATATATATTGTGTATACTGGTAAATAATGTCTAACATAAACTTTATTTGTTCCATATGTGAAATGGATACAATAAATTATGTAGATTTGTCGCTGTAGTGTATATAGTACATAAATGGGGATTTCACATTGGTTGAACAAGTATTAAATTTGTGTTTTCATAATATAATATTGACATGGATGTATAGAGAGGAGTGAATATACATCATGGTTTTCATAAAAGAATAATTTAATAAAAATGAATCATACACATGCATATATAATAAAAATATATCATATGTGTATTTGATTTTTTAATGAGAAACAAAACAATTGACACTCTCATTCAGGTTAATAAATATGAAATTGGACCTGATCACATAAATTAAATGCGTATTTGAAAATATTTAGTGAAAATAATTCTCATAGAATGTGTTTATGTGAATAAAATAAAAATTGATCATTGTCTATGCACACAAGGTAAGTGTGTGATGAAAATAAAAACACATAATGTGTTACCAAAAAAATCTATAAATTGAAGATTTTAATGGTGTATACATGGAATAATGATTTATATGATAACAAGAATACCAGAAAATATAAATACATGTGTGTATAAATTGAATAATACTATTAGAAAAAAAATGTAGAGTCTGATGTCGACGATTTTTATTAGAACGAATCATGTTGTTCATTTAGAAATATTCATGTATTCATTCTGAAATTACAGTGAGTAACATTATAAGTGATATGATACACTAAATTTGAATAAAATTGTTAATAGAAATTAATGCAGTATTGTTGATTATATTCAGTTGAAATAATTTAGTTTATTTTTAAGTGAGATTGCATAAAATCAGTTTATTTTAACAGCTCGACGAAGAAAATTGATTTTTTTGGAGTGGTATTTGGGAGAAATTATGATCTTTATAATTTTTTTCTTGTTGTATCATTAAATCATGGGTGGCATTGTAGTAAAAAAACATGGGTGGAGTGCCAGTATAATATGGGAAAACGTTAACACTGACCCAAAATATTTTTAAAGTGATACCAGATCAAAATAATTTTTATATCTGTATCATTCTTATTAGAGAATATGTTTCTCATATCATCCAATTGATTTAAAGAACATAATCACATGTAATGGGGTAAACCTCGTGAAAATATTCCAAGAAATACATAACATAATATTTGTATTTAATATGATATAATTGTGTTATTCAACAAGAAATATTCATCAATTCTAACATGTGTTGGGGATCAAATAAAAATCGGATAATAGATTAGAAAATAAAAATTTGTAAAAACATGTGTACACTGATTCAACCCTAACTCTTAATGTAAATGTTTGATCAAATGTAAACAACAGTAGTAACCTAGTAAAATAATTATAATAATAATTTCTTAATAAATAGGTGATTATATCATATAATAAAATCCTAAATGGTGTGAAAAATAAAAGTATGTTCCATTAAAAAATGTATCATAAATATATATTTATTATATCTGAGGATCATTTGAAAATGCTGATAGAATAATTTGAGGCATGGTTTTTAAATTAAAATATGATTATTTACCTGGATTGATAATGATCAAGATTATAATAATTAAATATTACCATACACCACTCAAGAAACTCATTAATATTTTCTGTTATAGTTATTTCGGAAGATGAATTTTTTTATTCATTGTACTATCTATATTTACTCAGGAGACTGAAAAAACAAATTTATGGAAACCATACATTATTTAATCCATTGGTTGAAATCCCATTTTTTCATATAATTGTTTTTATAAAAATGATGATATAAATTATTTAATAGTATCCAAGGATTATTTTCTACCATTCTACCCCTGACTTAAAATATTTAAAATGGAATTCAATATTTTATAATTATCTTTTTCTTGAAAAATATTTATAATTTTTTTTTTAAAATTTATAAAGGGATGATTATTTTAGCTTATATAACCTAAAAACAATTCATGAAATCATTACTGCTCAATTTTTTGAATAATCATTTAATATTTTCGAGGGTAGTCTTTATAGAGAATTTATTTTTAAATTTATTAAAATTTACTATAATTTTAATAACTAATTTTAATGTGAAATGTGTATTATCTTCAGGACATGGTTGAAAGTTTTATTTTTGTGGAATATTTCACCAATGATGACATCATTTCATATTATTAAAATTAAAACTAGAGAATTAATCTAAATATATAACCATATTCTATCTTTGTATGGTTTTTTATTAGGTTGATAAGATGATTATAAGACCCATTTCGTTTCCATGGGTAATTTAATAATGAAATATTTCAAAAAAAATAATCCAATTTTTCCATGGGTTAACCAATACTGTAATAATTATAGAAAACAAATATTTGTCATGGTTTATGATATTATAAATGTATTAGGATCCTATATAATATATATTTATTAATTTCATTATATGATGATTGCAATATAATTAATATTTCACTGTATTACATAATATAAAGATGTGAATATAATGAGAAAAATATTACTATAATGAGGATTTTACCAATTTCATTAAGGGATTTTTTTCTATAATGATTTTCTTGTGAGTGAACCCCAAATACTATGATAAAATGATGACTAATCCCAATCAATTTTTATATTACGGGAAATTATCATTAATTTCTACAGAAATTATTTTCTATGATTTTTGGTAGGCAAAAAATTAATCGTATTCCAATGCTACACTCTCATAGAGAATTTTAATTTATTATTTTATTATTAATGTGTTTATAAATTTCCAATCTTATACCATTACTCATTATTATGATCTATTTTATGCTGGGTATTGTCATCAAATGGGTAGATCATGTTCTATTGACCTTATTATCATGTTATACATATGTGATATTTTATTTTTCAATATTTTACATTTGATATGAATCGTTTATCATCCTTAAATATTTATCCTCTCCCCAGGTTAAGATTAATTATTTAGTATCTTAGGTCTAATATGGGTTATATTTTTGAGAAAAAAGTAGGACATTATGTAGACATTGTATATAATTTTTTTTCTAAATTTTTCTCTTGCACGTGACATATAAAAATATGTCTTATCTAGTGATGTCATGTAAGGAAATTAATATGATAAGATGTAATATCTATATATGAAAGGTATGCGTTTTAATAGAAACCCATATTGATCAATATGAAAAAAAAACCCAACCTACTGTTTGTCTTCAACCATCAAGAAATCTTTTGTAAGATTGGGATAAAATCCTACCCTACTAATCTTGAATCATGACATAATGGGCCAATGGTGAAGAATGGAAAAAAGGATGGTAGAATAAATGAACAGAAATGAGGTAAGCTCTTTATTATTAATTATCTAATTAAAAAATTATCATAAATCATAGAATCCATTGTAAGAAAATCGGGCACCACCAATATAAATAATTTTTTTGAGAAAATTAATTAATTCTATGATCAAGAAAATAATTTAAAACACATAATCCAATGAAATTATTTAATAGATTCATAAAAAATAAATCAATTGATGTAATTTGAAAATATAATCACTCCAACATCTTTATTGAATTGATAACGAGAGAAGTACATGTTAGCATGTGATGATGCTGATGAAGATAATGTTGTGCTAGTCACCCATCTCATAATTATAATTGATCAATCATTATCAATCTAATAATGATGTGTCTAACTCCTTCAAATATCATACATTCTCCTCTCTCATATCATAGAGTTATTTGGATAATCATGGTTTTTAATTATTTAATTATATCGGGAGGTTAGGTTTTGGGTCATTAAATTAACTGATTAATTAAATTAGTTAATTTAAGTAAAGCACCCACCAATGTCATCCTTCTAGGAAAGATTTGATGATATAGAGATTTGTGTATTATATAGGGTAAACAATGTAATCAGAAAACAAGTGAAATATTATATTTTCCTTATGACGTACTGATTAATGAGAAAAAAAATTTAATCCAGAATGATTAAATAGTATGGTTTAACATGTAATTAATATTTTCAATAAATAAAATCTATAGACCTACACCCCCTAAAAAATTCTAAATAAACGAATAATATTGATATGTATATATATATATATATAAATATATAATCAAAGAATAAAATAATTTTAACCACAGAGTTTACATTCTAACAACTTTAATGGATTTTCAGTTAAAAAAATTTTATACCAAATTTTCGGTGTACAGAGTATCCATTTGGATCACACACTACCTGTATATACTTTATACACTCACATGCCACCAAATTACGCAAACTAGATGAATGAGATGTCCATCTAAGAACCTATGTTTTTTATCCCCAATCACTATCATCTTCTATAGGAAATTGGATACTTCCATGATGTATATCTCACCCCAATCAATACTATGTGTTTGGATATACACATATATCCCCATCTGAAAAAAGTGTAATATTAATTGCACATAAACCTATTGAATTCCAAATTTCTCTTGGTAGGAAACCTCATCAAAAAAATGTATGATAAAAACGGTGTGATGAACATCTTATATTTCTTTCTTCTCTATACAAATCTCCATTATCTATGTTGTGGGTATATTCTTTTGAAAACATGATATCCTCAATCAAAATGAAATGTTATATTATATAAATGAATTTAAAATTTACTTAAACTATGGGATATACTCACACTCTCATGTACCACATGAACCAACACCATATTTTCCATTACTAGCTCTGTATTATCAAGAGATTTATTGCTAATCATAGTCTATTATCTGGTTAACCAATACAGTCTCATGTATTGGGACACAAAATGTTCTAAACATATAGTGGAGTGATAATTGATATTATAATAGATCCCCAGTAATGGTATGTTATACTCATAACTCATTTCAAAGTCTAACACATGGGCTCTAACAATATCCTCTAACACATGGATGATCCACTAAGATTATCAATTCATATGGGAGTGAAAATTTATTACCATCAATAACTAGGACTCGATGTTTTATTGTGGGAACCTCATTTATTATGAATTAAACTAGTAATACATATTGATTTGATCATCATGGGTATACGATGGATCTATATAGTGTGATGTATGTATAGACACCCTATATCGTAAAAAATTGTTGCTCCTAGATGGAATAAATATGTACCAACATGGTAGGTCAGTTTACAATCACCCAAATAGAATCGTGTCCTCTAACTATCCATAGAATCCACATAAAAATTCTATCATTATGAAATCATTATTCTAATCCAATATCTCAATTGTGTAAGGAAAACCTTTCAGAATGAGATGATCCAAATTGAACAATTAATTATTGTCGTTCTAAGAAACAAACTATTAAATTATATTCATTATTATATCTCACCAAATAACCACTAAATGTATTTTTTTCACATTTTCACTCTCATAATGACAACCATTTATGATTAAAGAAACAACCTCTAATCATCCTCACAAAAAATGGAAACTACTACCATCTATCCATGGTGATGTATAATGTGATTCTATCATTAATAAAAACACACAATGTGTTATAAAAAATTCTATAAATTGAGGATTTGAATGATGTATACTTGGAATAATGATTTATATGATATCTAGAATACCTGAAAATATAAAATACATGTGTTTAGAAATTATATAACACTATTAGATAAAAAATTATACACTGATGTCGACGATTTTTATTAATAGGAAACTTGTTGTGCATTTTGAAATATGCATGTGTTCATTCTAAAATTACAGTGATTTACAGGGAAAGTGATATGTCACACTAAATTTGAATAGAATAGTTAATATAAATGAATGTTGACTTTTTTATTATATTAAGATGTAATCATTGAGTTTATTTTTAAGTGATATTTCATAAAAACAGTTTATTTTTGCAGCTCGAAGAAGAAATTAATTTTTTGGTGGCTGTTGTAGTTTGGAGAAATTTTGATTTTTTAATTGTTTTATTTGTTGTATCATTAAAAAATTGGTGTGATTCTAGTAGAAAAACCTTGGTGGACAACAAGTGTAACATGGTAAAAGTTAACATTGACCCATAATAGTTTTAAAGGGATTCTAGATCAAAATAATTTTTATTTTTTTATCATTCTTATTAGAGAATATGTTTCTCATATCATTCCATGTATTTAAAGAACATAGTCACCAATATTGGGGTGAACCTCATAAAAATATAACAAGAAATACATAATTTAATATTTGAATTACCTATGGTATAATTCTGTTTGTCAACAAGAAATATTCATCCACTCTATCATGTTTAGGGGATCAAATAAAAAACAGTTAAGATATTAGAAAATAAAAATTGGTAAAAACTTATGTACACTGATTCAACCCCAACTCAAAATGTATTTGTTTGATCCACTAGAAAAATTAGTAGTCGCCTATTAAAATCATTATAATAATTATTTATTTATAAATATTTGATAATATCATATAATAAAATCGTAAATGGTGTTATAAATATAACTATGTTCCATTAATAAATGTATAATAAACATATATTTTCTATATTGGAGGATCATATGAAAATGATGATATAATAATCATGAGGTATGTTTTTTATGTTAAAATCTGATTATTTATCTATATTGATAATGATAAACATTATAATATTGAAATATTACTACATTCCACTCAAGTAAATCATTAATATTTTCTATTATGGTTATTTCGGAACATGATTTTTTTCATTCATTATACATTGTTAATGTACTAAGGAGACTGAAAAAACAAATTCATGGAAACATACATTATTTATTCCAATGGTTGAAATCCCATTTTTTCAGATATTTTTTTTTATAAAATTTTCGTTAGAAATTATATAATTTTGTCCCATGATTCATCGTAATCATTCTCTCCCTGTCTTAAAATTTTAAAAATGGATTTCAAATTTCTCATATTATAATTTACTAGAAAAATTTTGAATTAATTTTTTATAAAATTTATAATGGGATGATTATTTTAGCTTATACGTCCTAAAAAATATTGTAGTCAAAACTGCTCAAAGTTTTGAATCATCATTTAATATTTTCGTGGGTAATTTTTAGGGAAAATTTATTATTATATTTTTTATAATTTATTCTAATTTTAACAAATATCTTTAATGTGAAATTTTTATTATCTTCAATACATGCTTAAAAGTAGTATTTTTATGGAATATTTCATCAATGATGACATCATTTCATATTATTAAAATTTTAACTAGTTAATTGATCTAATTATATGACCATATTCTATCTTTGTATGGTTTATGATTAGGATGAATAGATGATTATAAGACCAATTTCAATTTTATGGGTAAATTAATAATGAAATATTTTAAAAAAATTGCCCAATTTTTACAGTGGTTAACCAATAGTTTAATAATTATAGAAAACAAATATTTTTTGTGGTTTAGGATATTATCAATGTTTTTGGATCCTATAGAATACATATTTATTAATTTCATTCTATGATGAGATAGATGAAATTATTATTTCACTCCATTGTCTAATATAAAGATGAAAATATAACGAGAAAAATAGTCCTAGAATGAGGATTTTACCATGTTCATTATGGGATTTTTTTTATTATGATTGTATTTGTAGTGAACTTTGAATAATTTGATAAAATGATTACTGATCCCAATAAATTTTTTTATTATGGGAAATTATCCTTAATTACTACGGAAAATAGTTTTTTTTTTGCCTTTTTGTAGGCCAAAAAATTTATCATATTCCAAAGTAACACTGTCATGGATCATTTTATTTTATTCATTTATGATGAATGTATTATCAATTTTCCCAACATATACTATTACCCATTAGTATGATCTATTATTGGCTGGGTATTGTCTTCAAATTGGTAGATCATGTTTTAATGACCTTATTATCATGTTATACATATGTGATCTTTTATTTTTCACAATTTTAAAAATGTTATGTATCTAATATCTTCATTTAATATTTATCCTCTCCCTAGGTAAAGAAGAATTATTTATTATGTTATGTCTAATATGGGTGATATTTTCGAAGAAAATAGTAGGACATTATGTAGACTATGTGTGTACATTTTTTTCTATGTTTTTCTTTGGAATGATTGGTATCAAATCCAGCCCTACTAATGTTGAATCATGACACTATGGTCCAATGGTGAAGAATGTAATGAAGGATGGTAGATAAAATGAACAAAAATGAGGTATTCTCTTCATTAGTCATTATTTTATAAGAAAATTATCATAAATCATAGAAACAATGGTATGAAAATCAATCACCACCGATATAAATAATTTTTTTGAGAAAATTAATTAATTCTAGGATCATAAAAATAATGTAAAACCCCTAATAGTATAATTTTTTTTACTATATTCATAAAAAATAAATCAATGGTTGTAAATTGAAAATATAATCACACAAACCTCAGGAAGGAATTGATAATTGGGGAAGGACATGTAACATCCCGGGTAAATAATGAATAAAACATTTTCATATTTATTAATATTTACGAATTAAATATTAATTTTAATTAAAAGGGGTTTCTACGTTCGATAGCGTACTCGATACGCAACGATGAGTTTCTTTGAAAACTTACGTTGTACACTAGTAATATAATAATATTATTTTAAATGGTAGTTAACATGTAGTCGTTATATTGGAGGGAATGGATAGAAATAACTAAAATATGATTATATATGTTTTTTAAATGTTTTTACATTTATCCAATAAAAGATAATGGCTTAATATACTGATGGAATTCAATTTTAGGCATTTATACCCTACTTTTCACTAAAGGTTCACTCATCACCTTTTGATGGCGAACCATCATTAAATATAGTTTTGATCACTCTTATACATTCTCTTGGACCAAATATAACTCTTCTTTAGAATCGGGACATCAAAATTTTGTTTGTGTAAATTTTTGGTATTTTTCCGATAAAGTTCATTTTTTAATGAATAGTGTAAAATGTTGTATTTTAATTGAAAACCTCTTTTTAATATAATTTATTTATATTATTAGATTATATTTTTAATTGGTTTTAAAGTTAAATTAGAATATATTTTTTCCAGTTTATCCAATTGTGGTCATTGAATCAATTTCACTTTGAAATTGAACTTATACTAGTGTCAATCTTTTTATACTTTTTGTTTCACAAAAACACGCTATTTGTGATGACAGCGAGAATTTATTATTAAATTAATTAATGGAACATTTTTTTTGAATTTTGTAAAATAGACATAATTTTTGAATTCGGAAAATCAAATATTTCTTAGGGTGAATTTTTGGTATATTTCTGAAAAACATCAATTTTTTGATGAATAGTGAAACCACTAAGTGGTACTTAAAAAACTGATTTTTCGTTTAAATGGAATTTTACCACCTATGTGTTTTGAATTTCAAAAATCCGACATAAATTGTTTTCATTAGGAAGTAAAATGTGGTTCAATGAGATTAAAATAATTTTTTGGTGAATAGTAACTTATTAAGTTTTTAATCGTGATTAGAGGTAATTAGTGTAATTTAATGCAAAAATGATATTATAATAAAATAAAAATACCTATACACATGTCCTACCCTTATTGGATGTTTCATGGAAGACCAATACAAGACATGGGTCAACTTGGGGGCCCCATGGAGACACTTTGGTTGGGAAATGACATAAATAACTTTTTATTTAATGTTAAAGTATAAATAACACAAACATGAGATGTTTTACTAAAACAATATTTACATGGGGTTATACAAGTCTTATTTTTGATTATAAATAGTCATTGGAAATATAAAAAGATTTCCTACACCATGATAGTTTTTTTATAATTTTTAGACTTTAAATAAATTAAATTATTTATGACATCATGATGATGCAGCGATTACCTCATTAATAAAGGATTTAAATAAAATGAAATGATAATGTAAAATCTATGACCTACACATTTCCAAAACCTATTGTATGGGTGTATTTCGAACCCTTATCACCCTATCCTCTAATTATATTAATTTGGTACCTCTTAAATCCGAATACCATTTTAAAATAAAGTGACTTTTCTTTACCTTCGAAGAGTTCCCCTCCTCTCCTCTTATAAAAGGCCCCCACCTCTACCTCCTTACCCACACTCCCAAAGCCTTTTTCTCGGTCAAAATATATCCATTGTGTCTCTCAACTTCCCTCTCTTACTCCTTGATTCCTCACTTTGGGCAGAAGTCTTCTCAAGGAAGCCTTTGAGCTCAAACCAAAGGAAGTTACCTGATTTTACGGTAATGTCTTCACTTGAGTCCTTTTGTTTTATTTTGCTTCTCCAACCCCCTAAACTCTTTTTATTAATTTCATTTGTAACAAATCCAGTATTTTCAATATAATAAGATGTTTTTATAATAATTATTCTAGATACACTTACACACACCTACATCTAATGGTTAAATGACATACTGTTTTCATGGATGGTGAATTTATGCCTCCCGAAACGATGATTGTTCAACATTCTTTTAACACCTTCAATGGTGGGAATTAAGATGTCACTATATTTATATATGATATATAATATGTTTAGTTTTTCCTTAAACTTCTTTATTTTTCATTTTGGGCATACCTTTATGGTTTGCATTATGGGTAAACGCGATATCTTCATTTAAGTAAGTGCGGACTACCTCCCCCTCAAAGTGATTTGATTCGTTAATACCATATGTGTGACGTATAAAGGATGAAGTTATGATATTATATATGATATTACACTGGGATTATAATATACCTTTATTTAATTATGATTTCATTCTATAAAATACGTAATAGAAATGAAAGAAGCGTTCATGCGTACATACGACTTACCGTCTCCATGAACGATGCATTTCATTATTTACCTCTAAATGATTATGTAATATTATAAATACATGTATATGCTGGATATATATTATATATGATATAAAAATCATGAATTTCATTTTGGATATGAAGAACCTTTGACCACACATGTAATTGTAAGAAGTCCATTTTTGACTTAAGAACCAAATATCGACAAAACAAACATTATTAACTTAATGATTACATAATGCATATAACATGGAAATAAGTGATATAAAAGGAATAATAAACTTGAAAAATGTTCTTAATAAAGTAGAAATTAACTCAAGTTTATTATTCGGGACATTAAAGATCGATCGAGTCAAGTCGGACCCGAGGTAAGGGACTTCATCTCAATCTCCTTTCATTGAGGCATATTTAGTTTTATACACAACTTTTTTTATATAGTGTATAAACCCCTTTGACTTTTAATTTTATACAAAAGGAATCTTTTTATACGAAGTGTTTTACAAAATGACAAAAAGGAATGTTTCTTTTAACGTACGCAGTGACAATGACCTCTTCCGCCGCCGTGAGTATTATTTGGACTTTGGCATCCTCAACAAGCCGTAAAGTTTTTAAAGTAAAATAAATACCATATACTCTTTTATGTATTTTGGTATTAAAAATGGTTTTGATAAAGGATTCTATTATGTTAATATATTTAAATGATATATTGTGATTGAAATGTGGAAATGTTGCCATTCCTTTATATTGTTTTTATGTTTTATGATTTTATATTTGTACTTGGACATTTGACGGGTGGTTACGTGATAAACCATATGACGGGTGGTTCCGTGAATACCAGGACGGGAGGTTACGTTATAACCTACAATGCATTGGGTATGGAAGTTGTCCGTATGGCTATTCCATTATATATGTATGGAAGATGGTCGTATGGCTATTCCATTAAGTGATATGTGTGGAAGTCGACCGTATGGTTATTCAACTTAAGTATGTTTATGTCGAATGTTACCTTTATATGTTATGTGTTCTTTATATGGGTTTTATGGTAATCCATTGGTTACAAAAAGGTATGTAATGATATTTTATTCAGTGAAGATTTTTTACTACTTCATGAAGGTGAAGGTATTACTTTGATAAAGTTATACATGGTTTACTTGATGTTTGAAAAACTGACAATTTTCATTCTTTGTGTATCCCTTATTGAGCTTTTTATGCTCACCCCAAGTTTTTTTTGAATTTTTTTTCACATGACTTAATGTGGAATAGGGTCAAGGACGAGATCAAGGGAAAGTCATGCTATATAAAACATGTAACTAGACATGTCTCTTTTTAAGAGTTTTTTTTATTTTATGGAAACATAGTAGAAGTGTCTACATTGTAATATTTTGAGATGTAATAGTTATGTACTAATTCTCTAAAACTCTAAACCTGAAAAGATCCTCAATGTGAATTGTTCATTTAATTCAATATTAAGTAAGGTTTAAGGATGGGGCCTTATAGTTTGTATCAGAGGTCGGTGTAGACATCTTTAGGAGTTAGAAATGTGTAAAATTATAAGTTAATTTATGGTATGATTAAAATGATATAGCATTTAATGATTACCATGTTTCTTTGCCTAAGATATTTCTGTGTTCAAAATGGTTTTCCATAGAGGAAACAAAGCAGCTATGTTGGGATGACATTAGGAGGAAGAAAACCATCCAAATCAGCAACCTGAGATGGTCAGAATCGGAACTGAATAGTTTGTTGCAGTGATGGCATAGTTGACTCAGGCTATAAATGGTGGTGGTATCCATGCATGAGATCAGCCTGATCAACCGCAGAGGAACATGTCAATGGTGGAACATTTACTGAGGCAACATCCCCCATCATTCAGAGGATCATCTGACCCTGTTCAAGCTGAAGGGTGGATTAAAGAACTGGAGAAGATTTTTGATGTCATGGGGTGTTCAGAACATCAAAAGGTTAGTCTTTTTGTTTACCGTTTTGAAGGAGAAGGTGATCAGTGGTGGTCGATGGTGAAAAGTAACAGGGATAGTGATGAGATTGATGATCTTCACTGGGATGAATTCAAAGGTATGTTTCTTGAGAAATATTTTCCTATGGTGGTTCGTCTTAGTAAGGAAAAACAGTTCTTAGATTTGAGGTAGGAGGTTGACCCAGTGGCTACTTATGAAGAAAAGTTTACTCGATTGGCATGGTATGCTCAAAACTTCATACAAGATCTTGATAGTAAAATCAATCATTTTTTCTCAGGATTAAATCCAAAATATCGAAGGTCGTTAGCTTCTCGTACGTTTAAAAGTTATGAAAAGCTTCTTCGATGGACTGAGAAGGTGGAAATGGAGTTTGCCGATGATCAAGTGTTCAATAACAACCAAAAGAAGAAGAGACCGAGGTTACAGGATAAAGGTAAGAATTCTTCAAAAAAGTCTAATGGTAAGAAAACTAAGTTTCCAGTTTGTGATAAATGTGGAAAAATTCATTCTGGGGAATGTCTCCTGAACTCTGTAAAGTGATACTGATGTGGTATGATGGGACATAGGGCTCGTGATTTCACTGAAAAAGATCAAGTTGAATGTAAGAAAAAATTTTATTTACAGTTAGTGAAATGTTTTAAGTGCAATGAGATGGGTCACTATGCAAACGAGTGTCCGACAAAGAGCTTCAGTGATGGGAAGCAGTTAGACTACAAGCAGAAATGGCTGGTGAAATCCTTTGCAACAACTTCAGCAGATGTTGGGCCATCGAATGAAGTGGTATCAAGTAAACTTCTTGTTTGTTCATATTATGCCAATGTGTTGTTTGATTCAGGGTCTACACACTCTTTCATTTCTGAGAAGTTTTCTAGTAAACTGGAAATTTTCTCTCAACATATGAACCCTAAACATATAGTAAAAACACCCGGAGGGAACGTTGAGACAAAAAGGAATTATAATAACCTTCTTATCCTTGTGTGTGGAAAGAATCTTCTAGAAAACCTTATTGTTTTTCCTCTAGTAGTGTTCGATGTTATTTTACGCATGGATTGGCTTTCTATTTATCATGATATGATTGACTGCAGAGATAAAATGGTTTCTTTTCAAAAAGATTTTCAGTTTGTGTACAAGAATGATCCCTTTATTTTGATAACATATCAGGAAGTAGAGAAACTATTAAAAGATGGAAATGAATGTTACCTTGCACATATTGTTGAAAATAAAGGAACTGTTCAGATTAATGATGTTCTAGTGGTAAATGAGTATCTTGATTTTTTTCCTGATGAGCTTCCTGGAATTATTCATGATTGAGAAGTTGAAGTTGCTGTTGACTTAGTTCCTGATTCGAAGCCAATTTCAAAACCCCCATATCGAATGGCTCATGTTGAACTTTTAGAATTAATGAAGCAATTGCAAGAGTTATTAGATAAAGGTTTCATTTGACCTAGCACATCACCATGGGGTTCTCCTGTCTTGTTTTTTTAAAATGAAAGATGGATCAATGAGATTTTGCATTGATTATAGAGCCCTGAATAATATTATTGTTAAGAAAACGTATCCTTTTCCGCATATCGATGATTTTTTTTGATCAGATCCAGGGAGCTCAGTATTTTTGGAAGATTGACTAGAGGTTGGGGTACCATCAGTTGAAAGTAAAAGAAGCAGACATTCCAAAGACTGCGTTCCGTACTAGATATGTCCATTATGAATTTGTAGTTATTCCGTTTGGGTTAACCAATGCACCTACTGTATTCATGGACCTTATGAATTGAATTTTCCATGAGTTCTGGGATAAGATTGTGGTTGTTTTCATCGATGATATTTTGGTGTTTCCTAAAATTAAATAGGAGCATGAATGTCAGTTAAGGGTTATCGTGCAAACCATAAAAGAAAAGAAACTATATGGAAAATTCAGCAAATTTGAGTTTTGGTTACAAAAATTTTTTTGTTGGGTCACATTGTTTCAAAAGATGGCATAACTGTTGATCCTACTAAAAAAGTTATTGAAGAATGGCCAAGACCCACAAATGTAACCGAGATCTATAGTTTTCATGGTTTGGCTGGTTACTACCAAAGGTTTGTTGAAAATATTTCACGTCTATCTAGTCTAATGACAAAGCTAACTCGGAAGGGTGTTAAGTTTATCTGGACAAAAGAATGTGATGATTGTTTTCAGGAGTTGAAAAGAAGATTGGTGAATGCTCCAGTGTTGGAACTTCCTTCCAAGGATGGTGAGTTTTTTATATACAGTGATGCTTCGTTGAAGGGACATGGTTGTGCCCTTATGCAGAACGATCAGGTAATTGCTTATTCTTCACATCAGTTGAAAAATCATGAGGTAAATTACCCTACACATGATTTGGAATTATCTTTTGTTGTTCTTGGTTTAAAAATTTGGAGGCATCATTTGTATGGAGTAAAGTGTGAAATATATACTAATCACAAAAGTTTAAAATATATATTCACTCAGAAATAATTGAGCATGAGATAGAGGAGATGGCTGGAATTAATCAACGATTATGATTGTACAATTCATTACCATCCGGGAAAAGAAAATAAAGTGGATGATGCTTTGAGTCGAAAAAGTAATGCTTCTTTAGCAATGTTGTGGTTGTAACGTGGTCCTTTGGTTAAGGATTTGATGAACATTGGCTTAGAAGTTGTTGGTGCAGTATGTTATTCTATTTTGTTTCAGGTATCAGTGAAATCATCTTTATCAGACAGAATCAAGAAAGCAAAGAAGCAAGACAGTGAGTTGTAGAAAAAGGTAGAGTTGGTACAGAAGGGTATGTTTCCTGAATTCAACATTGATAATGATTGTGTTTTCTGATTTGGGAAGAGATTGTGTGTGCCTTTTGATTCACAGTTTAAGAAAGAGTTGTTATGTGAAGCTCATAGTTCCCCATTTTCAGTTCATCCTGGCAGTACTAAGATGTACAGAGATCTGCGGGAGTATTACTGGTGGGATGGAATGAAAAGAGATATTGCTGATTTTACTTTGAAGTGTTTGACTTGTCAGCAGGTTAAAGCAGAGCGGATGTTACCGAAAGGGATGCTTAAGCCTTTACCAGTGCCAGAGTGGAAATAGGAAAACATATCCATGGACTTTGTTGTGGGATTACCGAGGACATCTCGAGGTAATAATGCAATCTGGGTTATTGTTGATCGCTTGACTAAATCTTCTCATTTCCTTGCTATACGAGATACTTTTTCCCTAGATCAACTTTCCCATCTGTATCCTAAAGAGATAGTCAGGTTACATGGAGTTCCTCTCTCCATTGTATCTGACCGTGATCCTAGGTTTACTTCTAACTTTTGGAAAGGCCTTTTGAATTCGTTGGGTAATGAATTAAATTTTAGTACAGCTTTTCATCCTCAATCAGATGGGCAATCAGAACGAACAATTCAGACCTCGGAGGATATGCTACGATCTTTTTCGATGGATTATCAGGGAATTTGGGACCAACAACTTTCTTTTGATGAGTTTTCATATAATAACAGTTTTCATTCCATTATACAGATGGCACCATTTGAGGCATTATATGGGAAGCGGTGTCGAACTCTAGAATTTTGGGATGAAGTGGGTGAAAGGAAGATGATGGGACCCAAATTGATAGAAGAGATGGAAGAAAAGGTTAAGTTGATATAGAAACACATGAGAATATCTTAGAGCAGGCAAAAGAGTTATGCAGATAACCGGAGGAAGGATCTATCTTTCGAGGTAGGTGACCATGGTTTTCTCAAGGTTTCTCCATGGAAAAGTGTGATGCTATTTTCTAAGAAATGAAAGCTTAGTCCAAGGTTCATTGGACCATAAGAAATTCTGGAGAGAGTTGGATTAGTTGCTTACCGAGTGGCTTTACCTCCGATTTTATCTCAGATACACAATGTTTTTCATCTTTCGATGCTGAGAAAGTTTATGCCAGATCCATCTCATGTTTTGAGTCCAGAGGTAGTTCATCTGGAAGAGAACCTATCTTATGAAGAAAAACCAGTCCAGATTCTTGACCTAAGAGAGAAAGTATTGCGAAAAAAGGTAATTCACCAGGTAAAGGTTTTGTGGGAAAACAATATGGTTGAAGAGGCAACGTGGGAATCTGAAAATTCTATGAGGGATAAATACCCCCACTTATTTTGATAAGTGAATAAAATTGCGAGGACGCAATTCCCAAAAGGGGGGAAGGATGTAACATCCCAGGTAAATGATGAATAAAACATTTTCATATTTATTAATATTTACGAATTAAATATTAATTTTAATTAAAAGGGGTTTCTACGTTCGATATCGTACTCGATACACAACGATGAGTTTCATTGAAAACTTACGTTGTACACTAGTAATATAATAATATTATTTAAAATGGTAGTTAACATGTAGCTATTGTATTGCCAATAATGGATAGAAATAACTAAAATATGATTATATAAGTTTTTTAAATGTTTTTACATTTATCCAATAAAATATAAAGGCTTAAAATACGGAAAGAATTCAATTATAGTCATTTATACCCTAATTTTCACTAAAGGTTCACTCATCACATTTTGATGGCGAACCGTCATTAAATATAGTTTTGATCACTCATATACATTCTATTGGACCAAATATAACTCTTCTTTAGAATCGGGATATCAAAATTTACTTTGTGTATATTTTTGGTATTTTTCCGATAAAGTTCATTTTTTAATGAAGAGTGTAAAATGTTGTATTTTAATTGAAAACCTCTTTATAATATAATTTATTTATATGATTAGATTATCTTTTGAATTGGTTTTAAAGTGAAACTAGAATATATTTTTACCATTTAATCCAATGGTGGTCATTGGAATCAATTTCACATTGATATTGGACTTAAACTAGTGTCATTATTTTGATACTTATTGTTTCATAAAAACACGCTATTTGTCCTGACAGCGGGAATTTATTATTAAATTAATTAATGCAACTTATATGTTTTTAATTTCGTAAAATAGACATCATTTTTGAATTCGTAATATCAAATATATCTTAGGGTGAAGTTTTGGTATTTTTCTGAAAAACTACAATTTTTGATGAATCTTGAAACCACTAAGTGGTACTTAAAAAACTTTTTTTTCATTTACATGAAATTTTACCACCTCTGTGTTTTGAATTTCAAAAATCCGACATACATGGCTTTCATTAAGAAGTAAAATGTGGTTCAATGAGATTAAAATAATTTTTTGGTTAATAGTAACTTATTAAGTTTTCTATCACGAATAGAGGTAATTAGTGTAATTTAATGCAAAAATGATATTATATAAAATGAAAATACCTAGACACATGTCATACCCTTATTGGATGTTTCATGGCCGACCAAGACAAGCCTTGGGTCAACTTGGGGACCCCATGGAGCCACGTTGGTTGGGAAATGCCATAAATAACCTTTTATTTAATGTTTAAGTAAAAATAACACAAACTTGAGATGTTTTAGTAAAAAAAAATTTAAATTGGGTTATACAAGTCATATTTTTTATTATAAATAGTAATTGGAAATAAAAAAATATTTCCTACATCATTATATTTTTTTTATTATTTGTAGACTTTAAATAAATTAAATTATTTATGATTATCATGATGATGCAGCGATTACCTCATTAATAAAGGATTTAAATAAAATGAAATGATATTGTAAAATCTATTACCTACACATGTCCAAAACCTATTGTATGGGTGTATTTATAACCCTTATCACCTTATAATCGAATTATATCAATTTGGGACCTCTTAAATCTGAATACCATTTTAAAATAAAGTGACTTTTCTTTATCTTCCAAGAGTGCCCCTCCTCTCGTCTTATAAAAGGCCCCCACCTCTACCTCCTTACCCACACTCCCAAAGCCTTTGTATCGTCCATACTCTTCCCATTTTGTCTCTACACTCCCCTATATTACTCATTGAATCCTCAAATTGGGCAGAAGTCTTCCCAGGGAAGCCTTTGAGCTCAAACCAAAGGGAGTTACCCGATTTTATGGTAATGTCTTCACTTGAGTCCTTTTGTTTTATTTTTCTTCTCCAACCCCCTAAAATCTTTTTATTCATTTCTTTTGTAACAACTACAGTACACTCAATTTACTAGGATGTTGTTATTAGAAGGATTCGAGCTACACATACACACACATACATCTAATGGTTAAAGGACATATTATTTCTGTGGATGGTGAATTTATGCCTCCCGAAACGATGATTGTTCAACATTCTTTTAACACCTTAAAAGGGGGCCCTTAAGATGTAAATATATTTATATATGATATATAATATGTTTATATTTTCCTTAAGATTATGTATTTTTCATTTTGGGCATACCTTTATGGTTTCCATTATGGGTAAATGCGATATCTTCATTTAAGGATGTTCGGACTACCGCCCCCTCAAAGTGATTTGATTTGTCAATACCATATGTGGGACATATAAAGGATGAAGATATTATATTATATATGATATTACACTAGGATTATAATATACCTTTATATCATTATGATTTAATTCTATAAAATATGAAATAGAAATGAAATAATCGTTCATGTGTACGTACGGCTTACCGTCTCCATGAACGGTGCATTTCATTTCTTACCTGTAAATGATTATGTAATATTATAAATACATGTATATTCTGGATATATATGATATATATGATATCGAAATCAGGAATTTCATTTTTTATATAAAGAAACTTTTACCAGACATGTAATTGTAAGAAGTCCATTTTCGACTTAAGAACCAAATATCGACAAAACAAACATTATTAACTTAATGATTACATAATGTTTATAACATTGATATAAGTGATATAAAAGGAATAATAAGCTTGAAAAAGGTTATTAATAAAGTAGAAATTAACTCAAGTTTATTCTTCATGATGTTAATGAACGATCGAGTCATGTCGGACCCGAGGTATGGGACTTCGTCTCAATCTCCTTTCATTGAGGAAAATTTTGTTTTATACACAACTTTTTTTATATGGTGTATAAACCCCTTTGACTTTTACTTTTATACAAAAGGAATCTTTTTCTACAAAGTGTTATAAAAAATGACAAAAATGAATGTTTCTTTTAACGTACGCGGTGACAATGACCTTTTCCGCTGCCGTGTGTATTATTTGGTCTTTGGCTTCCTCAACAAGTTGTAATGTTTTTAAAGTAAAATAAATACCATATACTCATTTATGTATTTTGGTATTGAAAATGCTTTTGATAAAGGATTCTATTATGTTAATATATTTATATGAGATATTGTGATGGAAATGCGGAAATGTTATCATTCCTTTATATTGGTTTTATGTTTTATGATTTTATATTGGTACTTAGACATTTGACGGGTGGTTACATGATAAACCATATGGCGGGTGGTGCCGTGAATACCAGGACAGGTGGTTACGTTATAACCCCTAATGAATTGCGTATGGAAGGCGGCCATATAGATATTCCATTAATTATGTATAGAAGTTGTCCGTATGGCTATTCCATTAAGTGATATGTGTGGAAGTCGACTGTCTAGTAATTCCAATTAACTATGTTTATATCCCAAGTTACCTTTATATGTCATGTGTTCTTTATATGCGTTTTATGGTAATTAATTGGTTACAAAAAGGTAAGTAATTATATTTTATTTAGTGAAGAGTTTTTACTACTTCATGAAGGTTAAGGTATTACATTGATAAAGTTATACATGGTTTACTTGATGTTTGAAAAACTAAAAGTTTTCATTCTTTGTGTACCCCTTACCGAGCTTTTTATGCTCACCCCAAGTTTTTTTTTTGAAATGTTTTTCACAGGACCTAATGTGGAAAAGGTCAAGGACGGGATCAAGGGAAATTCATGTTATATAAAACATGGAACTTGACATGTCTCTTTTTTTGATTTTTTTTATTTTATGGAAACATAGTAGAAGTGTCTACTTCGTAATCTTTTGAGATGTAATAGTTATGTCTTAATTCAATAAAACTCTAAACCTGAATAGACCCTCAATTTGAATTATTCATTTAAATCAATATTAAGTAAGGTTTAAGGCTAGGGCCTTATAGGACATGTTAGCATGTGATGGTGATGACGAAGATAATGTTGTGTTTTTCACCCATCTCATAAGGGTCAATGATCATTCATTAAAAATCTATGTAATTTTGTATCTAATTCCATAAAATATATTATATTCTCATATCTCAAATCATAGGGTTAACTGGATAATCATGGCGTTTTAATTTTTTAATTATATCAGGAGATTAGGTTTTGGGAATTAAATTAAATAATTAATTAAATTAGATAATTTACATAATCCACCAACCAATGTCGTCCTTCTAGGAAACATTTGATTATAGAGAGCCTTTTGTATTGTGTAGGGTAAACCATATAATCAGGAAATAATTGATATCTTATATTTTCCATTTGATGTAACAATCAATGAGAAAAATATATAATCCAAAAAGATTAATGAGTATGGTTTTACATGTAATTAATATTTTTAAAAAATTAAATCTATAGACCTACACCTCCTAAAAATTTAAAAAAATAATAATAATGTTTATATATATATATAAATATTCAAAGAATGAAATAATTGTAACCACAGTCATTAAATTCTCACCACTATAAGGGATATTCACTTAAACAAATTTATATACGAAATTTTTGGTGTATTGAGTCTACATTTGGATCACACACTACCTGTATATATTTTATACACTCACATGCAACCAAATTACACGAACTAGATGAATGAGGTGTCCATGTATGATCCTAAGTTGATGATACCCAATCTCTATCATGTACTATATAAAATTGGACTCTTCCATGATGTATATCTGACCCCATTCAATACTATGTGTCCGGACATACACATAAATCCCCATAATCAAAACATGTAATATTTAATGCACATGACCCTATTGAATTCGTAATTTCGTTTGGTAGGATACATCAACAATACAATTTATGATAAAAAACAATTTGATGAACATCTTAGATTTCATTATTCTCTATACAAATATCAATTATCTACGTCATGGGTATACTCTTTAGAAAAATTGATCTCATAAATCAAAATAAAATGTTCTATTATATAAATCCATTTTAAATTTCCTTAAACTATGTCATATACTCACAATCTCATGGACCTAATGTACCAACACCATATTTTCCATCACTAGAATTGTACTATCGATAGATTTATTGAAAATCATAATCTATTATATGGTTATCCAATACATTCTCCTGTACTGGGCCACAGAACGTTCTAAACATATAGTGGAGAGATAAATGATATTATAACAGATCCCCAATAATGCTATGTTATACTCATAACTCATTCCAAAGTCTAACACATGGGATCTCAAAATATACTCTAACACATGGATGATCCACTCAGTTTAACAAATCATATTGGAGTGAAACATTATTACCAACCATAACTAGGCCTCGATGTATTATTGTGGGCTCCTCCTATATTTTGTTGTAAACTAAAAATAATTCCTATATTTCAAACTAAATAATGGGTTAACATTACCAACTTTTCAATGGGATATTGAATAATTTCCTTTATGAGACGTCTAACGTGGATGTGTTATATCTCAATATAATAATGTAGAATCTTGTCCCATCTCAATGAAGGAATCTCTCTCTATCTCATTGACATTCTATCAAGGATTTAACCATGAAAAAAATAGTATGTACCAAATATGATTTCATAATTTTTCAGTATAATCATCAAGTAGTTCTATAAGAAAATCTATCCACAATGTTCTAACACAATCAACCATAAGATGTGTGATATTTAAGAGTTAATCCATATAAATTACTTTAGACATAGTTACTGGAAAAATACTCTATTTTAATCTCTTCATCGTACACAATGGATATGTTGATAATGGAATGACTCAAATATGTGTCTATAAATAGTGGAGGGATTATGTATATTTGATAACATTTTCTAATGTTCTATTTGAGACAGATGGAATGACCCATCATTCTATCGCATGATATGCTAACACTTCAAGGAACAGAAATTCAACTTCATTTCTTTAAGAGACGATATAGAAATTGGTCGTGGAACAAACAATAGGGAAATGATCTTGAAAAAAAAATATGTTGTTGGAATGTCCCCATATCCAATGAATTAGATGGTATCTTAAATCATGACAAATTTATGGCTTTGTGATTGTTGGATTTTTCGTAGCCATTTTCTCTACCATTATCCATCAGAACATGATGGTTTGATTTCTCATTCATATCCATATTTTCCCATATGTTCTCCTATGTGGAAACCCAGTGATTTGTTAATTTGGGTAACCATTACGTTTCATAATTTATTTTTTAAAGTTCAGTTTTGGTATTCCTTTTAATTATGTGGGTTTCTATTAAAGAAACTTTCATGTAGTAAACCATTTATACCCCTGATGAATTTCATGGGTGAAATTCAGTTTATGGGGGGTATAATGCAACACCCCAAGATTTTATGAAAAATATTATTTTTATTTCATTGATGTATTTTGTTGTACGTTACACCAAACTTATCTTGTTCCATACTCAACACTGTGATAGCATATATTATACGCAAACACTATTCTTGGATTGTGTTACATGCAATCACGACCTTCCTCGATAGGGTGTGTAGTTCGCAATACCGGGTTCTACTAAATAAAGATATATTGTTATAATATTATTATGGACATGCCGTTATGAATATTATTAACTACATTTTGAAATTTGTAACATTATTAATCATCTTAAACATTTTATAAAACATGTTATGTGAACAAAATAATTTTTTCGTGTAAAATAACTATTTTTCAAAAAATGTAGTTTTACCGTCTCTTGACAGTGTACCCACATTAAATGTAGTTTTTCACAGGTTTATAAGTTCAATATTAAAAAATAAAATATTTATTTGGAATCATGATATAAATATTTACTTTGGATAAAATTTTCATACTATTCTGATAACATTCATATTTTAATTAATAGTAAAAACACGCTATATTTTAATTAAAAATTACATTTTTCATCGAAATAATTTATATGGTTAAATTATAATATTGAATCATCTAAGAGTATAAATAAAATAAATTTAATCCATTTAATATAATGTATGTCATTACCATTAATTTTACAATGAATTGATAGGTAAAAACCTTTCAATCATTGACAATGTTTTAACTTTTAAAACTCGTTTTCTTAACAACGGGATTAATTTTAAATTAAATACGGCAAATTATGTGTTTTAATTTTGAAAAAATGGATTCCATATTTGAATTAAGTGGGTCCAAATTATGTTAATAAGTTACTTTTTTTTGATATTATGAATAGTTTCTATGGTAAATTTTATTTATTGTAGTTAAAGGTAAATTAGATAATTAAGGGTAAAAATAAGATTATAAAATTACTGTAACACCTACCAAAATTCGATTGGATGACTAAAACTATACCCATATCACCTATGGGTCAGAATAGATTAATTTTATAGACTTTTGACCATGAAAATAATTTAATTATTATTAAAACCTATGAATGTGACAACATGACCCTCTCTTAAATCATATAAGTATAATAATTTTAATACATTGAAAACATTCATGAATCATATAACATGAATATTATACAGAATTCTAATAAAATTATCTATATAATTTGAATTTATTTAGAAATTTTTGGAATTAAATAATTATCATTAATGGTGACACAATATTGATGTTCAAATTATTATATTGAATGAAATAGTGAATAAATAGTTTTAAATATATTAAAATAAATATTATATGAACTATTTAATGTGATCCACTAATTTTCTAGATAAATATGAAATTTTTAAAATCTATTAATTCTTTTATTTAGAAGATATCTACTGTGAGGATTTCATTTAAATTCAAATAAATGAATAGTGTCAAAATTGTCCCTATTGTTTTTTTATAAAAATGCGATAATATAAAATTATTTAAAAATAAATAAAATATTTAAAAATTATAAATTAAAATTTCTATGGTCTAAAATGTCATGAATTATCCAATTATGGACAATTAACTACACATAAGTACTTATTTTAACTATTTAAAATTTAGAATCTTATTACCAAAAATACAATTAAATAGATTAAATAAGGATAAATCAAGTTGATAGTGACTAAAATAAATTCCAAATATGTCTAAATTTTATTGGATGATGATATTACAACCCTATATCCTCTAATATTCGGATTAGAGTCATTTAGGAAGTTTTTATGTGGGGTTTGAATTTATTATAAATTAATATTTTTGAGCATTCCATTGGTGGCACTCTCATCCCTCTCCTCTTCACAACACATTGAGCCTTCATGTTCATCCAAACCATGACCATTTCCCTTTTCCACTTCCCTAGAAACATTATGGAAGTTCTGGACTTCTCAAAATACAAACTCATGTTCCTTAAGAGGAATCTTAATGGAGGTGCGTCGAAGAAGAGGATTTAAAGAAAGGTTTTAGGTAAGAAAACAAAAAGGGGAAGATCATTATGGGAGATGTGGAAAATATATCACCATGATTATGAGGATTATGTTCCATTTTTACAAAGACACTAAACTATTATAGTCCTTGATTATTTGTTTTTGTTATGTATTAAGTATTCCACAAAAGTAATGTAATGTCCATGCACGTCATGTTGGGGTCTCTACATATCTTATATCATTTTCCTCCACCTATAGTTGTACAATTATTTGCACCACCTACACCTATGTTAGAACCACCTATATAGTGTGTTACCTAGCCACATAAATGTGATTTATAATAATAATGATTCCTTTACCATGTCAGATCATCCCAAGATTGTAAACCATCGACCAAACACCAACTTGTGATGTCAAGATCCATTTTACCTCACCCGTCTTGAGTACAATATCATGTTTTTCTAGGATCACATTACTCCATGTGCATACCCCATGATGTAGATAAATATATCATATTATAGAGATTATTATTCCTCCTACATTGATATTCTAATGAATGTTTCATTGTAAATTATATACATTAATCAATGTAATGATTTCATCTACTAGCACTAGCTATCAGATGAAATGACCCAGTCCTTTTAAATGATATTTTCATTAGAAATAAATGATTGTAATAAAATATTAAAAACATATAATATAAATGGAAATAAAAATGATTTCACCATATTAAAAAATATCTTCACATTATTCATATATGAAACCAATTAAAATTCCAAACATTTCAACCAAAAAAAATTAAAATGGACATAATGGGAAAGTCTAGTTTAACCATGTCAACTATAATCATTACACTAATTGAAAGTGGTATCTAAATGAAATAATATATGAAAAATAATACTAAAATTTTGAAATGATTATATAACTATAGAGTAAATTTTTACTGATTTTTTTAGTAAAATATTAATTTTTTGTTAATAGTGTATAAAGTGAAATGTGACCACAATGATTCTTCCATTATATGACCACATGTAAAATATAACAATTTGTCAATATAACCATTAATCAATATAACACATGTAAAATTTACCCAAAGGTGATATTATATTTTTACAATTAGAGTTAATATTTAGTAATGAAAAATATAATTTATACAGAATGAATAATCATTGGCCTTTTCAAATAGAGTAGATCTATTTGAATCCCATTTTTCTGAAATTATGAAAGAGGGATCGTAAATAGATTATTCCCATGAAAATTACCATTCCAAGAGTCAAAAAAATACGTTAATTGAAATATCATCTATGATAAGTTAATAACAGTGGTTTAGTGACACAATTTTCCCTCCATTTCATTAAAATATTCATATATATTTCAAAATATATGTGGGGAGACAACGTCTGATTCGGTGGTCTGATGTTTCTAGATTTAATTTTATAAAATTATTTAATATGTTATATATTTTTCACAGATGGAAATTCCTTAAAAATGAGGTAAATCATAAACATATTCTGCGATCATGAAATTGAGACCATGGGTGAGTCTGAAACATGGTTTTCACACTAGGGATTACATAAAATATATTGGCTTGGGGAAATCCGACTCTCCTCCCATTTGAAGAATGTTAAGTGAATTATATAACTAGTATATTAATTAAATATATAATTTTAGTGAAATATATAACATTAAATGAATATTTCTAGTCCCACTTCTCTATTTTTAGCAACATAAACCATTATTTATATCCATGTCTCTTCTTTACAACTCAATTATATAGTCACAGTGAATGATGGTAGTACTTCAGTTCTAGTTAGACCAGGATGTAACAAACCCAAATACCATAGATGATTATTGGTGGATGTGTTATAGCTCAACGATCATTCCCCAATCAAGGTTGGGATATCAATTTATGATCTACTGCATTTGATTAAATTAATGAGTTTATTTTCCCTTGTTAATTGATTTGAACAATGTTTTGGACAAAAACTTGTGCTCGAGTAATGAAATATAATTCTATAAATCTGATTTTTAATATCTCTATCAAATTTCATGATCTTTGGCCAAGAAATCATGTTCAATGTACATTGAAACCATTATATTGGTTCATTTAATCCCTGTTTCATTTTTTACATCACTAGTTGACCCCGAATGTACTGTTTTGCCTTTGTGGTATGGTATTGAGACCCATTAGACCACCGAAACTATAATGGATCGATGAATAGATCATAGATCAAGGATGATATTTAGGAAAGGGTGTTCGTATTGGTGATTAATGATCTAGAAAATGAATGTAATATTCTTTAAACCTTATGGAATGAAATACAAACACTATTGGAAGAGCATAATATATTTTCCGATCAGTGATGAATATGATACACAAACCATGTCTAGATCTATTATTTTATACAAGAGATAGGCTGCAATCGAAGGAGGCATGGAAGGATACAAATTACAAATATAGGTTTTGTATTATATTCAATAACAAAACTACATTCCAGGTTCAAGGTTGAACACATTGTGTATAGCCCCCTAAGATACTAAAACTTGGGTATTATAAAAGATAATGATGACACAATATGTAGTCATCCTACACACCTATTACTCATTCCCTAGTAGTATAAACTGTATGAAGGTTCACAAGGGATTGGTTTAATGTGGGATTACTTTTCCTAGTATATAGTCATGTACATTAGTACACATACATATTTAGGTCACATTGGAAACATCATATGAAAGGAAACAAACCATTAACATTATAAATAGTAATAGGTCTAAATACATGAAAATGTATATAGGAACACTAACCTAGACCCAGTTTCTTGTGACATGCGGTTTGGTCCACCTACATGGTTTGTACTTGTACAAGGTCATGGCTCCATGTACTATTTTGGGACTCAGCTGAGAATTGAAGTTGGAAAATAATACATGTGGTTCCATTAATTCATATTGTATATCCATGTTACTTTTTTAGGAATCATCGATCGTTGGTATCTCTATCATATGAACATGTATTTGGACATACGATTTCCCAGTCCCGAGTTTTCTACATAAATAACATTATGGTTCCATTAGATGCGTCTTTTTAGATAAAATTTGATATGTTATTGAATCGAAAAATACATATGATATGCATGATAATGGGACTGATCACGAAGGATCAACAGAGACATTCATTATAGCACCCTCATTTGGGGTAGGTCGTGTTCCCTTGGTGTCATGATGTGGCACTATCCACCCAGGATGGGCATGGTTCCTCAATATTATATTTGGTAACATCATAATGAATAAGGGGATTGCTCCTTAATGACATAGTGTGTCACCCACCATCTGGAATACACAATGTTCCATCAATCATTGGAGTGGTTCCACCATGAATTATTAGGGCATGGGTCATCGATGACCTACTGTGGAACCCTCAATCCAGGATTGGAATTTCTCCCCAACCATTGGAGTGGATACCATCTATTTTAAATTGTATGGGAACACTACATTGATTTTTTTTTACCTTGACCATTCATCGTATTTATAAGACTTGGTTATACTTATACATTTATATTCTTGGTAGACATGTGAGATTTTGGGCATCATTGATAGACATGTGGAACTATTAGCATATATTCATCGAGGGATGAGCTATGAGATAGAGATAACCTTACATCCCTATATAGGATTCATTTGATTGATAATATAAATATATATATACATAAATCTTATGTATCCACACCTTGTATTTAGGTTATTGTCTTTATAGGAGAGGAGAATAAGTGCAATGAATAGAACATGCTTTATATTTCTATCATCACGTGGATAGATGAGTCTACTTTCTTTCAATAGGTTATGATGACTATTTTTGAAGTTTGCCTATTTATCATGTTGTTCCACTAATTCTTATAAGGTATCTTTTATTCATGGGTTTTGTTGAGATTTTCATGTTCAATGGATCTTCCACCTACTTTATTTCATTAATGTTTTATCATTTATTGATTGACCATCAACTTTTGAGGTGTCCTATTTTGTATGTATATACATACCACTATATGTTATTTTACCATAGGTCATTTGTCTTATAGAGAATATGGATAGGTCGACAGTGACATTTGAGGTTCTTTGTGATACCGAGTTCTTGGACTACATATAGTGGTCATGGACTGGGATTCCGGATATGGACTCTATTTTAGATGTTGTCCATTCCATTACAATCAATATGGGACATATTTCATGGTGGGAGTTTATTTTTTATCAATACATTTTAGTTTACATTATCATTCATTTATAATATCTATACGATCATGCATGTGTGGTTTAATGTATATAAGTGTCACATATTCTATTCATTTCTTATTCATACTTTTCAGCTAGGTGGTTTTGTGTGTGCATTTGGGTACATAAAAAAGGCCTCCCTAAAATATTTTTTCATTTGGAACATATCTCCATCATCTATCTAATTGCAGTGGTGTTAGGGTAGTTGTTTCTCTACCCTGGTATGGTTTAGGTCATGATAGATTAGTATCAGAAAAATTGCATTATAGGTATATTGTTTGTTGGTATCCCATTAATAGGATTTTAATTTATTTAGGGAAACAATGTCAATGATTTCTCTTTAGATATTCTTAGATTATGGAATAAAGTGATAGTGAATCAGCCAAAATATCCATTCCTAATTACAAAAATTACCTACTTGTCAACTCCACATTCATTTAAAATGGTTATCGGGTTCAATGGAACATGAATCTTATATAATTTATTATTTTATTATCTATCATGAGTGATATATTCATTATTGTTGATATATATATATTATCATATTATGGTTTTAATCTATGATAACTTTCATAATGACTTCGTGATGACATCTATCTTCGATACCAACTATGATTCTTGGAAAAGACCTGATGAGATACAAGTCCTTAGTTGAAGGTCCATCTCATTATCAAATTACTCTATGTGGGTATGTAGCTGTACCTCCACATGTAAATTAGTAGATCCGGTTAGCATAGTAGGCCGAGGATGCACACATGAATATAATGATCAAAAAGTTCCAACATTAATGGAAAGTGATGTTATATGGTGATCAAGATCCATAGTTACTTTGGGATTGATTAAATTCAATATTATGTATCTCTGGGCTTCTTTAGACCATGATAGACCGGGTGGCTGTGCTTGATGAATGCCTCTTCCATGAAGCAGTTGGGCACATGTGGAGTATTGTTATGTAAGAGAATGATCAGTTGACATTCCATTGTATATACTTCTAGTTACTATTCCGTGAGGATTACTACCCCAACTACTTGTGCTAAGTACATATTCAATAGCATATAGAGCAATAAATGGGATGAATGATGGTGGATGAGAATGCAAGTGGGTTAATTGACTTTACCCGGTACACAATTGACATGATCAACGATGGATACTTCTTATCAAAGAAGTTTTTAAAGGTTATATTAAGAGATATATTTTCCAATTTGATTCACTTGTGCATCCCCACCTATTATATGTTATTAGAGTGTGCACCAGTGAAATATTTCATTTTGTTAGAGGGATAATAGATGATAAGAGATGGTAGTGGGTTCCACCACGCTGAGTCATCCATATCTGTCAACAGAGGCCAGGAACATTGATATTGGTTCCAAAGATGCTCTATTAATCATGTTGAGTATAATTGGTAGAGGGATTTAAGAGGACCAGGGTATCTACGATATGGTAAGTTCTTCACATGTGATGGGTGATTTTACATTGCATGAGACTCCCGACCAAGTATATAGAGTAGCAAAAGCTTATAGATGATGGGCCAACAATGCTGAGGAAGTGCCATGAATATGGATCTCCAAGGATGGGACATGATTCACCCCAGGGTGTTAGATCTGTAAGAGAAGAATGAAGTGCTATGCTTAATGGATTTAATTTTTATATCCTTAAACCACTACCACCATCCATCCCATGTTTGTTTTAGGGATCTAATGTTCAGGGCTGCAGATAATTACATGATTTTGTGTTCCTGATCATTCAATGAAATAAATGGTTAGTGGTTTGATATATTGTTATTTAACAAATCTTATACTATTAATAGACACATTTACCAGTCATTTAATTGTCATTATACTCCAAGTGTGAGAGTTGCATCATCCAATTGTGGATCTACCCAAGAAGCATCATCATATAGCTCTTACAAGGAATTATTATTATATATTAATAATTTTCTGGTAGTGAGATCTATCACATGGAGGAAAGTGGTCTATGTCATAAATATTTCTCATCACTATGGATCCTTATGATATAGTAATTGGTATAGATATGTTATCATTGTACTTTTTCCTGAGCTAATTTCACCAAAAATAATACAGATTCCTACACATTGATGGGACAAGTATTTCATTTTTATTAGAGGTGGATATCATGGTAGGTAATGTGTGTTTTGTGAGCAATATGAAGTATCTCATAACCAATCAGTTGGAATGTATATCCCCTTTAAGTTGGCTCTCCATAAATTTTTGTTCCTTCAGTTGTTTTGGAGTATATTAACATATACCTAATGGAATTTATGGGACTACCTCCAAGGTGAGATATTGTGTTATTCATTAACATACCCTTCAAAAAATTGTATATATATTATCCTACATACCATATAGGCAGTAATGAGATTCATGTGTTCCATTTTCTATTGGAGAACCTTTATGAGAACGTTCTCATAATACCCAGTGTGTCCCCATAGGATTATCTAGTTTTGTTTTGGAAAAAGGTGGAAGGGAGTTTTTCAATCAATGTGGATAATCATTTCCCGATCATGGCCATGATAATGAAAAATTACTAATTTATTATGATTGATGACCTATTTTAATAGTTGTGAGGAACAAGATGATTCTCAAATATCGATATCATGTCCGGTTATGGATAATTGATGGTTTTATATATATATATAATCAAATGTTGTAATTATGATCATTTTATGGACAATATGATTACTTAGTGATCGTTTTGGGTTTGAAAATTCCTCACCACATGATTATTAATTTGTTGAACACAAAATTATATCCATACAAGTATAAATTTTTTGTTTTCATTGATGAAATTTCTTTTCTAATTACTTCTTGGAATGAGAAAAAAGATCACATGAAGATGGTCTTATATTTTCTCTGATAGCACTAGCATTACAAAAATATCATGAAGTTCTATTTTTTGATTAATGAGGTTCAATTTCTATATCTTTCCGTTTTATATCATGATTTAGTCATGGACATATAAATTATTGATGAAGTGATTTCATGGGAACCTCCCATGAATGTGTAATTTGTATAAAGGGTTCTTGGCTTGGTTGGGTACTATAAGTGGTTTTTCATATACATATCTATAATTAAATCCCATTTAACCACAATGACATGGAAAAGACAATTTTTTACTACATATGTGTAGTGTTGGAGGTACTCTGAGGAGTTCATGCACAATATGATATGTGATCCACAGTTGAGACTACCAAATGAAAATATTTTGTTTATATTTTATTGAGACACCTCAATATATGGGCTTGAATACATGATGATGTAGTAGAAAGAAGATATCACATATATGTTGAGGATGTTGGAAACCCATGAGCATTATAATGATACACATTAAATAGAGATTTAATAGGTAGTGTTCTCTATATGGATGTATATTCACTTTCATCTAGGGGTGTGCTTTTTTGTTTAATCACACCACAAAATCCCAAGGTACGACTTCATGTAAGGAGAAATAATTTTATGATATTGATTCTAGTTGGAGTTCCTATATAACTACAATTTGAGATAATATTTAATGCATGGAAGTGAAATGTTATGTTAGATTCCCTTTGTAGGTATTAATATGGATGCATAGTGAATGATGCTTCTATTATGTTTGTCTCCTTACATATGACCATTGTGGAGAAAGAGGGGAATGTTTTTCTAATGTTGATGTTGTTTACTCCTCGACTTATTGAACATGTGAGAGAATCATGGATGGGAGAAATCGACTATGATGTCATAGGTGATTAGATATAAATTTTTGACTCAAAATATGGATATTATAAATGAGGAAATCACAACATATTATTCTAGGGGTGGTCATTGATTTCAGTCATTTTGTGGGATGTGGTGATGTAGATGCTTCGTAGTACACCAAATGATTAAAATTTCATTGTGAGGAAGATGTAAAAATACCATCAGTTTCATTTTTTGTGTTCTGATATAATTTTATGTTTATTGAGTTCATATCATGGTTCCTCACCTATTTCGGGGGTGAAATTTAGGTACCTTTCTCTGATAGATATATTTCATGCCATTCAGTTCATGGAGCAGAAACGATAGAACATTTCCATCGACTTGGTAATTAGGATACCATTAAAACCAAATATCCATGAATCCATATGTTATATTTTTTAATGACTCATAAATTTCGAACGCATCGATTCCATCAGGGAGTAGAGTTCTATGGGATGTTTGGGTAAGTGGTTCAAACAATAGATTTATCATCATCCAGGGAAGACCTAGATGACTGTATTTTAATATTGAATTATCGATTACATCATTATTGTGGATAGGCATGCATGAGGCAATCATGACTCACATAATGGTATATACACCCCTTCACCCATATAATGAAATGGAACACCGAGTTCACAATCTTGGTGTTCGATGATATGATGATGGTCTGCCTGTAAGATTTTTTCCATAGCATGGAGTATCACCTTCCCTAGTTAGAGTTTTTATACATAATTGTCTTCCACTATACAAACAACATGTAAAAATTTCATCTGATGTACACGAAAACATCCATGTATCTATTGGGTTGGAAAATGATTGTAAAATCGACTCTTATGGGTTTGGAGATGGTTTAGGTGTTAACGAAGAATGTACAGGTCATCCATTAGTGGATATGGGTGTCCTAGAGTAGAAAGAATTATTACATAGGTCATCATCGTCGGACCTTCTAGTTCGATAAGGGAGACCATATTTTCTTATTATACTCCCCCTGTTGTGGAATTTTTATGTTTTTATCTTGATGAAAGCTCTCCCCAAGGATCATCACGCTATTCGATACAATGTAGAGGGTCGTTAAATATTCTTACTACCCCATCCAACCACAAAATATAGAGTGGGATCATGAACTCTTCCACATTCTATCTCTAAGGTGATACATGCATGCCTCTATTTATGTCATCTAGTGGGGTAAACATAGACTTCATGGTTTGGGACACATTTATGAAGAACCTAGTGGCGGTTGAGGATCAGTAGGGGAGGAATCAACATGAATGGAAATTACCCTTGGACTCTATGTTGTGGAATCATGAGAACATGTAGAAGAGTTGGTATTAGTAGATTATCAATGATTGGGAGAAGTACAATGATGTGTTTTCCTTTTTTTTATTTTTTGGGGGAATATATAAAAGGATCGAATGATTTTGAGAACCGATTTTTTCCTCATATGGATTTGATATATATATATATATATATATATATCTAGGGATATATGTTGGGTTATTTTTGGATTCCATGGACCAGTGTCCCCAAATGTAATTTAATAAACACATTAAATATTTTTATATTATTCAGATATTATTCCTAAAAAATTTGATATATATTAAATGAAATATTGGATAAGGAAACTGAGACTGCAATTGATCATTAAGACTAGTTTTTACCTTGGTTATGACAATAAATGAATTTTCATAGGGAATTCAGACACATAACTCATTATTGGTAGATTAAATGTACTATGGAGTTTTTAAATTAAAAAATTCATTCATTTTAGCACAGTATATAACCATATAAGAATATATCCCAGATGATATAACAAAGGTTGTCTACATTATTCTATGTTGAAATCAAGATCTCTTCCTCCCTCTTCTATTATAAAATCATGATGAATGAAGATAGAACACTCAAGAGCTCTTCCTCCCTCCTCTATTAGAGAGTCATGATGAATGATTATAGAACTCTCGATCAAAATATATATGGATGTAATGAATTCAACAAAATATCATAGTCATTGGAATATGCATTCTTCATAAAAAATTATCCCTAATTGATTACAAACTATTAAAATGGTTTATTCCTTTTTATTAAATTTTTTAGCAGATCTCTCATTGCTCTAGGATATGTGGTATTTGTTGTAAAATTATATGTTCTATAATACCAAAATCTATGTAAAGTTTTTTGGTAACTAATATATCGATGACCATTTTTGATAATTATACAATAGATCTTTGGAAAAATAATTTAGTCATTTTTTTGGTTCTTTTCTCCCCACTTTCATTGTTTACTTCAAGGTATATAAACTATAGTCCTAGTGAAACTTTTTTCTTGTGTTTTCTAGCCTAATCGAAGCCCATGAACCGTGACGAATTGGAAAAATGAAAAGATATCTGGGATGCTTGTGAGGTTTGAGTGTTTGTTATGGACTAATGATCTTGGAATAGAATGTATAATAATGAGTGGGATATACTATGATTCAAGTACAAACACAAAATAATGAAGGCAATTTTTCAGTGTGCGATGACATATATCCATATAACATTTTAAGATCCTCAATTTCTCCCATGACATAGATTGAAATCAGTGGTGGTCTGGAAATATTAAGTGCACTAAATTATGATCTGGATTTAAATTAAAAAACCAAATACATCATGTGTTCCGGGATTATCATATAGATTTTATCCTCCATTGTGGTATAATCTAGGGATTCCAAAAAGTAGAGGATTTCCTTCCCTATAGTCCTCCTACATGTCATATACCCCCACCTTGGGTGGATAACGTGTGTCATGGATCACACTAGTGTGATCCCATATGTTAGTAAATGGAATGTACGTGGCCATGTTTTGGAGTCCATTGAAATGGCCAGATCACAGTAGTGGCCCCCCATCGAAGGATACAAAATGTGTAAATAATACATGTAAAATTGATGGATCAAGGCCCTAATCCTATTTTTTCATGAAACGTTGTTCAATAAACCAACATGATGTGTAATTCTTTATAGGCATGGATCTATGTACTAGATAGGTATAATGCCTGGTAATTAAGAAAGAACAAAAATTGTGTGGATCCCCTCACACTCTGTATTTATATATTTCATTTTTGAGGAAAATACAATCATATATATAACTTTAATTTGAACTCACATTTTGGACCCTCTGTAACCTATCAATAGAGTTTTTTCATAGAATAAGATGATTACCCAATTGAGGATTTATTGACATACTGTATAAAAATTATGGTCATAACGATTAATTATGATAAAATAATTGATGTATGTTATCACTATTATAACCATAACATTTTCGATAGAAACCCTCCTATGGGGTAGGGCATGCATCCTCAAGGACATATAGTGGCATCTTCCAGCTGGTATAGAGAATGGTTCTATGAGGTTCTTATTGAAACCCACTTTTAGTATCATGGTATGAGTAATAAATGAAATAGAATGTAACCCGCTAGCGAGATGGGTCAATAGTCCTTACCCTTTCAAATGTCAACCTCGTACGGTATCATTGAATAGGTCTTTGATAACCTAGAGTGTTACAGTCAAGCTGTGTTGGGAATTAGTCCTCAACCATCGGATTTAGAAACCTACTACTGTTCTATGTCGGGTTTCCTATACCAAGTTATTTCTTCCCCAGACTATGTGACAATATATCGAGTGTTTGTTTGGCTTTAACGATAACCTTCTCGGGAGATGCATGATATGGTGCACATCATTGATGGACTTTTGAAAATATTGACTACTCCTATTTCGGATCTAATCATTGAGTTGGTGATCCAATTACTATCTCATTTAGGTTTCTATTTACTGGACATATAAATATCAAAATATATGCATTATTATTCCATATCCACACGTTTTCTTTAGTTACCCTCCTTCCAGTATAGGTGAACACACACAAGGTATGCCACATGATTTTTTTGTTTAAATTCTCATATTAAATTATTGTACTCTATTACTATAGGGGGTGACTAAAAAACAAATATTTTATCTACTCACCATGTTGATACCCTTTTTCATGGTGGATATTACGTTCACTCTTTGTTTAGTATGATCTCCTCTTTTACCCAGAATATCACATCCATTATAATTCATTCCATATGTAGCTTTTTTCCCCCTTTCATATTTTGTGGTGTCTTATTGGGTATGTATATACTCACCCATACATGGGATTTACCATACATGTCATGTATTACTTATATATTTTAATGGTTTACAATGACTTCAGAGGAGCATAGTGTTATCGAGTGCATGGATCATGTACAATGATCATATATAGCTATTTAGGAGCTGTTATCTATTATAGTCATTTAATTTTCTTGTTTTATCTGGTTGTGAAATATTTCTAGTTGATAATGTATTGTAAACTATTCCATTTAATTTTACACTACTATATTTTATTAAAATATAATGCTGCATGCATGTTGGTTTTAATTTTTATCATTGTAATATCTTTTATTCTCCCCATATGCACACCTTGCATCAATATTTATGTGTGTGTGCATATTGGAATATATGAAAATTCCTCCATAATTTATTTATAACATAAAAACATGTTTTCACCCAACCTATGTGTGTATACATTAGATAGTTATTTATTTATCCCTATCTACGGCCAGGTCATAAGAAGATGACATTACCACACAATCAATGTTAGCCAGGAAACCCCATGAAACAACCACCATCACAGACCGTGCACTTGGAGTGATTAAAATTGTAATAGTAGGTTAAATGACATGAAAATATCTCCAAAGAGTGTAATTTCAATTGTTTTAATAAAATATGTATTTTTCAAATTCCTCTTGATAATTTTTCCTCCTAATAATATACATGTTTATTTTGAGCTGAATTTGATAGTTTGTTTTTATACACGAAATAAAAATAAAATATATTTATATAGAAAATAAACACTCATTAATATTAAATTAAAGTATTTATAATTATATTTATTTTTATAAAATATTATTATTTAAAGAAACTTATCAAAATATTAATTATAAAATAAAATTTTAATTATGAAGGAAATTTTTCTCCAATTTTATGAAATATAACTATTCCTTAAAAACATCAAATTATTAAATAAATAAGTAATTTTATATTTAAAAATTATAATTCACAAATTTAAAAAACTATAATAGAAAAATAATTTATTTATTTAAAATTAGAACATTGAAATAAGGTTATGGTGAATTTATGAATATTTTATAAAATATAATATTTTTTTCATGAATTTTAAAAAATGTTTTGGATTTATGTATGTTTCATTACATCAAATATATTTCATAATGTGTATATTATTAATTAAAATAATCCATAATATAAAATAAGTTTATTTTTTTAATTATTTTAATATATTATAACCAATATGATAATTGACCATCTAATGAGGAAAAAGGAAAATATAATTTTTAATAAAAGTACATTTAGAAATAATTAATATTTTATAAAAAATAATTATTAAAAATTGGATTTATAATACTATGGATTTAAATATAAAAAAAAGTGACAAAAAATTATAGAATCATGAAAAAAGCTATAGTTAGTCATGTTGTTTTGTGTCGTCCAATACCTAGATTTCCAAGATCGGGGTTTAGAAATTATTAAACAATTCCCCGATTTTTTTTATAAATTCCCAACAGTTTATCAATTACCATTCAATCATAATAGTTTAAATGTGATACCAGATCAAACTAATTTAATTTTTTTGTTCATTCATAGTAGATAATATGGTTCTCAAATCATCCCATTAATTTCAAGAACATAGTCACCTATATTGGGGTGAACATAACAAATATATTTCGTGCAATACTTAATTTAAAAATTTTATTTAATATGGTAGAATTGTATTTTTCAACAAGAAATATTCATCAAATCTAACATGTGGGGGGGATCAAATAATAATGTATTAAGATATTTAAAATAAAAATGTGAAAAAACATGTGTACAATGATTCAACCCCCTTTTTAATATACCTATTTGATCCACTAGAATCATTAGTAGTCACCCAGTTCAATCATTATAATAATAATATCTTAATAAATAATTGATTATATCAGATAATAAAATCAAATATGGTGTGATAAATATATGTATTTTCCATTAATAAATGTATAGTAAATCTATATTTACTATATAAGAGGTTCATATGAATATTCTGATACAATAATCATAAGGTATTGTTTTTATGTTAAAATATGATTATTTATCAGGATTGATAATGTTCAAGATTATAATATTTAAATATTTTTATATGCCTCTCAAGATACTAATTAATTTTTTTCAATTATATTTAATATTTAATATGAAAGGTTTTTCATTCATTATATTAGGTTTAAGTACTAAAGAGACTGAAAATACATATTTATGGAAACCATATATTATTTATTACTTCAGTTGAAATCCCATATTCCTTCATATACTCGTGTTTATAAAAATTTAGATAGAAAATATTTAAAAATTTCGCATGATATTTAACGGTCACTCTACCCCTATCAAAATATTTTAAAAATGGGTTTCACCAAAGTCTTATTATATTTTACAGGAAAATCATTTGATTTAAATATTTTAGAAATGTTACAGAAGGATGATTGTTTTAGCTTATATGACCTGAACAAAATTTCTTGCAGTTATTACTGCTCAACCATTTGAATCATCATTTAATATTTTCAAGGGTTATTTTTAGGGAAAATTATTTTTACATTTTTGTTAATTTATTATATTTTTAATAACTACTTTTACTGTGAAATGTGTATTATCTTCAAGGCATTGTTCAAGGTTTTTTTTATTTAATTTTTCATCCATGATGACATCGTTTCATATTATTAATGTTTAAAAATTTGGTGTGATCTAATGATACGACATTATTATATCTTTATATGGTTTATTATTAAAATAATAATATGTTTATAATACACATTTCATTTCCATGGGTAATTTAATGATGAAATATTTTAAAAAAATTTAACCTTAATATTCCACGGGTTAACCAATGGTGTCACAATTATAGAAAACTAATCCTTTTCATATTTTAATATTGTATAAATGTTTTAGTGTAAGGAACCAGCCTTAAATAATTACATAATATTGAAATAAATAGATAATTCACATTGAAAATCATTTCAGGTTTAGAGTTTTAGAGAATTATTACATACCTATTACATAACAACTTGAATATTACAAGTATATACTTCTACTCGGTATCTATTTTTTTCATAAAATAAAAACTCTTAAAAAAAACACGTCTAGTTCAATGTTTTAGACATCATGACTTTTCTTTGATCCCATCCATGAACCTATTCATCTTTAAGTCCTATGGAAAACATTTCAAAAATTGGGATGAGCATAAAAATTCCAATAAGGGTTATACAATAGGGAAGGAAATCAATAGCCCATCCATAATTATAAATCAATTAAACCATACTTTTTAGTCATAACATACCTTACTAAATCATATGATTTATTAATAACACACAAATCCTAAATCATAATAGTTATTTATGAAATCCATTTAAAACATAAATTGAATAAATCATAGCTAAATAGGTAGTTACACTTGGAATACCTAGAAATATATATTTCCTAAATCTCTTTGGAGAAACATCATTTTTACCTCCGTCATGTAACCCATTTCATTGGAGAGCTATCTCGGGCTCACCCACCCTAGGTTTATCACAGAACCACCCATATACGAAAATAATGCCCAATAAACATAAAATATTAATTACATATAACACATGTATAATGGAAAGATAACATTTCCACATTCTAACATATCATCATGATATTGTAAATAACAATGTTTTATCAAATCATTTTCAAAACCATTTTAAAAGAGATTTTTGGATCAAAGTATCCCATACCACATTAAAGATTTTAAATGAATTATCATTTGAAAAAATTAATGTCCATATAAATAAATCCTAGAACCCATTTTTAAAACATGTCAATTAATGAGAAATATTTTGATGAATAAATCATTAAAACATTCAAAATGATATTTTAGTTAAAGAGTGTTTTAACAAAAAGAATGGAACTATAATACAAATAATTGATGAATAACATTTAATTATAACGTTATTATATCATGATAATAAATGGATTCATGATATAATATGTTAATGGAACTTATATATGCCATATAAGAGTGAATCGGTGCATAACAACAATTAAGTCTCAGTAGAAATGTAAATTGAGATGAAATCCATTATAAAGATGGTATCCTGCAATTAAGGATGAATCAACCCAATAATTATGTTTGAAAAATATAAATACACCCAATATAAGAGAATATTAATTGTAAATAAATCATAGGTCATTAACACATATTCATAGGATGACATATTCAAGAAGTATAATTAAAACCCAATGAATTGAAATTGGGTTAAGAAGTTCCCTTGTAAAAATTCGAAAGCCTAACAACGTCACATTAAAATTTAGAAAATGAGTTGATGAGATGAAAATTGTATCTCATCACTTGGAAATTGTTTTCAATAAATAATTATATATAATAACATATCCCAACAAAATTTGGTGGAAATGAAAAGACATAAAAAAAAGAAGTCTTTTAAAAAGAGGATGGTGAAAGGTTCCCTTACCGATTTGGGTAACTTTCGAAATGTACACCCCATGAAAGAAGGATCATAAAATGAAGATGTAAGTACTCATAAATGACATTATATTACATAAAGAGTACAATCATGTGATGTAAATACCCCACAAAAAAGTGATTGTGGAAAATATAGCATGAATCTAATGAGAATAAAAAGTGAGATGAAACCCTTTACCATGTTGGAATCAATCACGACGTAAGAAGAAAAGATAATAACCACCAAATGAATTAATTAATACCATGAATATACAGAGAATCATGATAATATATATCAAATTTAAGTACACAATACACCACATTCATGAAATAATTGGCGAACAATATAAATATCACGAAATTAAATGTTAGATAAAAAATCCCTTACCTCGTGTCCGACATGACCCGTCCGTTCATTAATATCCTAAATAAAAAACTAATCATAATTTCATCATGATTTATAACCTTTTTTTAAAAGTTTATTATTCCTTTTATATTACTTATTAACATGTTATAAACATTATGTATTCATTTAAGTTAATAATGGTAGTTTTGTCGATATTTGTTACTTGAGTAAAAAAAATGAACACCTTATAATTACAAGTTGTTCATGTGGTATGATAAATATTATCTTCAGAATTCTATTAATGATTTAGATATCATATATATCATATATATCTAGTATATAAATTTATTTATAATAGTACATATCATTTAGAGGTAAGAAATGAAATTCATTGTTCTTGGAGACTGTAAGTCGTACGTACGCAGGAACGATACTTCCATTTTAACTTCATATTTTAATGGAATTAAAAACATAATGATACATAGTTATATTATAATTACAGTGTAATATCATATACAATATTATTAACTCCATCCTTTATACGTCCCACATAAGTAATTTAACGAGTCTTATCACTTTGAGGGGGTGGTAGTCCACACTTCCTCTATTGAGATTATCGTAGTTACCCACTATGGAAACCATAAATTTATGATATAAATTGAATATATATAAGAATAAAGAAAAAATAAACATAATATATTTCATATATAAATATAGTGCCATCATAATGGCCATAATGAGAGGTGATAGGAGGTAATTGAACAATCATCTTTTTGTGATGCATTGGATTTAGATCCACAGAAACATTATGTTTGTAACCCATTAGATGGAGAAGTGTGTATGTGTAGTTCTAATACATCTCATAATGATATCCTAGTTTATTTAGGATACTTTTATTTTAAAAATAAATGAATAAAAAGTGTTTAGGGGTTGGAGAAGTAAAATAAAGAAAACAATTAAAAACATCAGTTACCCTTATTTTGGGTAAATCCCTTTGGTTTGAACCAAAGGACTTCTTGAAGTACCTTCTCAATAAGGTAAGGCTTATATAAGGAGGAAAGTGATGTATGGAGTTTAATTGGGTAGAGTTTTTATGAGAAAAAATGTCTATAAAGGTGTTTTGAATTGCATAGAAGTGGTCTCCTTTTATAAGGGGGAGAAGGGGCTCTTTAAGAATGTGTGAAAACATTTTTTTATTATTAAGTTATATTCGGTTTCAAAAGGTCCACAACACATTAATGTAGAAGATAAATGACTCATATTGGAAATAAAATCATCCAATAGGAATTTTATAGGTTTTGGATATTCTTTTAGTCTTTAAAATATTATTTAATTAAATCATTTATTAATGAGGTAAACACTACATCATTATTGTGTCCAAAATAATTTAATTTATTGGATCTCTAAAAATTATAAAAAATACTAAAATGCAGGAAATAGTTTTATATTTCATATTAATATTTATAGTCTAAAGGATAATTTATATATCCCCATGTAATGATTAATTTACTAGACGATATTTTCTTTTGTCATTTTCCCTTTACTTTAAGATAATTAATCTAAATTGTCGTCATCACTCCCCAGTGGCTCAATGGGGGTCCCAAAATCGACCCAAAGATGAAAATGGTCGTTTAAGACTCAACCAATATGGTTTTGACAAGTGTTAAGGTTATTTTGAATTATTATAATACTATTTTTACCTTGGATTACCCTATTTCCCTTTATCTGCAGTAAATAAAAGTCAAAAGTTACTATTTTGAAAAAACTATTTTCATCTTATTGAACCAAATTTTACTTATTTATAACAATAATTTATGTTGGATTTTGTAAATTCAAATCACCGATGCGGTTAAATTTCATTTAAATGATAAATTTCGTTTTTTAACAACTACTAAGTGGTTTCACAATTCAGAAAAAATTGAAGTTTTTCAGAAAAATACCAAAAATTCAGACTAAGTTTTATTTGATATTTCGAATTAAAAAATGATGACTATTTTTCTAAATTCAAAACATATAAGTGGAATTTATTAATTTAAAATTATTTCCCGTTGTTAAAATATATAGAGTATTTTTAAGAGAAAAAAACTATTAACAGAATAACAATTGTTTTTGTCCAATTTCAAAGTTAAATTAATTACAATGACCAAAATAGGATTAAATGGTAAAAATATATTTTAATTTCAATTTAAAACAATTTAAAAAGATAATCTAACCATATAAATAAATTATATTAAAAGGATCATTTGAATTAAAATACTATATTTTTCACTATTCATTAAAAAATAAACATTATCAGAAAAAATAAAAAAAATTACCCAAATTTAATTTTGATGTCCCCATACTAAGAAGCGATTTTATTTGGTCAAATAGAATGTATTAAAGTGAATAAAATTATATTGAATGAGAGTTCACCATTATAAGGCTGTAAATCCACCTTTAAATGTAAATTATTCTAAAAATTAGATTCATTTACATTTTAAGCCTCTAAAATTTATTTGATAAATTTAATTGCATTTAACAAACATCTATAATCATATTGTAGTTATATTTTTTCATTCCTACAAAAACAATGACTATGATTTAACTAAAATTTGAAATTATAATATTACATTATTTGTGTGAAATGTAAGATTTCAAAAAAACATGTTGTTGCGTGTCAGGTATGCTATCGAACATAGTAACCCTTTTAACATAAAATTAATATTTAATTCACAAATATTAATAAATATAAAAATTTCGTATTTTTAATTTCTTGAGATGTTACATCCTTCCACCCTTTTGGGAATTGCGTCCACACAATTTCAAAATTTTGCTCGGAAACATCATTGAAATCCCCACATCGAAAAAAGAGTCAATAAAACAATAACTTTAAAATAAAGAAAGATATATAAAAAGGTCACCGGAGAGAACCCATACTAGGATTCCATGTTGGAAAACATGGATATGGAAGAGAAAACAAAACATCATGTTCTGATAGAGAGTGGTCAAAAACATTATTAGGAGAATGCTAACCACCGGAAAATCCCAAACTTGTGATGGGTTAAACAGTCATTGATTCCCCCATAGGAAATGCTAACAGACGACATTTTTGTTTTAAGTTACTTTTCAATGAGGAATTTATTTATGATCTTAACTAAAAACATAATGAAACATAATTACTTGTCAGGTAGACAATCATTATTTACTAGATTTATAACAGAAACACATGTTTTCTCCAAATGATGTGTATTCAAGATGAATTTGTTCACATTAAAAGTGATATAATGTAATTCTAGATAATCACATAATCCTAATAAGATGAACTATATATTTACCATCTCATTAGACCTTAACCAAAATGAAAATTGGTTAGTAGAAAATATGATAATCCCAAAATGTATAATCTTTTACAAAAAGAAAAACTTCTTTTAATCACCAAAATTTGTCAAATAATAACCAAAGTTCAACCACGACCATTAAATCAATAATTAACCATAAAATTATTCAAGGTAATCCAAAACAAGATTGAAACCCAAATCTTAAAAGGAACTAATAATATAGTCTTCCAAGATATATCTGAAAATTTATCTCCAAATAACATCATGTACTTGTAAAGTCTCATATTGAAATGTAATTAACCTAATCACATATCCTCCATGATTTGATAATAATTTACATAGATAACAAAAAATTGACCTCTTCTTGATTCATAAAATCATCTAACTAAAAATATTTGGTCATAAAAACCAGGGAACTCACGTAGTATAGTTGTAGGTGATAAATACTAGTCATCTTTGGTTGTGAGTTCGATTCTCACAGCCTTGTACGACGCGACGGATTGTCACACGGTCGGCGTGTGGTCCTTTTTTCAAAAACGATATAATTTTTTTGCATTCTCTAATAGAGATAAATTTATCAAAAATAACTAAAACATATTTTTACCAAGAATGTTTTCTAATAACATTCATTTTCCATCCCAAAAATGTATTAACCTATAATTTCTTCAAATTAAAAGATCATATAAACCCAAATATTTCATTATAACTATATTCACAAAAGAAAATATAATTATTCCTTGAATAAAAATTTCATATATCAAACTTCAGGGTTACACATAGAATAAATATTCTAATTATTTAATTCCCATCATCAATAGAGCATCAATACTTTTAATCATTTCCCCATCTTAAAATATAATATAACACTTGAATCCCATATATGTTTACTTCTTACTCATTCAACATTCTTCATGATCAGTTAACCATTCAATTCCAAATTATTCTGAAATACTTCCTCCCTACAAACAAAATCACGAATCATATCCTCAAATTCAATAATGTCAAAACATATGCTATGAAATAATCCATACATTTCATTGGTCATTGTAAGGTTATTCATCCTCAATCGGAATGGCATTAGTTATTGGTAAACATATATTTGTGTGATCCTGGTGATCCCATTCCGAAATATTCTTCGTTGGAAATGTGTTTTTATGATGACCATGCACACCACATTTAAAACATTCAATTGATTCCTCAGAAAGAACTTCATTCCCTTTCATAGATTCAACTAGATGATACATTTTTCCATCGAAGGTTCTTGCTTTATGACCTTCATTTCCCCATCTATAGCATCTTCTTGTCCCGTTAATGAATTTTCCTAGGTGTTTATTTCCACATCCTTGACACAACGGTTTTTGAACATTCTAACATTTATGTTAGTTACATAAAAATCCATAGGGATTTGTTTCTCGCATATACAATGCCTTATAAAAATCACAATGGTTATAGTTATCAATCATTAATCAGGATAGTTGGTTGAGAATAACAACAAGAGTTCAGATTGTAGCTCCCATTTCATTGAATTGCTCATTCAGAAAATCTTCATAGTTTTCTTCACATGCGTTGTTACTTTGATTCCTGGTAGATCTAGACATTGACTAAAACGAAAAAGGTAAATGCGAGTTTATTAGTAAAATCTTCATATAATATGTTATTAAGAGGTTAAATACTAAGATATACTTATTCATGTTATCTAAAAATCAATCACTTTATCTAAATAATAATAAAACTATGACTCTTTCTGAAATACTAAACATTATGGTAATGTAACTTATGCTTATAGAGTACCCTATCCTGTAATGTTTTCTAAACGGACCTCAGATACTAACTATAAAGACCCGAAATTAAAACATTACATAATATTGAAATAAATGGATAATTTACAATGAGGGTCTTTTAAGGTTTAGTGTTTTAGATAATTAGGCCATAATATTTACAAAACAACATGAATATTACAAGTATACAATACTACTCAGTATCCATTTTTTTCATAAAATAAATACTCGTAAAAAGAAACATGTCTAGTTCATATTTTAGACAACATGACTTTTCCTTGTTACCATTCTTGAACCTATTCATCATTAAGTCCTGTGAAAAACATTTCAAAACATGGGATGGGAATAAAAGGATTGTCAGGGGTTATAAACTAGGGAAGGAAATCATTAGCTCATCAATAAAATAAAATCAATGAAACCATACTTTTTAGCCATAACATACCATACAAAATCATATGATTTATGAATAACACACAGAAATCCTAAATCATAATGGTTACATATGGAATCCATATCAAACATAAATTGTAGCGATCACATCTACATAGAGTGTTACACTTGGAATATCCATCACACTATATTCCCTATATCTCTTAGGAGAAACATCACGTTTACCTCCGTCACGTTACACAATGCATTGGAGGGCTATCTCGGGCTCACCCACTCTAGGTTTATCACGGAACCACCTTTATACAAAAATAAATCCCAATAACCATAATTTAATAATTACATATAACACATGTATAACTAAATGATAACATTTCCACATTCCAATATATCAAATAAGGATATTGAAATGAACAATGTATTTTAAAAACATTTTCAAAACCATTTAAAAATATATTATTGAATCAAAGTAACCCATTATACTTTGAAGATTTTAATTGATTTATTATTTGAAAACATTAATGTTGATATAAATAAATCCTAAAACCAATTTTGAAAACAAGGACAATAATGAGAAATATTTAGAAGAATAAATCATTAAAACCTTTAAAAAGAAATTTTAGTTAAATAGTTTTTTTAAAAAAAAGAGAGTCACTTGAATAAAAATAATTGTAGAATAACATTTTATCCAAACATTATAATATCAAGAGAAAAAATGGATTCATGATATAATATTTCCATGGATAGTATATAAAATATATAAGAGTGAATTGGTGCATAACAACAATTATGTCTCAGTTGAAATGTATATTGAGTTGAAATCTCTTAAAAAGATGGAATCCTTTAACTAAAGATTAATCAATCACATAATTATGTGTGAAAAATATAAATACACCCTATATAAATGGATATTAAGTGTAAAAAAATCAGAAGTAATTTACACATATTCATAGGTTGACAGATTCAATAAGTACAAGTTGAATACAAAGAATTGAAATTTGGTAAAGAAGTTCCCCTGTAAAAATTCGACAGCCTAACGAGGTCACTTTATTATTCATAAATTGAGTTGATGAGATAATTAAGGTATATCATCACATGGACAAAAATTTTAAATCAATAAGGATATATAAGAACATATCCAAACAAAATAATATGTAAATTAAAAGTCATTACAAAAAGAAGTCTTTTTAAAAAGAGGAGGGTGAATGTTTCCCTTACCAATTTGTCTATCATTCGAAACTTACACCACATGAAAGAAGTATTATAAAATGAAGATGTAAATACTCATAAATGACAGTATTTTACACAATGAGTACAATCATGGGAGGTATATACACTACAAAAAAAGTGATAGTGGAAAATATAGCATGAATCTCCTGAGAATAAAAAGTGAGATGAAACCCTTTACCACATTAAAATCAATCAAGTCGTAAGAACTATAGTTAATAACCAAACAATGAATCAATGAATACCATGAATATATAGAGAATCATGATAATATATATCATATGGAAGTAAAAAATACACCACATGCATGAAATAAGTGGCGAATAATAGAAATCTAACGAAATTAAAAGTTAGATAAGAAAATCCATTACATCATGTCCGACATGACCCGTTCGTTCTTTAATCTCTTAAATTATAAACTAATGATAAATTAATATTTCTTAATAACCTTTTTTTAATGTTTATTATTCATTTTATATTATTTATTACCATTTAATAAACATTATATAACCATTTATGTAAATAACGGTAGTTATGGCGATATTTGGAAATTGAGAAAAAAAAATGAACACCATATAATTACAAGTTGTTCTTACGGTAAGATATCCATTATCTTCAGAATGATATTAATTATTGAAATATAATATATATATATATATATTATATTTCTAGTATATATATGTATTTATAATATTATATAACATTTAGTTGAATGAAATGAAATTCACCATTCTTGGAGATGGTATGCGTTACATACGCATGACCGCTACTTCCATTTCTATTAATTATTTTAATGTAATGAAAAAAAATGATACATAGTTATATTATAATTCTTGTATCATATCATAACGAATATTATTAACTCAATCCTTTATACATACCACATAAGGCATTTAATTAGTCATATCACATTGAGGGGAGGTAGTCCTCACATCCTCTAATGAGATAATCTTATTTAACCACTATGGAAAGCATAAAGGTATGAAATAAATAGAAAATACAGAAGAATTAAAGAATACATAACCATAATATATATTATATATAAATACAGTGCCATCATAATCGCCACCATGAGAGGTCGTAGAAGATAATTTAACAATCATATTTTTGTGAGGCGTTAGTTTTCCATCCGCAGAAACATTATGTTCTTCACCCATTAGATGGATATGTGTGTAAATGTAGTTAAAATCATGATCATAAAAACATACTATTATATTGATGATACTGGTGTAGTTACAAAATTATAGAATAAAAAGAGTTTAGGGGTTGGAGAAATAAAATAATACAAAACAATTTAAGTGAAACAATTACCTTTAATTTGGCTAACTCCTTTTGGTTTGAACCAAAGGACTTCATGAAATGCCTTCTGCATAAGGTAAGGCATCTAGAAGGATGATAGGGATTTAAGGAGATTAATGGGTCCGATGTTGGATGATACAAAAGGCTTTAAAGGTTTATTGATTTCCATATAAGTGGTCTCCTTTTATAAGGGGAATGAGGGGCTCTTTAGGAATTTGTAAAAACATTATTTTATTATAAATATATCTTTGATTTAAAAAGGTCCAAACTCATTAATGTCGAAGATATAATGACTTAAATTCTAAATAAAATCTTCCAATAATAATTTTACAGGTGTTGAATGTTATTTTAGTTTTTATAATTTATTTATTTAAATGATTTATTAAGGAGGAAAACATTGAATCATTATTGTGTCATAAATAATTTAATTTATTTGATCACTAGAAATTATAAATTATACTATGATGTAGGAAATAGTTTTATATTTTCAATGAATATTTATAGTTGAAATGATCATTTATATAACCCCTTTTAAATATTAATTTACTAAAAGATATTTTCTTTTGTCATTTTTTACCTTTACTTTATGTAAATTAATCGAAATTGTCATTTTTACACCAATGTGGCTCAATGGGGGTCCCACAATCGACCCATATATGATTTTGGTCGTTAATGAATCATCCAATGAGGTTTGGAAAAAATTTAAGTTAATTTTGAATTATTATAATACTCTTTTTACGTTTAATTACCCTATTTACCTTTAACCGCGTTATACAAAAGTCAAAAGTTACATTTAGAAAAAAATTCATCTTATTGAACAAAATTTTACATCTTGATAACAACCATCCTTGTAGGTTTTTCTAAATTCAATTCACAGAAGTGGTAAAATTTCATTTAAATGAAAAAAGTCCATTTTTATCTACAACTAAGTGGTTTCACTATTCATTACAAATTGAAGTTTACTAGAAATATACCCAAAATTCTGACTAAGTTTAATTTGATATTCGAAATTCAAAAATTATGTCTAATTAGCTAAATTGAAAACATAGAACTGGAATTTATTTGTTTAAAATTAATTCCCGTTGATAAAACAAATAGCGTGTTTTTAGGAAACATTAACTATAAAAATATTAACATTTGTTTATGTCAAATTTCAAAGTGAAATTAATTCCAATGACCCACATTGAATTAAATGTTAAAAATATATTTTATTTTCACTTTATAACCAATTAAATAGATAATATAACCATTACAATAAATTAGATTAAAAAGAAATTTAGCCTTAATATACAATATTTTTCACTATTATTTAAAAAATGAACTTTATCAAAAAAAAACCAAAATTACCCAAATTAAATTATCATGTCCCCATTTAAAAAAAAATTATTTGGTCAACTAGAATTTATTATAGTTTCAAAAATTAAATTTTAAGAATGTTCTCCATTAAAAGGCAGTAAATCGATTATTTAATGTAAATTATGCTTAGAATTAGATTCATTTACATTTTATGCCTCTAACATTTATTGGATAAATGTAATTACATTTAACATACATGTATTATCATATTGAAGTTAGATTTGTTCATTCCTACCAACAAAACATCTTGTAGTTAACTACCATTTAAAATAATAATATTATATTATTATTTTCCAACATAAGATTTTAATGAAATTCATTGTTGCATATCGGGTACTCTATAAAAAATAGAAAACCCATTAATGTAAAATTAATACTAAAATCACAAATATTAAAAAATATTAAAATTTCATATTATTTATTTTCCTGGTATGTTACATTTAGGATCCTATAGAATATAAATTTATTAACATCATTATTTGATGAGCGGGATATACTTTATATTTCACTCTATTGCCTTATATAAAGATGGAAATATAATGAGATAAATATGACTAGATTGAGTATTTAACCAGATTTATTAAGGAATTATTTCTATTACGATTATCATGAGAGTTAACCATCAATACTATAATAAATTGATGACTGATCCCAACCCATTTTTATATTATGTTAAATTATATTTAACTACTCTGAGAATAATTTTCTATGCTTTTTTGTATGCCAAAACAACTATAATATTACAAAATTAAACTCTCATGGATCCTTTTTTATTCATTTATGTTTAAGGTCTTAAAATTTCCAAATATATATAATTACTCATTATTAGGATCTATTAGATGTTATTTATTGTCTTCAAATGGGTAGATCATGTTCTAATGACCATATTATCATGTTATACATATGTGATCTTTTATTTATCATTATTTTACACTTATTAAGCATTATATCTCATCTTTTACAGTTTATAATTTCCTTAGGTTAAGAATAAAATTTTTAGTATGATATGTCTAATACGGGTGATATTTTTGAAGAACATAGTAGGTGATTATATAAACATTGTATGTACATTTTTTTGACTATGTGTTTATTTGGCACATCTCCTATTCAATTCAATCATAGATACTGATGTCATGTAAGGATATTAATTTGATTATATGTAATATCTATATATGAAAGGTATGAGTTGGTATAGAAAACCATATTGATCAATATGAAAAAAACCAATCCTATGTTCTGTTTTCCACCTTCTTGAATTCATTGGTAATATTGTGATCAAATCCTCCCCTACTAATGTTGAATCTAGACATCATGGGACAATGGTTAAGAACGAAAAGAAGGATGGTAGAATAAATGAATAGAAATGAGGTAATCTCATTATTGGTCATTATGTTATTACAAAATTATTATAAATCATAGATACCATGGTGAGAAAATCTGGCACAGCTAATATAAATAATTTTCTTTGATAAAATTTATTAATTATATTATCATGAAAATAATTTAAATCACATAATCCTAAGAAAATATGTACTATATTCCTAAAAAATAAATCAAAAGTTGTAATATGAAATTATAATCACTCCTACTTCATGAACAGAATGAAAACTAGGGATGTACATGTCAGCATGTGATGATGTTGACGACGATCATTTTGAGTTAGTCAACCATATCATAATGGTCATTTTTTTTCATTATCAATGTATATAATGAAGTATCTAATTCAAACAGATATCTTACAACTTCCTCTCTTATGTCCTAGGGTTATATGGATAATCATGGTGTTTTAATTATTTAATTATATCAGGAGATTATGTTTTGGGACATTAAAATAAATAATTAATTAAATTAGTTAATTTACATAAAGCACCCTCCAACGTCCTCCCTGTAGGAAACATTTGATTATAGAGATCATTTTTTATTGTTTATGGAATCCCCTGTAATTGGAAAACAATTACAATCTTATATGTTCCATTTTAGGTTCCGATCAATGGGAAAAATATTAAATCCAAAATTAATAATGAGTATTGTTTGACTTGTAATTAAAATTTTCAATAAATTTTATCTATGGACCTACACCTCCTAAAAAACTATTCCAACTAAAAGAATAATGTAGATAAATATATATTTAATGAATAAAATAATCTTAACCTATGTCTTTACATTATAACAACTATAAATGTTTTTCTCCTAAAAAATAAAATTATATAAAAAAAATTTGATGTACATAGACTCAATTTGGATCACACACTACTCAGATATCTTTTCACACTCTCATGCCTCCAAATTACTCAAACTAAAGGAATGAGGTTTCCATGTATGATCTTTAATGATTGATCCCAAATCACCATCATCTACTATAAGAAATTATATCCTTCCCTCATGTATATCTCACCCCATTCAGTACTTTGTGTCTGGTCATACACATATATCCCCATATAAAAAACATGTAATATTAAATGCACATGACCCTTTTGTTTTCATAATTTCTATTGGTAGGAAACATAACCAATACTATGTATGATAAAAAATGGTTTTATGAACATCTTAGATAGATTTAATCCCTATACATATCTCCATTATCTTCATTGTGGGTATAGACATTAAAAAATTGTTCTCCTCAATCAAAATGAAACATTATATGATATAAATATATTTAAAATTTCCATTACCTATGGGATATACTCACACTCTCAAGGACCACATGAACCAACACTATCCTTTCCATAAATAGATCTAAAGTATCAAGAGATTTATTTCCATCTATAATCTAGTATATGGTTAACCTATACGGCCTCACATACTCGGCCACAAAACATTCTAAACAAATAATGGACTGATAAAAGATATTATAATAGATCACCACTAATGGTATGTGATACTAATAAATTATTCCAAAGTCTAACACATGGGCTCTTAGTATATCCTCTAACACATGGATGATCCACTATGTTTATCAATTCATATGGGAGTGAACATTATTACCATTAATTACTCAGCCTTGATTCCTTATTGTGGGATCCTCAAAAAAATTTATGTAAACTAAAAATAGAAATGGATATTATCATCATGTGTATTAGATGGATCTAGACAGTCTCATGTATGTATAGACTCCATATATAATCAAAAACAACTACTCCTAAATGGTATAAATCATTACCAGGATGGTATGTTTGTTTACAATCATCCAAATTGAATTGTGTCCTCTCACTAGCCATAAATCCCCATCAAAAAATACATCATTATGAAATCATAATTCATGTCTAGTATCTCGATTCTGTGGTGAAAACCTATTAGAACACGACGTTCCAAATTAACCCATTAACATTTGGGGTTCTAAGAATCAAACTATTAAATTATATTCCTCATAATATCTCACCAAAAAACCACAGAATGTATTTTTTTGACATTTTTATGTCTCATATGCAAAACCATGTATGATTAATGAATCAGACTCTAAAAATCCTCACAAAACCTGGAAAAAACTACCATATATCATTGAAGAAGGATAATGTGCATCTATCTTTTATAAATTCCATCTAGTTCATCTCAGGCTCATATTAAGTCATGAATAAAATCATAGTATATTTATCTTAATTAATATTCTATGATTTTTTAATTAATTAGTAGATCCACTAACATGGATTGGAGATAAAATACACCCCATTATCTAGGAGGGTTAGTTGAAATAAGGAAATCTTATCTGATACATTTTACACCATACTAGATATATATTTATTCCTAAGGTTAAATTCCACAATGTATCTCTTCCATGGATTATATAGTATCTTGAAATAGTAGTCCTATATGTAATCTAACCAATTAATTTATCTTAGTTTGAGATTAATATGGGTGATGATATTACATAGACAATAATGGCCTTAGTAAACAATGAAAAACAAGTATAGCAGATAATACCTCAACATATACAGGGTTGAGACTACCACATCGAACTCTAGTCATTGGGTCACATATTCCTACTCCATAGGTCCCAAATCCATGAATCTATATGTTACCAATAACAATTAGTTTGTCAAAATGCATAGGTTCCATGATCCATTGGGAACACAAAACAACAGGTAATGAACTGTCTTATCTGATAGTCTTCAAATTGATGAACTGGTAAACCTCTTCCTCACCACATCCTAAGCTCTCTATCATTTCCCAAACTACGAAAAAATTTACCCTTTTGTTTAATGGTAGTAAATGGGGGGAAAATAGGTGAATTTCATACCCAAAAATTTAATGATACATAATAAAATTGATGAAATAATTTCCACATTTTTACCACATCTACTATCACAACATTGGTTTTTCAAAATCAACCATACCCATGTCCAACCATCATTTAAAAATTTTCTACCCACATTAAAAACCCATTTTGAAAATACACCATCTATTCTATTTTAAATTAAATTCATTTGATAACAATTTCAACATTTTTTAAAAATAAACATAGTGCATCAGATTATATATCATTATTCAAAAATAATACATTATATTCTACTGGGATGCATTACATTAATGATTTTCATGCTCAAACCATTATATAGTCATAGGAAAATTACATTTAAAATCATATAAGTGACTTTTTTTAAATTATTTTCAAATAACTCTTGTAACGTGATGATATTCATAACAAAGGTCATCTAAATCCTTTTAATGTTTACATTTCAGCTCCTTAAAATCCTACTAGATTATAATACCACATCCTAATGAATACAAAATAATGAATTCAATTAAAAGATCATGAAAACTAAATAATAGTTGGTCAAATATTAAAGGGACATGCTGATACCATTTATCTGATTCCTCATTTTTCACTGAGAAAAACTGATACCATTTATCTAAAATAAGCTTTTGAACAGATAAAACTGTTATCGTTTGAATAATCCCACCATTTTAAATGGATGAGGATGTGTGATGATGTTACATGGCCTTATGTGGAATTCAAAATATTCCATGTTCATGAAATTAATGCCTAATGGTTTCAATACATGTTGGATATGATTTATCCTTTAAGAACAACACCACTAATACATTAAAACAGAACAAAAATATTTAAAATATAACCCATGATAAAAAATAATTATTATGCAACCATTTATTTTATATCAAAACATACCAAAATATACTACAACAGAAGCCAACTAACATCAAATTAAATAGGAAAAATAATTTATATGATTCCAAGATGACTAAAAGACTCCATGATTCACTAGATTGATGCTCCATCATTTCCAAACACCCAATGTATCACATGATTGATAAAATGACATGTGATAATATACATTTTCCATTGTCCATGAAAAATGACATCTTCTAGAGCAATGATGGTCCAAAATGGGGTGAGTATAAAACATAGTTGGTTTTCCACAATTACTTTTCTACTCATTCCAAAATGGTAAAAAAATTATCAATAATTATAATTAAAATTTACAAAAATAGGTTATAATGAAATATAAACATCATCAAAAAATAGTTACTAAAAAATTAAAAACTAGTTAAATATCACCCAATTTTATAGTAAAATCTACATCACAGGAATACAAACAAAAAATTATTTAAATTCATTTCTCAATATTGATTTTTTCCATAACCATTCTATGCCAATTATTTACACATCCAACAAATCATGAATCCAAGACCTACCTATAATCAGAAGTGGTGAGTCATCCTCTCAATATAATTTCTCCTAGTGAGCCATTTTTAATGGGGATATCCATAACCCTTATCCATCCCACAAATTAAAGTGTAGAGAACATTACACTTAACCTTCCTAAATTTACATGAACATACAACCATCATGCCAGAAAAAAATTCAAAAAAATCAATTCTATCCTATTGAATATAAAAAATTATTTATTGAAAACCTATAGAAAAACTAATTCAAATACTCCATCAACATTTTTATTTCAATAAAATCAACATGTTCATTTAAAACAAATTATAATCTATGTTACACAATTCAAAAAAAATCACCAATTTAAAATCATCTTTTTAAAACCATTAACCAATAACTATTGTAAGTGTACCCTATTAACATGTTTCCAAAAAATTTCACTTATGAGGGTTTACTAAAAATATTACACAACCAATTCAAAATAATTTTCAAACAAACTATTATATTAGAATTAATCCATTTTTTCGAGATATAGTATTAAATAGTGATGAATCATACCTTGAGATTTTTGGAAAAATTTATAAAAAACATGAAAAAACATTACAAAATGGGATGAATCTAAATGAACGCAATTTACATATCATTCCATATCATGATCCATGAATAATATATTAATATTTTTATCAATAAAATTATCTCTACCAACTATGGGTGTATATATAAGAAACAAAGAAGGGAAATGATGTAGATCTATGAAACCGATCAAGAATGATGACAAAAGAACACTCACTATGAAATATTAGAATCTAATTTCCGTGAGAAAATATTATATCACCTCTGGATCAATGGGAGAACATTCCTGGACCATTTGGGAAGCTAAATATAGAGTTATAGAGTATTTGGGTAAAATGGTTGGTTAAAACCATAAGCTACCATATATATTACCTTTTAAGAATCTTGTATTGACCTTGTGAATTATTTAGTCTCTAAGGTAGAAAAAATGTGAACAAATAATTCATCAACCACATTCTTAAAAATTAAATCAGCACTCCCTCCTCCTTCAGCATCCAACACTATGTGCCAACCATGTCTAATACACTACATCATTTTTTCCAAAACAATATTTCAATGTGAATAGTTATTATGAGTACTTCACACGATTCGGACAAATGGTGTGCATCCCATGCTCACACCATTTATCTTTTGTCATACTAGGCATGGGTTCAAGAAATTATTTCATAGTTTATATAAACTATACACCACTTATGAAAAAGTATAAAATAACTAAAAAATTCAATATATTCTCCAAAATATTCCAAATTTAAACCTTATTCATATTACATATGTAAATATTAATTAAGTGTTATATAAAAGAAACTGAGGTTGATATAATGTAGATAACAAAAACATTTAGCATTTGAAGGTTATGAAATAACACCTCTCAGATGGTGTTTCAATTATTAGATATATATTTAGTGGAGATGGGGATTAACGAATAATTATTACATTGGCATAATAAGATTCTGGTATATGAAAGGTACTGTACATATCATGTTATTTGTACAACGTGAGTGGAGGAGAAAATAATAAAAGAATTGACCATGAAATAATATTAAAAAGTAATCTATGAGTATTTTCCTCTGGAATAATCCTCCTTGAGAAACAGATTGTGTCTATTGGTTTTGGATCATTTTTCAGAAAAATAGCTTCTGGACATGGAGGAGGGAATTAGGAAGAGTGTATGGAAGAAATTTTATAACTCTAAAAACATTGAATGTGTGAGGAGAAGATGATGTAAGGGGCGGTGTTTATAGTGGATGAGAAGGGTGTTTCTAGAATATTTTATTCATTTTTTTATTATTTGGGATAACAAATAAAAATTCATTAAGCAGCACCATCAAATATATTAATAAATATGTGAGTATGGGGGTATTTTGATATTATGGTGCATAAATTAATAATTAATAAAGAAATATTGTATTTAGATTTTAATTTATTGATTACATAAGGTACTATATTTTACTATTCCCAAAAAGTTCATGTATTTAATAAAAATCACAAAAAATCACCAAGATCATATATGACATGTATAACTAAAAAATAGACTCTATTTATGAAAATAATTTTCTATATAAGATCATTTTAATTCTTAATTTAAATAATTATTTACTCAGAAATAAAATGATTTAAAAATATAACCAGTTTATGAAGCATTCAACAATTAACTAATGTCTCATAAAATCATCTTAAACGTATAAAAAAAATAAATTTATGAATAAATTTTATGAAGATAAATATCCTTTAATATTATTTAATTTATTGTTAAATTGTAATTATATATTTATAATTTATAAATGTACCAATAGAAAATTTATAATTATTAAAATATTTATTTAAATATAGAGTTTTATAATTAAATCATATATTCATTTGTGTGATGGAAAAATTGTATTTATACTTTCAATAATGATGTAACTATTATATAGGCTAGTTAACTATTAATAAGTGTGAAAACACTATTTAAATGGTTATGTTACTATTCCATTAATATACGATCCATAACATCTATAAATTCATATTATTACATTCATTATTCATTTTTAATGTTTATATTGTGACCTATATGTTATTTTATGTGATTTGTACTATATAAAATATTTATACAAAGGGAAATTAAATTAATTATTTTATGGTTCATTACATTCTACCCTTCTATAAAAATTTCATCCTCAACATTTCCATAATATATCCTCATTAAAATATTTGGGTAGTTTTTTTCATATGTTCCACATAATCCCATGTCGCCTCTTAGATTTTATGATTTCTCCATTGTAACATTACCATTTAAGTCATCTAATACCTCAGCACATATTTTTTAGTGTCCAAAATTCAGATAGGGTCCTCATAATAGGAAAAATCAAGTTCTAATTATATTAATTTATATGTAAGTAAAATTGTTTGTTCGGACATGTACAACCTTTTCAAAGAGATGTGGAACACATTTTTTACTTAAAAAGGCCATAAATCATCACTAAATGATAATCCATTGATCAAATAGTCTCTATAATTTCAGAATGTCCAATGTTACTGAGACTCAGTTTCCCTACTATTATAAATCATATTACACCCTTCCATAGAGATACATTCATGAAAACATGACATCCCAATGGAAATTTTAATTCATTCATTTGATTATAGAAAAATGCATTTCTCTTACATTGATCTTCATTGATGTAGGTTTGAATAGTCATTAACTTCACTATTGTTTACTCCACAATATCATGGCCCAAAATATACTTTTCCCCAACGTCATCGAAAAATGTTGGTGTATGACATCTCATTCTGTATAATTCTTCATATGGTTCCATTTTATTATTTGAATGGAAAGTACTAATGTAAGAAAAAAATACCAATAGAATATTGAGATCCTAAATAACATGAAAATAATATGATAATGATCCCAACATGTCTTCTAATATTTTGATCATCCTATCTAACTGCACATCAGGTTGAGGTTGATAAGGAGTACCCCAATGAAGCTCAGTATCCAATGATTCTTGAAGATATTTCAAGAAATTCTATGTAAATCATTGATCAAGATCAAACACAATTGAGATAAGTTCTCTAAGATGTCATACAACATCATTATTAAATATCCATTCAATGATACATATTTGAATATCATCACTTATCATGACCTAATGTGGATATTTATTATGTCGATAAAAAATTATCCAGATTTTATCATTTATTCTTAGAGTTATTGGTAGCCTAATAAAAAAATCAATGTTGATGTCTTCCCATTTCCATGATGTAATATGTATTGGTTGCATGAATATTTTTAGGTCTTGCCTTTCAGACTTCACATTATGATACACTAAACATATTGATACTTATACAAAAATATACCCTATCATATTATACCACAATAAATGTTCCTTGAAATATCTAGACATTTTAGTGAATCCATGGTGTATAGAGAAATTATATCTATGACAATAATTAAACACTCTCTATTCATCTTTGGTATAGATAGAACAAAATGAATCTTCTAAAAGTTCATGTCCATACTAAGACCCAATGTTATCCAACATCCCATCATGAATGAATATAATTTTTATTTAATGATTCTCATCATCCAGAAAAGAAATTTAAATCCTTTATAATATAGATGGTTGTGAAACCAATTGAAAAAATAATCATGATTATCATATCCGAAAAATTCCCATATCGATATTTTATAGGTCCATGTATAGAGGGTCTATTGAAATTATCATTTGGTACAGTACTCAATGATCCTTCATTCTCAATTCATATACTACCTTAATCACCTTACCTTGGAGGTAGGGTATTGAACAATCATAATACATGAGTAGTTTGATCCATCTCCTTTTCATCATGTTCTATTCATTCCTTTTTAATATATTTTTTCAAGACCTTGTGATAAGTATATATGTTATATATCTCATCATAGAGATAGTGTCTTCATATATTCATAGTGATGACTAAAAAAGATAAATCAAGATCTGGAGTTAGATAGTAATTTTTTTTAAAAAAATTAACTACTTTGATGCACGCATAATAAATCTATCATTTTGAATAATAACACCACTAAGTAATTTCATTGATCCATCACAATATATTAGAAATGCACTATTTTTTATTGTAATGTCAGGATCATAGTAATCACTAACCACCTATTAAATAATTTATAAACATTCTTCACAATTTTTTTTTCATATAATCATAAATTCATTATCAGTAATCTTAGATTAAATTCATGGTAATCCAGATAACTTCTAAACTTAACATAGATAATATAATGAAAATCCAACAAAACTGGGTACCCAGATTATGTTCACTATTGTAGTTCATTCCGGAACAACCTTTTTGATCATAAGATCAACTGATATTCTATTTTTAAATAAAATACATCAATTAAAATAAATTGACAAAATACATTTTTGAAATATACTAAACATCCCATATAATTCATTTATTATAAGAGTCTTCAAAACCACCTGAATTTGATTCTCAGGGTATTCATATCTTTTGGAGTATATCAATATTTCATCAATAAATATGAATACAATGTCATTATGATATTCCATAAAAACACTATTAATTTGATCCATGAAAATATTGGATGCATTTGTCAGTCCAAATTGAATTAATATATACTCGTAACGTAAATACCATGTTGGAAATTTTATTTTTTAATATCATATATCGACATATGAAAATAATGATATCAATATTGAGGTCAATATTTGAAAATTAATATGATCCATGATGTTGATCAAATAAATCATCAATGCGAGGTAGGGTATACATGTTCATTATTTTAATAGTCTTAAAATATCTATAATCCACTAATCGCCTCATGGATAAATCAAACTTCTTATAAAATAGAAAATGGGCTCCCCCTGGAGAAATACTAGGGAGAATAAAACATGTATCCCAATATTTAACTAACTATTTATTTTTTTCTACTAATTAAAAAAGATACATTCTATAATAAGTATTTGATAATGGTCTTGAACAAGGAATTAAATCAATTGACAACCAAACATCACGCTCTGGTGGATTTCTAAGTAAATCCTAAGGATATACAATAATATATTATTACAGAATAGTTTGGTATTCAATATTATTATCCATAGATGATTTTTAATATTCCACTCCAATAATAAAATTAACTTGTTCTGTTAAAGGTGTATCTGGATATGACATTGATTATTTTGTTTCTACTCTATAGATAATCAATTTTACATTTCCCACACAAATTGTGTCTTTTTTATTCATTGAATAAATTTTAGCATCATATTATGAAAAACAGTATATAATGACAATAATATGAAAATAAATCATAGGTATGATTACAAGGTTAGAAAATATTAAATGATTATATGAAATAATGTAAACTGACTAACATATTTTTGATCATCTAATACATCCCTTTTAGTGTTTGGAGTGACAAATAATTTTTTTAAATAATAATGTAAATTCTATCCTTCTTGGAATAATATTAATATATAAATTAAAGTGATATTATTGAATCAAATAATAAATTTTATGAGTTTGAGTGAATAATTATATTACCTACAACCACCTCATTAGTAAAATAATCCACAACATTTGTGACAACAAAAGCTTAGTTGTGATATGTTGGGATTCGTTGGGGATTTTGCTCTTTGAGGCATTGAACAATCACTATAATGTTGTCCCATAAATTTAAAATTATTTCATTTAACATTATTAGAATATTTAATTACTTTTTAGTTACAAACTTGGTGGTATTTTCCTTACATTTATAACAAACACTCATACACTGCAGGAATGTATCGTGTTATTTCTTCCATTAATTATATCATGATGGAAAATAAACTCTTCCCTCCTTAATTTTTAAATTTTTTTCATTTATCATATGTTCAGTATACCACTAATTCTCATTCATTCATTTAATGTCAAAATACATAGAGAATTCATATTCAGTCTTGATAGATAATGAAACTATAAGATCATATGAATTGAAATTTTTGGAGAACAGTGCCCGTTGGAATAATAGTTTTAAACGATCAATGAATCCATCAATATTGCAACCTGAATTGTTAATGTATTCCACAACATTTCATTATAACCTTGTAATGTTTATTTTATACTTTGAAATTTTTTCACCCTCCTTTTATCATAGTCTAACAAATTGACTCTGTATATCTGCTCGTTATTCACAAGGAAAAAAATTTTCTTGGAAAAATTTCGAAAAATATCTATATTTCATATTTTTAATTTATTCATCCACTTTTATTTGTTATATTATTTTCCTCCATCGATCCAGATTAGTGGATAGTCAAAAAACATCAATTATAACAGTCTCTCGTACATTAATTTCTAAAGAGATAAATATCTACTATAAGGATCTAATCTAATTTGTTTCTAATGTTTGGTTTATTGTATAATAAAAAATGTTCTTTGTTCTCTCAATAAGAGATTTAACATAAATCCTCCCCATTGTGCATCAATATTTTCTCTCTGTGTATTGATATTGTTCATACATAGAATTATTTTCACCATTATATTTATACGTTACTCAGTAAAATTCACATCTCTTAGAACAACATCATTATTTGGAATATGAGTGAAATCCTTAAATGTTATATTTGTGTTGATAAGATTCCCATCCCTATCACTTTGAACCATTTCTAAATTATGTATTATGTTAAATAATATTATGAAAGATAATTAATAATATCAAGCTAGAAAAAAATTAATATAAGAATATAAATTTATACATAGCTAATCTCATAATCATAAATATGGTTTCCTTAAGAAAATATATTCATCTAATTACATCATTATTATTTTTATATAAAATTTTTATTATCCTATGGGTATTATATTGTAGTGAAAAACTAGTAGTATATTATAGGATGTTTCCATGTACAAGGTTTCCTAGAGTCAGGCCTCTATCACCATCCTGGAGTAATTAACCATTGGTATATCTGTATCAAACCAAGTTAACATGTAGAATGTAGAAAAAAATTTATTTCTAGGGTTATCCCGATAATAATATCATACCAAAAATAAAAGAATTGTTTATTTTATTTTCCTCGATGTCTACCATGAGCTCATGTTCTCTAAACAATGTTATTTAAATCTTGTGTCAGTGGTTTCTAATAAAATACCATTTGTTACCAACAAGAGAGACCCCGACCCAAGTTTCATAGAGTCAGTTCCAATCATTATTAAATTTGAAAAATTAAAATAAATGTCACATACTAAAATACAAAATAGTTAATTATTTTTAGAAACCATATTTCATACATGGTATTTAAATTACAACTTGAATTGAAATAAAACATAATAACTATAATAGAAAACCCCACAGACATGTAGATTATCAATGAATGTTATTTATAATATATATTCGCATAAATGAGAAAATAAAAAATAATAATGTGTTTATCATATATTATCATTAAGGGTAATAAATATTGTGGAAGAATAAATAATAAATTATGGTGAATAACTAAAATAACACATTCCATTAAACCATAATATTTAGAATTATGTGTTTGGAATAAATACCAATTAAATAATTCATTAATAAAACATAATGATGGGTTTTCTACTAGTCTAATAATGAAATTGACTATAAAGTAATATTTTATTAATGAGTTACATCATAATTCAAAACATCATAAATTTATTTTCAAGGCCTCAACAAAGACTCTATAAAAAATGTTTGAAAAGATTGTAAAGTTTGTCTCATGAGACCCATCAATGAGTCGAGGGGATATATTGGGCCACACCCATCACTAAATAATTCCAATTCATCTTTCACAAGAATGGGGATATAAATAAACACCATATACATATAAAAATTAATATAAAATTCCCCAATATTTATATAGAATCACTAACCATTCATAGTATTATAGTGAATAGTATCAAGATACTTTTTTAACTGCAAATATAATAATAAACCATTTCATAAAATATTTTTAATGATAATAAAAACTGATAAACCTATATAAAAAATAGCATTTTGATTTTTGTGAAGTAGATAAAAGTACTAAATAAAATAATTGAGGTATTTTTGAGATAAATAGAAATTTTATTTGTAAAATAGGATTTCTTTTGGAAAATTCTTTTTACTATTTTATAATTTTTTATAAAAAACATATAATTAAATAATATTATTTTTTAAGGAATTATTTTTTATTTTATAAAAATAGTTTTTTCATAAAATAAATTATCAATGGTACTTCCAAATGAGTAAAATATCATGATATTCTCTTTAATAGGGCTTGTGTATAAGAAAGAATAGATAGGCAACCGTTTTTAATCATGTAATTACCATAAATAAAAGATGAAATGATTATGATATATGATTTTGAAATTTATAATAATAATTCCTGAGAACAATATAAAAATAATAACTGATAAAATTGGTTTATATAGTAAGATATAATATCCCAAATGAAAATGATGGTTTGGAAAGAAAACACCGAACATAATTATGTTCGAATGAGTTTTTTACATGACCTTAATTCCCTAGATATCAAATCAAATCCTTTAATTAATTAATTTATAACCATTTATACATGAATTATATTTACTGTATTCTTATTATTATCATTTAAGGATTTTTAAAAAAATTATATTGTTTATTATCATCATTTTGGTGCATTTATTTTCTTGTTTTTCACGGTCAGTTCAATATGTTATGAGTAATAGACTTCACGTATAGTCGGAATAATATTTTAGAAATGGGTATAAATTTTATTAATAATAATATATAAGATTAAATGGTTATGAATATCATTTAATTATATGGCATGAGGATGAATCCTTATATAAGACATTTTTTAATAATCATATAGATTATTATGGTGGTTTTTGATTATTACAAACTGGTTTGGTTTTATCGGTTTATATTTTATAAATATGTTACATTAACAAAAAAAGTGTAATATTATAAATAAAAAAAGTATGTTTCATCAAATAATTGTATTTCATGAACTAATTTCATTAAGGAGTACGAAAAAAAAACATCACCCTTCAAAGGTGACTAAATAACACATCTCGAATGACATTTCAATTTTCAAATTAAAAGGAAGTGGATAATGGGATTGATAAATGATTATTTGATTACAATAATAATATTACTGTATATTTATGATATTGGAGTTATTATGATATTTGAATGACTGAATTTTCGTAGATAATAATAATATAAATGAAATTTTACATAAATTACATGGAGAAGGAAGATGATTTTACCACTTGAATACTCCTTATTAAGAACATACATAACGGTATTTTTTTAGTATTTTTTTGATAAACAGAGCCCCTAGATGTGCTAAAAGGACATGATAATTATATTGGGTGAAAATTTGAAAATTCATCAATCTTGTAATATATGAGTAGAAGGGGTGGTGAGGCGTAGTTTTTCTAGTGGATGTAAGGGGTGTCTTTTGAATATTTTATTCAACTGTTTTTTTTCTCTCAATAATGATAACATATTGATAAATATAATCTAATAAATGAAACTAAAATATGGTATCGGGGTATGAGATTATTATGCATACATATATATTGTATCAAGTAATAATTTATTTATCAGTTAATGTATTTTTAATGATAATTAACAAATTTTATTATTCACTAAACATTCATTGATTTTAGATATATCCAAAAAACTAACCTCAACCATTATAAAATGTGTAGTATTAAAAAATGGACTATGTTTTATGAATTTAATTTCATTTGTATGATAAATTTTATTTTTATTGAAAATCATTATGTTCATAAAAATTATAGATTGGATATTTATAATTTTTTTATGACACATTAAAAAATTAACTAAGGTCTCATAAAATTATGATAATATCATAAGACAATGAAATGTTAATTAATGAATATATTCATTGATAAAAAAATTTAATTTTAAATATTTTATTAATTATTATATTATAATTAAATATTTATGACTTGAAAAAATAACTAGGGAACACTAAACTATGAACCAACCACTAAAGTTCTTATTTGAGGGTATAAACATAAATTTAAATTATTTAACTCAATAGTTAATTACTTTTTTGGATATTTTAACCAGGTCACTAGAAAATATTTTATCACTAATAGTTACAAATCCCAAATTTAATGTCAATGAAATTTAAATATGATTCATGAATGTGATTTCACAAGATGAAATATATAAGGTTTATAATTGTTAATGAGACTTTTATGATCGACCTATTCACCTAATAGAGATGCCATAAAATAAAAAACAATTGAAAAAAGTGAAAAAATTCATCAATAAACCATTCCATTCCATGTTAAATTGATAAATGATTGTTGAAGATGGGAAACATCAAACAGATATCTATGAAACGTCTAGAATGTTGAAATCAATATTACATTGGTAGAGGAAATACTCCAAATCCAATTATATGTTATTTATCATATATAAAAATACACAAAGAGATATTTTCATGATGAGGATGAAAGAATCATCTTTGGAAGGAATATCTATGATATGATCACACCACCATTTCCAAAAAAATTCAAGTTCCATTGAAATTTTATATTGTATAAACTATTTGTTCTTTATAATATTATAATTACTATTCTTGATATTTTTTCTTCCATTAATTAAATGTATAACTCGTTTTTTACATCATAGAATATAGGTGAATTGATTACCACTATTATGGTTGTCCATCTAGAAAATCAATGTACAATAATCATATTCGATGTTTTAAAGGACGTTCCATTAGGAGTTTATGAACTATCATTCTCATAAAATTTTATCATTCACATCCTCATGTTAGATATTTAACTGGGGGAATTAGAAATTATTTTTGGGAAACCATTCCCCAAGACATCCAATATGAACATATGTGGTCTTGATGGAACTGTAACCATGGTTCTAAGTGATAACAATGTAAACATCAATGTTCTTGAATCTATAAGAATCCATTCAAACTCAAATTACATCTTTGAAATTATTCACTAAAAAGGAATTCAACCCATAAATTATTTAGGTATATGTGAAAAACATATATCATTATGTGACCAATTTTTTTATAAAAATACCACTGAATTAATGTGTACTCAAAATACTAAAAACTGATTCATTAATACCAAAAAATAAATCACATAAAAATTGTTTGGTAAATTTAGAGAATAAAATAAGATGATAACCTTTAGTAAGGATAATAATTCATTTAAATAAGAAAATATTAATTCATTATCATCCCATGAATAATCCATAAATATTAAATTCAAATCCCTACCATGTGACATAAAATATGATTATCAGTTATAAGGAGTGAAGTTTCTAGTTCTCATTGCCAATAAAATACATGAAACCCCAAAAAATATTTATTAAGATTCTAAAAATAAAATTATATTCCATTAGATGTGGTCTAATAAATAGTTCCATTATCATAACTAGGGTCTTCTCACATAGAATAATTTTAGAAGATGAAGCTCGACCTATCTGGTTACATAAAAAAACCAAACACCACCATAACATATTTTTTTCAACAATAATATAAAAAATATTCGCAGATGAAATCATTTTACTATTTTTTGACACCAAATGGCCCAACTCATATATTTAGTTCCCACTAAAACTAGATTGACCATTTTGGAAATTGATTTCAATAAATTAATTATAAAGACTATAAAAAATAGTTGGAGGTTATGCATTGATTGTAGAAGGATTATAAATGTACCCAAAACAATCAGTTACTAATCACATTCATTGATAAAATTATATAAGGCTATCATGTATGATTCATTACATCATTTTGGATATTTTTTCATGATTTTTTAGGTATTGATATTCCTATATATCCATGTAAATAAAACCATCACCTGCCCATTTGGGTTCTTTCCATTCAAGATTATTCCTTTAAGATTGTCCAATTCCCATAGTACATTTCTACAATGTAATTTAAGAATTATACAAGATCACATTAAAGACATCCTAGTGCTTATCATCATTGAATTTATTGTTTATAGAATCTTTGTTTATAATTTCTTATGCAATGTAGCGAATGTTATGAACACAGTCATCGTGAAAAATACATTTATGATAATTGAAAACTATCACTTCATGGTTGAAAATTTAATAATTCTAGAAACTATCATTTCACAAAAAGGCATTGAGGTGGATACATATAAAAATTATGTGACCATTAATTTCCCAAACACATTCTTAGTGAGAACATCCGATTATTTTTTGGTGAATTAGGATTTGTATATTTATCACATAAAATTTTGAAATAATATGAAATAAATAATTAAAAATAATGTAACATGGAATGATAAATATATTTAGTTAATAATGATGAAAAATTTGTCGGTTTTATTTTTAGTTTAAATAATTATACACTTTTTATTATTATGTTGATTATCCAAACATTAAATTTCATGAAGAATGATAATATATTTTATTTATAAATTCTGGAATATTTGAATGCCTAAGAAAGATAAATACCCCCATCCTCTAGTAATAACAATTGATGACACACCTTGTTCATGTGTGTGACATCTTCCATGACATAGCTCCGTTGATTTTGTTTCAAACATATATCCAATCAAATAAATCATATGAAGTGTTATCTAATGATGAGAGAGAAATGTTATTAAAAAAATAATTATACAATATTTATTTGAATGACATGGGGGATATTTTATTAATTATGAAAATTTTCCACAACCATTAATGTTACTCGCACCTTACAAATAATTTAAATTATTAATATGAAAATTTCATTAACACCTTGATATTAACCTTAATATGTCAGGGGATGCCCCTTGTTTCTTAGTTGAGTAGATCATGTTTACTTCTCTAATGAATTGAATAATAAATAAAATAATAATTAAATAAATAAATAATAATAATAAAAGAATTAAAATTTTAGATGAAGAATATATTGAGAAATAAACCATAATTAAAAAGAATAAATATATACAATATTTTTAAAATAATACTAATATTATATAATAGAAGAATAATAAGAATAATTGAGAAGAAATTTAAGGCGAAAAATTCGATTGGTAAAAATAATGAATTTTTTTAATAAAATATTATTATATTTAAAAATATTATCGTACAAAAAAATGAAATTACTGAAAATAAAAATAAATAAGCAATATGATAGTGTAAAATCTATGTTATACATTATAGAATCCCCCATTGGTGTTAAACTCCCTTAGGAAGTGGGAGTGTCTTATTTTAGTAGGAAATGGTGAGACTAATGGATCCATACTTTTCTTCTAAATTTATTCATATTGTAGAACCATTTAATTAAAATATTTTTAAAAGTATTATTATGGATAAAATTTCCTTAATGTCATCCATGTTTATCCCCAAACTATAAACTTCATCCTCGACATTTAATAAATGTTATAACTATTTTAATACAATACAATATTATTTATTGGAAGAGTCTTTTAATTTTAGATATCTTATTGTACTTGAATGTATGGTCTTGATATTTGTACAATATTTTGGGGCTATACACTAAATTTATATTTCTAGAGATTTATCAAATATCAATTTTTAAATTTGTGCCCTACTTCTACATCCATTTTTGTGACATAGTTTGAAAGTAAAAATTATTAATATTTGTTCAAAACATTATAGGAATATTTTAAAAGATTATTTTGGGTATCCAAATTTACTAATTAGTTCATTGTACATAATAATTAAATGAACACAAAATATTTTTAGACCTATAAAAAATATCATAAAAAATATCATATTATAGAATGTTATGTTCAAAAATCAAAAATAAATTATAGTAGTTAAAATAAAAAATTATATTATTTAAGAAATTATTATCAAAATGATTTTAAATCCTTAAAATGGACTATTTACATAAATATATCGATTTTGTTTTGGGAAAAATAATGAACTCTGTGTAAAAATATTCATGAAAATTTTGTGTTTCAATACCCTTACACATCATAATTAAAATTACATAAAAATACTAAGATTTGTGTGGGAATGTATAAATATAAATTGAAACATGGTCCATGAATAATAAGTTCATTCATAGTATCTATAGGCCAATGATGGATTAATGTAATCACTGTATTTTAAGAACATCTGATTTTGAAAATAAGACTCTATATATTTAAATTCATTCTTACATAGTAATATCTATAATAAATTTATATGAATGTTTTTTCGGTGAAATATATAAAGAACACGTTTGAAAAATGCTCAAGATTAATATAGAATGATCAAGGTATATAAATCCTCTATAAAATAGAAATATTGTATTGGAAAATCACTAAAATCATGATTAATAAAAACAAATAATTTAACTTGAGTCGCATAAATTCAAAGCATAAAACAAATGTTATGAAAATTCATTTAGATGTATCAATTAAATTCCTCATGAAATGTTCCGTCATATTAATGTCCACTTATTCATCATATTTTTCTATTTTACCCATTAAATATCATAATCATTGAAATCGTGAACATGATATCATAATATTCCAATGAAAATAATGTATCATAGACATGAAAAGTCCGTATAATTTAAGCATGTAAATCACATTTTAATATTTAAAATCTCAAAAAGAATTCTGGGAAAGAATTGTGCATGTTGAATGATAATTATTATAATTAAAATCACACTGAATTACAAAAATTGATCCACTTATTCGTCTATTTGTGGTTGCCTTTTGGTTGTTGTCTATGATGAACCATTTAAATCAACAGAACTCATACCACAATGAGAATATTACCAGTTAAATATAAATGTGGTGGTGTGATTTTTAACTAATTCCAATGTTCTATAAAAACACTTGTAAATTGGTCTCTTCCATAGAAATGCAATCATTTTTAATTTATACTTGTCATGTTGTATGGAAAACGAATTTTCCCCAATGAGAGAACAAGTAGTGGTAACAAAATTTATTCCCCAGAGATAATTATATTTATATTATTATCAAATTTATGAGATATAAATATACAAAAAATAATTTATAGTCTAGAAGGAAATATCATTCAGAGTATAAAAAAAATTTTGAGAGTGATTTTAATTTATTCAAGATAGGTTTTCCACTTTTTTAATGTTATCATGGTTGTTTTAAAAAATGTATGATTTTTTATTGAAAAATTTATGTGAATGGAGTAAAAATAATTTATCTTTTTTCCATTGAATAATATGTATCAAAGGGAGAAAATATCATTTAGAATTACTTAAATTATTCAGAAAATATTAAACATTGTTTCGAAATTCCACAAATATGAAAATCATTAAATTTTTCATACATCATGTGTAGTATTATGTAACACATTCCACAATTTTAATTTTCAACAGATCAACCAAAGGGACCAATCAAAAATTAGGAAAATAGATAAACAATTTTTAAATAAATGTAATTTAATATTAATTATTTATATTATTCAAAATTTCATTTAGATTATATTTAACGTTTATTAAATGGAAAATAATTAAATTACAAAGAAATAAATTCAAAAAAAGATAATAATAAAATCTTAAACATCACAAAAATTTTCCAACTTGTCATCACCCAATCACAATGGACACTACCCTATAATTAGGGGGAGGTGTGGTCATTGAATAAGATGAATAAATGGACATGAAAAAGGGAAAAATAATGTTGAAGGGATAAAAAAATGGAGTGGAATCGCCATGCTCTCTAGGGGATAGGGTTTATGGGGCTCCTCATCCATAGTAGTTAGATATTCTATGTATCGTGGGAGATGTCTCAATGATCCTTTTGAAAAGTGGTTTACTCTTTTATATTGGAAGAGGGAGAGCCTCTTGTCTACCTTCTGGCAAGATGAGGTCCCTCCCCGATTGTTATCACTATGAGATCTCAACTGCAAGACATATATTTGTGTGGTTTGAAACACCCACTAATGGATGGTATATTAATTTTTCTTGTTGACGGAGTGAGCATGGTGGATGAGGTGTGGAATGAGGTGCAGAGTGTTAGGGAAGACTACCATAGTGCTAGGGATATGTTGTGTAGTCCAACTTCGTGGTCAATGGAAATCAACAGAAGGTGTTGACTATGGATTGGGTGGTTGTAGCAGCCGCCCTCCCTTATATGGACATCGTAATGGCCGGATGAGATTTATCTGAAGTTGAAAATTTTATAAAGGTAAATGTAAACTGAAATGATAGACATAATTTTTCCATGACAGTAGTAGATGTTGGTAATGGATCTTGGAAGTGGGATCTCCAGAGAGGTATTTATGGTGGCATCTCTTGAATATGTGGTGGCCAACTACTCTTCCTCATCTGACCATAATAAGTAATGGAAGAGAATCAAGAGAGATTATGGTGGTCATTTAGGGGTGCTAGAGGAGACGATAATCAAGAATAGGTCAGAAGGTGGTGGCCATGGAGGTTCCTCTGAGGTAGTGGTAGTGTGATATTTTAAGAGAATTGGAGTCCAATGATGATAACTGGTGAAGACACAACAACCTGTGAATGGTTCATGCATGGAAGGTAGTGATCGAAGATTGTATATTTGGAACATAGAGGTGAGTATTACTCATTATTATAACCATTATAGTGGCCAGAGAAGCCTCTAAGATGGTCTTACGGTGATTATAGAAGGTTGATAAATGAACGGTGGAGTTGGACAGCTTTTGAAGATGAATTTTTCTACATCATGAGCCTGGGAAGAAGAAGCCATGGTTATTCTCTAGTGATTAGTATAGAGAGATAAAAATGAATTTTGAAGTGAAAATCATGGAGAATCATGATAAAAGACCACACTGCACAACAATGCATTGATCCCATATCAAAACATTCACACATCAAGAGAACACAAATATGATATATCACATATCCAACAAAAAAACAAAGTGAGACTATAGATAGAGGACTCCTACAATTTCTACTTGACCACCCCGTATAAGGAAAAGTTATTCTACTACCATCAACTGGAGTCTTCCCATACACTATTTATTGTGACATGTTATAGAAATGGACATCCCATTAATTTAACCTCTATAGTCCAAGTTCATGTTCTTCATTCCCCCATAGACCTTACGCCTCATGCTTTCCCTTCTAAGGGCTTGCATGGATGAGAGACCGCATATGGGTTTCCATTATAGCATGCAGTCCATCAGTTCATGGTCATCCCTTGTGACCCATTTTTTGGAAAACCTATATTAAATGAGTTACAATAATTCATTTACATGACACATATGAACAATATTAGCATAATAAAATATATCCATCGAATTTAAACATTCATCATGTAATTTTATCCATTTATATTAAATAATTAAAAATTCAAATTATATATTAAAACATTATAAACAAAGTAATAATTCATTTAAAAACACATAAAAATCATCAAAAACTGGAAAAAAAATTCACATAACATGAGCATACCACTTATAAATAAATTTCTTACTTTTATTTATACAGATTAAGTTATTTTATTTTTTAAATTAATATTATTTTATCCTTATTTTAATGATATAATTTTTATTCAAAGGATAATATAACCTGAAATAATGGAGTGTTAAATTTTTCATCGGTATGTTGTGGTATCGAACACTATATGTCACAAATTGTATATGATTAATTTTAATATATTAGAAAATATGATAGATTTTTTTCATGGTTTTTAATTACTTGTTCTTTTTCAAACTGTAATTTCGATTCAAATCAGATAATGGACACATTGATTCATAATTCTCCCTTCTTGAATCAGATTATGCGGTATTGGATTCCTATACTTAAATAATTATTCTTGTTTCATATTCTTATGGTAACAAAACAATTATATTGTGTTTTATTAGATTTGAGTAGTTAAATTATCTTTTTCGATATAAATGATGTAAATTTCAAAAAAAAATATTCAATTTGATGCATATATGAAACATTGTGTGTATGATGGATGATATTCTGATTCGTATTGATAAAAAATAGTCAAAATATTCCCTACATTAATGGAGAAATTTTAGACAAAATGAATCCCCACCATATTCATCCCTTTAATAGTTATTATTTTATTTTTTTGTTTGAGACTCACAATCCATCTCATCTAGACATGCACCTTTGTTTCGTGATCAACAATATGTAGTTGTAATCACATACTAGGTATCATTGATAATTGTTGATAACTACTGCTCAGAGTAGTTATATCGATATAGAAGAGACAATGGATGAGTCTCTAGAAACAAAATTAAAATAATAATTATTTAGGAGATGAAATTGGTAAGGATGCAAATATTCTTCATAAAAAAGTATAAATTATGACATCCTAATTTAAAATTATAAAAATCACCATGAAATGCCAATATTTCCCCAAAAATACCACGAGTATATATTATTTTACCCAATGAGATGTAAAGACTTTAATATTATTAATAGTCATTTTCAATCTCTTGTATCACAAATATAAGATCTCTATATCCACAGAGGTTTATGTATAGAGTGTGAGAATAAAACTAAACAATTAAAAACTAACATCATAACTACAATAAAAAACCTATACATATGAGTATATTTTCAATGTACAAAATCTCAAAATAAACATAAATTTAAATTTATTGTTGACTAACCAGAACACCATGTTAATCATATGTACCCACATGATTTCATACTTGTGAATTATATTAATCATAACATAGAATATACTATTGTGTCTCAATTTCATTAGAATCATATAACTAATAAGTAGTAATCATTTTAATCATTAGAGGTGAAGAAAATATTTATCTCCTACTATAAAAAACCACATCATAGGTACAACGAGTGTCAACATCAAACCCCAAGAATCGAAAAATATCCCTTAAGGATAACCATCAAATGTTATTATTTCATAAAATTCAAGGGACATGTATGAAATAAAAACTTTTATATGTTATTTCATTTAAAATATTTTGAATTATTTACATATATTATTTTCTTAGGAATTAACCACAAAATGGCTGCCAGAATAAATTAGTTAAACTTAACTACTAAATAAATAATGAAGAAAAATCAACATCACAGAGGCACACCACCCTCACCATATCCATCGATGAATCACAAACATGTATAGAGTAAATTGCATTCTAATATAACATAAATGTTTGTCACATAATTACTATAATTAATTTTTTTTAAAACTAATTATCCCATGTACAATCTAAACTAACACATATTCAATAATAACATAAATGTCATTTAAATTATGGTTTCAAAAAAAAAATTATTTAGAAATGAATGAATGGTCCTTAAAATAAAAATTGATATCATTTTTTATTGCCTTAATCAATAAAAATGTATATTCTATATTATATTCATTTTTTTAAACAATTTTTTTTTCTCCTGAAACATAGAATGTGTTATAGCTTCTATTAGCCTTTTTAATCTTCATGTTCAGTGTAAATACATTCATTGGGGAAAAATAATGATTATGAAAACATATTAATAATTATTTTTCTCCGATGATTCCATTTACATTTCAAAATTTATTAAAACATTTTGAATAGAAATGGTTTATATTTATTTTGAAAAAGCATATCAATATAAAAAATATAATTTTTTTAACTTATTTGTGTCGATTATTTTGTTCTTAGGTAGTAGAAATTTACGATGAAGAAAAGATGAATGTGTTAAATAATCAGTTTGAACTTATAGTATACAATTATGAGACAGTGGGTTGGAAATTGGTTAATGAATATAATCTGAGTGGGTGGTAGTTCATTAAAGAACATTAAATCCATAATTATGGGAGTATGGCTAGATTTAAATTGTGAGTCTATTCCATCATAAGAGAGGAATAGAGATCATGAATCAGATGTCATATATTATTTAGCTATAGAAGGATAGTTGTATTTGAGTATTAATGTATCATATCTTTCATCAAGAATGTTTCAATTTTCATTCAAGATGCATCAAAATGTATAAATTTATGCAAGAACTGTTTGGAATTATATTGATATCTCAAAAAATTAAATCCTTTTGTCAGAAAATTATTTTTGAAATACATGGTCCTTTGAATTATTTCAAAAGATTATGGTTTCATGATCCATATTCATAATCATTGAACAATATCAAACAACACAACACTTCTAATAATGTTGCAAAGGTTCTATTACTAATATCATAAATATAATTCACTTTCCACCACAGCATACCACCAATAGCAGTGTAATCAAAGAATTCACTTTTCTATTTAATTAGATTGAATATATCATTTCATTTATAGAATAATATTCCACAATCATTAATACAATATAATAGTGATATGAAATACTATATTTTATAAAATTTTCCAAATAATTATCTTATCACAATTAATAATGCTTGAATGTGGAATATCATCTCCCGTTATTCAATTACAAATCCCCCATGTGAAATTTTATGTAGATTTATATTTAAATATTGAATGAATAATAAATAAAAAAATGAATAAAAATATACAAGAAACCCCATATAGTTATTTCTTTTTATGACATAGGAAAAAATCATTTATTAATTCTACCACAACTTTTAATAGACATTAATAATCAAATATTAATTGTGTGAAAATATAGACCTACCATTATATGAAATTTTATGAAGATTAATTGACCAAGAGATAATCATATGTTTATGATTATATTTAGTTGAATACTTTTTTTTAATTTTAATGTTCTTTTCATACTGTGGAATGACGATTCAAACATTGAAAATCTGTAGTATATAAAAGGAAACAAGTAATAATATAACGTAATCATCGAGGAAATTACCCTCAGTTGACGTAATCAATTGAGATTCAATTCATATTGGTCTTGTATAATATTAGAATTAGTTTAAATAGTATGGGTGGTGTTGTGAAGGGAGATGCTGGGTTTTTGCCTTCTGATGTGGATAAATGTTAATGAGTGAGTCATAATTTTATTTATTTTAAATACAACTTGGAAAATATTATTATCGCATTTTAAGCAGTGATATATCTCAATCATTATTAGATGTTAAAATATATGATAAAGGATTTATAATTATAATTATAAATAAAATAATTTTTAATCCAATTTATATAATTATATAATTGTTTATTATAATTTAATAATTTTTTAAATAAATACTGATTTATTTATAATTTTAATAACTCTTTCATATTTTTTTTATTTATAAATATTTGCATATTTTTTTAAAATATCATACATATACATTTAAAAATGTTTTTATAATTTTTTACTTATTATTATTTATTTATATATATATTTTTCTATTATTTTAATAATAATTTTTTATTTATAATTTTTTATTTATTTTTAATTATATATATAAATTTATGTCACTATTGACATATATTTATATATTAATAGTAAATATATATAAATATAAATATTTTTTGTATAATAATAATTTAAATATAATTGTTTTACTAATTTATGATTACAAATATATTTATCTAATTATATATTTATTTATAAAATTATATGTATATATATTAAATATATATATATATATATACATATGCATGTATTCATTATTTATATATATTATAATATTATAATAATATAATTATACAATAATTTATTTCTAAACATATCAATAATAATTTTAAATAAATATTATATATAAATTTAGTATAATAATTATTTAAATATATTTACTTTTTTAGTTTTATAAATATAATTTCTCATTTTATATTATATAAAAAGTTTTTTAAAAAAAAAATTCTTTTTTTATAACTATTATAATTATATAAATTTAAAAATATAGTAAATATAAATTTCTAAATGTAATTATATATAAATAGTTTTTAAAAATATAATGAATATATATTCTTAAATTCATTAATTTAAAAAATGAATGAAATTGAATATTTATAAAATACTAAAATTTAATAAAAATTATAAAATGGATACATTTTATTCAATAAATATTAATTACTACACAAGTATGGATATATATTCAATGAAATTTGAATAAATATATTACATTTGTCTTGTTATAATGAAATTCTAAATTTAACTATATTTGGAATAAAGTATATAAATATTAGGTCTATATGTGTATTTATAATATTTCATTAATTTAATAAATTTTCTTGTGTGTGTGTTGTATATAAAAATTAATTATTTATATATATGTATTTCAAATCAATGTAACACACATATGATATATGATAAATTTATATTTAGAACAACATTACTATTGAATTTGACAATAACCTTTATTTAATTATTACATTTTATTCAATATCGATTTATTTATATATAATACATATTTTTTAATTATTATTTAAAATTCAAATATATATTTTACATATTCATTTATATTAATAATTTTTTCATTAATATATTTATATGTAATTTTATAATTTATACATTTTTAAATTATTTGTTTAGTTATAATAATTTTTTTATTTTATATAACCATATTTAATATATAATACTTATTATTAATTATAATAAATATATATGTATATTAATTTTATTATTCTTTATCAATAATTATTTAATAAAAAAATCTAACTACACTTTTCTTCATTGAATTATTTTATTTTTATTTGATTATTATTTTTATTTATTTTTCATATATAAATATTTAATTAATAATATTTATTATATTTCATAAATTAAATAAATCTATATTAAAATTATTCCTTGATATAAATATTTTTTTAATTTATAAAATTATTAAAAAAAATTAAAAGAAATTCAATTTTAAAATTAATTTATTTTATTTTTGACCATAATGAGCGTTAAAAAGAACATATAAATGGAAAATGTTATCAACGTTATATAAAATCCGTGATAAAGGGTACACATTTTTCTATATATAAAATGATTGTGAGAAAGGGTAAATATTGTTAGCACTTTACTTAGTGATGATAATGTTGATCATTAATCATCGCTAGTTTTTAGTACTATTAAATGTTACCCATATCATCCCATTTTTAGAGCTTTTAAGGGTCATTGTTGTTAATTGTTAGTTTTGTAGAATTGTAATATGTGTGATTTGAATTCCCAATAACTAAAATTTGATAAAAATTCATGAGTGTTAGATCGTAATAAATATCAATTGGTAACCACACAATAGAAGCATATCACATTATGCCACAAGGTATAACTTCCAGAAAGAACATCTAATAATAATTATTATATCCTGAGTAACTATGAGAAATAAAATGTATGTTGTGAGGTTGTTTGAATTCTTAAATCCATCAGTACAACCAAAATACATTGTGTTTATTAGTATAGTATTGGTTTTATGTTGAAACCTACTACAATCATTACTCATACCCTTAACACACTTGCACATTTCAATCAATGCTTAAGGCACCCACTGTGTCACATAAATCCAACAGAAGAGATGTAACCAAATAATGATCCTCATGGTCAACACATTTTTTATGGAATAACTATTGGGATCATATATGTCATTAACGAATAAATATCAACCATATTTGGATCATTGAAAACAAAAGGTAGTGGATGAGTAAAAATTCAGATAAAAAAATTTATCATAACCAAAGGTATCCATCACATGATCATTTAGCTTGAATCATTATAGGAGGCATCCTAAAAGATATTGTTTTTCACAAACTATTATCTAGATCTAGGGTCCTCAATATCATAAATGGGATACTGTTGAACATTGTTTTAAGGGGATTGATCATGAACAATAAATGATCATGTTTTCTCACCAGGTTGGTCCTGACACCCTTGTAATATACATTATCAAAACAAATCCAAATCATGTTAACCAATGTCTCAATGAGATTCAGTATTTGAGGACCATGTTGTTCCCATGCCAAGTTCACTAGAAATTTATCATACCCCTTGACATGGTCTCATCCCAATCATAGTCACCGTGGATAGCTAAATTAATATACTAGAGAACGATCCACTTCAATGATTCAATATGAGAAAAACATGTTCTCGGAGTCCTAAAATCACCAGAAGCTTTTCATCATCACGATGAACATTGAATACTGATAAAATTATACTATTAATATAACATATTCTTACAATTTGGAATCAAAACACAATATACACTCAATGGTTAGGAAAGGTGAAGCACACGACATGGATGCCCTATTACATGGTTTGTACTCTCAAATCTACGCATGTGAGTGTTCATTAACTGGATGTGATGTGTATAACCCATGAACATGATATGTAATTAACATGCCGTATGTTCACCCTACATGGTGTAATTTCCCATGTGCCTTACATGGTCTGATGGTGTTTTTTATACATGTTGTGTACTTCTATATGGCATGTGACCAACAGTGGGTCTTGGTGTGTACACTACTTAGATATGTGCCCCAGCATGGGTTTTTTATCCATGTACGTGTTTACATGGATGCATTTTCCTACATGGAATGTATTTTTATTACATGGTGTGTATTTATGAAAATTATTTCTATCCATGTGCATAGCTACATAAAATATTAGAAGAATAACTATTATTTTCTTACTATGAGAGGACCAGTTTAGGATATGTCTAACACTGAGAGGGGGCTGAATAATTGTTTGGAACTTTTGAAACTATTTTTAAATTTTAATACCTATACCTCTTGAACTATATGTATCTTGATTATATTATTCTCTTTTCCCTATAATATGAAATAATTTCAATGTAGTAAAAATATGAACACAATACATTTATGAGGATCACCACTCAATAATTGTAGCTACTTCCATTACATTTATCAATATGACTAGTACATGGATTCTACATTGTAATGTAGTCATTGATACGATGGTTTTGTCTTCAAAAAATCTTCCAGATAGTGTGAATCCCTACATTTTGCTGGAAGAGGGAAACAATCCACTTCCATAAACTGCTGAAAACATAGTCCAACATTCAGCTCTTTGCTAGTTCTTTATACTACCTCCAAAGACTATCTTCTCCCTCTTTAGGAGGGATTAGATCAATAATATATTACTCCACTTGTTGAGTAATATTAGATTTCACATTGTTTTTTGATATTCTAATCTTCACTTGTTTTTCGCTAATAAAAATTCATGTAATCCTCCTCATCCCTCCAAGCAGTAAACATGAAAGCGGTCCACATCCCTTTCATCTTCAACGCAAAACCAACTATGATGAAACATAATTTTATTCATTCTATAATCGAAAAATCCATTGTAATTGTAAAAACATTTTGGAAAATATCATCTTAGAATCATCCGATTTAATATAGGTAGAATAATTGATTATATGGTGGCTATAGACTTTCTTCATTTGTAGTTCCTTATGCGAACCACAAATCTCCTTTGAGAACTGTGTCCCGGGTATGGTCTGTTGATCGCCTCCCTAGGAATCATCTCTTCTCTGAGCTCTATCCCTAAATCACATTCACATACCATCAATTTGTTCTACCTCCATAGAATATCATTGTATTACGTACCACACCTGCTTTTTGTAGTACATGTGATCTATATATAATGCTTTTCCAATAACTAAGCCTAATCCTCGTATCATTCCTGCACCTCGTATCATGCATTCTTCACATACCATGTGTTCTCCACATACCATGATTTCTCTACATACATTGTGTTCTCCCTATACTGCACCTGCTCCGCATATCATGTCTTCTCTACATATCATGCCTACACTATATATAGTACCTAGTGTGCCTATCCCCCACTTTCTATACTACCCCTTTGTATCGCCTCTACATACCACCTCTGTGTGTCTCCTCTGTGTACCGTTTCAAATTACTACTTCTAATTATGTCGAATCACTTATTTGGATGATTGTTAATTCTATTTCAGAATGTTTTTTCTTATATTCAAAGTCAAATTCATAAAATTCTGGGAATCATTTCATCTCTAGGGTACCACATTATCCTATACAAAATCACGTAGGTAGATTTATCCTTCCAATTCATCAAATTGTTTCTTCTTCTACATACGACTATGTTCTATATGAATTCCATCTCTTATACCACTTCCCTTATATAATTCTTTCTACATGAAAACTTTCGAACCTAGCTATGTTCTCCCAAAGCGATGATCTTTTATTTTGGAATTCACTATACATAATTAATGTATTAGAACTACTTTTATAGGAAAATAACTCCAAAAATTATTCTATCCCATTTAATCAAAATTCTCAATGTAGGACAACCTTCAATGAGATATTTATTCAATCTGCGTATTGTGTGCCTCCACTATATGCATCAACCTTCCTACGAACTATAAACCTTCACCATGTACCATTAGGATTCCATGTACCATTGAGAATCCTCAAAAAATAAGCCTACTAGTCTCTGTGCGGCATATCTTCGTCCAAAAACAATCCATACCGTGTACTGCAACTCCTTCTACATCGAACTATTTTTGGTACCACAACATGTTCGTTTAACCATTCCACGTACCATTACTGGAACCTGGTACATGAAAATAAATTATTCCCAGACAGGGTACACGGTCTATGTTATGAGGTATGATGTGTTCGTCCTGTTTTGATTTCCTTTTCTATTCCACAAATAATTTAGTCCTATGAAGATATCCTTCCATTTGAAAAAATACATATTTTGAATCCAAAAAATTGGCATACACTGGGAAACAATCCCACATTAAATATGTAATTTGGAAAGAACACCCATGTTGCATCACTGTCATCTTCATTATTCGACAAAAATATGTATTCATCATGAACCATATTTATTTTTATATATTGTCTTTGATCGATCAGTTTCTACATTGTCATATTTGAAATGGAATGTATTTCCAGATCCCTATCTTTCAGCAACATCATTATTTCTAATTAAAACATAATATTATTGGCATAACCATTTATCCCCCATTACATAATATTTCTTTAATTAGATGTAATGTAATCAAATGATATTTGGTAATAAAAATAAAAAAATCATTTCCTGGTTTTGGTCATGCAACTCAGAGTCAAATGTTCTTTAATCTCTTCAATATTTTTTGTGAAATAATGAAATGTTGGATGACACCCTCTTCTACTCTAAATAATTTTGGAATATGAATTCCAATTGACAATTCATCCTCAAAATAATGAAACATAATTTTGGTAAACATTGTATCCCTTTTCACACAAGTTCTTAGAACATATGTTCAGTAAAAAAATTATCTGTTCTGACATCATAAAGGATTTCCCAAGTGTGGCATCCAAGGTTATGAATCCATAAATATTATCTAGGAACCATCAATTTAATCATCCTACATTATCTATGGAGATCCTTATTCCTTTTGAAAAACATTTTAAACTGTTATCATCAAATACAACTTCATACACATTGTGGTCCCAACATTGTATACAATGAGTAATTACAAAAAGATATATTCCATGAATATTATGGACACATGGTGTGGGTTCTTAATCTACAAACTGTCTGATTGTGAATTTCGAATGAGATACCCCAATGAATGAACAAAAACCCACATTTTATTTATAAAATAAATAAATGAATTTTATGGGGGTATTATGAAGCCTTAACGAATCATATATTTTTAAATAGTTAATTCATTAGGGATTTATGATAACAAATATAAAAATTAAATACATTTTGGAAGAATCTAATAAGTCTAGAAATGCATGCATGATATGAAACTGTTTCATTAAGATCTATCTCTTTCTGAGATCTATGGTGGCACCTCCCTTCACACATAATATCTCTCCCTCTCCCTTCATTTTATCTATTCAAAAAATGAAACAGGAATCCCAAGGGGTGTATATGAGAATCTAGGTGAAGGAACATATAAAAAAGGGGTAAAATAAATTGTATCAAATAGAATAAATGATAAAGGGTATTGGATTAAGAGTGATGTGATAAAACATTTTATATCTTGACTAGAAAAAGACCACAATCTAGACAAAATGAAAAACATATAATCTCAATTTTATTGTCTAATCAAAGGATATATCTGAACAAATGTGTAAGAATAAATTACTATTTATTTATTCTTAAAATAAATATTAATTTTTTATGAAAATTTTAAAAAAAAACCTATTTATACCTTAATGTTGTACTAAGGGAATCACTATATTTATAGACAATCACTGAATTTAGAAAAACTATTTCAGATCCTCAACATGGAAAAAATGACTAATTCTACCATTAAAATCATCAGAAGAAAGAAATAAACATTTATATAGAAATTCCTAACCTTGAAAAGTCCTCATCCATTTATAATTTCAATAACACTTTCTTAAAAAAAAAATATTTTTTTTATTTATAAATATTAGCATATTCTTTTTAATATATCATATATATATATTTAAAATTGTTTTTATAATTTGTTACATATTATTATTTATTTATATTTATTTTTTCTATTATTTTAATAATATGTTTTTATATATAATTTTTTATTTATTTTTAATTATATTTATAAATTTAAGTCACTATACACATATATTTATATATTAATAATAAATATACATACATATAAATATTTTGTATATTATAATTATTTAAATATAATTGTTTTATTAATTTATGATAACAAATATATTTAACTAATTATATATTTATTTATATAATTATATGTATATATATTTAATAAATATATATATACATATACATATATTCATTATTTTAATATATATTATAATATTATAATAAATTAATTATTCAATAATTTCATTCTAATAATATCAATAATAATTTTATATTTATATTATATACAAATTTAGTTTATTAATAATTTAAATATATTTAAATTTTTAGTTTTATAAATATAATTTCACATTTTAAATAATATAAATAGTTTTTTTTTGAAAACATTATTTCTTTTTTATAACCATTATAATTATATAAATTTAAAATTATAGTAAATATAAATATATAAATATATTTATATATAGATAGTTTTTATAAATATATTTTTAAAATTATTAATGAATATGTAATATTAAATACAATAATTTTAAAAATTAATGAAATTGAATATTTATAAAAGACTAAAATTTTTAAACAAATATAAAATGGATACATTTTATTCAATAAATATTAATTATTACACAAGTTTGGATATATATTGAAATAAATATGAATAAAAATGGAAAATATCAACACATGAAATATAAATAAATGTAAATAAACAATAGAGATTGATTAAATTAAAAAAAGAAAGAACATAAATAAATATAAAATATTGATAATAAATAAATAAAACCTATATATAAGAATATTGAAATTATATAACTAAAAATAAATTATTAAATACTAAATATATTAAAAGTATCTTGTTATAATGAAATTATAAATTTTACTAAATGTGAAATGAAGTATATAAATATTAGTTGTATATGTTTATGTATAATATTTCATTAATTTAATAAATTTTCTTTTGTGTGTGTTGTATATAAAAATTAATTATTTATGTGTATGTATTTCAAAAAAATGTAACACACATATGATATATGGTAAATTTAAATTTAGAACAACATTATTATTGAATTAGACATTATCATTTATTTAATTATTTCATTTTATTCATTATTAATTTATTTATATTTAATATATATATTTTAATAACTATTTAAAATTAAAATATATATTATACATATTCATTTATATTAACAATTGTTTCATTAAAATATTTGTATATAATTTTATAATTTATAGTTTTTTATATTATTAGTTTAGTTATAATAATTTATTTATTTTATATAACCATATTCAATATATAATGCTTATTATTAAATATAATCAATATATATGTATCTAAAATTTATTCATTTTTATCAATAATTATTTAATAAAAATTTTATTTACACTTTTCTTCATTGAATTATTTTATTTTTATTTGTTTATTTATTTTTAATTATTTTTCATATATACATATTTAATTAATATTATATTTTATATTTATTAATTTAAATAAAACTATATAAAAAATATTCCTTTATATAAATATTTATTTAATTAAAACATTTTTTACAAAATTTGAAAAATTTCATTTTTAAATTTAATTAATTTTATTTTTGACCATAATGAGTGTCAAAAAGAACATATAAATGGAAAATGTTATCAGTGCTATATAAAATCCACGATAAATGGTACACTTTTTTGCCTATAAAAAATTTTTGTTAGAAAGGGTAAATATTTACATCACTTTACTTAGTGATGATAATGTTTATCATTAATCATCGTTGGTTTTTAGTACTATTAAATGTTACCCATATCATCCAATTTTTTATAGCTTTTAAGGGTCGTTGTTATTAATGGTTAGTTTTGTAGAATTGTCATATGAATGATTGGAATTCCCAATAACTAATATTTCATAAAAATACATTAGTGTTGGACTGTAATAAACATCTATTAGGAACCACACCATAGTTGCATATCAAATTAGGCCACAAGGTAGAAATTCCAGAAAGAACATCTAATAATAATTATTGTATCATGAGTTACTATGAGAAATAATAAGAATGTTGTGAGGTTGTTTGAATTCCTAAATCCATCAGTACGACCAAAATACCCTGCAATTATTAGTTTGGTGTGGGTTTTATGTTGACCCCAACAACCATCACTACCCATACCCTTAACACACATGCACATGTCAATAAATTCTTAAGGCACCCACTGTGTCACCAAAATCCAACAGAAGAGATGTAACCTAATCATGATACTCATTATCAACACATTTTGGATGGCATACCTATTGGGATCTTATTGGTCATTATATCATAAATGTCAACCATCTATCGATCATTGAAAACAAAAGGTATTGGATGAGTCATAAATCAGATAAAAAAAATTATCATATCCATAGGTATCCAACACATGATCCTTTATTTTGAATCATTATAGGAGGCATCCAACAAGATACTATCTTTCACAAACTATTATCTAGATCCAGTGGCCTTAATATCATAAAGGAGATACTTTTGAATTTTTTTAAGGGGATTGATCAAGGACAATACATGATCATGTTCTCTCACCAGGTAGGTCCCGACAGCCATGCAATTTACATCATCAAAACAAATCCAAATCATGTTAACGAAGGTGTCAATGAGATTCAGTATTTGAGGACCATGATGATCCCATGCCATCTTCACTAGCAATTTATCATACCCATTGACAAGGTCTCATCGCAATAATAGTTGCCATGGATAGCTAAATTAATATACTGGAGAATGATCCACTTCAATGATTATATTTGAGAAAAACAAGTACTTGGAGTCCTCAAATCACCCGAAGCGTTCAATCATCACGTTGAACATTGAATACTGATAAATTTATACTATTAATATGACATATTATTACACTTGGGAATAAAAAATGATATACACTCAATGGTTTGGAAAGGATAAGTACACGACATGGATACCCTACTACAAGGTTTGTACTCTCAAATCCACTTTTGTGGGTGTACATTAACTGGATGTGATGTGTATAACCCATGAACATGATATGTAATTTACATACCTTGTGTGTACCCTACATGGTGTAATTTCCCATGTTCCTTACATGGTCTGATGGAGTTTCTTTATACATGTTGTTTACTTCTATATGGTATGTGACCAACAGTGGGTCTTGGGGTGTACACTACTTAGATATATGCCCCGACATGGGTTGTTTATCCATGTACATGTTTACATGGATGAATTAACCAACATGGAATGTATTTTTATTAAATGGTGTGTATTTATGAATATTATTTCTATCCATGTACATAGATACATAAAAAATTAGAAGATTAAATATTATTGTCTTATTATGAGAGGACCAGTTTGGGATATGTCTAACACTGAGAGGGGGATGAATAATTGTTCGGTACTTTTGAAACTATTTTTAAATTTTAATACCTATACATCTTGAACTGTATGTATCTTGTTTATATTATTCTATATTCCCTATAACATGCAATAAATTTAATGCGGTAAAAATATGCACACAATACATTTACGAGGATCACCACTCGATAATAGTAGTTATGTCCATTCCATGTATCAATATGACTATTACATGGACTCTCCACTATAATGTAGTAATTTATACAATGGTTTTGTCTTGAAAAAATACTCCAGATAGTGTGAATCCATACATTTTGGTGGCTGAGGGAAACAATCCACATCCCTAAACTACTAACAATAGAGTCCAACATTCTGCTCTTTGCTGGTTCATTATACAACCTCCCAAGACAGTCTTCTACCTATTTAGTAGGGATTACATCAATAATAGATTACTCCACTTGTTGAGTCCTATTGGATTTCACATTGTTTCTTGATATTATAATCTTCACATGTTATTCGCTTACAAAAATTCATGTAAACCTCTTTTGTCATCCCAGTCGTAGACATGGAAGCGGTCCATGTCTCTTTCATCTTCAACGCAGAACCAACTTTGAAGAAACATAATTTCATTCTTTCTATAATCACAAACTCCCATTGTAATTGTAAAAAAATTTAGGAAAAATATCATCTTAGAAACATCAGATTTAATATAGGTAGAATAATTGAATATTTGTTGGCCACACACTTTCTTCATTTGTAGTTCCTTATGAAAACCTCCAATTAATTTTGTGAATTGTGTACCGGGTAAGGTCTGTTGATCGCCTCTCCAGGAATCATATCTTCTTTGAGGTCCGTCCCTAGATCACATTAACATACCATATATTAGTTCTACCTCTCTAAACTATATTTTTATTACGTACCACACATTTTTTGTGTACAATATGTGCTCTATATATAGTGATTTTCCCCAAAATACGCATAATCCTCGTATCGTTCATGCACCTTGTACCACGCCTTCATCGCATACCATGCATTCTCCAAATACCATGATTGCTCTACATACGTCGTGTGCTCCATGAACCGCACCAGATCTGCATACAGTTTCTTCTCTACATATCATGCCTACTCTATATATAGTACCTAGTGTGCCTATCCCCCACTTCCTATACTACCCCTTTGTATCGCCTCTGCATACCGCCTCAGTGTGTCACCTCTATGTACCGTTTCTACTTACTACTTCTAATTATGTTGAATTACTTCTTTGGAAGATTGTTCCCTCTATTTCTGAAAGTGGTTTCTTACATTCAAAGGCATCTTCCTTAATCTCTGGGAATCATTTCGTCTCTAGGGTACTACATTGTCCTATACATAATTTCTACGGTAGATTTCACCTTCCAATTCTTCAAATTGTGTCTTCTTCCACATACCACTATGTCCTATATGGATTCTCTCTCATGTACCACATCCCTTAATCGAATTCTTCATAAAAGAAAACGTTCAGACCTAGCTATGTTCTTCCAAAGCGATGATCTTTTCTTTTTTGAATTCACTCTACATAATGAATGTATTAGAACTCATTTAATAGGAAAATAACTCCAAAATTTATTCAATCCCATTTTATCAAAATTCCAAATGCGGGAAAACCTTCAACGAGATATTTATTCATTCTTCGTATTATGTGCCTCCACTATATGCATCAACCCTCCTATGAACTATAATCCTTCAACATGTACCATTAGACTTCCATGTACCATTGAGCAACCACAATAAATAAGACTTCTAGTTTGTGTAATGCATCTCTTCCTCCAAAAACAATCCATACTGTGTACTTTAACTCCTTCTACATCGAACTATTTTCGGTACCAAAACATGTTAGTTTAACTATTCCATGTACCTTTCCTAGTACATGGTACATGACAATAAATCATTCCCAGACAGGATACATGGTCCATGTTATGAGGTATATAGTTTTCATCCTTTTTCGATTTCCTTTTCTATTCCACTGAAAATTCACCCCTATGTGGAAATAATTCCATTAGAAAAAAAAACATATTTTGAAGCCAAAAAAACTTGCAATCACTGGGAAATGACCAAACATTAAATATCTTCTTTGGAAAGAACACCCATGTTTCATCACTATCATCTTCATTATTCGAAAAAAATATGTATTCATCATGAACCATATCTAGTTTTATATACAGTCTTTGATCGATCAGTTTCTACATCGTCATATTTGAAAAGGAATCTATTTCAAGATCCCTATCTTTCAGCAACATCATTATTTCAAATGAAAACATAATATTACCGGTATAACCATTTATCCCCAATTACTTAATATGTCTTTAATTATTTGTACTCTAAACAAATGATATTTGTTAATAAAAATAAAAAAATCAATATCTGGTTTTCATAGTGCAACTCACATTCAAATTTTCATTAATCTCTTCAATATTTTTCGTTAAATAATGAAATATTGGATGACACCCTCTTCTTCTCTAAATTGTTTTGGAGTATGAATTCCAATAGAGAATTCATCCTCAAATGAGTGAATCATCATTTTGGTAAACATTGTATCCCTTTTCACACAAGTTCTTAGAACATATGTTCAGTTAATAAATTATCTGATCTGACATCATAATGGATTTCCCAAGTGTGGCATCCAATGCTATGAATCAATAAAAATTATCCAGGAACCATAAATATAACCATCCTCCATTTTCTATGGTGATCCTTATTAATTTTGAAAAACATTTAAAACTGTTATCATCAAATACAACTTCATATACATTGTGGTCCCCACATTGAATACAATGAGTAATTATAAAAATAAATATTCCATGAATTGGATGGTGATATGGTGTGGGTTCTTAATCTACAAACTGTGTGATTGTGATTTTTGAATGAGATACCCCAAAGAATGAACAAAAACCCACGTTTTATTTATAAAATAAATAAATGAATTTTATGGGGGTATTATAAAGCCTTAACGAATCCTATATTTTTAAATAGTTAAATAATTTGGGATTTATGATAAAAAATATAAAAATTACATACATTTAGGAAGAATCTACTAAGGCTAGAAATGCATGCATGATATGAAACTATTTCATTATGATCTATCTCTTTCTGAGTTCTATGGTGGAACCTCTCTTCACACATAATATCTCTCCCTCTCCATTCCTTTTATCTATTGGACAAATGAAATAGGATTCCCAAGGGGTGTATAGGAGAATATAAGTGAATGAAAATAAAAAAATAGGGAAAAATAAATGGAAGCTAATGAAATAAATGATAAAGGGGTTTGGATTAGGAACAATGTGCTAAAACATGTTATATCTTGACTAGGAAAAGACCACAATCTAGAAAAAATGAAAAACCTATAATCTCAATTTGATTCTCTAATCAAAAGATATATCTAAACAAATGTGTGAAAATAAATTAATATTTATTTATTTTTTAAATTAATATTAATGTTTTCATGAATATTTAAGAAAAAATCATATTTCAACATAAATATAGTACTATAGGAAACACTATATTTATAATCAATCATAGTTTATAGAAAAACTATTTGAGATCATCACCAAGGTAATAATCACTAATTCTCCCCTTCAAATCATCCAAAAAAAATCAAAATTTATATAGAAATTCCTAGTCTTGAAAAGACATCATCCATTTATAATTTTAATAACTCTTTCTTAAAAAAATACATTTTCTAATTTATAAATATTAGTAGTTTTTTTAAATTTCGTACATACACATTTAAAATTTTTTTTATAGTTTTTTACTTATTATTATTTATTTATATTTATTTTTAATATTATTTTAATATTAAGTTTTTATTTATAATTATTTATTTATTTTTAATTATATATATAAATTTATGTCAATATACACATATATTTATATATTATTAATAAATATATATAAATATAAATATTTTTCATATAATAATTATTTAATTATAACTTTTTATTAATTAATGATAACAAATATATTTAACTAATTATATATTTATTTATATAATTATATGTATATATATTTAATAAATATATATATACAGATACATGTATTCATTATTTTAATATATATTATAATAATTTAATAATTTAATTATACATTAATTTATTTCTTATCATATCAATAATAATTTTAAATAAATATTATATACAAATTTAGTGTAGTAATTATTTAAATATATAAATTTTTTTAGTTTTATAAATATAACCTCACATTTTAAATAATATAAATAGTTTTTTTAAAACATTATTTCATTTTTATAACCATTATAATTATATAAATATAAAAATATTGTAAATATTCATTTATAAATATAATTATATTTTGATAGTTTTTATAAATATATTTTAAAAATTATTAATTAATATGTAATATTAAATATAGTAATTTTAAAAATGAATGAAATTGAATATTTATAAATGACTAAAATTTAAAAAAAATATAAAATGGATATGTTTTGTTCAATAAATATTAATTATTACACATGTATGGATATATATTGAAATAAATATGAATAAAAATGGAAAATATCAACACATGAAAAATAAATAAATGTAAATAAACAATAGAGATTGATTAAATTAAAAAATAAAGAAAATAAATAAATATAAAACATTGATAATAAATAAATAAAACATATATATAAGAATATTGAAATTATATAACTAAAATTGAATGATTAAATACTAAATATATTAAATGTATATGTTATAATGATATTCTAGATTGTACTAAATGTGGAATGAAGTATATAAATATTAGGTCTATATGTTTATTTATAATATTTCATAATTTAATAAATTTTCTTGTGTGTGTGTTGTATATAAAAATTAATTATTAATGTACATGTATTTCAAATCAATGTAACAGAAATATGATATATGTTAAATTTAAATTTACAACAAAATTATTATTCTATTCGACATTAACCTTTATTTAATTATTTCATTTTATTCATTATCAATTTATTTATATTTAATATATATTTTCTAATAACTATTTAAAATTAAAATATATATTATATATTTTCATTTATATTAATAAGTGTTTCATTAATATATTTGTTTTTAATTTTATAATTTATACATTTTTATTTTATTTGTTTAGTTTTAATAATTTATTTATTTTATATAACCATATTCAATATATAATACTTATTATTAAATATAATCAATATATATGTATATTAAATTTATTCATTTTTATCTATAATTATTTAATAAAAAAATATATTTACACTTTTCTTCATTGAATTATTTTATATTTATTTGTTTATTTATTTTTATTTATTTTTCATATATATATATTAAATTAATAATATATATTATATTTAATAATTTAAACAAATCAATTTTAAAATTATTCCTTAATATAAATATTTATTGAATTAATTCAATTATTACAATTTTTTTTAAAAAAATATTTTAAAAAATAATTAATTTTATTTTTGACCATAATGAGCGTAAAAAAGAACATATAAATAAAAAATGTTATCAGTGCTATATAAAATCCATGATAAAGGGTACACTTTTTTCCTATATAAAATGGTTGTGAGAATGGGTAAATATTGGTAGCACTTTACTTTGTGGGGTTAAAGTTTATCATTAATCATCGTTGGTTTTTAGTACTATTAAATGTTACCCATATCATCCCATTTTTTAGAGCTTTTAAGGGTCATTTATGTTAATGGTTAGTTTTATAGAATTGTAATATGTATGATTGGAATTACAAATAACTAATATTTGATAAAAATGAATGAGTATTGGAACGTAATAAACATCTATTGGGAACCACCCCATAGTAGCATATCACATTAGGCCACAAGGTAGAGCTTCTAGAAAGAACATCTAATAAATATTATTATTTCATGAGTTACTATGAGAAATAATAAGTATGTTGTGAGGTTGTTTGAATTCCTAAATCCATCAGTACAACCAATATAACTTTTGATTATTAGTTTGGTATGGTTTTATGTTGACACCTACAACCATCAATACCCATACCCTTAAAACACTTCCACATGCCAATCAATTCTTAAGGCACCCACTGTGTCACCTAAATCCAATAGAAGAGATGTAACCTAATCATGATCCTCATGGTCAACATATTTTTGATTGAATACCTATTGGGATCATATTGTACATTATATAATAAATTTCAACCATCTTTGGATCATTGAAAACAAAATGTAGTGGGTGAGTCATAAATCGGATAAAAAATTATCATAACCATAGGCATCCAACACATGATCCTTTACCAGGAATCGTTATAGGAGGCATCCTACATGATACTATCTGTCACAAACTATTATCTAGATCCAGTGGCATCAATATAATAAATGGGATATTGTTGAATATTTTTTATGGGGATTGATCAAGGACAATTCATGATCATGTTATCTCACCAGGTAGGTCCAGGCACCCATGTAATCTACATCATCAAAACAAATCCCAATCATGTTAACCAAGGTGTCAATGAGATTCAGTATTTGAGGACACGTTGATCCCATCTCATGTACACTAGAAATTTTTCATACCCCTTGACATGGTCTCATCCCAAGTATAGTCACCATGGATTTCTAAATTAATATACTAGAGAACGATCCACTTCAATGATTATATTTGAGAAAAACAAGTTCTTGGAATCCTCAAATCACCTGAAGCGTTCCATCATCACAATGAACATTCAATACTGATAAAATTTTACTATTAATATGACATATTCTTACACTTGAGATTAAAAACATAATATACACTTAATGGTTAGGGAAGGTTAAGTACATGACATGGATACCCTACTACATGGTTTGTACTCTCAAATCCATGCTTATGAGTGTATATTAACTGAATGTGATGTGTATAACCCATGAACATGATATGTAATTAACATACCGTGTCTGTACCCTACATGGTGTAATTTCCCATGTGCCTTACATGGTCTGATGGTGTTTCATTATACATGTTGTGTACTTCTATTTGGTATGTGACCAACAATGGGTCTTGGTGTGAACACTACTTAGATATGTGCCCCGACATGGGTTGTTTATCCATGTACGTGTTTACATGGATGAATTTACCTAAATGGAATGTATTTTTATTACATGGTGTTTATTTATGAAAATTATTTCGATCCATGTACATTGATACATAAAATTTTTGAATAATTAATATTATTGTCTTATTATTAGAGGACTAGTATGGGATATGTCTAACACTGAGAGGGGGCTGAATAATTGTTCGATACGTTTGAAACTATTTTTAAATTTTAATACCTATACCTCTTGAACTGTATGTATCTTGATTATATTATTCTCTTTTCCCTATAACATGCAATAATTTTAATGAAGTTAAAATATGCACACAATACATTTTAGAGGATCACCACTCAATAATAGTAGCTACGTCCTTTCTATGTATCAATATGAACTGTACATGGATTCTCCACTGTAATGTACTAATTGATACTATGGTTTTGTCTTGAAAATTCCTCCAGATAGTGTGAATCCCTACAATGTGGTGGTTGAGGGAAACAATCCACTTCCCTAATCTACTGACAACATAGTATAACATTCAGCTCTTTGCTGGTTCATTATACTACCTCCCAAGACAGTCTTCCCACAATTTAGTAGGGATTACATCAACAATAGATTACTCCACTTGTTGAGTCCTATTGGATTTCAAATTGTTTAATTGTATTCTAATATTCACATGTGATTCTCTTACAAATATTCATGTAAACCTCTTCATCCATCCCAAAAGTAAACATGAAAGTGGTCCACATTTCATTCATCTTCGCCGCAAAACCAACAATGAAGAAACATTATTTTATTCTATCTATAACCACATACTCCCACTGTATTTGTTAAAACATTTAGGACAATATCATCATAGAATCATCAGAATTAATATAGTTAGAATAATTGAATATATGTTGGCCACAAACATTCTTTATTTGTAGTTCCTTATGTGAACCGCCAATCTCCTTTGGGAACTATGTACCAGGTGTGGTCTGTTGATCGCCTCCCTAGGAATCATCACTTCTCTGAGCTTTGTCCCTAGATCACATTCACATAACATCTATTAGTTCTACCTCGATTGACTATCATTGTATTACGTACCACACCTTTTTTTGTACTAAATGTTCTCTATATATAGTGATTTACCACAAACTACGCCTAATCCTCGTATCGTTCATGCACCTCGTACCATGCCTTCTTTCGCATACCCTACATTTTCCATATACCTTGATTACTCTGCATACGTCATGTTCTCTGTGTACCGCACCTGCTCCGAATACCATGTCTTCTCTACATATCATTCCTTCTCTATATATAGTACCTTGTTTTCATATCCCCCACTTTCTATACAACCCCTTTGTATCTCCTCTACATACAGCCTGTGTGTGTCACCTCTGTGTACCATTTCAACTTATTGCTTCTAATTATGTTGAAACACTTCTTTTGAAGATTGTTCCTTCTATTTCTGAAATTTGTTTCTTACATTCAAATGTGTCTTCATTAAATTATGGGAATCATTTCATCTCTAGGGTACCATAATGTCACATACATAATCTCTTCGGCAGATTTCTCCTTCCAATTCATCAAATTGTTTCTTCTTCCACATACCACTATTTCCTATATGGATTCTCTCTCATGTACCACTTCCATTCATAGAATTCTTCCAACAAGAACACTTTCAGACCTAGCTTTGTTCTCCCAATACGATGATATTTTCTTTTTGTATTCACTATACATAATGAATGTATTATAACTCCTTTTATTGGAAAATAACTCCAAAAATTATTCTATCTCATTTTATCAAAATTCTCAATATGGGAAAACCTTCAATGATATATTTATTCATTCTGCGTATTGTGATCCCCCACTATATGCATCAACCCTCCTACGAACTGTAAACCTTCACTATGTACTGTTAGCCTTCCATGTACCATTGTGAATGCACAAAAAATAAGCCTACAAGTCTGTGTACTGCATCTCTTCCTCTGAAAACAATCCATACCATGTACTGCATCTCCTTCTACATTGAATTATTTTTGGTACCACAACATGTTTGTTTAACCATTCCACATACTTTTCCCGATACATGGTACATCACATTAAATCATTCCCAGATAGGGTACGCGGTCCAGGTTATGAGGTATGTATTTTTCATCCTCTTTCGATTTCCTTTTCTATTCCACAAGAAAATCACTCCTATGAGGAAATCCTTCCAATAGAAAAAAAACAGATTTTGAAGCCAAAAAATTTGCTAACACTGGGAAACGACCCCACATTAAATACGTGCTTTGGAAAGAAAACCCATGTTGCATGACTATAATCTTCACTATTCAAAAAAAAGTTTTATTCATCATGAACCATATATGTTATTATATATAGTCTTTGATCGATCAGGTTCTACATCGTCATATTAGAAAAGGAATGTATTGCAATATCCCTATCTTTCAGCAACATCATTATTTCTAATGAAAACATAATATTATTGGCATAGAAATTTATCCACCATTACTTAATATGTATTTCATTAGATGTACTCTAATCAAATGATATTAGGTAATAAATATAAAAAAATCATTTTCTGGTTTTCATCATGCAACTTAGAGTCAAATGTTCTTTAATATCTTCAATATTTTTCATTAAATAATGAAATATTGGATGACACCCTCTTCTTTTATAAATCATTTCGGAATATGAATTCCAATAGACAATTCATCCGGAAATGAATGAAACATCATTTTGGTAAACATTATATCCCTTTTTACACAAGTTCTTAGAACATATGTTCTGTTAAAAAATTATCTGATCTGACATCATAAAGGATTTCTCAAGTGTGGCATCCAGTGCTATGAATCTTTAAAAATTATCCATGAACCATCAATTGAACCATACTCCACAATCTATGGTTATGCTTCTTCATTTTGAAAAACATTTTGAACTGTTATCATCAAATACAACTTCATACACATTGTTTTCCCAACATTGTATACAATGAGTAATTACAAAAAGATATATTCCATGAATAGGATGGAGACATGGTGTGGGTTCTTAATCTACAAACAGCATGATTGTGATTTTCGAATGATATACCGCAAAGAAAGAACAAAAAACCACGTTTTATTTATAAAATAAATAAATGAATTTTATGGGGCTATTATGAAGCCTTAAAAATCATATATTTTTTTAATAGTTAAATCATTAGGGTTTTATGATACGAAATATAAAAATTACATACATTTATGAAGAATCTACAAAGGCTAGAAATGCATGCATGATATGAAACTATTGCATTATGATATATCTCTTTCTGAGATCTATGGTGGCACCTCCCTCCACAAGTAATATCACTCCCTCTCTCTTACTTTTATCTGTTGGACAAATGAAACAGGATTCCGAAGGGGTGTATAGGAGAATCTAGGTGAAGGAACATAAATAAAAGAGGGAAAAATAAATAGAAGCAAATGAAATAAATGATAAAGGGGATTGGATTAGGAATGATTTGCTAAAACATTTAATATCTTGACTAGGAAAAGACCACAATCTAGACAAAATGAAAAACATATAATCTCAATTTGATTCTATAATCAAAGGACAAATCTGAACAAATGTGTGAAAATAAATTAATATTTATTTATTTTTAAATAAATATTAATTTTTTTATAATATTTTTAAAAAAATCATATTTCCACCTAAATCTAGTACTAGTGGAAACACTATATTTATAGACAATCATTGTTTTTAGAAAAAATATTTGAGATCATCACCAAAGGAAAAATGACTAATTCTACAGTTAAAATTATTCGAATAAAAAAATCAAAATTTATATAGAAATTCCTAGTCTTGAAAAGACCTCATCCATTTATAATTTCAATAACTCTTTCTCTAAAAAATATATTTTTTTATTTATAAATATTAGCAGATTTTTTTAAATATCATACATTAACATTGAAAATTTTTTTTATAATTTTTTACTTATTATTATTTATTTATATTTATTTTTTCTATTATTTTAATAATAATTTTTAATTTATAATTATTTATTTATTTATAATTATATATATAAATTTATGTCATTATACACATATATTTATATATTAATAATAAATATATATAAATATAAATATTTTTTATATAATAATTATTTAAATATAATTGTTTTATTAATTTATGATAACAAATATATTTAACTAAATATATATTTATTTATATATTTATATGTATATATATTCAATAAATATATATATACACATACAAGTATTCATTATTTTAATATATATTATAATATTATTATAATTTAATTATAAAATAATTTTTTTCTAATCATATAAATAATAATTTTATATTAATATTATAATACAAATTTAGTGTAATAATTATTTAAATATATTTAGTATTTTATTTTTATAAATATAATTTCACATTTTAAATAATTTAAATAGTTTATTTAAAAAAAATTATTTCTTTTTTTATAACCATTATAATTATATAAATTTAAAAATATAGTAAATATACATTTATATATATAATTATATATAGATTTTTTTTATAAATATATTTTTAAAATTATTAATGAATATATAATCTTAAATACATAAATTTTAATAATGAATGAAATTGAAAATTTATAAAAGTCTAAAATTTTAAAAAAAATATATAATAGATACGTTTTATTCAATAAGTATTAATTATTACACAATTATGGATATATATTGACATAAATATGAATAAAAATGGAAAATATCAACAAATGAAAAATAAATAAATGTAAATAAACAATAGAGATTGATTAAATTAAAAAATAAAGAAAATAAATAAATATAAAATATTGATAATAAATAAATAAAACCTATATATAAGAATATGGAAATTATATAACAAAAAATGAAGGATTAAAAAATAAATATATTAAAAGTATATTGTTATAATGAAAATCTAAATTTTACTAAATGTGGAATGACGTATATAAATATTATGTCTATATGTTTAGTTATAATATTTCATTAATTTAATAAATTTTCTTATGTGTGCGTCCTACATAAAAATTAATTATTTATGTATATGTATTTCAAATCAATGTAACACACATATGATATATGTTAAATTTAAATTTAGAACAACATTTTTATTGAATAAGACATTAACCTTTATTTAATTATTTCATTTTATTCATTATCATTTTATATATATTTAATGTATTTTTTTAATAACTATTTAAAATTAAAATATATATTATACATATACAATTATATTGATAATTGTTTCATTAATATATTTTTATGTAATTTTATAATTTATACATTTTTATTTTATTTTTTTAGTTATTATAATTTATTTTTTTTAAATAACCATAGTCAATATATAATACTTATTATTATATATAATCAATATATATGTATATTAAATTTATTCGTTTTTATCAATAATTATTTAATAAAAAAATTATTTACATATTTCTTCATCGAATTATTTTATTGGTATTTGTTTATTTAATTTAATTTATTTTTTATATATACATATTTAATTAATTATATTTTTTATATTTAATAATTTAAATAAATCTATATTAAAAATATTCATTAATATAAATATTTAATTAATTAAAAAAATAATTGAAAAAATTGAAAAAATTTATTTTTAAAATTAATTAATTTTATTCTTGACTATAATGAGCGTAAAAAAGGACATATAAATGGAAAATGTTATCAACACTATATAAAATCCATGATAAATGGTACACATTATTGTCTATATAAAATAGTTGTGAGAAAGGGTAAATATTGTAATCACTTTACATAGGGATGATAAAATTTATCATTAATCGTCATTGATTATTAGTACTATTAAATGTTAACCATATCATCCCATTTTATAGAGATTTTAAGGGTCATTTTTGTTGATGGTTAGTTTTCTATAATTGTAATATGTATAATTGGAATTCCCAATAACAAATATTTGATAAAAATGCATGAGTTTTGGAACGTAATAACCATCTATTGGGAACCACACAATAGTAGCATATCACATTAGGTCACAAGGTAGAACTTACAGAATGAATATTTAACAATAACTATTGTACCATGAGTAACTATAAGAAATAATAAGTATGTTGTGAGGTTGTATGAACTCCTAAATTCATCGGTACAACCAAAATACCTTGTGATTGTTAGTTTGGTATGGGTTTTATGTTGACAACTTCTACCATCACTACCCATACCCTTAACAAACTTACACATGTCAATCAATTCTTAAGGCACCCATTGTGTCACCTAAATCCAACAGAAGAGATATAACCTACTCATGATCTTCATGGTCAACACATTTTTGATGGCATACCTATTCAGATCATATTGGTCATTATATAATAAATGTGAACCATCATTGGATCATTGAAAACAAAATGTAGTGGATGAGTCATAAATCCGAAAAAAAAATTATCATAACCATAGGTATCCAACACATGATCTTTACCTCGAATCATTATAGGAGGTATCCTACAAGAAACTGTTTGTCACAAACTATTATCTAGATCCAGTGGCCTCAATATCATAAAAGGGATACTGTTGAGCATTGTTTTTTGTGGATTGATCATGTAAATTACATGATCATGTTCTCTCACGAGGTGGGTCCCGACACCCATGTAATCTACATCATCAAAACTAATCCCAATCATTTAAAGCAAGGGTTCAATGAGATTCAGTATTTGAGGACCATGATGATCCCATGCCATGTTCACTAGAAATTTATCATACCCCTTAACTTGGTCTCATCTAAAGAATAGTCACTATGGATAGATAAATTTATATACTATAGAACGATCCACTTCATTGATTTCTATTTGAGAAAAACAAGTTCTTGGAGTCCTCAAATCACCAGAATCGTTCCATCATCATGATCAACATTAAATAGTGATAAAATTATAATATTAATATGAAATTTACATAAACATGGGAATCAAAACATAACCAACACTCAATGGTTAAGAAAGGTGAAGTACACAACATGGATACCATACAACATGGTTTGTACTCTCAAATCCACGCTTGTGAGTGTACATTAACTAGATGTAATGTGTATAACCCATGAACATGACATGTAACTAACATACCTTGTGTGTACGCTACATTGTGTAATTTACCATGTTCCTTACATGTACTGATGGTGTTTCTTTATCCAAGTTGTGTACTTCTATATGGTATTTGACCAACAATGGGTCTTGTTGTGTATACTACTTAGATATGTTCTGCGATATGGGTTGTCTATCCATTTATGTGTTGACATGGTTGAATTTACCTACATGGAATGTATGTTTATTACATGGTGTGTATTTTGGAAAATTATTTCGATCCATGTACATAGATACAAAAAAATTTAGAAGAATAAATTTTATTTTCTTATTATTAGAGGACAAGTTAGGGATATGTCTAACACTGAGAGGGGGGTGAGTAATTGTTTGGTACATTTGAAACTCTTTTTAAATTTTAATACATATACCTCTTGAACAGTATGTATCTTTATTATATTATTCTATTATCCCTATTTCATGCAATAATATTAATGCACTAAAAATATGCACATAATACATTTACGAGGATCACCACTCAATTATAGTAGCGACGTCTTTTCCATATATCAATATGACTAGTAAATGGATTCTCCACTATAATATAGTAATTGATACTATGGTTTGTCTTGAAAAAATCCTCGATATAGTGTTAATACATTCATTTTGGTAGTGGAGGGAAGAAATACACTTCCCTAAACAACTGACAACATAGTCCAACTATCAGTTCATTGTTGGTTCATTATACTACCTACCAAGACAGTCTTCTCCCTGTTTAGCATGGATTAAATCAACAATATATTACTACACCTGTTGTGTCCTATTGGATTTCACATTGTTTATTGATATTCTAATCTTCACTTGTTATTCGCTTACAAAAATTCAAGTAAACCTCTTCATCCTTCCCAGTAGTAAACATGATAGTGGTCCTCATCTCTTTCTTCTTCAATGCAAAACCAAATATAATGAAACATAATTTTATTATTTTTATAATCACAAACATCCATTGTAATTGTAAAAACAATTAGGAAAATATCATCTTAGTATCATCAGATTTAATATAGCTAGAAAAATTGAATATATATTGGCCACACAATTTCTTCATTTTTATTTCCTTATGCGAACTGCCAATCTCCTCTGTGAACAATGTACCAGGTATGGTCTGTTGATCGCCTCTCCAAGAATCATCTCTTATTTGAGGTCTATCCCTAGATCACATTCACGTACCATATATTAGTTATACCTCCATAGACTACCTTTGTATTACTTACCACACATGCTTTGTGTACTACATGTGCTCTATATATAGTGTGTTTCCACGAACTACGCCGAATCCTCTTATCGTGTCTGCTCCTCATACCACTCCTTCTTCGCATACCTTGCATTCTCCACATACCATTATTTCTCTACATACGTAGCATGCTCCGTGTACCACACCTACACCACATACTGTGTCTTTTCAACATTTCATGCATACTCTATATATATTACTTAGTGTTCCTATACCCCACTTTCAATAGTACCTCGGTGTATTGCCTCTTCATACCACCTCTGTGTGTCACCTCTATGTATTGTTTCTACATACTACTTCTAATTATGTTCAATCACTTCTTCTTAAGATTGTTCCTTCTATTTCCGAAAGTTTTTTCTTACATTCAAAGACATCTTCATTAAATTCCGGGAATGATTTCATCTCTGGGGTACCACATTGTCCTATACATAATCTCATCGGAAGATTTTTCCTTCCAATTCATCAAATTTTTTCTTCTTCCACATGCCACTATGTCCTATATGGATTCTCTCTCATGTACTACTTCCCTTCACATAATTCTTCTTACAAGAACACTTTAGGATGTATCTATGTTCTCCCAAAGTGATGATCTTTTCTTTTTGAATTCACTATATGTAATGATCGTATTAGCACTCCTTTTATAGGAAAAAACCTCAAAAAATTATTCTATCCCATGTTATCAAATTTATCAATGTGGGATAAACTTCACCGTAATATTTAGTCATTTTTCATATTGTGAGCCTCCACTATATGCATCAACCCTCCTACGAACTGTAAACCTTCACCATGTACCATTAGTGTTGCATTTACCATTTAACTTCCACAAAAAATAATCCTACTACTCTGTTCACTTCATCTCTTCCTCAAAAAACTATCCATACCATGTACTGCAAATCCTTCTTCATCGATCTATTTTTTGTACCATGACATGTTCGTTTAACCATTACATGTACATTTCTAGGTACATGGTACACGACTATAAATCATTCCAAGACAGGGTACACGGTCCATGTTTTGAGGTATGCAAGATTCATCCTCTTTAGATTTCCTTTTCTATTCCAAAAATAATTCACTCATATGAGGAAATCCTTCCATTAGAAAAAAATATATTTTGAAACCAAAAAATTTGCAAACAATGGGAAATGACCCCATATTAAATATGTGCATCGGATAGAACATGCTTGTTGCATCACTGTCATCATCATTATTTGATAAAAGTATGTATTCATCATGAACCATGTCTATTTTTATATATAGTCTTTGATCGATCAGTTTCTACATCGTCATATTTAAAAAGGAATGTATTGAAACATCCCAATCATTCAACAACATCATTATTTCTAATGAAAACATAATATTATTTACATAATCGTTTATCCCCCTTTACTTAATATGTCTTTCATTACATTTACTCAAAACAAATTATATTTGGTGATAAAAATAAAAAAATCATCGTCTAGTTTTCATCATGCAACTCAGAGTCTATTTTTTTAATCTCTTCAATATTATTCGTTAAATAATGAAATATTGGATGAAACCCTCTTCTTCTCTAAATCATTTTGGAATATGAATTCCAATAGAAAATTCATCCTAAAATTAATGAAAAATCATTTTGGTAAACATTGTATCCCTTTTGACACAAGTTCCAAGAATATATGTTCAGTTAAAAAATTATCTGATATGACATCATGAAGGATTACCAAAGTGTGGAATCCAATGCTATAAATACATAAAAATTATCCATGAACCATCAATTCAATAATCTTCCATTATCTATGGAGATCCTTCTTCATTATGAAAAACATTGAAAACGGTTATCATCAAATACAACTTCATTCACATTGTAGTCCCCACATTGTATAAAATGAGTAATTATAAAAAGATATATTCCATGAAAAGGATGGAGACACGGTGTGGGTTCTTAATCTACAAATTGTGTGATTATGATTTTTGAATGAGATTCCCCAAAGAATGAACAAAAACCCACATTTTATTTATAAAATAAATAAATGAATTTAATGGGGGGGGGGTATTAGGAAGCCTTAACGAATCATATATTTTCCAATAGTTAAATCATTAGAGATTTATGATAACAAAAATAATAATTACATACATTTAGAAAAAATCAATTATGGATAGAAATTCTTGCATGATATGAAAATATTGCATTAAGATCTATCTCTTTCTGAGATATATGGTGGCACCTCCCTTCACAAATAATATCCCCCCCTCCCTTATTTTTATCTATTGGACAAATGAAACAAGATTACCAAGGGTTGTATAGGAGAATCTAGGTGAAGGAACATAACGAAATGAGGGAAAAATAAATGGAAGCTAATGAAATAAATTAGTAAGGGGATTGGATTAGGAATGATGTGATAAAACATTTTATATCTAGACTAGGAAAAGACCACAATCTAGACAAAATGAAAAACATATAATCTCAATTTGATTCTATAATAAATGGATATATATGAAAAAATGTGTGAAAATAAATTAATATTTATTTTTTTAAAATAAATATTAATTTTTCTATGAAAATTTTAAAAAAATAATATTTTTTCCAAAATCTAGCAGTATGGGAAACAATATATTTATAGACAATCATAGATTTTAGAAAAAGTATTTGTCTAATAACGTATAATATATATATCTCCCCATATATGGGATATTTCCAAACACAACCAATCTCAAACTACTCAAAAAGGGAACATCCTTCTAATTTCTAAATAATTTAGGATTAATAATAAATTCCCTCACTCTATCCATAACTAAAATAAATTAGTACTGCAACAATAATCGCTCATAAAAATTAATCAATTTTGATGAATCAAAACATCGACCTTTCCTTCTTTTAGAGAATAATTTCAATAGAAAACATGAAGTTTCATCTTATATTAAGTGTCACAATTGATAAACGCACAAGGATATACCCCAAAATATTGATTACATTATACAAAATATCAATAGAAACTAACATAGATTATTTTCCTCAAATTAGACTATATATTTTAAAATATTTTCATATACCTGATGCTCTTAATGTGCACTCATGGAAATGTAAATATATATAGAATGATTTGATCTTTATTATGTGTGCACTATGTTTCCATAGATAAGATTACATCACTGTCCATTATCAATTCACACATAAGACTAGTGTATAAATTCCTTAAACAACTACGAAAACCATGTATGTAGATAACTTGTTTATAGGTTTATCCAAAAGCCAACCACCTCATTACCCACATATAATTTCAACGATATCCTCATTACAAGGGAACTTCCATCAATATTACCCAATTAATTAGGAAACCATGCTAAAAATCATTTCAATAAAACCAAAAATAAGCATCTCACACATGACCACTGACCAATTATTTATTTAAAACACACACAACAATCTAACATATACTATTATCACATGAATCATTCTCCTGAGATTAATAGATCATAATGACAGTTGATCATTCTACACTGAATAATATTCGTAAAATATTATAATCTCCCATGTAACAAATATAAAAAATATAGGAACATGATTGTGCCAGTATTTATTCAATGATATCCCATCAAATGATGATAATTTCTAAAAATAAAACATCCAACATCCAACTATTGTTCTGGAAATCCATGAACTCAAAAAATCATATCTATTAAATCTAGTTTCAATATGCACTCACCCTTGGTTCTTTGTAAAATATTATAGAAATAAACATGCCTATATAAAAAAATATAGTCAAATACCATTATTAAGTTTCATTATGATCAATCAACAATGGTATCTTTTAGAAAATTCATACATAAATCTATTTGAACATGTATTTCATGTTTACCTAAATCAAACCAATAATCTACCAATAAGTGTATGTGTCACGTATACCGGACATTATGTCTCCCACCGTTAACCATTAACAAATTCTCAAACCAAGGCCTTTAGTTCAAACTACAAAACCCCTAGGTCTATCTCTCACTATGGTCACATTTTGTGGGGTGTTATCTACACATAATTATCAATATTAAAGAATCAACAATGCATTTAAAACATCTAAAAGGGATTTATTGATAATAACATCCTATTATGGTGAAAACCTATCAATATCGGTTTAATTATATATGTTTCAAATTCTATGTTATAGAATAAAACAACCATTATGATGAAAAATTTAATCCAATTTAATGTAAAGTCATTATTAAGTATTATATTAATGATGAATTTATAATGAAATCAGCTTCAAAGAATTGGCTGACCGAAACCTGAACCTCACCGAGTATCCTCAAAAGTTACATACTACCTAATGTATCATAATATTATCATAAGAATGATAAAAAAGGGAAACTCATAGGTAATCCACATATGATAATACCATTTGATTTTATAGTTTACTATATCTATTTATTTACGTATGTACACCACCCCAGACAATCAGAAGAGATACCAATTAATAAATATTGGTAACATAATATAACATAATATACTAATATGATGGACCGAATGTAGGTTATTAGGATTATTGAATAACCAAATCTATAAATGAAACACCCTCAACACACATACTAAAATAGAATACACTTATAATGATGACTAATGAGGCTCAATCAGGACACACACAAGATGATCTCAATTATCTGAGTTATACAACAAGCATGTTGTTTGGTTAAATAGAATTTAATTACAAGATATGTAGGGAAATAAAAATAACATAAAAAATGTTTTAAGACCCCAAACTAGGTCCAATAAATGGTAATAATAAGCCCAATCCACCTACTAGGGACACTGAATATCTAAGTAATGGGGATCCAGTCATTAACCTTACTCTAAACCATCAAATTTTCAATCAATATAAATATCCATCATAACGAAATGTATATTAAACACAGACTAAATGATCATAATGAAAGAAATAAAATTTATTGGAAAACCCCATTTATGTTTTTGTTTACAATTAATAAATTAGACTATAGTTTCAATAATAAACACAAACTAGATGACTAATAACAATTAGAGGCTATATATCAATTTAGATGCATATAATAAATCATACATCTACCAGCTAAGCATAAAAATAAATCATTCCCCTTTATCCATTTGAACTACAATCAAAATCAAAAATAAATCATAGAATTCACATTTTATGTTAATCTATCATAGTGAGTGTCATTTAAATCTATAATGTTGCTTATCAAGAACAACAATCACATATCCCTAAAACCCAAGAGCACTAACCAAAATAAGTGTAATGGAAACATGATTTTGATATCAATTATAGGTTGTATCCCATTGTTAATACACATATAAAAATACCAATTCAAATAAAATATTAAATGAATATATCAGATACCACATTGTTTAATCATGACATAGTTAACTCACTAAATATTAATAAACCAATGGGTTACTATGCCACAATCATAACTCCACATATTCCAGAGGATGTTGAATAGAATATAGGGGTTGTTGTGTGTCATTGATGATAATAATACCACATTTTATTTTCAGAAACTACTGTAGATATAAAAAATAATTCCATAATATCAAATAAATAGACTGTTGGGGAAATAATAAAAAATGATTACATAATAACAAAATGATGTAAATGACCAAACTACTATGCCATACAAAAAAATAATAATTTCCATTGGACTGATAACATATATATATATGATTAATTGAAATAAACCAAAATTAATGTATGTGGATCTATAACTAAATCCATGAAAAAAATATTCAATTTCTAATAAAATTTCTAGATGATCTATCCTAATCATTATATTCCATATGAGTTGATTGACTCAGTCAGGATGATATGGGACTCACCTTGTACATCATGTAAAAAATCTCAACATTAAATAATACATAAGGGTTTTACAAAAAATGATTTACACATACAATTCATGTTCTACAAATAGGGGTGATATATAAATCATTGTAGACCACACCTAATAATATTAATTTCTTCATAAGTACATGATCAAGAAATATGATCATCATAGAAGAGGCATAACTAGAATAATGTGAAAAAATGTATAACGATATTGTGTATTTATTTTAGTGATCATTATCAACTGGACAAACTATAAATAATGAAAATAACTAGATTTCATAAAACGAAAACAATTTATAATAATAACAACCCTTACATTAATAATCTTGATCAAAAATACATTATTTGTACAATGATGTAAACATCAACTATAATACTAATTGTACACAAGGGTATATATGTCCTATACATGGGATAACATGTACACACCTCCAATCACTATAATGCTGTATCCGAGTTAATGTGTTCATGTATTTAAAAATATTATTGACAAGGATACAATACCACTAATTCAATGTAAATCTATTCTGATACTTGATTCAAATGTCCCTATCCATTGAAAATCACAATATATTCAATCATATAATCCCCTAAGGGGATAAAATATATCTGATCTATAAATGATCTAAAATATATCTTGTTTAACCACATGAGATCATTCAAATATTGTATCAACAACCACATCTATATATATGAATGTTACATATATTAATGGATTGTTATACAATACTATGGAATATCCTTGGTGATTCTCAAATATATGAAAATAAATCATAATTATTACATGAATATAGGCTGGTAGAATCATGTTTACCCATTATCAATAAATGTAGAGGATTGACATGTCAAATATACAATCATATATGGCTCCGATGTTGGATCCTAAGAAGTAACTAAGGGCATACAATTAATGTAACTGTAAAATATATTTGATAGGAAATAGTATCCCATAAATTATGTTTGGGAACCCAAGGAAAAATATTTAATAAAATGACTTAAAACTCACAACCCTTTAATTAACTCATGGAAAACCTACCAAATATTTCCATCACATCATGCCCATGGGACTAGTTCTAAGAAGCACCATTATGAATTGTAGTTGTATCAAGATTAATATTTTAAATTTATAATTAAGGTGTTAGGGTGGATAAACTCCTAAACTACTAACTGTATCCACAATCACTTGAAAATACTAGTTTGATATGGGTTCTATACTGACAACCACCACCAACTCTACAAAAACCCATAAAACATTATCAAATTGTTGTTCCAAATCCTAGTATCCCAAGAGGCCCAATAATTCAATCATATTAGATGCATCCTAATGATGACCCTTGTATTCCAAACATAAGAGAAGGAATGTATCATAGGTTCCTCTAAGGAAACACATATGAAAATGATTACATCTTGGTTTCTTGGGATATATAATTTAGAAGAGGAATCTTACATAGGATCCCCAAAAATATTATTAACAAGATGCATCTAATATAAGATCCTATAGATCAAAATATAATTTCAATAATCCAAATTGGGATCACCAATCACAATATAGTCTGTAACAATCCCTGGGATCATAGTCCTTAAAAGATAGCTACATAACTAATGTCAAAAGGGAAGGATCATATCCCATCCCATATCGAGGTCACTCTCTATGATTTTCAAAACACAAAACCAATCCACTTTTCCATTTTTTTTTAATAGTCCAACTAACTAGGTAAAAAATCACATATAAAATATGAGTATATTGTTGAACCCATTATAATTACGGAAATAAATTATCATGACACTCAACTAGGTCACATTTGATGTATCATTGACATTGGATTTTTATACTAATTTATGGGATGGAAACAATATCTATTGATTCGATCACCCATAAACACCATTATGGATCCCACAAATCACACAATGGGTTTCACCATTATGAAATATTAGAAATAAATTTTAATATTGGACACTCTTCTGTAAATGTATATCAATATTATGTCATCAAATGAAAAACACTCAAATGATAGTAAGAGAGAATTACACAGTGTTTATACACAAGTACATGACATGTACTATAACTCCCTGAAAATTCATATATTAAATTTTTCAAATAAATTAAAATTATTTTATTGTATTAATTTTACACTACACCATGATAGGATTTCTCTATATGGAACACCAATCTTATCTCGCCTTACATGAAACACTGATTATAAATGATACATGGCATATTATGGAAATATTATTATAGTTATCACCAAGAAATTGGAATGGATTGTATAAAAGGGATTGAATAAATTAATAAATTATGGTCTCTTTGTGAATACAAAATTATTTTTTTGGTTCCAAACTATTTATAAATTTATTTAAAATCATTTTGAAAATATATAAACTTCTATTCTGAAAAAAAAATCTATGCACAAATATGATTTTATTATTTAATAAAAAATTACATATGATGAATGATTTTTGAGAACATAATATATTATATATTAAAATATTTATTTATCATTAATAATAGTCATTTTACATTGAAGATGTAATTATAAATCCAATTATACAAATAATAATATTTTTTTTCCAAATTGGATATTTTATTGATTTTTAATTGTGTACTTATTTTAAAAGTATTTATGAAAATATTAAAATATTTATATAAAAAATTGAATACATTTTCTTATAGTAAAATAACATATATTTTATGGTGAATTTTTTTATTTGGTAATGAAATTTTGTTTTGATGATAATGATTAGTACTAATTTTTTATTTAAAAAAATCAATTGTTTAATTTATTTTTATAGGTAAATAACATTTATGTTTTTTTTAATTTGTAATTAATTTAACTATATATCAATTAATACAATTTTAGTCATTGTATAAAAAATCATATATTACAAATGATATAAAAATATAATATTAATTTAAACATTTTCATTTGAATAAAACACGTTCTCATCACAATAGTGGGATTAAATAAAAAATAAATTCTTCCATTACCGTGATGTGAATTTGGGTAAATGTATTCCATATTATCATTAAAAATTCATATAATTTATAATGAAACAAAATTAATTTTTTTACCTTGATGATTAGTGAGAAAAAATAAATTTATTTACAATGTTTAATGAGTGATGATGTTTAAATACTAGTTTAACATTGAATATATGGTGTAATACTGAATCCAAACTGTTAAAAAACCAATTATATTGATATATTTTAGCATTTATGAATATATGATAAAACTTTCTATGTTTTGGGAATCATACCGATGAATGAGTTTGATAAATTTTGTTATAAAAATAAAAAAGCTAAAAATACACCTTTCTTCCTTTCAAATTCTAAAAATCATTGTAATAGGGAAAGATACACATGTTCAGTTATAAATGGAATTTTTGGAGACAAATTTGATTTCATAATATAATTTATTAGATTAATTATATATGATATAATTACATTTAATAAGAAAAAATATCCAATGTAGGAAATATTTCTTTAATAACTAAATATATTAAAAAATACCAAACAAAAATTAACTGAAGTTATTTGAATTAAATATTGTGTTAAATTATTTTTGAAGATGAATATATAATGTTAAAATTGTTTAAAAAATATATATTCTATTTTGATTAATATTGTTATATTTATTTTAATATAAATTAGATGAATAATGTCAAAATTTATATTAATGTAATTTCATAAAAATTTCTTTTCATAGTTGAATTTATATTATTAAAAATAATATATTCTATTATGTTATTTATTAATATAATAAAATATAATATGTGATACAATCATGGTCCAAATATTTCTTTTATAAGGACTATATTGGCTATTAAATAGAAAAAACTCAGTTTGCACAATTATAATTAATGTAATTCTTTTTAGAGTTAATTTACCTTTGGTTAAAATTAATTTCCAACAAGTATAAGATTATTATTATATAAATTATATCATAAATTAGAAAATTGGTAATAAATAATCAATTATTTATTAAATTAATTTAGTCTTACAGAATAAATTACATATGATAAATTGTCAATTACCAGAAAAAATGAAAAAATTATGGAACCATAGAATATATGGAATAAAATATTAAAAATGAGGATTTTTTGGTGTGGTTGAAGAATTTATAAACCCAATAATAAATATCCTCCACTATTATTAAATTTTAGTTCCAAAATACGAAATTTATAACTCAAAATAGTGAATAAATTTTAATATTTAAAAAAATGTGACTCATCATCAACTATATAAGGGAAATAGATATAACCAATTATCCACACCTCTCAATCTATATGGAATCAAACAAACCTTAACAAATTATATCCCAAATTTCATCCCATAATATTGTAAGACATATTTTGTGATAAAATAATGCATTTTATTTTTTTAGTCAAAACCTATGGACGACAAACAAAAAATAGAAAAATATTCTTCCAAAAGCATTTATAAATTATTTCCTTCCCCATTACCATCAATTATTTTTTTATAATGAATATATATAAACAAAAAAATATTATATATAATGAAATTATTTTATGTTAATATCAAATGGATTACATATTCATCTGTGATTTATAAGACAAACTACTACCTCATGAACCAAAATTGTTTTCTTTATATTACAACCTATAATGGGTTGGAATAATTATTAAAATATTGTTTATATGTGTTATTTATATTGTATATTATTTTATTCTGATTACTTATTTTTATGTCACACTTATGTTTAAGTTTTCCATTTTATTCTATAACTATTTTTCGGTTCGCGTGTTCAGAGGACTATCGCCTCACAAAATGATATTATTCACTCACGCTTTACATGGAATGTATTATGGATATTTTTAATAAGATTATTTTATATAAATTTCATATAAATTATATTTTCATTAATTTATATATATATCATTTAATTTTATTTCATTGTATATGATAAAAAATTGAAATATCTTTCATGGGTACGTATGACTTGCAGACTCATGAACAATATTTTTCAATTCATATCACTAATTTTATGGACTAATATAAATATAAATATAGATAATGTATATATAATATTAATATCATCATTATTGATATGGATATTATTAAATAATTATATAATTAGGAGGATCAAGAATATCAAATCAATATATGAATGAAAAAAATGCATTTACAACTTCAAACATAACATTACCCTGGAATTGTTTAAAAATATGTAATACAAATAATTATAAAACAAAATAAAGTATAATATATTGGAATATATTTATATTATAGACATATAATAGGATAATATTTATTGTAAAAGATTTTTTAATGAGTATAGTTTATTCTAATTATCATGGTATGGTGATTTTTAGTGTCACGATTTTTTCGAGAGACTTTTTACATATTCAATAGTCATTTCTATTGTATTTTGTATATGGTTCCCTATGAAATGATATATCATTCCTCATTATAATTAAATTATATCAAATGTTTCAATTTATGTTATTACTTTACTAGGATTATGTTTCAAATATTACTAAGGTAATAAGGGATTTGTGTCTCCATATTGTTTTCTATGACAGAAATACAATATTCGAAGAATATTTATTTTTTATTATATATAATTACCATGAATTTATTTCATTATTATTATAATAATTTTATTGGTATTTGAATATAAATTTTATAATATCTTTTTTATTGGGAATATTATTCCAATGTAAATAAACTACTAATGAAATTTTTCTCAATTTGTCTTCTTTGAGACGTATTTTATGTTACGCATATATATTATTTCAAAATGTGTATATTCATCTACATGAAATCTAATATGATTATTTAATTTATACTGATGAAAATTCAAGATTATTTATTTTCAATTCCTTCATGGGGTTTTTAATTCATTATTACAAAAGTGATAATAAAATTATGTTCCTATATAATATATTATTGGGATTGTTAATGATTAAGTCTCTAATGTTAAATGTTCAGATCCACCTATCAACAAAAATCATTAAATTAATTATATAATGGTTATTAATTATATATTCATTAATTTTACCAATATCCCACTATTTTATTTTTATGATATAAAATAGAATGTTATTTGGAAAATAAAACGTTATTTCACTATTCTATCTAAAATAAGAGTATAAAATAATATTTTTTTTATAAATATGTAATAAAAATATAAATTATTTTATAATAAAATTTAAGGAAAAAGTATTTATAAAATTTTGAATTCCTTAAATATTGTGTAATATTTTTTTAAAATCCAAATATATAGGTTTCAATGATTATTTTCATAAAATTTTATTAAATTGGTTTTTGTTTTAAAAAAATTTATTCAAATAATAATGGTTCTTTTCCTCAAGAAAATTTTCGAATACTTTTGATATCTCAATTTATAAAATTTTAAATTGTTTTTAAAAAATTATTATACATTTTTTATTTAAAAATCAATTTTAAAAGAAATGTTATTTTTATATGAAACTTTTTATGTGATCATTAAAAATAATTATATATATATAAATACATTGATTATTTTATTCATTACTGCTTCATGTTTAATATGATATGATGTTTTTGAGACTGTTTACACTTCAATGGTTTATACCATGATAATAATTAAGCATCTAGAATGTTTATGATTTATATTAATTTATATTAATTTAAATAAATTAATAGATTGTGTTATATGAAATACATATTTTATATTTAATAACAAGAAATTCCATGTTTATTATACATTTAATGCAATATATAGTTCACATTATGAGTTATGTTACATGCAATGGCATGTCTTAAGAGACAATAATTTACTTTTAATATTGATTACATGACATAAAAATTATTACATAGCCTTTGAAATGGTAGGAATGAATATTATTATCTTAATAAGGAAATAATAGTCAAATGCATTTATAAAAATAATTTATTGGTTAAAAATTTATCAGAAATTAAAAAAAGACAAATTTAATACAAAGGAAGTGTGTTATAAAAAATATTTTTTGAGTATAATTTTCTTTTTTCATATTATAATTTATTTACACTACAGATTAAAAATATTAACAAAAATTATATGATATTTATTTAATTAAATTTTCAAATTCATATAATATGTTTTATAGGGTCAATATATTAATAAATCCATCTTTAAGCATAAATTGCTTTATATTTTGAAAAAGTATGTTTTATTTTATTTTAATGATGCACTTATTTTTAATATAATTTAAATAGATATTATTAATTTAAGATAAAAATAATAATTTTGGAATGAATAATATCAATATTTAATTTTGGTTATTTTTTCAAATATTTATGATAACAATGATATTTTGATTAATATTGAAGGAGAAAAAATTTTAATAGAAAAATGATTTGTTTTCAAAAAAATGTATATTCATAAATAATATTATTAGCTATTTTTATATTTTACGTGGTTAAATTTTATATCATTTAATAAAATTTAGATAATTTCAGTCATTTTCAGGGCAATTTTATATATATATAAATAACAATCTTTTCAAAAAGTTCATTGAAAAACTCGCACGGTAGTCCCTTATGTAGGACTAATTAAAAATAAATTTTAACCACTAAAATGATTGATATTTTAAAAAATGGATGATTTATTTGTAATCATCATAATATTTAATTTCTAATGAGTTCAAATATGAGTTTGACAAAAACTATTAGTTAATGTAATTAATATAAATTATAATAATTAATGTAAAAATGAGTTTATATTGTTGATAAACCTTATTTATAATGGGCCAAATGGACAATGTTATTTTCCACACCACATTTATTTGGAATTATTAGACCATATATATTCATTTATCTAATTGAGATCATTATTGGAGTAAAATTATGTAAGGTATATCTCTCAATAGTATTTACCATTTTATATTTACAGGAATGCCACACACTATCCACAATCAAAAATCACTGACCCTATCCAATATATTCTCACATATAATATCAGTATAATTGTATAAAACCTTACCAAATATTATCACACAATCAATAATAAAACTGTATAATGATCGTGTTGTAAAAAATGTCAACCAATGAAGCCATTTGGCATAAACCAAATGGAGTTACCTCAAAAGAGGTAACATTATTCCCCATGTATTAACGTTTTATTTATTTCTCCACCCATTATGTTATTATAATTACATGATTATATAATACCCTTATTATAAAAAATATAATTATATGTTTTTATTTAAATTGTTCTACTAACACAAAAACACAATTACATCAAATGGTTAGCCAATATACAGTTTTTTTGTACGATGAACTATCACATCAGGAAATGATGTCTATTTTTTCCATTACCACCTCTGATGGTTTTAAATTATGAAAAAATTTTATTTATTAATATATACATATTATACTTATAATTAATTAATAGTTTTTTTTATTTTTATATAACACATAACATAATGATTTCTGTTTTCTGTAAATATTATAACATCATTTTGTAATGTGTGGACCACCGCCTCCTCAAAAAATTGCGATACGTTGAAAAATTACATGTAGAATATTAAATATGTGATTATTTAAAAATATGTTCAATAAATAAAATCATTATAATATTAATAATATATTTAAAATTAAATTTATATAATATGTTTTTTCATTATTAACCTATCAGATACTGAAGAAGTGATATCTTCATTTATTTATGTTTTCACTATAACATCCTTAATGTTATGTGATTCCATATACATTAGAATAATATTACATATAATTATGTATAAATAAATAATAAGAGATTTATTATATAATTATAATTATTTAATGTAAAATTTTACATTCATTCTTTTAATATATGTAACTGGAAAATGAAAATGATAATCATGCATATATGTGTCATACTATGTCCAATATTATAACATTGATTCAATATTCATTAACATAAATCATGATTTTTTTGAAAATATATTTTATGTATAAATATGATAATAATATCATGATTAATATACTACGTTTAATTTAATAATAAATTTTTTTGACCATAGTGTCCATATAAAAGTTATATTTTACACTAAAACCAAATATTTTCATAGCGTATGGCATAAATATTATTTCATACGAAATTTAATATAAAATATGTATATATTAAATAAATATAATAGTAAATATTAAAATGTTATGAATCATGAATATAATTAACATATGTATATTATTCTGGTATATAAAGGATATGGATGACTAATCTGACTCATGCTAATGAGTTTTGTCCCAATATACATTTTATTTGGACTTAATTATTATTATTCATATATTTAATTATATATTGTGTATATACTACCTCTATTACATGTTATATCATCAAAATCGTTATTTTAAATGATATTATTTGTTTAATTAAATTATTATTCTATCAAGGGGTTTACATTTTCAATGATACTAAATAAATAATTGACTATTCCCACAATTATCTTACTTTGTGATGTTTGAAATGTTATACATCTATCTTATTTTATATGGTGCATATGATAACTCATTGAAATGTTATATACTGAATATCCATATTTATTGAGAAATTATATGTTTCATTTAATTATTATTCTTTCATGGGGTCTTTGGTTTCAAAATTACTAATGTAGTAATGGATTTTTTCACAAATTTCATTAATTTAGACATTTGTTATATTATAAGACTATATTATTTTATGATATGTGTATACATCATTATTGAAAATAAATATCATCAATCACCTTATTATCCTGATATTCTATGTTTCATTTAACATTATTTTATTCATGTGGATAAGGATTATAATATTTCAATGATGTATTGGATTCTTCAGAATTTTTAAAAAATATTTTCAACAAGAATGGTTTTAATGTAATTTTAAAATAATATCAATTCGTAAAATTAAAAAAACATTTTTTAATAATCATAATGTGTTTATTTATTGTATTAATACTATCTTTTTATTTTCTTGTGTGGATAATGATTTTTATGTTACAAATTTCTTTTCCATGGTTCTATCATGTTTTTAAAAGATTATATTATAACCTATCTATTTTCCATGAGATATCCATTTATCAATGTGAATTTTATGAATACAGTTATGTAATATTGGTTAGTCATTCTCTTAATATGTTGAAATTGTACCCATTTATTATTATTATAATATCATATTTTGAGGGAACTTTTTTGGGAAACCATTTCTCTTCCAAGGGTTAGTCATGTTATATTGAATATTTTATTGAACCAATTTATTTTACATGAGTTATTCATATTCTAATTATATTTTTAATCAACCCATTTATCTTCCATTTTTTATCATCATTCAATTTTTTTAATATAGAATCCATTTATTTTACATGATTTAACCATGTTATCAACATATTGGTATAAAAACGATTACATTTCCATTGGATAACCATAATTCTAATATATAGTTATGGAACCTATTTCATTTCCACTAATTAATCATATTATAATATAAATATAGTATGTTACATTGATTTTTTATTGGTTATTTATGTATTGTTTTCTTCAATATTTTCAATAACAGATGCTTCCAGATAGCTCCAGGTGATCCCATTATAGAATATATAATTGGTGAACCAAGATAAGGATATATGGAATTAGGATATCTTGAAATGGATGTCAACCATACTGGTTATTAAATTTAAAAGGGTTTTTTATGGATTCTATGTGATGATTTTCCAATATAATTTTTTTTCTTATATATTAATGTTATTGGTTTAAAAATTTTCAAATGATCTATATTAATATAAAATTGATTTTGATTATAGAATCTAGTGAGTCTTTTAATTTTCTTGTTTTCATATTGATTACACATGTATTGATCTGTATGTTTATTTTCTAAAATTCTCATTAAATATGAATATATCAAAATACATTATGGAATGTTATGCACGTTGATAAAAATTAATTTCAAATGATCACATTTACTAAGCATCAGAGATCGCCCTTCTTATTTATCATTTTTTCTAGGTTAAAATGAATGATATTAAATTATTTATTTCTATAAATTATTTAACATGTATGAATTTGATTAACTAATGTTAAATAATAAAATCTAACTATTAAGGATGACAATTTCCAACAATATGAAGTATTTTTGTATTAGTACAATGTGATATGAATGGGTTATATTGGATTTTTTAATAAAAATGTAAAATATTATAAATAAAAATTATGAAATTATATATGTGTTCCATGTTTTACTATTGAATTAGTAATGTTTACATGAAAATGTTGTGGAAACATTTTCAGAATCATTTATCGAAATGTAATGTTATAGATTTCATCACATGATTCTAGATTCTGAGTCCAAGGTTGTAAAAATATGTATCTTTGTTTGACTAAGATATATTTTTTGAATATAATGTTTTAATATGAGTTTATCTAATGTTTTTTTGGATATAATCACATGAATATTATAATAAGGTTGATTTTTATTTCAATTACATAGGCACATAATTTATGTTTAATAAGTAGTAACAATATTTCTTTTATTAATTTAATTTCTAGAGGCCATTTCATTAGGGTAGAGGTATTTGAAAAAACATTTATAAAAAATAAATGTATTTATGGAGGAATTTTCGTCCATGTTTCATGGAAAAAAAGAATACCCAAATTCTTAGTGACAGCCTGTACAATAGAACAAGGCGGTGGGGCTGAAACCAACGACGAAAGGATTATATGGATTTCACATACTAACACTATATTATATGATATCATTGTTAAAAATAGTTTTTTTACATGTAAAAAATATTTTACTAACATAATGGATTTAATTGGGAAATTATGGTTAATTTATTGTTGAATAATATATGATCAAATACATATAATCTATGGGTTCAGAATATAGTCAGGAAATGATTTAATGGATATTGTATATATTTATTTATTGAATAGTTTAGTTTTATCCTTAGGAATTAAATTTTAATAATAGTGCATCATGTGATGGTTTATTCATTTTTAGAAATAACATACTATGTTCAAATGTGTTTGGTTTTTATTAATATCAAAATAAAAAAAGAATACCATGATTTTCCACTTTCATTTTTATGTAGACAATAATAATATAATTTAGTGATTGATAAATTAAAACATCATTTAAAATTATCATTATCTGATGAAATATGTGATATTTTTGGTAAATTGATTAAATAATTAAATTCTACTCAACAAGACTGTTTAATTATTCTTCGAAAAAACATTAAAATAATTTATTAATATTTAAAAAAATATCATGAATTTAAATATTATGGTATTAAAATCATTACTAATGACATCAATGAATTTTAAAATAATATATGGATTGGGGTTTTTTTATCATGTACTAACTCTTAACCATATTCTCTATCACTCTCGATTTGTCCAAGAATATTAGTTTTTACTTCCAAATAAAATTTTAAATTTCCCACCAATGTTCTCCCTTTACAGAATCCTCTTTATGATGATCCTTCGATGACCTTTATGTTTCCTGAATTCTAATTTTAGTAGGATTTTATATTTTATACATTTTATAATGTGGGTCTAAATATTGAAATTTTAAAAATTCAATCCTTTGATAACAAAGAATAATTTTGAGTGAACAAATTATTTTCGGGGGGTTTTGATGTAACATCATGAAAATCTATGAAATATATTATTTCATATTAAATTATATACATTAACATATTTTATTAAATGAAAATCATATTTTTCCTTCATCACATGTATCATAGTTTTTATCTTCATCTTATTGAAATATCTAGACCCTTCATCGACTTATGATACACTCAAGGAATATTCTTATTGTGCAAAAATATACTATGTGTATTATTAATTTAACATAGTAATTTTTATCTCACCATTGGAATTAAAGGATTTAATATTAATAAATATATTTTTTAAAAATATTTTATGAATTTTTATATAATTAATTAATTTGATACAATTAATAAGAATTTAATACAATACCAATTTGATAAGAATGATGTGTTTCTATGAAATCAATTTATAAAACATAATGATGTTTTGTCTTAATATAAAACATTAATCGGTATTAGTGAATGAAATTAAGTAAATTTTAATTCAATATATTTAGTAAAATGTATTTCAATTCATCTAATTTTTTTTGGTTTATTATATTAATATATTCTATTTCAATTATTAATATTTTTTCAATTTTCAAAGCCATTTTTATAGAAATGTAATGGTAGAACTATTTTTAATCTAGTTTTAGTTACCATTATAAATTATATTTGAAAAATAAATAGCATTTTTCAGTTAATATTATCAAATTATACATTGGGTGAATATTTTGTATTTTGTTGAGAACCTTAATGTTTTGATGAATAGTTAAGGACATTGATATTTTTTGAAAAATATTTTCATAAAATTAAGTTACTGTGGTAAATTATATTTATTATTTTTTACGTATTATATATCAAATTTTTAATCTATTACTTTTATATAGTAAAATATAATAATTTTCATAGTGATTTTAGATATAAAAAAAACAGAATTTTTAACATTTTCACATTAATAAATCCCATATTGTAATTCGGTCTATAAAGTAAATTTTAAAATAATTAACTTTAATTATAATATTTGAATATGAAATTATTGATTCCATAGTTTTAATGGTCAATATTTATATTTAATTGTTTTGTCAAATTATTTTTGGAAAAAATATATATGGAATTTAGTTAAAAATAATTACAATGGATAAGGTAAAAACGTGTTTAGTTAGTTGTTAAAATTTAATCATAAGGGGCCAAATATCCCTGAAATATGTAGAAAAAAGGAGTTTATATAAATTATTAGATTATATCACCTATGAATCTAATTTTTACCATTTTTTGAGGAACATTATTTAATTAATTACTTTCAATAATGTGTAGATTTTTATAATTACATGAATCAAAATCCCCTTAAACTATAAAAAGGAACTCACCCCTATTTATTCATACTAAAAAAAGACATTTACATCATAAATAACATCAAAATATATTCTCCCATAATATATAAAAACCAATTCTTCCTTACTTTGGGGTGATATCCTACCAATGAGGATGTTTGGTGAAAACCTACAAAAGTTACCTAAAAAGGAGGTATTATTTTTCAATATGGATATTTTTTATTTAATTCTACAAGAATAAAAATATTATTATTCCATTAATATATAATATATATACAATCATAAATATACTAATATATTTTTCAAGAGTTTTACCCATTACTACACACACTTCCAGCAAATTGGTAATGAATATATCTGTCATGTTTAAGATGAATTACAGTAAGGCAAAATGATGAAATTTATTTTTCATTGCAACCAATAAATATTAGAAATTATGTGGGTAAAAGTGTTCATATATGAAATATTTCATATTTATATTTTAAAAGTACCTATATAATTTTTGTCATTAAATATAACCTCATGATTTCTATTTTTTAAAATTTTGATAACATCCTTTATGGATGTGTGGACTACTTCCTCCAAAAAGTGATAAGATATATTAAAACATTAAAATAAAAGTATTAATGGTGGGTTTAATAATTTATATGTCATATAAATGACATATATATGATATTAATTACATATAAAATATCTGGAAATATAATAAAACCTTTTCATTATTACCCATTATGACATTGAAAACGTGGCAATGTCGTTCGTGGACATATGGACTACTTCTTATGAAGAGAATTACATAGATAAGAATAAATTATTAAATAATATGCTATTTAATATATATTTATAATTCATTATAGATAAATTATACCTTCCTTGATTCCCTAAAAATCATTGAAAATGATAGCATTACTCAGGAAAATGTACGACCTACTGACTCCATGATTGTAACGTGGATCATTTTTAATAACCAATATTCATGATTGATTTTAAAAGTAAAATTTATGTATATATATGATATCTGTGTAGTGATTATTATTATGTATATTTTTTTAATAATGACCATTTTAACCATAGTTCACCAATAAAAGTCATTATTAATACATAAACCGAATATGGTCCAAACACTCGATGGGATAATTGTATATTGGGTAATTTTATATAACATTATTATATAGTGAAAAATAAATAATATAAATGGAAATGTTTCTGAATAATGTATATAATTAACATAATTTTTTTAGTTATGAAGTTAGAGAAAAATCCTGAAAAATTGGAATCATGGTAAGGGGCTTTGTCAAAATACACATTAGAGTTAGAAATAAATGTAACAATGCCCATAATAACATTCATAAAATGTTTATTGTAACACCTCAATATTTTGAGACTTGTTTATCAAAATAATCCAATCATTTTGATATTTTATTTTTCACGCAACACTAAATATATATTATTTTATATGAGATCACCTAATTATTCATTTTTTTTATACTACACCATGTTATTATTATGTTATATACTACAACAAGATAAGCTTAATATACATGAAACACTATTTTGGATTATGTTACTTGAATTAATCATTATCTACAAAAAAGTCATTTTATTATTATATTTATTTAAACGATATAGTTATAACATATCTAGTAAACAGAGTAATAACAATAATAATAAAAAAAGTAAAATTATTTCATTGTTTTATATTTGTAAAACAAAATTAAGACAAAATATATAAATTTTTTAACCATTAAATATTTATAAATACTATTTTTTAAATGGCCTACTAATTTATACCTTTTATGAACAATAATATAATAAAAAGATTACTAACTTATAAATTTCATTTATATAAAACTAAAACAATATTTTTATTAATAATGAGAAAATTATATTAGAGTTAATTCAAGGTATTTTTGTAACATGTTTTATTTTTTATTATTATTGAAAAATAATTCATTTTATTTAAAAATTTCATTTTAATTTAAATAAATATTATTGTTAAATTGTATTATATTTTGTCATGAAATCCACAATATATAAATTATATATTTATTATATTGAATAATTTTTATATTGAGTTTATATGTAAATCCATATTGAACTTTTGAACATTTTAATTTATAAATGCTCTGCCAAGCCATGTTAATATTATTAGAATTGGAATTATTATTTCTATATTTGTCAATTCATTTTGGAATAGGAGACATTAATATTTGAAATCCATTTTATTTTTCTAGTCCATCATGTTCAACATTTTTTTTGACAAAAATATTATTGATTGTTATTAATACTAATTATAATTACTATGGTAATATTAAGCTTAAAAAGGTGCTAAACCATAATATTTATGACCCAAATTACCAAGAAAAACGTTTAAAATCCATTTAATAAAATTATTATTACCAGTTCTCCTCTTGTTTTTAGTTTTATTTTTTTGGGACACATGATAATGGATTTGACACATATAATAAGTTATGTATGGAAAATGAAAAAAAAAGAAACATTACATATCAATAAAATTTATAATTCTTTGGAGTATGGAAGAAAATACATAGTTTTGGTTATAAACATTATTTTTAAATTTAAAATTTTTTCTATAATTTATATATATCTTTAATTTTTAGACATGATATGACTACATTAAATTCTTAACAAAGGCTTATAGATGGATTATTTATTTTATAATTAAATTAAATACATGATACTGAAAACATTAAAAGTAATGTAAATTTATTTAAATGTTTTGTAATTTTATCTTTGTAGATTAATATTCCATTAAAATATCAATGAATGTATTATATTTTATCTCATATAATTTTTTTGTTAATTTAAAATTTAAATTAAATAAAGAATATTAAAATAGTCATAAATGTTATTATAGAATATTTTTCTAAAATATAAATTTTCCTAAAAATATATTATTTTTCCAAATTAATTATGAGGTAATAAATATAAAATATTGAACATGAATTGAAAATTTTATCTCATATAATTAACAATTCTATATAGATATAGTATAATCAATGTTAGCACTGTTTATGTGAATTTATTGTTTTTTCATATTATTGGGGCCTATTTTAAAATTTATTTTAATCTCACATGAGAATATTTTATTCAAAATATAATATATTATCAATATATATGTGGTTGAATGTTTTCTAATAAATTTGAATTTATTTTTTCAAATTGGTCAAATTAAGTGGAATATAAGACTTTTTACATTAATAAAAAATCCCAAATGTTATAATTGGGGAAACACAGATTTTAGGGAAAAAATAAACAAAAAATGAAATAACTTTGGTGGTAGAGGATTTTCATGAACATATTTCAAAATGAGTACATTATTTTTTCATTAGTGAGTCACATGAGGTAATTTATACCTCCCAATAGAGGTTATCTTTTGGTGTTTATAGTAATGACACCCCTCCCTCACTTTAAAATTTTATTTCTTCTTCTCATTACCTAAACCTATAAATCCACATTATCTCATCCCAATCCATCCAAAACAATCTCCCAGAATCCGTATTAAAATCATAGAATCCTAAATTTTTAAATAAATGAAACTAAGGAATTCCTTTGGTGATATCCCGATAGATACACCCAAAGAAAAAGAATGACCATTCCACAAACACAACTGTTTTATTTTAATTATGCAACATGAAATATTATAAAAGCATTATTATATAAAAAACTCATAATCCTAAATATGAAAAAAAATTAATTTTTTTGTTATTAGTACACCATTAAACACTTACATCAAATGGGTATCGAACATATCCTTTTTTTAATGAGAATTATCGCCTCACAAAACAGTTTTGTTTATTTACCCATTACCACAAATCACAGTAATGATATTATTATAACACACTATCAATTTTTTTTATATATTGTTTTTTTTATATTCTAATTGTCTTTAAATTTTATTTTAAATAATTCCTTCATTTCTTTCATTCTCATAAACTATTATGACTTCATTTATGGTTATCTTGATAAGAACCTAATCAATGTGATGTGATTAATGCACACATAACATGGAATTTATTAAATATTTATTTAGTGAAATTATAAGATTTATTTTAACAAAAAAAATTTACTTTACTGAAATATATATATATACACACATTTATTTAATTTTGTGTCTTAATTTTAGTATAATAGAAAAGTATATGTATCACCCATGTGTATGTATGAACTACACTCTCAAGGAATGATGTATTCAATTTCATATATATATATTCTGGATATTATAATGATTTATATAATTAATATTTATTTTTTTATTACATGACATGTATTTTTAACATATTTATATAATTATCTATCTTATATGATCATGATTAATTAGACAAAACATTTACAACAAACGAAGCATATACAACCTGAATCCTAACATTAACATGGAATTGTATATATATATGTAATATAAAGTAATAATAAATTAATATATGGAATTAAATATAATAATATTTTTTTATTAATAATATACATATATTTATTATAATGGTTATTTTAATAAGTTTGAAGAAAGTAAAGACTTATGTAAATGTTTTTACCGACTCACAATTATAATCTGTGAGACAGAATCCATGTTCACTTATTATTTATCATATTTGGTGTTTATAATGAACATTTATATATTCATTTTTTTATAATTATATTTATGGGTATTTATATTTTAAATTTATTATATTTATTTCATGGGGTTTATCTGTTTTAATGTACCAAATTAGTTATTTACTTTTTTCATAATGTTTCCACATATGAGACATATTCCACGGTATGAACCTATATTTTTCTAGGAGTTGTATATAATTAACATATAAATTTTATCTCATGAATAAACAACATATTTTAATCATAATTAATTTCATTAACATAAATGTGGAATATGGTTAAAATTTACCATGTGGATGGATTTTATTGTAAGACTCACATTGTTTATGAGGATTTTTTTTATTATGCATTCATTCATGAGTATTTATAATCCATATTTCTATCATAGTTATTAATTTTATTATACCATGGTTATTTACAATATATTCTTGTATTATTAGCATTTTCACCCTTTTTTTCTCATAATAATTAATAATTTTATTTTTAAAATATCTGACATTTTATTTATATTCAGCAAGTAATATGTGTTCCTTCAAAACAATGTTTTAAAAATGTTATATTTTATAATTATGATCAATAAATTATATTGTTAACAATTTTTTATTATAATAAAAAATAATAAATAAAAAATTAATGTTCTTATTATTTTCGGATTGAAGTATATTTCTAAAAAATTTATGATATATAAAGAAATGCCAGTAATGCATGTACTTATATGTTGTTATGATTTGTATTCCCTTAATTATTCCTTTTAATATATAAATTATTAATTTTTTGGTTTTTAAAATTATTCTCCCAAATATTATGTATATTTATTTTTTTAAAAATTATTTTCATGGGAAATGTTATCAAAAAATGTTTTAAATAATCGTTTTCAATGAAATTTTTATCAAAAACAATTCTAGCATCCCATTCAATGAAGTGGTTTTCATAATTTATATCAAGACTAATAATCCAATGATAATGTTAAATTTATCTTTCAATAATACATTATAGATTTTCCAAGATATGTTTTTAAAAACATTTTAATTATTTTTTATATATTTTTATTGAAAATATTTCTCTACCATACATTATATATTTTGTTGTTTATTTTTGAGGAATACGCATTTCATAAGGTTTATTAATTTAAAGGATTATTTTCTCAATTATGAAAATTAATTTTCCCAATGAAATGTTTTTATATGATATTTCATAATAATTTCCATCCATCTTAATATTTTTTTTATTTGTCCTTAATTTCATTAGAAATGATTCATATGTTATATTCAAAATAAATATAATAAATTTCTATGTATTGAGGGCGTGATATTTATGAAACATGTTTCAATATTTGGGGTTATATGATTATGAAACATGCTTATTTTAACAAATTTTTAGTTAATTAAATTATTATGAAACCTGTAGTGTTTTCAACACATTAAGATATGATTACTGGTATATTAAACCCATTACTTTTTGTGGGATTTTATATAATTATTTATGATCTTCTGGAACATGTATTTGTGATTTCATTATAATATGGGTGGGACCAATACATAAGCCCAATGCATTGGATAATGGTTTATATCTCCAAAGATAGACATGGTTGTAAAAGGGAGTGAACCTGGTTAAGTATAGGAACTATTTTCACTATGATGGTACTAAAATGTTCCTTGAATATTATATTTGTCATTAACATGAACCACTCAAACAATGATTTTATGAGGAGTAAATCCATAATAATTATATTTCCTTTGATGTGATGCCTAGAACAATATTAAAGTCATTTTATCTGATTATGTGTTTTCCAAAAATTCTATAAATTATTCTAATGATAATTTTTCTTGGATTATGATCTTAATTCCCATATGATTCAATTAAAATAGTATTTGAACCATTATTGCATGAACCAAGTATATTAGCTTTGATATACTAGGTCTAATATCCAAATTCTATCATCATGATCGCATACCCTTATTCTCATGTAAATCTTATGTATCTACCCTTTCTTCCATTTTGAGCAATTGATCTCATCAATTTATAATATTTTCAGAAACCAGGTTATGTCGAAATATTTTAAGTAGAATTATTAAATGGGTATATCTTTGTGGGAATCATTCAATATAATTTATAATGTAAGAATATTTTCATATAAGATTATGAAGACCCAAAATTATTTATATCCTCATGCAAGTAATATCCCAACCATTTTGAGAGTTATCTATAGCATAAATCTATGTAGTATTTTATTTAAATTGTATTAAAATTTATTTTGGGATATAACATGAAGTGTATTTCAGTGAAATTTGACAAAATTGGATGAAAAATAAATATTACAAGGTTGGCCCATGGTTTGAGAAAATTGAGTTCCCCTATGACGAAGATTTTGCGAGGGGATTAATTAATAATTAAAAGTCAAATATAAATTATTTTGATCCACCTATTTAACCCAAAAGACACATATTCATCTTGAGGACACATTTATTGTTTTCAGAGCTATTCAAAAAATTTTAGGCCCACCCGAGAACCATTTTTCATGAATTGAATCCTAGATCGAAGCTCACTTTTCTCTTGATAGGTGATTTCTTCTCTTATTATTCCCTCATTTTCCACCATCAATTTCACTTTTTTATAGCAAGGTAATAGTCTATATTTTAGAGATATATATCTATTTATTATGATATAGATTTATTTTAATATATCATTATATATTCGTTGATGAAAAATATTTTCATGAATCTTAATTTAGTGTTTTGAGATTAAGATTTAGATCAACATCATTGCAACACATATTTTTAAATGATTTTCCATTGGAAATTTACATATAAATAAATTCAAAAATGTGGTATAATATCCAACTTCCATTGTTTTGATTATTATATTTTTATAATTGTTTTGGAATTTTAAGTGATTTTTTAACATCTTGAATTCATATAATGATTAATTTAATTTATCTGATTGATTAATTTGTCTTTTTTTGAATCTTGACCATTAATTTGGATTTAATCATATAAATTTTTGGATCATGATTTATATTATAAATTGGGCGGTTAATAATGAGAAACAGCGGAGTCAAAATTAATTTTTTAAATAGATGATTAATTTGGATATTTATAAATTTGTGATTTAGATAATAGACGTTTGATTAACAAGAATATTGTTGAATTTTATTATATTTATTGGGATTAAATTATGAGACAAACTGTATTTCAAATTAAATTATTAATTGGAGAATAATTTATAAGATTTATGTTATTTCTACAAATATAATTAAATTTTGGAATTATTATGTGTTTTAGCTATTATTGATTTACATAATTAATCGGGGAATTAATTATAAGATATCAGGATAATTTTTAGGATTATTAATTGATGAATTATTAATGATGTATTAGTATATATGATTTGATATAATTAATGTTAGATAAAGTATTATATAATTTTATAGATTAATTAATTATTGGTAAATTAATTATGATGTACGGAAATTGTGAGTATGATTAATTATTCAAAGATTTATGTAAGGAATGTTGAGATATGTATGATATTGTGATTTTTTCAATATTATGTTATTTAATGGTGAATGGTTATAAGGAAATTTGGAACTGCAATATGAGTTGTAACATAATCGTCCAATTATATGATATTAAATAGTTAATGGTAACATATTAATTTAGCAATGTATTATGAATGGTAACCTGATCATTCAAAAAAATCATTAAATGGTGAATGGTAACATAGACATTCAACCATGTCTTATGATTTGGTAACATGCTCAATAAATTTTGTGTTATTAAATGATAAATCATGATGTGGATATTTAGTCATGTATTATAAATAAAAACATGCTCATTCAATTCAGAGATTAGATATTGAATATTAAATTATGTGATAAATTGCTTATTTATGCATTATAGTTATTTCAATATCTATATAAATGAACTATTTTTTAATTGATTTATTTAATCATTGCTTGTGGAGGATGACTTATTCGTACAAACACCCAACTCAGGAAACCTTTTGGGGACCTTAATATACATTATAGTTCCATGATTGGTTAATGAAAAGGATCCTGTGTCAGATTGTTAATTAGGGTATGACGATTGGATGAGGGAACCATAAATGGTTCGGAACCATATTTGGATTCGTTGATGTCATTATTTTTTTTTCACTTTTCATTTGAGACACATGACACATACATTATCATTGAAAGATTCATTTTTAGTTGAATTCTGTATTACCTTCTTTGATTATTATGATTTATTGTAATTTTATCATGTTATACATACTTATGATATTTCATATTTATTAACTCTTTTGAAATACACTGAATAAATTGTGTATATTCTCCTCATAATAGACATATCAGACAATGACTACTAGTTAAAAGCCATTAGCATATGGCGATTCATGATTGACGTTATCTGAATCACTGGATCGAGTTACATGTGTGTGGATCACAAGATGAGATGTTAAAATATTTTGTTAATGGTATATTTTATTTAAATATTCTTTTTTCATAATAATAGGAATGGTATATAGGAGAGTATGAAGACTCAAACCAAGCTAATTAACTCCTAGAGGGGATTTGAAAAACCACATATTTGGTTAAATCCATGTACTACTGGTGGAACTATTCTTATTTTTGTTTTTTGTTACAGATTAATAATTTTTATCATCGTGTGATGCAATTGTTTTATAATGTGAATATTGTTTAAAAATATTGTTCAATAAAATTCTGGGTTATTTCCCGTAGTGTAGAAAAGAGTTGAGTCATCATACATCATACCAAGAACTCTAAACTATTATGAGACATGTATCATATTAGGCATTATAAGGAGAATAATTTTTTGAAATTTTTTGAGTATGAACTATCATTCAATTCCAATGAAATTTAAATGAAAAATATAACTAATATGAAATTTAGAATAGAAACATGTTGAAAAATATTAATATATTATGGTCAAAATGCGAAACTAGGAAAATTAAAATACCCTTATATGACTATGACATAGGAGTAAGAATTTTTGACACTAGTTTGAGTGCCATGATTTTGATAGCATGGAATGGTATTTGAAAAATAATTCCATTGTATTTTTTGGATTATTCATCTTACATAACCATGATTTATATTGTTTCATGGGTAAAAAGACATGAGTTTGGAAATAATGAGAAAATCATTCATGGTGTAATTTTTTGAGTCTACTACACGATGAGATAGTGGGATACAATCAGCTAGTATTGGAATATGAGGCACTAGTTCTATCATTTAATGACTCCAATGATTTGTTCTGAGAAATATTCACACCCATTATACAATTCATGGAAATAGATACATGGATGGATGTAAAGAGAATATATGACCTAATGAGGGGCTTTTAGATGCTACAATTTACATGTCATACTAGAGAGGGTGGACCACATGGAGTTGAGTTCTAGGTTGTGTCTATCAAAATGGTACATCACTATATAGAGACCCCTATATTTATGAGGTTCATGTTGGAAAATTTTATGCTATGATGGTCAATAATTCACTTATGGGTCATTAATGTACTGAATATATAGCCAGATTCGTGATATGGAAGTTTTGTTTGGAGAAGTTCTTAGAGAACATCTATCCATATACACTGAGGAAGGAAAGGGCATTGATGTTCATGTGGATGAATCAAGGGAACATATCTATATTGAAATTGAAATATACTTTAGAGATAATGAGTTATTTTCTATAGTGTGGGAATGAGATAAGATTAGTATGATTAGATGATTTTAGTATGGACATTAGCGTGAGGTTAGAACCCCATTAAACATATTTTAATTAATAAATTTTTCTGATTTAGTGGATTGAGCTATTATAACTAAGGGGATCCTAAGGGAGTCTTCCAATGGGGGACAAGTGGTTTCAATTGGAATATTAGGGGGAATTACTTTTCTGGATAGCAAGAGAAACTACAACAATGTTAGTAAGATATGTGGGATGATGAATATCCAAACAGAGGGATCAAATTATTATGATCATAACGGAGTGACCTGTCACTAGTGTAGTTGGCTGTGACAATATTGTAAAAACTATTCCTGAACACAATTGGAGTGTCGAGTTTACAAAAAGTTGGGGAATCTACATAGGTCATCTCAATACACATAAAAGATTGTTAGTGATGGTGAAGCTAGAAAAAACATTATTGTGGGTAGGGGATATTTCAGGCAATACCAATCTTATAGATGGAATTCTGTTGGATTATGTAGTAGAGATGGTGGGCATGGTACTTCTACATAGGAGTTCCAATATATGCATAGTGGTACAATTTCGAGGAGTAATACTGCATCACATGGAAGAGGGGCCTGACAACTACATGAAATGAATCCTACACATGTCGATGGAGAAGCTATACCCTCGACACATAGTGGTAATTTTTTAGATTATATATTATCTAGTTCCATATATAATACTAGTTCCCCTTATTCCATTATATATTAAAAACGTATTAAATGTCTAAGCATGGAGGTGGAATTTTTGAGTGGGACAATGATAATATATACACCATTCAGAGTACGGTCTAGAAACATTGTATTATGTCGTGTAAGTTCTCCAGTGATAGAGATTTATAATTTACAAATAGATCTATATATTAATTATATGGTCCTGACCATAAAAATCAACTAATTATGAATTTAGTTAATAAATCACATTGAGGATCTTTTCCGGTTTAGTGTTTTAGAGACTTATTCCATAACTTAATATATTACATCTGAAATATTACAATGTGAACACATCTACATAGTATCCATTTTTTCATAAAATAAAATCACTTAAAAAAAACTATTCATGTCTATTTCTATGTTTTTGAAACCATAACCTTTCCATGATCCAATCCCTGACCCTATTCCGCATTATATCCTGTGAAAAACTTTTTAAAAATGTTGGATTACCATAAAAGGCTCATCATGGGATACATAATGAAGGAAAACTATTATTTTTTTCAAAAGAAGATGTAAACAATAAATACTTTTTCATAAGTAATAATTTACACCTGTGTGAAGTAGTAAAAACTTATCACTGAATAAAAGATCATTTCATACATATTTGTGACCAAATATTACCATGTAACCATAGAAAGAACACATAAAAAATATAGTTAACATGTGACATGAATGTACATAAATGGAAAAATAGTACAATAAAATTTAACACATATAACTAAATGGAATAGACATACGAATGACTTCCATAGCCAATAAATTGGCTGATATAACGTAACAACATGTATTGGTTTATCATGGAACCACCTGTCAATAGATTTAACACGTAACCACCTGTCAAATGTTTAAGTACAATTATATAATCATAAAACATAAAATATTGAAAATATAAACATATCAATAATACCATTTAATCTGAAAAAACAAGAAATCATTTCATTCTATTGTAATAATAAATCCATTTCAAAAACCATTTTCAATACCAAAACACCCAAAAATAGAATAAGGGATTTATTTTCCTTTTAAAAACATTATGCCTTAAATATGAATCCAACTAATGATTACGAAACAGAGAGATCATTATCGCCGAAAACTATTAAAGCATTCCATTAGACCATTAATAAAACAATTTGTATAAATATATTACCATTGAATGAAATTAAATGTCAATGAGGTTTATTTTATAATATATAAAAGAATGTCGTGTATAAATCATTGTATGACTCAATGAATAAAGATTGAGTCAAAGTCCCTTCCAAATATCATTTTGTAAATAAATGAGGTTGATTATGTGTATTCAATATAAGTACACATATGTAATTTATATATAAAATATACACATCACTAGTTATTTTTTTTACATAATCATAACAAGACATAATTAAAAGTTGAGGACTAATCCAATGAATTGAAATTTTGTTAAGGAGTTCCCTTACCTCATGTCAGACTTGACCAGTTCATTCATTAATTTTCTGAATAATAATTGTAACATTATTTATAAATTCATAAGAACATTTTTCAGGTTTATTATTCATTTTATATTACTTCTTTCCATTCAATAACAATTATTTAATTATTTGAGTAGATATCGAACATTTTGTTGATGTTTGGATGTTGAGTTAAAAATAAACATGTTCAAATTATTTATTATACATGTGGTAGAAAATACATTATATCAAGAATGATATTCATGATTGATATATCATATATATCATATATATAAATTATATATATTTCTTTATAATATTACATAACATTTAGAGAAAAGAAAAGAAATGCACCGCTCATGGAGACATTATGCTGAATGTACGCATGAATGGTACGTCCATTTATATTTCCTATTTTAATTAAATGAAAACATAATTATGCCTAGATATATAATAAATCCCATATAATATCATATATAATTTAATTAAATCCATCTTTTATATGTCCCAAATATGGTCTAAACGAGTCATATCACTTTGAGGGGGCGGTAGTCTGCATTTCCTCAAATGAAATTTTCATATTTACCCATTATGGAAAACATAAAGGTATGATATATTAGAAAAATAAATAAGAATAGATAAAATATAAATATAATATATGTAATATTTAAATAATGTTACATATTTATGGAAACAATTAGAGGTGGTAGGAGATAATTGAACATTTATCATTTCATGAGGCGTCAGTTTTCTGTTCAAAGAAACAGAATGTTCGCCTCCCATTAAATGGTGGTGTATGTATGTTTAGTTCGAATAAATCACTTAAAAACATACTAGTATATTGAGTATACTGGTTTTATTATTGATGGAAAAAAATATAATGATTTTAGGGGGTTGGGGAAGGAAAATAAAACAAAATAACTTAAGAGAAGATGTTACCTTTAAATCTGGAAACTCCATTTGGTTTGGACCAATAGGATATCTTGAAGTTCCTTATGCATAAGGTAAGGATTCTAGGTAGAAAAGAGGGAAAATTAGAGATTATTTGGGCCGGGGATTGAGGTTTTATGGGGATTTAGAGGTGTGAGTAATGGGTCAGAGTTGAGGGCCTTTTATCAGGGTAGGAGGGGCTCTTTGGAAATGATTGAAAATATTATTTATTAATTAATAATTTTCGGTTTCTAAAGGTCTAAAATTCATTAATGTTTAATATAAGTTGAGTCATGTTTGAAATATAATCATCTAATGTGAATTGTGTAGGTTTCCAATAATTTTAATATTTTTATAATCTTATTTATTCAAATCATTCATTAATGAGGTAAACACAACATCATTATTTTATGATAAAGATTTTATTTTTTTGATGTATAAAAAAAATCCATGATGATGTAAATATTTTTGATTTAAAATGAATCTTTTTAGTCTTAGATGTATCTTATATAACCTCATGTAAAAAATGATTTACTAAAAGATATCGGTTTTTGTAATTTTTGTCTTTACATTACATTAATTAATATAAACTGTCATTATCACTCTTACTTGGCTTTATGGGGTCCCAAAATCGACCCATGGAACCCTCGGTTGGAAATTACAAAAACAATAATGTTAGTACAATAGTTATGGCAATTTTATAGTATTATATTATTCATTTTACCTTGAAACACCCAATTTATCTTTTACCATGGTAAAAAATGTCAAAAGTTACTATTCTCCAAAAATTATTTTCATCTTATTGAACCAAATTTTACTTACTAATAACTACCATGTATGTCATATTTTCAAAATTAAATTCACATAAGCGGTAAAATTTCATTTTAATGAAAAATTCGGGTTTCTAACTACTACTATGTGTTTTCACTATTTATTAATAATTAATGGTTTATAAAAAAAATACCAAAACATCACTCTAAGCTATATTTTATATTCCAAATTAATGATTGATTTTAATATTACCAAATTAAAAAAATAGTTTCATTTACTATTTTAAATTTAATACCCATTATCAAAACAAAAGGCATGTTTTTGAGAAAGAATAACTATCAATAGAATAACACTTGTTTATGTCGAATTGTAAAGTGAAATTACTTAAAATGACAAAAGATGGATTAAATGGATAAAATATAACCAAATTAAAAACTAATAAAAACAAAAAATATAATCGTATCATATCAATACATTATAATAAATGGTAGTTTTGAATTAAAATATAGTATTTTTCACTATTCAATAAAAATGAATATTTTCAGAAAAATACCAAAAATTTACCCAACGTATATTATGATGTCCCGATTATAAAATAAAATTTTATTTTTCCAATTAGACCATATAAATGTGGCCAAATCTAGATTTAAAGGGGTTCTCCATCAAAAATCGGTAAATCAACCTTTTAATTAATATTATAATATTTGTGCTTTAAATAAAATTAATTCTTATTTTAAGCATATAAATTTTATTGGATAAATGTAAAAACATTTATCAAAGATGTATAAACATAATTTAGTTTGTTCTATTCATTACCTCAAATTCAACGGTTAGGCGTTAACAAAAATTTAAATAATATTATATTATTATTTTTCATTATGACTCAGCATTGTGTGAAACATAAGATTTCAGTGAAACCCATTGTTTTGTGCCAAGTATGCCATCGAACATAGCATCCCATTTAATGTAAAATTAAAATTTAATTAAAAATTATTAATAAATATGAAAATATATACTTCTTTATTTACCTGCTATGTTACACCCTTCCATCCTTTTGGAAATTGCGTCCTCAAAAGTTTTATTCAAATAAATAAATGGGTGTATTTTTCCATCATAGAATTTTTTTTATTCACACAATGCCTCTTAAACGATATGGTTTTTCCAAAAAAACTTTTACTAATGAATTAAATTATTTATTAACACTTGGTCTCTTCAATCAAATATATGGACTGGTTATTTCTCATAAAAGAGATTCTCTTCCAAATGAAATACCTCTGGGATCTAAACATGAGATGGATCTGGCATTACTTTCTCAATAATGAAACATGAAAAAAACTGGGCAACTAGGATAAACATTAAGATAATGACACTATATATTCAACTAATGAAAATTTCTATATGATTTCATATGGTGCTATGATCCTCGAACTCATCTTTCCCTTATTTACAAAAAGAATGAAACCATTCCATGGAGAATCATTTAAAATGTCTAGATCAAATGCCTCAAAAGAGATATCCTTCCTCTAGTTATTGGCCTAACATTTCTGCCTACTATGAGCCGTTCTCATGGATTTCTGAATCAACTAAACATTTTCTTCCATTTCTTCTACAAATTCTAGTCACATCATCTTCCTTTCACATACTTCATACCAAAAAGGTGGAGTTAAACACTTCTTTCCAAATAATGCCTCAAATTGATCCATTTGTATACTGTAATGAAAACATTTATTATTTGATATTTAATCAAAATAATGATATTGGTCCCAACATCCCTAGAAATCTGTTGAACAAACACATAACATATCCACCATGGTATGAATTTTTTGTTCTGACTACCCATATGATTTGTGGATGAAAAGCTGTACTAAAATTTAATTCAGTACCCTACGATATTTGAAGGCCTTTCTAAAAGATTAAAAGTAAACATGGGATCACAATAAGATAAAATGGAGAGGGGAACTCCAGGAAAAATTTCTATTTCTTTAGCACTGAACTGAGAAAGCTGATTTAAAGATAGAGTATCTCAAATATAAAGGAAATTATTAGATTTAGTGAATGGTCCACAATAAACTAGATTGCCTAATTACCTCAAGAAGTCTTTGGTTATCCCACAATATAGTCCAGTGGTATATTTTCCCATTTCCACTCTAGCATCGTTAATGACAAAAGCATCTACTTTGGAAACTACCACACTATATTAACCTATTGGCAATTATATCACTTCATAGTAAAACAACAATATCACTTTTCATTCCATCCCACCAGTAATACTCCCAACGATCTCCTTACATCTTAGTACATATAAAATGAACTGAAGATAAATAACTATGGGATTCACATAAAAACACTTTCTTTAAATGTGAATCAAAATTCACACATAATCTCTTTCAAAACCTCAAAACACAATATTAATTATAGTTAAATTCAGGCAACATACCCTTTTGAACCAACACTTCTTTTTTCGGTAACTCACTTTCTTCATTATGCAATGTCATTTTTTTTCCGATTCTTATTATTTCAATGAAATATGAACCAAAAAACATAATTTATTACACCAAAAACATCTATACCAATGCTCATCAATTCAAAATTCAATGGATCTCATTTTGAATGTAGCATGGTTAATGAATAATTACTTTTTCAACTAAAATCAGCATCCATGTTATATTATTTTCTCGGATAGAAATGGATCACGCAATCATAATCCTTGATTAATTCCATCCATCTCCTCTCTCTCAAGTTCAATTCATTTTCAGTGATATATACATCAAACATCTGTTTTCAGTATGTACATCACATTTTAAATCGTACATGTGATGCCAAAAAAAAATTTAAAGTAAAAAAATAGAAACTAATTCAAAATAATTTGTATAGTAATTGAACTCATGAGGTGTTAACTAACGCGATGCATAAGAAATTACCTCTTAATTCTGGATAAGGATGCATCAATGTCCTTTCAAAGAAGCATCACTATAGATAATAAACTCACTATTTCGTGACGGTAGTGAAAAAACAGGTGCATTCACAAATCTTATTTTAAATTCTTGAAAAAAATCATCACATTATTTTTTCCAAATGAACATAACACATTTTCAAGTTAACATAGACATTGGTCTAGATAACCATGAAAAATGTTCAACAGACATATAATAATAACTTTCCAAACATATAAAACGTTGTTCTCAATTATATTAATGGGACTTTGACATTCATCAACATCTTTATCTTTAGCATGATCTATAGTTATGCCATATTTTGACATAATGTGACCGAAGAAGGAAATTTGTTAGAACAAAAAATCACACAATCTGAATTTTCCTTACATTTTCATTTCCATTATGGTTTTCATAAACACTTTTAAGGACTATTATTCTCCGATATACATTTAGAATAAACTAAAATATCTTCAATGAACACAACCTCCAACTTATCCAAAAACACAATAAAATCTATTCATAATATCCATGAATATAGAAGGAGAATTTATTAAACCTAAATGTTTAATTAAAAATTTATAATGGCCATATCTAGTACGAAACACGGTCTTAGAAATGTCTATTTCCATTACTTTCTTCTGATGGTACCCCAACACCAAGTAAATATTTGAAAATTACTGAGCTCCTTGTAGTTGATCAATCAAATCATTTAAATGAGGCAAAGGATACTTGTTCTTAGTAGAAACGTTATTCAATCCAAAATAATATATCCAATTTCTCATTAAACCATCTTTATATATAACAAACAAATAGGAGAACCCCATGGTGATATGCTAGGTAGAATGAATCATTTATCTAATAACTCTTTAAATTTCTTCTTTAAATCTAAATGTTCAATTTGATCCATTCATTAAGAGGGTTTTGAAATATGATTTGCATCAGCAACTATGTCAATAGTAAATTCAACTTCTTGATTGGATATAATAATAGAAAACTCATCAGAAAATATAACGGTGATCATTTACCACTAGCACATCATTAATATGAATTTTTCTTTTATGTTCAATAATATGTTCAAAGTAACATTCATTTCCATCTTTTACTATTTTCTCACCATCCAGATATGTTATCAAAAATAAGGGTTCATTCATGAACAAAAACAGAAATTATATCTGAAAAAATACTCTTTAGCTCGGCTCTAAATATTACAATGATAAATAGAAATAAAATCCATACCTAAAATAACATCAAACTCTACTAGTGGAATAACGTTAAGATTTTCAAGTAGAGTCTTTTCGCACACAATGACATGAATGGTCTTATAATTTATTTTTTGTCTCAATATTTCTTCCCGGTGAATTAACTATTTGTTTGGAATTAATATATTGATATAGAAATCCTAATTTACTATAATAATTCTCAGAAACGAATGAAATTGTAGACCCCGAATCAAATAACACATTGGCTTAATCTGAACAAATAAACAGTGTACCTAATACTACTTCATCTGATGGCCCAATATTTGTTGTAGTAGTTGCAATATATTTCACCACCCATTTAATCTTAAATACCAGATGCTTTACCTCATTTGAGTTCTTCATTTGTCACTCGTTTTCATAATGACCCATTTAATTGCACATAAAACAACTTACTATTTTTATTTCATTTCCTTCTTGATCATATTCCTTAATGGCACAAGAAATATGACAATACATACAACACCGGCAGCACATTCCAAATGTTGATAAACATTCCGCAAGATGTTTTTACCAAACATCTCACAAGTTAGTTATTTAATTTCTATCCTCCAGGATTCTTTGATGAATTCATTCTATTTTACTACCAACTGGAGCTATTTTTTTGTTTTCCCTGTTGGAACACCTGATCATCAAAAAACTCTATTTCCACCTTCTCGGATCAACCAAAAAGTTAATAATTGATTCTGAATTCATGATAGGCTAATTATATTCGATATCAATGCTTTAGACCTGAGTAAAATAGATTTATCTTACTATCATGATCTAAGATTTTACTTGGAGCATACGGTTCATGTTTAGTTAACTTTTCATTGTATGCATCCATATATACATCCTCCTTCCTCAATTAGAAGAATTATTTCTTACACCATTTGTTGAACCACTTTTGGAAAATATTTATCATAGAACATACCTTTGAATACATCACAATCAAGAGATTAAATCTCCCCACTATCCCCGATATTTTTCACCATATACCACCACTAATCATCTTCACCTTCAAAATAATATACAATGAGACTACCCTTTTGATGTTATGAACACTAAATGACATAAAAATCATCTCCATTTATTTAATCCAACCATCAACTATCACAAGGTCAAATGATCCTCTTAATGATGTGGGAAATTTCCTCATGAAATTCTCTACTATTGACAAGTTCTTCTATTGTTGATATTCTTGATCTCGTGCATGTATTCCACCACCATTTATAGTCTGTGTCCCATTTTCTATCACTGCAACAAACTATTTAGTTCCTATTCTGACCATCTCAGGTTGTTTATATGGAAGGTTATTATCCTCTTTATGCATTTCCCACATAGATTCCTTTTTTCCACTATGTAGAACAATTCAGAACATAGAAATATCATAGGATAAGAAACATGGTGATTTGTAAATGATATATCATTTCAATGTTACCATAAATAAGTTTATTAAAAGTCTAACTCATAATGTTGTTTAAACTAACCTATGATGCTAACTATATGGACCCAACCATATACATTACATAATCATGAATTATGTTAATATTTCACCTTAAGGATCTTTTCGGGTTTAGAGTGTTATACAATTAGGCTATAACATATTATATTACAACTCAAATATTACAATGTAGACACTTCTACTCATTACCCAATTTTTATAAAATTAAAACACTTTGAAATAAAAAGAGTCATGTCTAGTTCCTTTTTTTAAATAGCATGACTTTTCATTGATCTCATATGTGAACCTATTCCACTTTATATCCACTTAAAAACATTTAAAAAACATGGTATGATCCTAAAAAGTTTTTTAAGGGATACACAATGGTGGAAAACTATCATTTTTTTCCAAACAATAAGTAAACCCTAAAAACATTATCATATGTAAGAATTTTCAACATTATAATGTAATAAAAACTCTTTAATGAATAAAATATCCTTTTATACACATTTGTAACCAAAATATTACCATAGAACCCATATAAAGAACACATAAATATATAGGTAACATTGGACTTAAACGTACTTAAATGGAATAACAATACGATGGAATTACAGATATATCACTAAGTGGAAAAACCATACGGTCAACTTCTATACACAATGCATTGGAATTTAAAACATAACCACTCATCCTAGTTTATCATTGAACCACCCATAATTTGTCTTATCAAGTAACCACCCATAAAATGTATAAGTACCATTATAAAAGCATAACATATAAAATATTGAAATTAGAATCATTACGATAATAAAATTTTAATTTCAATCATAATAAATAATTTCATGATATTGAAATAATCAATCAATTAAAAAAACAATTTATATACCAAAACACTGATAAATGAATAAGGGATATCTTTTCCTTTTGAAAACATTTTGGCTTCTCGAGGATTCTAACTAATGAGTACGACGAAAGATAGATCATTTTCGCCGAAAACATTTAATCAATATTTTATCTTATAGTAAAAAAATTCGTAGATAAATATTACCTTTGAATGAAATTAAAAATCATAGGGGTTTATTATATACTTTAAAAAACAACGTCGTGTGTAAATCAAAGTATTCCTCAATGAAAGGATATTGAGACGAAGTCCCTTAAAATTATTTTTTATAAAAAACATAAATTGAATTTTTGTATTCAATATTAGTACGCTTAAGAAATATAAATATTCTATAAACATAAATATTATTTTTTTACATAATTATTGCACAATAAAATTAAAATTATAAGATTAACCCAATGAATGGAAATTTTGATAAGAAGTTCCCTTACCTCGTGTATGACAATATCTGTTCGTTCATTAATATAATAAAAAATGAACAGAAATTAATTTATAAATTATTAAGAAATTTTTTCTTGTTTATTAAACCTTTTATATCAGTTATTAAATTTTTATAACAATAACATAATTATTTGAGTTCATATCGAACATTTTTTTGAAGTTTCGAACTTGAGTTAAAATTGAAATTCTTGAAATTATAAATTGATCTTGTAGTTGAAATTTCATTATCTACAAATTGATATTCAAGATTTAGATATCATATATATCACGTATATCATGTATGTATATTTATTGGTAATTCTTCATAACATTTTTAGATAATAAATGAATTACACTGTTCATGGAGATAGTAAGGCATACGTACGCATGAACAATACTTCCCTTTATATTTCATATTTTAATGGAATGAAACACAATCAGGTAAAGGTGTATAAACATTTTAGTATAAAATCATATATAATTTGATTAAATCTATCCTTTTTAAATCCCACATGTAGTGTGAACAATTAATATCAATTTGAGGGGGTTGTAGTCGAGACATCCTCAAATGAAATTATCATATTTATCAATAATGGAAAAAATAATCTAATGTTATAAATGAAAAATAAAGAAGAATAGAAAAAATATAAATTTAATATACATCACATATAAATATATTTTAATCTTAATGGCCACCATGAGAGGCGTTATAAGACAATTGAACAATCATTGTTTCGTGAGGTGTTAGTTTTCCTTCCACAGAAAAAATATTTTCATCACCCATTATATGGAGGTGTGTGTATGTGTAGTTCAAACACATTTTAAAAAAACTACCTAGTATATTGTGGATTTTTCTAATGTTATAAAACAAATGAATAAAAAGAGTTTAAGGTGTTGGATAAGGAATATATAAAAAAATAACATAAGAGAAGATATTACCTTTAAATAGGGTAACTCTCATTGGTTTGATGTAAAATGATTTGTTGAACAACCTTATGCCTATAGTAAGACATGTAGTTGTAAGAGAGTTATCATAAGAAGTTACTCGGATAGGTTTTGGGTGAGCCAAGGAGCATGATATGTGTGAGTAATAATTTAAAGGAGAAGGCTTTTTATAAGGGTGGGTGCTCTGTAGGAATGTTTGAAAATGTTGTTTTATTATATAAATATTATCAATTTCTAACGGTCCAAAACTCATTTTAGTTAAAGATAATATGACTCAGTTTCTAAATAAACTAACCCAATAATAATTGGAGAGGTTTGTGATTTTTTTTAATTTTTATAATATTATTTATTTAAATCATACATTAATGTTTTCAATACTGCATCGTTATTGTTCCATAGATAAATTTATTTATATGATGTCTAAAAATTTAAAAAAATACAGGATATATGAAATATTTTTATCCTTCAAATGAATATTTATAGTCAAAGATATAGCTTACATATCTCCATGTAAAAATTGATTTACTAAAAGATATAACTATTTTTCATTTTCATATTTAGATTAAATTAATTAATATACAGTGTCATTATCACTCTTATGTGGCTCCATTGCATCCCAAAATCGACCCAAGGATTCCCATGGACTAAAATGACTCAAAAAATAAGGGTAGTACATGTGTTAAGATGATTTCGTATCATTATAATATTCCTTTTACCTTGAATTACACTGTTTAAATTTAACAACATTAAATAAAAAGTCAAATGTTACTATTCAACCAAAAATTATTTTTAACTTATTGGATAATATTTTACCAGAAAGGCTCATCCAGAGACAATGTCTCTAACTATTTATTAGAATAAATGAAAAGTAAAGAAAGTGAGTACCACAAGGCATGAAACACAACTAAAAATAAAAAACCATACCTATCGTCACCAAACCCATGATCAATTTCCTTATCCTCATTATCTGACTCTCATTCTGAACTATCACAATGGTTTGGAATCTTAACATACATCCTTATGAGATTTAGCTTTTCAAAATATAGAAACTCATCATAAGGATGTGTACCTTGTCCCTTGCTGACAGAAGACATTTTCAACATCGGCATCGACATATAAGAATAGTCTTTACTTTGCCTTCTTATTGTTGGAGTCATAAATTTTAATTTAAATGAAAAAGTCTGTTTGTTAACTACTACTCAATGTTTTCACGATTCCTAAAAAATTGATGGTTTTTAGAAAAATACAAAAAATAAGCCTAAGATTTATTTGATATTCCGAATTCAATAATTATGTCTATTTTTTCAAATTCATAATATATAATATTCATTAATTATTTTTATATTAATTCCTGTTGTCAAAACCAAAATCATGTTTTTAAGAAATAATAACTATCCAAATATTGGCACTTGTTTATATATATTTTCAATGTGAAAATACATTCAATGACCAACATTGGATTAAATAGTAAAAATATAATGAAATTATACTTTAAAAAAATTAAAGATATAATCTAATCATATAAATAAATTGGATAAAAAGAATGTTTTGACTCAAATTCATTATTTTTCACTATTCATTTAAAAATAAATTTTATCAAAAAAATACCCCAAATTTACCCAAAGAAAATTTTGATGACCTGATTCTAAAAGAGATGTTTATTTTGGAAAATATAAAATATAAATGTGACCGAAACAATATTTAATGAGGTTTCACCAATAAAAAGATGTAAATCGACCTTTTAATGAAAATTTTAGTATTATTGCTTCCAATTATTTTCTTTCTAATTTTAAGCCTCTAATTTTTTTATAAATGTAATCAACATTTAACAAACATTTATACTAATTTTTTAGTTATTTCTATTAATTCCCTCCAATACAATTATTAGGAATTAATTTCTATTTTAAATAATATTATGTTATTAATTTTCTGTAGGAAATAGGATTGATTGCAACATATGATTGCTAAGAAACCTATTTTTTTATGTCCTATGCGTCATCGAACATAGAAAACCCATTAAAGTAAAATTAATATTTAATTCAAAAATATTAATAAATATTAAGATGTATTATTCTTTATTTACCTAGGATGTTAGATACATGATATCTAAATATTCATCCTAATTATGGGTGTGGACTGGCTAGTCACATAATGTTGCCAAATTGATTGATTCCATATAAGAGTTATGTTTACATCTCATAATGATTAGAATTACATTCACTGAGGAGAGTGGAATATCCTAGTTGGATGAGTTGGTATAATTACTCATTATCTAAGAGAGATTAGGATCTATATTTCTAGTATTTCGCTATATAATGAAGGTTTAATGCATGATTATATTTTACCGATGGTGGAAGAAATTTTGTATTTGTTTTATAACAACTTCTCCGGGCATCTACTTATGATATATGTGGAATACATTATTGATCTCATTTCATGGATGAACTTATTTCTATTCAACCATTCATCATAGCAACGAAAGTGATTCAATATCTTAAGAATCTGTTAGGTCTGTTTGAAGAAAAGGAAATTATTCATCTGATTATGCCACCATGGGGTTATCGAATGATGTTTTCAAATAAGTAGTATGAGTCTATTTCAGTGTGGGTTGATTATTATATTTTGTACTAAATGAGCCCAAAAAAACAATATCCACTTCGTCATGTCAATTTAATTTTTGAATAGCTAATATGATATCACATTTCCTCGAAGATTGACTTTACGTCAGGGTAAAATAAGTTGAGGGCTCATACATTGGATTTACTAATGACTATCTTCGGATACATGTATAACCAATATGAAATCATTGTAATACTATTTGGGTTGAAAAATGTTTCAGTAGTGTTTATGGAATTAATGAAAAAAATCTTCCACCCATAAATGAATTATTATTTTTTATTATTTATTTTGGAAATCGTGGTGTACTCCAAGACTCACAAATTTCATTCCATAAATATCCACATCATAGTATGTACGTTGTTATAGCAATAGAGATACGCCAAGATATACAAGTGTCAATTGTGATTTACAATTTACACATCATGGGAATCATCATGTCGAAGGAAGGTGTATCAGTTGAACACGATAATGTTCAAGATATTGTCTCATAAGAAGATCCTAAGAAGATATTTGATATCAATATCTTTTGTTGTTTCCTTAATATTATCATAGGTCAATCCAGGTCTTTTATGGAATGGAAGATTCAATTTCATGCTTTACCAATATGGGTATTTTGATTGATTGGTCACAAGAATGTGGGGAGGCCTTAATGGAGTTTATTTAGCACTTTACATCGGCACTAATCATGATCATATATTATCTCATTGAGTAGTATATGATGAATATTAATGCATCATGTATCTAACATTGATTTGTTCTAATGTAAGGTGATGAAGTTATGTTGTATTGGTATTAGTAGATAAGGTCACATGAAAAAAACAACCATACACATTACCTAAAGATGGAATAATTGTGATATGATTTGATGTGTTGTAAGTATTATCATTTTGGTGACAATATTATGGTGATTACAGATCAAATTAAATTAAGAAATATCATTTCACAGGGATATTTTAACCTCCAATAGTGAATGTTGATGCATTATATGGAATCAATTAATTTTGATCTATCATATATTCTTATGAAATGATTCATTATGGAAAATTAAATGACTTGGAAAACATATGCACATTCAATTCAGGTTTAAAGTGTTGATTGAATGATGGTGATCATGCTGGCTAGAATACTTATAGTGGTTCGAGATAATCTTGAACAAATTACTCTAATATAAGGTTTATTCATGTCTATACTTCTGATATGGATCTATGATACGATGTTTGAGGTTCTGTAATGTTTTAGAAAGAGATAAAGTCTTGATTTAGGCGAGTCACCTACAGATTGGAGCATAGATAAGGATGTGATCATCTTTCCAAAATCAAGTTTGGGGGACTAAATGCTTGAGAGAGGAGCTCATAATGGAATTTCATTCCTCGACGTGGGTGGTACATCCATGGGTGAAAGAAAATCTACAATTATATATGATGATGTTTTGGTTTCCATGTATGTAAAAAGAGATTATAATGTTTATGACATGATGATGCAAATTATAGTAGGTGATGGTAGACCATCAATGACCATGGGGTTTGCTTCAACTATATCCCATTATAGAAAAGAAGTGGGAGTATGTGATATTGGTTTTCTAGGTCGGTCTCAAGAAGAAAAATATGTATAATGATGTTATCTCGGTTATTGTTAATTGATTGATGAATGTAGAACATTAATTTCCTATACAATAGACATTATCAATGGATCATCTGGTAGATTTGAATGCATTAGAGAAAGTTAATATACATGAGGTCTCAAAAAATAGTTTTTGATCATTAATCAAACTCCACTTCAACGTTATGGAATGTCTTGCATATTTCTATTGGTACAGATGCATTATAGAGCATGGATTTCCACCCACAAAAGGAAATACAGTCAGAGCGTATTATTTTGGGGCTTGAGGATATGTTGTGGGAATGTGTTCATGATTTTAGTGGGCCTTGGGATAATCTCATTGTTTTAGTGATGTCATCCTATAAAAATTGTTTTTATAATAAAATTCATATAGAACCGTTTGAGGATCTTAATGTTATGACATACAGATCACCACTATTTTGGATGGAGGATAGTGATTCAATATTATTGGGTCTGAGTCTCCTGCAGGAGTCGTCAGAACATGTTCGTTAGATATTTAAATGAATTGATATAGATTATTGTACATAGATTTTATATATGGATAAATATTGATGGACCCATGAGTTTAAATATGGAGATAATTTATTCCATCTCGTGTAAAATAGGTTGCATCATAATGGGATATTGAAGAAGGGTTAGTTAGAACATAGGTTCACTAGGCTATATGTGGTATTTGATAGAATCAGACTAGTTGAATACTTATTTGATCTTCCACAATAATATTATGATATGAATGATGTCTCCAATTTATAGAATTTTAGATAGTACCACTCTGAACCTTTTAATGTGATCAATTTCTATTAAGTTTATAACACCTATAAAATGTGTACCTCTTGTATTGGTAGGTTTCTGTTTTAATTCTGAATGATTTTCATAACAACTAGTCAAAACATGTTTCTGATGAGAAATTAATAATATGGTTTTAATTTATATTAGACTGCAATCATTCCAATCACACAAATGGACACACATCATTTCATAATAAAATGAACACCATAGTTTTTACAATATATCATGATCATAAGGAAACATCCAGTACACAAATTCTTAATAAAAACCATATCAGAACAATGGGAAGGCCCCCTACAAAGACAACAAGACATGGTAAATAAAGGAGATCCTTCGGGATCGTGAAAATGAATAACAACACCATCATGATCATGAAGACCATATTGATCATCAGGGGTATAAAAAGTACCATCATAATCAGTTGCTTTAAGTTATGACACCCCAAGACAGGGTTTTCTAGGGAATCTTCTCGACTGTTTCTCTGGTGAATATTGAAAGCTAACAGCCATAATTATAGTCATTTGGAAAATGGTAGGATTATATATATATATATATATATAATTATTAATTAGTGTCCAAATTTTTATTTTATAATTCAAATTATAATATAACTAACATTTATAAACTATAAAAGGATATGGTTTAACACATCAAATTTCACAAAGCTGATTTTAATAAGTATTATGGAATTCAAAACAGGTTTAAAATATTTCAAATACAATTTATTGATTTTCATTTCTTAAATAGTGTTATAAACTATGATTAAATTCATCAGATATTAAAATTTTTCTGATTAAACTATGTTTTCTATAATACTAGTATAATAATTATCATGTAGGTTTATTAAATCTCATTTTATATCATTTATGTAAAATGTTTGGTGTTTATAATTATTGAGAAAATTTTAATTAAGAAAATTTTTAATCAAAATAATAATGTTCCTTAAAATACATTTTTATGATGATAACATCTTTATAGTTATAATAAATTTATTAATTCTCTTCTTTAAGAAATTTTTATTTTGATTTTGGGATTTTATAAAAAATTAGGCCCGCTCAGGCCATCCCTTTATTGATAGGCCGAGGGAGGTAGATAACACTAAGTGGATGAGTGTAGGCCTCATCCCAAACCATGGTCAGATCGTGCTTGGGAACAGGTTCCCCAAAGGGAACACATGAGCTAGAGAGCACGGACACACCACCGTGGGCGTGAGGCCGCGGTGGGGTATACGTAGGCCAATGCCAAGGAGGGGGTGGGAGCCCATGTATTTTTCTCCATTTGTGTGTGTTTTGTGTTTTTATAATCTTTTAATAGGAGGCTCATGCATTTAATGGTTGGGAGAACAACTAACAGTTTCGATGAGGGACTAGTTTTTTCATGAAAAACCTGATCTGGCCCATTGAATTGCATCGCACGTGATCTGGAACGCCGATCCCAATTCCCCTTTCGACCTCTAGAAAATATATATTTCCACCATATTTTTTATGTCGTTTGATCTTCCACATAACAAATATCGGTCGTATGTGTGTTTTAAAATGCGGCGTCAAACCAGGGCCGCAAGATCTATCTCAGCGTAAACTGATCCATCCAATCTATCTTTGGTTTTCCCTTTTTCCACTTCGTTTTCTCCATCTTTATGGGGGATTTACACCAGTAACCATACACCTATTGCACCATCTCTTTTCTTCACCACTGACCACCGGTGGACCCTCCTTGTTTCCCTTATACTAAAAACACAAAACCATTATATTAATGCACCGTAGGGGGGGTAAGATTTTCAATTAAATTTTAGTGTGTGTTTTTAGTATATAATTAACCAGTTTCAACCAAATAACTCATTTTTCTTCTCCACACTCAAGCCTACAACATGTCCCAGCCATCCTTCCCCATGTTCTCCTCACCCTAGTTTAAATTTAAGGGTTATATTTTTCCTTGTTTTTTCCTTTTTAATATACATATATATCTCTCTATATATTTATCTGATCATAAAATCATATATTAAAAATAACCTTATGGGTTAGTTTAAATACTTCCTTAAGACCAAACCTATGACTCTTAATTTTATACATTTAAATGTTTTTAAATTTGACTGTTATTCAATTTTTACAAATCTTGAGATGTGCAATATATATCCAGACATATATATAGTATATGTACTTCAGTTTATATATATGTGTGTATTAACATGGTATCTCTATTTCAAGTAGTGACCCACAATTACCCAGTCCACAATGTTCTGAAAAGATCGAAAGATATTAATTTTAAAATGAAAGTGTGGTATTTTCATGTAAAATTTCTATATAAGCGATTCAATACTTTGTACATATGTAAATATAAATTCACATTTATATGGATAGTGACATATATGTTTCATATTATACAATGTTCTTGAGGTCTTTGTTCCATGATTCTCGATTTTTTATTAGAGATTTATAATAAAAGAAATATTGTGTTATTCAAAATTTATATCATAATTTATGAGACACTTGTTTTATTAAATTTAAAATGATGTTGATTATGGTGATGATTCATACTTTCTATTATTAAAATTATTCTATGATATACAAAGGCTTATCAACATTGAATGATTTAGAATCAGCAAGCTTACAACCCAACATGAAATGTTTTGTTTACCTTTTTAATTAATTGGGTAATATAGTTTTATAATTATAAGAATAACATTGCATGTGACATTGTATTTTTTTCTTTAAGTACCTTGGAGGTCATCGTATGTTCCATAATCAGACCTTCTTCTTACCATTTAATTAAACCATATAATTGTTTGCTCGGTTATTAAACATCTAGATTCATGTCTCACTTTATAAAATATTTAAAATTTTGAGGATAAAATTCAACTACCATGACCAATTATGTATGAAATTATCAAATATGGAATATGACACATTTAGTAATTGGAAAAGAGTAATTTAATATTTCAAATGGTATGGGAAATTTTGATTATACAACACTATTTTCCATATGAGTAGTGTATTGGACTAGATTGATCCATGCTCTGAACTGGTAAAAGTAAGCACTAAATGTTTGAATCCGGTTACATATGCTCTCCGGGTTGGGGTCCGTTTATAGTTAGCCCTAGGTTTTGGGTTGAGGCCTTGACACAGAAGTCGGAAATTCTAAATTACTATATTATTCTTATGATAATTAATAAACCTAAGGGATACTGTACTATTAGAATATCCCATGTTATGATCAAGTACTTATGAGTATCAGATAATAAAAAGTTTAGGGAATGACTTGTGTTTAACACTAAGAGAATTAGTATCCAATATATGAAATTGATGTTGTTTCATTCATGCACAACTCTGATTAATCATTATTCTTAGATGATCTGTTCGTTCATAAATTTTCTTATGTAAAACATGCTTAGAATGTCTTTTATTTATTACTCCAAATGAGGATTCCATTAATTGTATCATGTATCCTTTTAATTCTATTTGTATGATCTTAATTGAGCACTCTTATGATATGTTACATGTTTTACAGTTTTTTTAAGAAAAAGTTTCTATGGATATATTTAAAGAATGTATTCAAATGTTACATTAGTTTATTTTATAACCCCGTTCTGGGTGTTTTTTCCTCACCCTACGCTTTGAACTAATTTTTTTAGGTAACATCATTTAACAGATGAAACATTTATCATGTATTTGGTTTTTTAGAGCCTTAATCAAAATTTATCCTCTGTATAGGAAATGATGTGTAGTTTATGAGTGCCTGATTTGGTTTAAAAGGACACATCATGTTCTGAAGGCATCGGCTCCTGGTTCACTAGGATTGGGATTGTCTCAATTGGTATCATAGGTAGTACACAGCCTTAAGTGCAGTGCACTGCTTGGATTGAGATATATGGCCCACAAATTGGATGTTTTGCTCTAATGGGAGTGTTATAGTAACACCCACAAATGAAAATGTGTTAAATGACTAATTTATATGACTCAACCCAACAAGATTCACCATCATTTTTGAGAGCCTACCCTATTAGAAATCCACTATTAAGAGTGTATGTCTTGGTGTTGTGATCAGGATGGGTGACCATCTGAGATGTTTCTCATGAAGTGTGTGAGTGAGGAAAATTCACATTGTAAAGGACATTTTTTGGCCTGTGGGGAATGTCATTAGTCAGATGACACGTTCAGGCACATGGGTGGGCCCCAGGGTGGGGACCACATGTTTACGGGGAAATTGGTGGTACCTGGTGGTCAATGACCCGAGATCCCGGATATGGTGGCCAGCCTTTGCTGTCATCAGTATATATTTGTTAAAGATGGTATCATAGGATTCAGTTTGGATAACTCTAGAAAACCCGAACCGAAGAAAATAAAAAAAATTACATAATTATTAATAAATATGATGTTTTTTAATATTTATATGGAAAATGAAGGTACTATTCTTCTGTCTCTTCTCAATGAGGCCCTAGAATCCATAGTTTCAATATTTAGCAATGAATCTTTTATAAACTATGTCGATATCCTTATTTCATGCAAACATCTCTATGATATATCCAATTCTACCTGAGTACTTCAACTCCACCAAAGAGGCGGTCTGGATTACATCTTTATAATGAAATCCCAATTTTTGTCCTATACATGACATGGAATGTACTAAGAAAGTCATTATAGATGCTTCACCGCAGTCGAAGACATCCAGTCTCTCATAGAATTCCTAGAAGCTACAGCAGCGGGAGACCTCTGTGTGATGTATTTGTGCCATGCCTTTTCATATGGCCATTTCATTCATGTAATGGACTTCTATGTTCTTTAATATGAAACATCCAAATTGGTGTACAAACATCAGGTGAATACTGATGTCTCTCATCTATACATCCATCATGTCAGACTATGGAGATACCATATGTACTCCAATGATATCAGTCCTGATTTCTTAGGTTGCATATGGTTTAGGTAGATTGAATATTTTGAACTAGTATTGGGGATTCATGTATTATGGAATTGTTGAAAAAATTATCCTTCACATTTTGATGAACCAGTGGTTATATGAGAACACAATATACTATCCCTTCATCCTTTCAGGTATCTTTTCTATGTTTAGTTTTCTGAATAGGTGTCACCGATTAAAATTTCATAATAAAGTTTCTGATGGAAGGAAAAACCCCCATGTTATCTCTTTTGTCTGAGATATTAGAGATTATTGCGATCAAAACCTAGGAAGAAGAGTAATGTCCCATCTCTAACCCATGATGAATGTGAAAGCACCTATATGATGTGTCAAATAGTCTGGATATTATCCGCACCTATCAAGGGAATGCTACCATTTACTACAAATATCCATGATCCAACTGGTCGAGTATCGGCGAAGGGTAAAATACCACGAAGGTATTTTCTTATGTTTCACCCTAGGCCGAAACTACATGGAGAGGGAAAATTTTCAAGAGGCTACTTTGGAGGGATACCATTTTGTGTCTTACATGTACCAACATCAATGTTTTATCATATTAGAAAACATTTATAACATAGATGTTCTCTATCAAGGCATAGTTTGGCAAGTTCGACGTGTTTTTTTTCTATTTGGACATTTACAAGCTTTTACTGATCGATCCTACCTCTAGAATCTGATGTTCCCAATACAAGAGTTCAACCCCATATATCCGAGGTTTGTCTGGGTCAGAGAACTAGAGGATTTCAGCATCAATTTGAGTTTTCTGCTAAACACACCAGAGCATCCTCTACAATGGGGGATGTGGTGATCACATTAGAGAACAGTTATGGTTATATGAAATGAATTGTGAGGACACAATTCTTCATGGGGGGGGGGGGGAATTTAACCCCCCCAATAAAATATACCTCTTTTTTTGTAATGTTTATGTCTTCATTTTGTAGGAATTTAATAACAACTAAAAAAAGTGTTTCTCATGAGAAAGTATTAATTTGGTTTTAATTTATATTATAATGAAGTCGTGTAATACACACAAATTGACACAATTATTTTAAATATAAAAAGAATATCAAAGTTTTTACAATGTTTCAAGATCACAAGGAAAGGTATTACCAAAAATTCCAAATAAAACACCTATCAGAAATACAGGATGACCCCATACAAAAAAATACAGGGTAAACAAAGGAGATCCTTCAAGACAGTGAAAACAAAGAACAACACAAACATTTTCTTGATGATCTTACTGATTATCAGGGGTATAACAAGAACCATCTTCATCAATTTCTTTATTCATAAGACATCCCAAGACAGGGTTTTATAGTGAATCAGCCCGATGGTTTCTCTGGTGACCATTGAAATCTAACGACCTTAATTATATTGTTTGGACAATGATAGGAAAATTATATATATATATATATATATATATATATATATATATATTAATATGTTTCGAAATTTATATTTTTTAATTAAATTTATAATATAACCACCATTTATGAACTCTCTATTGATATGGTTTAATATATAAAATTACACATAGGTGATTTTCAGATGTATTAAGGAAATCAAAACTCTAAGAAAATATTTCAAATACAATGTAATCATTTCCATTTATAAAATAGTGTTACAAACTATGTTTAAATTATTCAAATTAAATAATGTTTTTGATTAAACTATTTTTCTATATTACTACTATATGAATTATCTTGTAGGTTTATTATATATCATATTATAACTTTTATGTTAAATGATTGGTGTTTACAATTTTAGAGATACTTTTAACTAAGACAATGTTTAATTTAAATCTCAATGTTTAATAAAATCCAGGGTTAAAAAGATAATTTATTTATAAATATAATAAATGTATAATTTCTCTTTGTTAAGACTTTATAATTTTTAATGTGAGCTATTATAAAAAAATATGCCAGCTAGGTCCATCCCTTTATTGCAGGGCTGAGGGAGGCTGCTCATACTAATTGGATGAGCCTTTCCCTCAACCCAAGCCATGGTCGGCGCGAGCTTGGGTAGAGGTTCCGTAGAGGGTGCACGGGAGTAGGAGATCATGGGCACACCACCGCGGGTGCGAGGCCGGGGCGGGGCAAGGTTAGGCTATGGCCTATGAGGGGGTGGGAGCCCGTGTATATGGCCCCATTATGTGTGCTATGTTTTTTGTCAGCTGCCAATAGGAGGCCAGGGACTTTAAAGGATGGGGAAACAACTCGCCATATCAATATGGGATGAGTTGTTTGGGTGAAACACGATCTGGGCCATTGGATCGCATCTCCCACGATATGGACTTCCGATCACAATCACGCTTTCAACCTTCACCCAATGTGGATTTCCACATTGTTTTTGTATTCCATTTGATCTACCATAGATGCAATCCTAGCAGTCCATGTTTTTAAAAATGCCACATCCAAACAAGGATGCATTTTATATCTCAGAGTAATTCGAGCCATCCAATCTATCTTCATTTTTTCCTCTTTTCACGTCTTCTTCTTCTTCTTCTAATTGGTTTACACCAGTAACGCTACACCTATTTCACCATCTCTTTTCTTCACCACTTACCACAGTTGGACTCTCATTTTTACCACATTACTACAAGAATGAAACCATCCATTTAAATAACCTCAAGGGGTGTAAGTTTTTTAATTAAATGTATGTTCGCATTTTTTAGTATATATGTAACCAGTTTCACTAAAAGAACACTCACTTCTTCTCCCCGATCAAGACTCCAGCATGTCCCATCCAACCTTCCTTGAGTTCTTCTCCCCCTGGTTTTATTGTAATGGTTATATTTTTCCTTGTTTAGTGGTTATGAATATACCTAAATACATATATATATATATATATCTGCTCAATAAATCACATATTAAAAATAACATTCCAGGTTACTTTAAATCCTTACATAATACCGAACCTCAGTCTCTTAATTTTGTACTTTGTAGTGTTTGTAAATTTGAATGTAATAAAATGTTTAAATATCAGGATATAGGCTATATATATATATAGTCATATATAATGTATATGTACTTTGGTTTATATATACATAGGTAATAACATGGTCTCTTGGTTACAAGTAGAGACACAAAATTACCCAATCCACCGAGATCTGAAAATGTTGCATGATATGAATTTCAAAATGAAAGTGTGATATTTTGAGGTAAAATTTATATAAAAGTGATTATATACCTTGTACATATTTATATATAAATTCACATTTATATGGATAGTGACATATAATTTGGTTATTATACCCAGTTCATGAGATCTTTGTACCACAAGTCTCGATGTTTTAGTAGATATTTGAAACATAAGAAATCTTGTGTTATTCAAAAATTATATCTACATTTTTGAGTAACTTATTTTATTATATATTAAACGATGTTGATTGTGGTGAAGATTCATGATTTCTATTATGGAAATTAACCAGTGATATACAAAGGATTATCAACATTGAATGATTTAGCATCGTCAAGCATAAAACTCCAAATGAAATGTTTGGTTTAAATTTTAAATAAATTGGGTAATAAGGCTTAAGAATTATAAGAATAACATTGCATGTGACAATGTATTTTGTTCTATTAGTACGTAGGAGGTAAATGTATGTTCCCTTATCTTCCATTCATCTATCCATTTATTGACAGTCAAATAATTGAGAGCTCGGATTTTTAACATCTATATGCATGTCTCACTTTATAATATATGTAAATGTTTGAGGATGAAATTCAACTACTATGAACAATTATGTAAGAAATTATCCAAAGTGTAATGAGACAATTTGAATAATTAGAAATGAGTAATTTAGTATCCAAAATGGTATGGGACATTTTGATTATTCATCCCAATTTGGCATATGAGGAGTGTTTGTGACTCGTATGTTCTGGGATGGGTATCTGTAAAAGTAAGCCCTCTGGGGTGGGGTCCGGTTATAGATGCTCTCCAGGTTTGGGTCTGGTTATAGTTATCCCGAGGTCTTGGATCAAGGCCTTGACATAGAAGTTCGAAAATCTACATTCCAATATTTTTCTTATGATAATTAATTAACCTAATGTCTATTTGACTAGTAGAATATCCATGTATATGATTTAGTACTTATGGGTATCAGAAAAGTAAATGTCTTGGGAATGACTTGTGTTTATCAATCAGTGAATTAGTATCTAATATATGAAATTGATGTTAATTACGTCATGTGTACCTCTAATTAATCATTACACATAGCAATTTAGTTTGTTCTTAAATGTTCATATGTCATATATGTTTAAAAAATATTGAATTTTTTTGTCCAAATGATGATGCCTTTAATTGAATCATGTATCCTACTAATTCTATTGGTATGTTCTTAATTGAGCACTCTTATGATATGTTACATGTGTTAATGTTTTCATTAAGAAAAATTTTCTATGTAAATATTTAAAAAATGTTTTCAAAATTTACATTGGTTTATTCTAAAACCCCTTAATACACATTCTTTTTCTCACCCTATGTTTTTATATTAATTTTAATCCGGTAACAAAATTTAATAGATGAATCATTTCTAAAGTAGTAGGTTTCTCAAAGCCTGAATCGAATTTGACCCTCTGTATGGGACATGATGAGTAGTTTATTAGTTAATGTTTTTTCTTTAAAATGAGAAATCATGTTCTGAAGGCACTGGATCCTTGTTCTGATGGGTTGGCATATTCATAGATTGTAAAGACCAGAAAATTTCAAGGAAATTTTTTTTCTTAATTTTCATTGGAATTTTACAAGAACGCGGTTTTTGACGGCACCTGATTCCGAGGCCAGGTGTGCCCGGAATCTTTTTCCGAAGTTTGTCATGGGTACATTCAGTGAACGAACGAGCGGGTTTTTTTAACTTTTGAACCAGTTCTCGGAATCAAATTCTGAGGGAATCGATGGGATCGCAGCTCCGGTATTTTCTTAGAAACGCCTCTTCCAGAGTTGCGTTTTCTCGGGTGTGGTTTTTTAAATTTTTTGGGTTAAGTTAAAAAATAAAATAAAGTGGTGTGACAACTTTATTTGTATTTCACTTAAAGCTACTTATAAGCCACTTAATGTTTCTTAAGCTGAGTTGAAGCAGTTGGGGTGCAATAAAAAATAACCTACCCTATTGTTAGGATATTTCTGAGGTGGGGCCCGCACGAGCCCCATAGTTTCTTTTCCGCTATGTAACACACCCGCGAAAACCCCTTTTACATGAAAGTCAAGTGACGTGTTTTCTAAATTCTTTATGACCCTATTAATTGGGCGGTTAGTTCGTTGCAATTAATTCTATGAATTAATTGTTCGTTACTTATCTTTGTATTTCAAATTCATTAGTAGATAATAAAATAAGACGGGGACTTATTTTATAATCTGGTTGTTGTGTTAAACCATTGGAAAATCTCTAAAGATCTTCATCCTCCTTCACGAAGAACGCAAATAATGCGAAGAATGCGAAGAACACCGATCCCTTGGAGATCGACAACACGATGCCAACTACCGCAACACCAATGCTTCTTCTGCGACATTCATTCCCTGTGACTATCTTCGATCGGCATCTTGAGGTAGGGGATTGAGGTCCTTTTAATTATATGTGGATTATAGCATCAAAATGGATTTAATTGTTATAATTAAATCTGTATGTTCATGATCCTCGGAGTTTTTCTACGCGATGCCGAGTACTGCGCGACAACGACGCCCTTCCGCGACGCGACGTTCCTTTTCTTCCGCGACGGTCAATTCCACGATGAACTCGCATCTGACGATGATGTTGAGGTAGGGGTCATTTTGAAAATAATAGTACCCATGTTTGTTTTCCTCCAAGACAAGAACGTGGACCAACCAATTAACAACATGGTCTGTGGATTACTATTCCAGGTCATGGATTATCAATTGCAGAAATTTATGGTGTTGTTTCAAACCGCTAACGCGGTGGGTGCGGACCAACGAACAAGTCTGAACCCACCGCCCTTTGTTTCTTAGTGTGCGGAACGGCGGACGATGACAAAACGGGCCGCAAAGAATATTTTTTGATTCCTCAGTGAAGAATGGGACCTGGGAGGAGCTACGGCGTTGATGGAAATGGAATTGGACCACCGGAGCAACTCTGGTGGCCCGCAGACTCCACCAACGGCGCGGGTTGATGGGGCCGGCGGCCGGAGGCGGCGACGCCCCGACGCGCCGCCAGACAGAGCTGTCACGGCTGAATCCGCGGTGGAAGCGGCTAGAAAACCCGCGACCGCGAGGGTCCTCCGATACACAGGACGCGGCCTTGCCACATCCGCTGACCTGGGGCGGCCCCACGCGGGGCCGTGGTGTTCACATGGGGCAGCACACCCCCCGCCCACTGGGTTTCCTCGTTCGGCCGAGCCGAGCCGAGCCGACCCGCTGGTTCGGGCCAGGCCACTCTGGCCAGGCCAGGTCGGGACAGGTCGGGTCGACCCGGTTCGGACCGACCCGGGGGGGGGGGGGGGGGGGGGGGGGGGGTTGGGTCGGGCCTAGACCCCCCGTTTCCGGACCTTTTCGGTGTTTTTCTTATAACTTCAGCTACGGGCCTCCGAACGATGCGCCGTCAGTGAAGATGCGGTCCTTGGATCGAGACGGTCATTTTGGTATATCACACTCAAGGTTTTAGAATACTTTGGCTTCGGCCGGGTTGGTTCGTACACGAAACCAACCCGGCCCTCGGAGCGGAAACGCTCATATATTGAGTATCGGACGTCTGATTGACGTGTCGTAGACTTTGTTGAATTCCTCTAAGTGAGACTGATCATTTGGCTTACTCCGCCCAAGTTTTGGACGCAAGTGGAGTATGGTCGGGTTGGTTTTGCCTTAAAAACCAACCTGGCCCCTGGGACGAAATAGCCAATAACTCTCAGACCGTGAGTCCGATTGACGCGCCGTCTGCGACATTGAGTTCCTATTGGCGATAATAATCTCTTGGATACATCAAATCTGGAAAATGTGTCAGTTGATGTATCAGCCTCTCGGCTCATGGAGCGGACCCTCCCGAATGTGCTTGTTGTGTGCGGGAACCCTATAGCTGGTTGCGACTGCTACTGTGACGACGAGGACTGTACAGAGATCCTCAGTGGATTCGACGACGACGACTACAGCACTCAGCGTTCCATTGTGGGTCAGTGCTACCGATCATGTGTCGGTCCGATCCTGTCTGGGTTAGTGCTCAGCGGTCTTGTGTGGTCCAGCGCCTACAGATCCTGTGTGGGTCTGATCCAGTGTGGGTCTTTGCGGGGGATAGTTACCTATCCATCCTGTGTGGTTCAGATCCTTTGTGGGTCATTGTGGGGGTTAGTTACCTATCGATCCTTTGTGGGTCAGATCCTTTGTGGTTCATTGCGGGGGTTAGTACCTATCGATCCTTTGTGGGTCTGTCGAGTTAGATGAATCAGTGGAAATATCTGATCATCTCTATCGTCATACAAGATGTATACCTGTGTGAGCTGAGTCCTATTTTTCTTTCCTTTTTGGATTGTGTTGTGCTATCCTGTGTGGATTTACGTATTGATTTCCTGAGTGGATTTACGTTTTGCTTTCTATGTGGACTGGGTTGTACTTGAGCTCGGATGTTGGAGCCGAGCGAGAATTGATGACTTAGGTATATTTTTGGGCATATACCAAAGCAGTGTCAGATGTTACTTCCTGATTGTATCTCTCCTCTGATATCCATTTGACACGACCTGTCATCGGGGCCCGTGTCGTGACTACCCCAAGCCCACCTTCCATAGTCCAGGGGATGGCGACTAGCACCAAGGAGTAAATCCCAGTAAAAAGGGAAGGCATTTCCTATGTAAAGTAAACAAGCACCACGGAGTAAGAAAGCGGAAGGAGTAAACACTATGTAAACACTGGTACAACAATAAGTGAGGAAAAGAATGTGGGCCAGTATACAAAACCAAACTGAAAGTAAAGTACAACTGTAAAGGGAATACAACAACTGAAAATTAAAGCCGCAACGCCGAGCTATCCACTGGAAATCCCACCTGAAGGGTGGGTACAGAAAGCCTCCACTGCTCCTCGAGTCCAGCTGACCGCTCTGAGTATTTCCCACCTAGTGGTCCACCTCTAGGTACCTTCCTACTCCACGAGCCTCCACGATCAGAGCACGCCATCCTTTTTAGAGGACGTACCATGGTACCAGTTGCTTTTCTGGAGGAAGTTCTGAGTGAGTTTCACACTTCTCCCATAGCAGTACATCCTGGAGTGGCGAAGATGTACCAGGATCTCAGACGATAGCACTGGTGGAAAGGCATGAAGAAGGCTGTGGTAGAGTTCATTTCACGATGCCTCACCTACCAGTAGGTGAAGGCAGAGCATCAGGTACCAGTAGGCTTGGTACATCCCTTGGAGATACCAGAGTGGAAGTGGGATGGGATATCTATGGACTTCGTGACTGGACTTCCATGCACTTCCAGAGGTCACGAATCTATCTGGGTGATTGTCGACCAACTCACCAAGTCGGCTCACTTCTTACCAATCAGAGATCATGGCTCAGTGGGGAGCTTGGGGCATCTCAACGTTCAAGAGATTGTACGGCTTCACGGTGTGCCATCATCTATAGTCTCTGATCGAGATGCTCGATTTACTTCCTGGCTTTGTAAGGGGTTGTAGGAGGCATTTGGGGCACAGCTATGTCTGGGCATCTCCTTTCACCCTCAGACAGATGGTCAGATAGAGTGGACCATTCAGACTCTCGAGGACATGCTCCGCGCATGTTTCCTCGACTTTGGTCGCAGTTGGGAGGACCACCTACCCTTGGTGGAGTTCGCGTACAAAAACAGCTACCACTCCACCATGGGATGGAACTATATGAGGCGTTGTACGGGAGACCTTGCAGATCTCCTTTGTGCTGGACAGACCTTGGGAATTCAGTAATTGTGGACCAGAGATAGTACGGGCCACGACAGAGAAGGTCCAGGTCATCTAGGAGCAGATGAGGACAGCTCAGAGCCAACATATGTCTTACACTGACAGGAGGTGGAGGCCACTAGAGTTCTAGGATGGAGACCATGTCTTCTTGCGTGTCTCACCTCGACGTGGATTACGGAGATTTGGCCGAGGTGGCATTTTGTCTCCACGCTTCATCGCACCTTTCCAGGTCCTCAGTAGGATCGGCAAGGTGGATTATCGCCTGGCTCAACCACCTCAGTTGCACCGGGTGCATGACGTCTTCAACCTATCTCAGCTGAGGAGGTACGTGCACGACTCGATGCATATCATTGACCATGGGGAGCTGGATATTGATGATGGGGTGACTTTTGCGGAGGTCCCGGTGGAGATCAAGGATTGACATGAGCGGGTCCTACGTGGATGGTCGATTCCTCTAGTGTGCATCCGATGGCAGCACGGGAACCTCCAGGAAAGCACTTCGAAGCGGGAGGCTCAGATGCGTGCTCAGTACCCACATTGGTTTCCCAAGTTTATGATGTATCCTTACGGGGACATAAAGACCTATGGTGGTAGTGATGTAAAGACCCGTAAATTTCAAGGAAATTTTTTTTCTTAATTTTCTTTGGAATTTTACAAGAACGCGGTTTCTGACAGCACCTGATTCCGAAGCCCGGTGTGCCCGAAATCTTTTTCCAAAGTTTGGCTCTAGTACATTCAGTGAACGAACGAGCGAGTTTTTCTAACTTTTGAACCAGTTCTTGGAATCGAATTCTGAGGGCACCGATGGGATCACATCGCCGGTATTTGCTTAGAAACGCCTCTTCCGGAGTTACGTTTTCTCGGGTGTGGTTTTTTAAATTTTTGGCATTATGTTACAAAATAAAATAAAGTGGTGCGACAACTTTATTTGTATTTCACTTAAAGCCACTTAAAAGCCACTTAATGCTTCTTAAGTTGAGTTGAAGTTGGTGGGGTGCAATAAAACATACCCTACCCTATTGGTATGCTATTTGTGAGGTGGGGCCTGCATGAGCCCCATCGTTTCTTTTCTGCTAAGTAACGTACCCGTAAAAACCCATTTTAAATGAAAGTCACCTGACACATTTTCTAAATTCTTAACGACCCTATTAATTGGGCGGTTAGTTTGTTGCAATTAGTTCTATGAATTAATTGTTTGTTACTTATAATTGTTTTTCAAATACTTTAGTTGAAAATAAAATAAGATGAGGACATATTTTATTATCTGTTTTTTTTGTTAAACCATTGGAGAATCTATAAAGATATTCATCCTCCTTTGCAAAGAATGCGAAAAACGTGAAGAACGCGGAGTACGCGAAGAACACGAAGAACAACGAGCCATCGGAGAACGACGATGCGACACCATGTAACGCAACACTGACGCTTCTTCTGCGACGTTCTTTCCACTTGACAATCTTTGATCGACATCTTGAGGTAGGGGATTGCAGTACATTTAATTCTTTATGGATTATAGCATCAACATGGATTTAATTGTTATAATTAAATCTGTATGTTCTTGAACCATAGAGTTTGTCTACACGACGCCGAGTACCGTGCTACAGCGACGCCCTTCCGCGATGCAACAATACTTTTCTTCTGCGACTGTCAATTCCGCGACGAACTCACTTCTGACGACAAAGTTGAGGTAGGGTTCATTTTGAAAATAATAATACCCATGTTTTTTTCTTGCAAGAAAAGAACACGGACCAACCATTTATCAAGTTGGTCAGCGGATTATTATTTTGGGTCGTGGATTATCAGTTGCTGGAATATATGTTGTTGTTTCAAAACGCTAATGCAGTTGGTGCGGACCAACGAACAAGTCCTAACCCACCACCCTTTGTTTATTGGTGTGCGGAACGGCGGACGATCACAAAACTGGCCGCAGAGACGATTTGTTGATTCCACTGTGAAGAACAGGACCCAGGTGGTGCTACGGCGTAGACGGAAATGGAATCGGACCACCGGAGCGACTCCGGTGGCCCGCAGACTCCACCAGCGGCGCGGGTCGCCGGCTTCAATGGCCGGAGGTGGTGGCGGCCAGCAGACCCACGACTGCTTGGGTCCGGAGAGACACGGGACGCGGCCTTGCCACGTCTTCTGACCAGGGGCAGTCCCATGCGGGGCCGCGGTGATCACATGTGGGGGAAGCACGCCCCCCGCCCGCCGGGTTTCCTCGCTCGGTCGAGCCATGCCGAGCCGACCAACCGGTTTCGGGCCGGGTCACACTCGGGTCGTGCCGGGCCACTCTGGCCGGGCCGGGCCGAGTTGGTCCGGGCCCATACCCCCCGTTTCATGACCTTTTCGGTCTTTTGATCATAATTAGAGCTAAGGGACTCAGAACGACGCGCCGTCGGCGGCGATGCAATCCTTGGATCAAGAATTTCATTTCGGTATGTCACACTCAAGGTTTCAGAATGCTTTTGGTTCGGCCGTGTTGGTTCGTACATGAAACCAACCGGGCCCTCGGAGCGTAAACGCTCATATCATGAGCTTCAAAGGTCCGATTGACGTGTTGTTGAATTTGTTGAATTCCTCTAAGTGAGACGGATCTTTTGGCTTACTCCACACGAGGTTTGGACGCAGGTGGAGTTCGGTCAGGTTGGATTTGCCTTAAAAACCAACCGGGCCCCTGGGACGAAAAAGACAATAACAATCAGACCGGGTGTCCGATTGACGCGCCGTCTGCGACGTTGAGTTCCTTTTGGCGATACAGAACTCTTGGATACATCAGATCTGGACTATATGTCAGTTGATGTATCAGCCTCTCGTCTCGTGGTGCGGACCCTCCTGAACGAGCTTGCTGTGTGTGGGAACCCTAGGGCTGGCTGCGACTTCTACTAGGACGACGATGACTATACAGAGATCCTCAGTGGATTCGACGGCGACCACTACAGCACTCAGCGATCCTTTGTGGGACATTCCTACCGATCCTGTGTGGGTCAGCGCTCAGCGGTCCTGTGTGGGCCAGCGCCTACAGATCCAGTGTGGGTCTGATCCTATGTGGGTCTTTGCGGGGGTTAGTTACCTATCGATCCTGTGTGGGACAGATCCTTTGAGGGTCAGTGTAGGGGTTAGTTACCTATCGATCCGTTGTGAGTCAGATCCTTTGTGGGTAATTGCGGCGGTTATTAACTATCGATCCTTTGTGGGTCCGATGACTTAGATGAATCAGTGGAAATACCTGATCATCTCTATCGTCATACAAGAAGAATACCTTTGTGAGCTGAATCCTGTTTTGCTTTCCTTTGTGGATTGTGTTGTGCTATCCAGTGTGGATTTACATTTTTCTTTCCTGTGTGGATTTAAGTTTTGCTTTCCTGTGTGTACTGGGTTGTACTTGAACTTGGATGTTGGAGCCGAGCGAGAATTGATGACTTAGGAATATGTATGGGAATAAACCTAAGCAGTGTACGATGTTACTTCATGATTGTATCTTTTCTTTGTGGATTATCCTTTGTGGATTTTGGGAGACCTTTGGGGGTCTTGGGGTCCCTACTGAGTAGCTTATACTGACCCATGCGCGGGCTATGCCCACACTACATTGTGTTGGTTGCAGATGACGGATAGCGCTGATCGTGGTTGAGGCTCACGGAGCAGGACAGTACATGGAGGTGGACCACTGGGTGGGACGTACTCGGAGCGGTCGGCTAGACCTGAGGAGGAGTGGAGTCTTTATGTACCCACCCTTCAGGTGGGATTTCCAGGGGACAGCTCGGCGTTGTGGCTTTACTTTTCTGTTGCCTTTTTCCCTTCCCAGTTGTACTTTTCTTTCAGTTTGGGTTTGTATACTGGCCCACATTCTTTTCTGAACATACTGTTTTACCAGTTTTTACGTAGTGTTTACTCCTTCCTCTTTCTTACTCTTTGGTTCTTGTTTACTTTACAAACGCAATGCCTTCCATTTTTACCGGGATTTATGCCTTGGTGCTAGTCTCCAGCCTCTGGCCTATAGAAGGTGGGCTTGGGGTAGTCACGTCACGAGCCCCAAGGACGAGTCGTGACACAGTTGGTATCAGAAGTGGTAAACAGACTTAAGTGTAGTGCACATCTTGGTTTGAGATATAGGGCTCACAACAAGGATGTTGTGCTTTTAAGGGAGTGTAATTGTAACACCCCCTAATGATAAAGGTTTTAATGACTAAATGATATTACTCATGTCAACAAGGTGAACATTCTTTTTTGGGATCCAACCTCATTTGAACTCCATAGTTTAGCGTGCTTGGATTGGAGTAGTTATCTGGAAGGGTGACCTTCTGAGAAGTTTCATAAGGTGTGTGAGAGTGATGGAAAAGAAAACTGGAAAGGACATGTTTTGGCCTATGGGGACTGTCATTAGTCAGATGACCCATTCAGGAAGGTGGGTGGGGACCACGTGTATGTGGGGAAAATGGTGGTACCTCGTGGGCCAGGACCCGACGACCATCTTATGGTGGGTTGTTTGTGCTGTCATTTGGACCTAGTTGTTACAGTTGGTATCATAGGATTCAGTTCTAATATCTCTGGAAAACCAGAACTGAAAAAAGGAAACAAAGTACTCATGTATTATTAAATAGTATGTTTTCTAATATTTAGATGGAAAATGAAGGTACTAGTGTTATGTATCATCCCAATGAGTCCCTAAAACCATAATTTCAATATCCTTCCATGAAAATTTTATAAACTATTCCCATATACATATGTTATGAAAACATCTCTATAGTATATCAATTTCTCCCCCAGTACATTAGATCCACCGAAGAGAGGCTCTGGACGACACCTTTATGATGCAAGCCCAATTTCTCTCCAACACATGACAGGGAATGTACTAAGATGGACTATTTAGATGCTTCACTATAGAGGAAGGCATCCAGTCCCTCACAGACTTGCATGATGCTGCAGTTGCGGAAGACCTCCAAACATCATATATGTTTCAAGACTTTACGTATTTCCATTTTTGTCAAGTAATGGACATCGAAGATCTAGAATATGAAGCCTCTTGATCAGTGTACATACATAATGTGTCTACTAATGTCTCTTAGCTATAGACCCCTCATCTCAGACAATGGAGATACCATATGTGCTCCCACAATCTCAAACCTGATTTCTCTGGTTCCAAATGGATTATGTAGAATTAATGATTTGAAATAGTTTTGGGGATTCTTGTATTAGGGAAAAGGGGACACCATTAGCTTTCCCCTTTTTATGAAAAGTGGAGATATGAGAACACAATTTGTTATCCCTTATTTATTTTTTCAATATTCATTGTGTTTCTGTTTCTGAATTGGTTTCACCGATAAAACATTCATAATAAATTTTCATATGGATGGACAAAACTACATGTTACCTCTTCCTGTTGAGATACTGGTGATTATTAAGATCAAATCCAATGAGAAGTGTATCGTCCCTTCGAAAACCTCCAAATAACATGCAAGAAACTATATGATGTTTCAAATTGTCTAGATATTTTCCTCCCAAGTAAAGGTAATGCTTCCATTTACTACCGCATAGCCACAGTCCAACTGGCCGAGTATATGTGAAGAGTAAAATTGAAGTAAGGGCTTTTCATATGTTTCACCATTGGCCGGAACTACACGGCCATGGTAAAATATCAAGAGTCCACTTTGGATTGAAACCATTGTGTGGACTACAAGTAGCAACTACTAAATTTTATCTTATACAAAAAAGTTTATAACTTAGATATTCTCGATCGAGACATTGTTCGGTGTGTTCTTATTATGTTAGTTAATTTCGAAATTTCCAAACCTTCTACCATTTGAGCCACCAACTAGATGCTCGAGTGTTTGATGTAAGATTTCACCTCTTCTGTTCGAGGTGTGTCTCCATCATAGAACTAGAGGAGTATAACTTCAATTTGAGTTTTTCTTTGAACGCACCTGAGGATCCTCTACGATGGGGGATATTGTGAGATCATATGAGAACATTTTTTGGTTATTTGAAATGAATTGAGTGGACACAATTACATGGAGGAGGATAATTTAACACCCAAAAAATCATGTACCACTTGTATTGATAATTTTATTATTCAATTTATTTTTCAATTTCATAAAAACTAAACAAACTTGTCCCTCATGAGAATGTAATAGTGTGGTTTTAATTTATATTAGAATGAAAATAATTAAAACACACAAATGGACAAAAGGCTTTTCATTATAATATGAACACCATAATCTTAAAAATGTGTCAAGATTACAAGGAATCAACCTACCCAAAAATAAATAATAAAAACTCTATTAGAACCACGAGAAGTCCCCCTACAAAAACTACAAGAAACTATAAATAAAATAGATCCTATGGCTCAGCGAAAATGAAGAACACAACCACCATGATCATGAAGACAGTACTGATTATCTGGGGAATAATAAAAACCATCTTTGTCAATTGCATTAAGCTTAATTCATCCAAAGACAGGTTTTTATAATGAGTCAACCTGACTGTTTCTCTGGTGACCGTTGAAAGATAACGACATTAATTATAGTCATAAATCATTGATAGGATAAATAATATATATATATATATATATTAAATTATGAATTAATTAGTTTACAAATTTTTTAGTTATAATTAAAATAATAATATGACCACAATTTATGAACTCTAAAAATGATATGGATTAAGACATTGAATTAAACTTCGGTGACTTGGACAAGTATTAAGGAATTCAAAAAAAATTAAAATATTTCAAGTACAATTTTATGATTTTCTTTTCATAAGCAGTTATATAAAGTATGTTTTAATCCTTCAAATTAATATATTATTTGATTAAAATATTTTTTCTATAATACTAGTACAATAATTATCATGTAGGTTTATTAAATATCATTTTATATCTTTATATTAAATTTTTGGTGTTAATAATTTTAGAGATACATTAAACTAAGAAAAAGTTTAATTAACATCCTATTGTTTATTAAAGGCCTCTTTTAAGAAGATAATTTCATTATAGTTATTATAAATGTATTAATTATCTTCTTTAAGAATTTATAATTTTGATTGTGGGATTTTATAAAAAAATGGGTCTGCTAAAGCCATCACTTTGTAGATGGGTCAAGGGAGGAAACTCACACTAAGTTGCTAATCCTAGACCTTATCCCATGCTGAGGTTGTCCTGAAACTTTGTAGAGGTACCCCAATGGGTGCACGACAGAAAGAGAGCATGGGTACGCCACTGTGGGTGCATGGCCATGGTGGGGCATAGGTAGGACAAGGCCTGCGAGGGTGAGGGAGCCTGTGTATAGGGCCCCCTATATGTGTGATTAGTGTTTTTATAAGTTGTAAATATGAAGCTCAGCCTTTTAATGGATGGATAAACAACTCGTAGTTTCAATGTGGGATGTGTTTTTTCACGCGAAACACGATCTGGACTGCCGATCCTGATGCCACTTTCGACCTTCAGCAAACACTGATTTCCATGATGTTTTTGTACGACGTTCGATCTACCATAGATCTAATCTCGACATTCCATCTATTTTAAAATGCCGTGTTGAACCCAGGCCACCTGATCTATCTCAAAGTAATTTAATTTATCCAATCGATCTCTATTTTTCTCCCTTGTCGTGTCGTCTTCTACTTATTTTCATGTGTTTACACCAGTAACCCTACACCTATTGCACCATTGCTTTTCTTCACCACTGACCACCAGTGGACCCTCCTAGTTTCACCTTTACAATAATCAATAAACCATCCATTTAATATACCGAAATGCGGTACACCTTTTCAATAAATGTTTGTGTGATTTTTTTTAGTATTTAAGTAACCATTTTCATGCAAAAAAATATCAGTTATTCTCCCCGCTCAAGCCTCCATCAAGTCCCAGTCAACCTTTCTTGAGTTATCCTCCCCGTTATTATAATTTTAGGGTTATATTTTCCATTTTTTTGTTGTTTTGAATATACATATACATTCATATATATATATATATATATCAATTTATAAAATCCTATGTTAAAAATAACCATGCATGTTAGTTTAAATCCTTCCCTAAGACCAAACCTCAAACTCTTAATTTTTTCCTTTGGTGTGATTGTAAATATTAATGTTATTCATATTTTACAAAGCTCGATACGTTATATATATATAAAGACATATATATTATATATGTTCTTCGGTTTATATATACATAGGTATTAACATGGTCTCTCGATTCCAAGTAGAGACCCTCAATTAACCAATCCACCACGTTCTGAAAATATTGCACGATAAGAATTTCAAAATGAAAGTGTGGTATTTTCATATAAAATTTCTATATAATAAATTATATTCATTGTACATATGAACATATACATTCACATTTATATAGATTGTTACTTAAATGTTCGGTATTATACCCAGTACATGAGGTCTTGGTAACATGAGTCCTGATTTTTTAGTAGTGATTTTAAACATAATAAATTTTGTGTTATTCAAAACATATATCCACATTTATTATTCAATTATTTTATAATATTTAAATTATTTTTATTATGGTGAAGATTCATGCTTTATGTTATGGTCATTATTCTGGGATATACAAAGTCTTATGAGCATTGAATGATTTAGCATCAGCAAGCTTAAAACCCCACATGAAATGTTTGGTTTACCTTTTTAATTAATTGTGAATATGGTTTTTGAATTTTAAGACTAACATTTCATGTGACAAAGTATGTATTTTTATTTTTGTACCAGGGAGGTCAATATACATGCAATAATCATCCTTTCTTAAAACAATTTAATGACAACCATATAATTGTTAGCATGGTTTTTACTCATATAGATGCATGTATAACATTATAAAATATGTAAATGTTTGAGGATAAAATTATACTACTATGACTAATTATGTATGAAATTATCCTGGGTGGTATAGGGCACTTTGATTAATTGGAAATGAGTAATTTAATATTCAAAATGGTATGGGTCATTTTGATTATATATCCCTATTTGGCGTATGAGGAGTTTATTGGACTGGTTTGTTCTGGGAAAGGGATCGGTAAAAGTAATCCATCTGGGTTTGAGTCCGTTTATAGATTCAGTCTAGGTTGGGTTTGGTTATAATTTTCCCTAGGTCTTGGCTGGAGCCCTTGACAATGATGTCGGACATTCTACATTCCAATATTATGCTTATGATAAGATATCTGACAAGTAGAATATCCAAGGTTAAGAGCAAGTACATATGAGTATCAGAAAATTAAAAGTTTATGGCATTATTTTTGTTTAAGACTCAGTGAATTAGTATCAAGTATATGAAATTAATGCTCTTTCCTTCATGAGAAACTCTGATTAATTATGAGTCTTAGCTGTTCAGTTTGTGATTTAATTTTCAAATATCATACTTTTTTTGATTGTATTTTATTTATTACTCAAAATAATAAAGACTTCAATTGAATCTGGTATCCTTGTAATTCTGTTTGAATGATCTTAATTGAGCACTCCTATGATATGTTACGTTTTTTACCGTTTTTGTTAATAGAAATGATAAATGCAATGTTTTATAGAATTTTTTCAAAAGTTACATTGGTTTATTTTAATACACCATACTGGGTGTTCTTATGCTCACCTTATGTTTGATATGAATTTAATTCAGGTAATAGAATTCATAATAAAAAACATTTCTAAAGTAACTGGTTTCTCAAAGCCTGAATCGAATTCTATCATCTGTATGGGACATGTTGTCTAGTTTATCAGTGCATTTTTTTGTTTAATACGATACATCATGTACGGAAGGTACCAAATCATAGTACTTTAGGGTTGGGGTCATCACAATGATGATATTAAGGTAGATTTTTCCTTTTAGAAGCATCTCATACATGTGTTGGAACATGTTGACAATTTGTATGGGGGAAATATAATGTTGAAAATTTTTATACTATGGAAACATGAACATGTAAATGAGGAGAATTGTTTAAAATAAGTGGATATATAGTTTTTCTTGAATGTTATTTTAAATAATGACTCTTATAAAAACTTATGAGTCCAGCTCAAGGATGAGCTATTATAATGAATGGATATTTTAAGATCCCGACCTTCTCTGGAGTAATCTCCGGATTAATTCAAATTTATCATTTTTTTATTTTGAGAAATTTTTGTGTAATAAAATGGGGTTTTTTGTGAAATATGAGAAAAAATTAAATCAAAATTAAATTTCAACATTTCTATATAGATAGGTAAAATCATGCTACCATGGGCCGGAAAATGTGCATAAGAATTAATTATGATTGAAATATTAATTATAAATATTAAAAATACCCTTAAGTTTTGACAAATCAACCCCCATTCATGTCATGGTATTAATTCATTTCTTGTGATCTCTCTAGATGAAATTTAGTTACTCCCAACCACCATTCATTGTGAATCGAATCTCGGAGTTATGGTCTCATCTCTCCTAGAATGTGATTTCTTCCTTCATTCTTCCAAAATTAATCCCACATCCTTTCCACATTTTTTAGAAATTTAATCCTTTGTATTGGATAAATATATATCCATTTTTGTATATCTATACCTATGATTTTTTATCTATATGTAATCAAGGATGATCATGATTTTCTTGATTCTTGATTTGGGGATTTGGGACTGTAATCTACAAGTAAATCATTGTGCCACACCATTTTACAGTATTTCCATTAGTTGTTTATTCATCAAAAAATTGAGGTAGGTGGTAAAATATTCAATTCCAATATTATTAATTTTTATTCTTATATTTATTTATTATTTCTTCAATTCTTTAGTAATTATAATTCAAAAAATTATTTATTTAATGTGCCCAATTGATTAATTTCATTATTATTGAAAATTGTTGACTAATTTTGTGATCCAAAAATAATATTATGGGGAAAAATATAGATAATTAGTCAGAGGGAAATAGTGTGAATTATAGGATCCTTATGTAGATTATAAATTGTTATATTATTCATGAATTTAATGGATTTGTTGATGAGAATATATCCAATTGATTATATTACTTATTTTTGAAATTAATTATTATTTTTTTGAGATAATTATAAGACTATGGGTATGTACTATTCGATTATGAATTTGATAATTAATTAATATAAATAGGTGTATAAATTTAGATAATTAATTGAAGGATTAATTATGAGTTTTGGTGATTTGTGATTTAGATAATTAATCAGTGGACTAATTACGAGATACCAAGATAATTGGAATAAAATTTTTTGTTCATGAATTATTTTTGTTGTATCATGATATATTATTTTAGATTATAAATTTTATATTAATTATTATTTGTTGATATAATTAATGATATAATTAATGGAATATTAATTATGATATATTAAAAATTAGATTATAAATACATAATTAATGAATAAATTAATGATTGCTGAGATATGTGGGATATTTTGATGATGTAAATGAAACGTTTTAAAATTGTGAATGATAACATGGAATTTTTTCCATTAATTATGAATGGTAATAATATCATTAAATTAAATTTTATTAAATGGTGAATAGTAACATGGTATGTAGGTCTGGTGTTATGAATGATAACATGATAAATGAAAAATATGTTATCAAATTTTCAATGGTAACATGGATATTAATACATGTATTATGAATAGAAACATACTCATTCAATTATGTGTTACTAAATGGTGAATGGTATCAAAGACATTATGTCAGGTATTACAAATAGTAACATGCTCATTCAAATATATTGTTAAATGTAGAATATTTAATTTTATGAAAAATTGTTTATTTGTGTATTGTAATTATATCATTATCTAACTGAATACACATTGGTGGACTAGATTTCTTTTAGGAACCAATGGAGGTGGCCTAGTGAGTCCTAGTCAAATCATACTCACACTTTTTGATTAGTCATCGAAAAGTCAATAATATTGTCTCACAGAATATTAAAAAGGGTACTATGTTATATTTCAAATTATAGGATTCAACAGGGATGAGGGAAATGAAAGTGGTTTGGGACCTACATGGGATTCATTGGTGTCTTTTAATCTGATTTCATATTAAACACTTGACACATATATTTTCATGGCGTGATACCTTTTCAGATGAATAATATATTTCCTTCTTTCATTATTATGAGTTATTAGTATTGCTTCAGGTAATAGATAATAACTCTATTGCTTATTTTTTTCCTATGCTATATTATGATGATAAAACATGGTACTATCTCCCCATAATTTTCTTAACATTCAATTGTTTGTATCCATAATCCTCTAGCATATGTGGAGGCATGCTTGAGGTAATGCGACTAACAAGATCGGGGCACATGTGTGTGGCACAAAGGTTGGGACATTGCACAGATTCTAATTTTAAAATGGTTTGAATATATATGTAAAATTATCAAATATCATTGTATAATAATCCTTGGAAGATATATTTGGTATCAAATGATTATTTTAATAATCATTTGTAAACTAGAATGTGAAAACCATAGTGACGTCCCTATGAATATTTTTATGGATATGTCTCGGGGTGTCTCTAAAGAAATATCTATGGTGATATATATTTAAAAGATAGTTTCATAATATAAACAATCTATAATATATATTTCGTGATTATGGGGTCATCCCATAATAGAAGTTATTCTGAAAATTTTCTTTTTGGTTTTAGTCACTAGTTGGAACATTAAAAAACATGGTAAATGATAAATTTGATTTTAATTTTTCTCATGATTAGTCAATTGGTATGATCTCTAGAGGGAGGGATAATGTGTTCATTCCTTGATAATTTTAATGAAAAACTATTATAAATGTCTTCTTAACAAACCTAAAAACATTGAAATGAATAGATGGAAAGTGTTCTCTTAGAGTTTTGGTAATGGAATACATGGGTGAAATATGTATAATTGGCTTTTTAATGGGAATTTCAAAGGAATAACCATTGTAGATATATTAATGTAACAAAAAAATATTTATTATCTGTTAAATAAGGACATAATGATAGAAAAATCAATTGAAATTAGAAGGTTTCAATTAGTAGTCTAAATTAGAATACTTTCCCATATATGAAAAAATTTAGGGTTAAATTATTTTTGTGTGGATTGAATATTATTTATGAAAATCGATGATCAATGTAGAAATATCATGAAGTTTTTAATCATGGTGTTATAAGTATTTGTAATATAACCAATATTGATGATATCAAAACTGAAATATGAAATGAAATATGTATTTTAAAATAGAATATTGTAGAATTGTTAATGTATTAATGTTGAATTGGAATAATTTTTTTTATTTCATTGGATTCATGATAAATGTTATATGAAATGTGAAATATATAATTTTTTTAATTTCAATAATTTTGCAATTTATTTTCCTGAATAAGTAGAATGGATCTGAGGGACCAGAAATATGATATAATTTAAAGGTGATGTTAATTGGATACACATTATTATTTGAAATATACCCCTTATAACATTCCATAAATATGTTTTGATATAGTTATAATGTATACGAATATGTAAATTTGATGGTACTTATAATATTGGAAAATATTATGTAGTTCATTGTATTTTTTATTCTATAATGGATAGAGTATACAATATTTTTGAATTTAATGAATATATAACATAAACATTCTAATCTAGAAATAAGCATGTTTTCCATAAGGATTTCGGTTAATTCTGGTTATTAACATGTCTCATGGGAATAAATCATTAAGGTATTAACTTCCTTTTCATAAAGAAACTGATATTTACATTATGATATACAAGAAATCAATGTTATGTTGTTGTTTTTTGGAAATTTAGTAACCTTATTTATAATTTTTTTATTTATATCATTCTAATGGGTTATAAGGTTAAGAATTTCATCAATGATTTACTTTACACATTGTGAGGGGGGTTGTAGATTAGTGGTGTATCTTACCATATAATTATTTATGAATATTTAAAAACAGTGTATGACCTTTTTGGTGTGAAAATTAATCTGTGAATGACATATCATTCTATTTATGGATCTCATGATCTATTAATTATTAAAGAATGAATAAAACAGAATTATTTTTTTAATATGAGATGAATTGAAATTTGATTAAAGGAACTCATAGAAAAATGTTGTTCTGAAATAATATTAGTATATATTATCATAAAAATTATTAATGTTTAGGAAAAATGGTCTACAAATAATTTTTTTTCTATTTAACAAAATTTTTTATGATATCAGTGAACTTTTTAGGAATTTTGGTTTTATGAAATTGTAATTGTAAACATTATCACAACCATGTTCTGCACCACTATCCATATGAAATTTATTGTTATATATATCATCCTTATCAATGTCTTCAAATTCCATATCTGTTATTCTATTTGGAAACCACATTATGAGTCACTTTTGGTAACTTTTATGGTTAAAAATATAATTTCTAAATAGAATATATAGTATCAAATTTTATGATGTGGGTTTATATAAAATAAAACTTCAATTATTAATACATTAAAAAATGATTAATTTCAAGAGTGTAACTTATTCTAATGTGGGTAGAATGCAACCCCCATATAATTTTTTCCTTTTTAAATTAATTTAATATTTTTTAATTTTCATCTCAAGAAACACTAAATATTACTTGTTTTATGTGAAAAAACTAGGTTATTTTTTATTTTTATACTACACCATGTTATTGTTTCATAACACAGTACACAAAGACATCCATTCCCTACATGCAACACATACTTGACATGAGTGACATACAACAATTTGCCTCTATGAAACATCAATTTTTATTATAATTATTTAAAAAAATTCATTTATAAAATTGAGCTTAAACTTATTAATATTAATATTAATAAACAAATTATATTTATTAAATTTTTACATAAATGAAATATTATTTTTGATAAAAAATACATATTATTGCAATTTCTATATTATTAAAAATACAATTTTTAAAAATGAATTTATTTTGATGTCATTATTAGAAAAATATTTATATTAATCATTGACCCTTTTTGAAATATAATAACGTTTAGTAAAAAATATATTTTATTTTATCATGAAAAAATAATATTAGGGTGATTTTTCTATCTCTTTAAGTAGATACTTTTTTTGGATATATAGTGTATAATAATTCATTTTAGTTAAAAACCAATATTTTCGTTAAATAATTATTAATGTTAAAATTTGATCTAAATTATTTTTCTACAAAATAAAATAGATCAATTATAAATATATAAATCCAATTTAGTATATTTTAATAATTTTTATATTAAAATTATATTTAAACACTTATTGATCTTTGGAACATTTTCACTAAAATACAAGATTTTTTTCATGCCTTTGGGATAAGATATAAATTTAATACAATAGGTTATGAGAATTTATTTTCAAAAATGGATATACATAGTTATAATTAGTATAAATATATTATTCTAAAAATAGCTATAAATCATATTGAATAATAGTGAATGTAATGAAAAATTAAAATAATGTTTAAGAAAAAATTAAGCATAAGAAGGGACTAAACCATAAAACTAATGGCAAAAATTACCTTGAATATTTCCAAATGATATTTTATTATAATATTCAGACCTTTTAAATAGTTTTTGGAATATTATGTGTGATTTGGACACATTTTTTGGAAATCGACTCATTTAATATGCCATTTAATGAAAAAGGGAAAAAAGGAAATTTATTTCCTTTAAAATATATTTACCATTACAGTATGAAAATTGCTAAAAAAAAATTATTTAATGGTATTTAATATTTTTTATCATGGAGATTTAAATTTATCTTTTATATATTAAAAATTACATAATGTCTTCACAAATGCTAACACGTGGATTATTTAGTTGATATTCCATGAAAATCAATGATGCCAAAAAACATTTAAAAGAATGTAAATTTATTGAAAAAAATTGTTCCCTTAATTCTTTTATTATATCATGTTTCAAAAATTTGAAATATATATATATTAATTAATTTTTTAAAATATTATAAAATGGAAATATAAAAATCATGTCAAAATAAAAATTAATTTTATTTAATAATTTTTAAATTAAATAACTAAAAATTTATACAAATTAATATATTATGCCTTACCATTTAGAATTGTTTACAAATAAAAAATTAACAACACTTACATAGTAATTAATATATTATTATTAATAATTTTACCCATATATAGAAAAAACAATATTAAAACAATTTAGGTTTAAGTAGTGTTTTTTCATGGTTCATAGATTTGTTTTAAATTTATTTTCAGACACATATTTGATTTTTAATTAATAGAATTGATATAATATTAATAATTAAGATATTATATATTTTATAATAAATATTACTTTTATTTTTTTCATAACGGCTAAATTACATGGGATATGAATCTAGTTAAATTAAAAGAAAATATAAATATTAAAATTGTGGAATCATAGAAGTGATGAAATGAAATGGTGAAAATGAACTTATTTCGTGGTGTTTGTGGGTTTTCTCTACATAACCTATCATCAAATAAATCATTTATCAATTTTTTAGGAACATGAATTAAGAGAGACCTTCCAAATAGTTTTTTTCCTTTTAGTATATCTATGAATGATACCAACCCGCAATATAAAAACTTATTCAATTTTCCCTTTCATTACAACTCTAAATATCCATTGGCTCATCTATCCCATTTCCAATAAGCTCACAAAATTCATACATTCAACCTAGAAACCTCCATTATTCAAGATATCCATGCAATGAATCCTAATTGTTAAATCACGGAAGAGTTAAACAAAAAAGTGGTAACACACTTTTCTATGCTCCATGATATTATTTTCCTTCTCCACACTGAAAAATATTATTATTTTTTTTATATACTAATATATATATATATATATATTATTAATATACATATATGTCATTATATTAATTTTTTTCCTCTAAAAACTATCATATCCATTAAATGGGTTATGATTATTTCATTCATTATTTACAATGGACTACCACCTCATGAAAATACGTGGTTCATTATTTCTGTTACCACTTATCTAGGGGTGGGAATTAGTATGGAATGTATATTTATAAATGAATTTTCTAATATTTATTTTTTTCTCATCGTTATTTATTTTCTAAATAAATCATACATTTATGATTTCTTTCAAATATGGTAACATTGTTTATAGACGTTTAGACAATGAATTTTGAAAAGTGATGTGATTTATTAAAACATTATATAGATGTATTATAGATTATTATAGTTATATTAGGTGATTTATGACATAATTAGTATAATAGAATTATAATATAAATATATATACACATACGTCATTTCATTTCATTCATTCAATAAGATAAAAAAATCATTGTTCAAGCATGCATAAAACCAACCATATCCCAGAATGATGTATTCCATTTCATATTTATATAATTTATAGATTGTTATTTAAACTTATATAGTTAATATATATATTGTATTAAAATAATTCTTACAATTTTTAATCATATAGATGAAAATTTATGTGTGAAGATGATAAATAATAATTAAAAAAATTAATGAAAAACTAATTGTATATTATACATAGAATAAAATTAACATTAAGTTATTAATAATTAGGTTATATAAAGTCATAATTAAACAATATATGGTATTTTTTATAATAATATTATCATTTTGTAGCTTTATAATAATATTATATTTATTATATCAGTGTTTTGAATGTGTCTGATGAAAATTAAGTCATTAGACAAGGGATATGTCGACTCAATTTATTTATTCATGAAATAAAAGACATGTTCAACTCGTATTTCTAACATATGGTGTTCGTACTAAACATGATTTATTTTATGATTCTTATAAATAAATTTAAAATTATTTATATATTTCAATTTTACTATCTTTCATTCATGGTGTTTATTTTTGAAATGATACTGAATCAGAGAATTAATTATCTCTTAATTTTCCAACATGATTACAATTAATATATCTTCTAACATTATTTTTAAATGAGGTGTAAAAAAAATCATTGACTTGTTATATCATGAAATCTATTATTAATATGATATTTTATGATTCATGTAATTTCATTTCAATACATGTGAAGTATTATTCAAATATAATATTTGAAATGATTATATTGAAACAATATTATCACTTATAAATAATGATTATCATTTTTCATACATTGACGAAACAATATGATACAACATTCCAGAAAACTAATGAATATTATTATACAATGGATAGATAGGATATATTCATGTATTAGTATCATTTTACCACTTTTTGTTAAAAAAATAGGAATGTAAATTTAATAAAATATGACTTTATCTCCCTGTTTAGGCTGAAATTTGTGTTCCTTGAAAACCATGTATCCGAATAATGTCGTAAAAATGTTCAAATACCAACATATTTGTATGTAAATATATTTCTAATCATATTTTTCATTTAAATAAACAAAATTTGTAACAATTTAATCTTTTTTTTCATTTTCAAACCAAAGAAATATCTAATAATCATTATAGTGTAAAATAAATGATCGATATGGAGGTATTTTCCCACCATCACGACCATACTTCCTTAAAAAATAATTTTAATGTTCAAAATATTCCTTCAATGATTATATTTTCAACAAAATTGGTCATTCCATTTTTAATGTGGTTTTTAATGAAAAAGTATTTCCAAATTTTAACAAGATTTCATTTTCAAGGAAATGGTTTCTTAAAAAAAATTGGAGCCATTATAAATTTTTAACGTAATGCTTATCAAAAGGATTTCATTATTATTTTATATATTTTTACGTCATAATGAATAAAATATTTCATGATTATTATATTTTATGTTATATTGTAAAAATTGATGGCAATATTTTTTCAAGATTCTTCTATATATTTTCTTGGAAAATGATTTTCAAGCATCCTTTATATTTTTCAATTTTTGTTATCGATGAAAATGGTTTTAAAAATGTTTTATGTTTTAATAAAATTATTTTTCAAAGAATAATGGATATATTCCTCATGAAATTAGATTAATATATATTTCAAATTATTTTCCATCATTGAATGTATCCATTAGTGTTAATCATGATGATCTAGGGAAATAATATTAAGGTTCCTTCCCTATTATTTCTATAATTGATTTATGATCATATATAACTATGTTTATGAAACCAATTATGTCTCCATTTGATATATACTTATGAAACCATATTTTATTTAAAACATATTCATTGAGGAAATGATTATGAAATAATTATCGTTTCCAAAATTTAAGATATCATTACATGTTTTTTACACCCATTTCATTTTATGGGTAACCATATAAATATTAATGATGTTGTTTAACATGTATGAATTATTTCATAAAGTTATTGAAGAGACCTATATCTCCAACTAAACCATTTCATAAATATTTATAACACATAATATAAACACTGATGGAATGAGGAGTGAACATGGTTTAGTATGTCAATTTGTCACTTATGAGAGTCTTAAAAGTGAACTGAAACTTCTATTCTGGTCATGGGAGTGTACCATGACAAAATATATTGTATGGAGATAGTACCCACACTAGGAATAATGACATTGTATGGATTAAATAAAAATTATGGAATCATTTAATATGGTTCTGTGTCTACCACATATTATTGGTCATATTCATATGTTATGCATTCATGGATTATTCTCTTAATTCCCACATGACTAATGTATTATTAAATACCAATATTTATTACATGACTCATTTATATGAATTTTAATATGTAAGGTAGATATTCAAATGTTAACCAGATGTTGTAATACCATAATGTTCATTTTATTCTTAAGAATCTCCTACCTATAGCCTTACTAAGCATATGAACTCATAGATTTATTATGTTTCCCTTACACAGATTATGGATAACAGATTTATATGGATATTATAAATGGGAATATCCTTTTCAGGAATATTTATAACCATTCACAATTTTAGAATATTTTCTAATTATTTTTTAACATTAATAACATATTACGGTCCTTAGGCATGGACTTGTTTAATAGGAAAAATATTTCTAAAAAAAATAAAACATCCATGTATGTTAATAGTGGGTTTATATATATACATCCTATTTGACATGTTATATATTGAAAATCATTATTTATTATTATTTTATTTGTTTCATTTAAATATTATTCATTCATGGGTTTTATAGTTTCAGTGTTACCAAATAAATAATCGATTGTAGTCATAATTTTCTATCATTTTGTAGTGTCTTATTGAGAAAATTAGTTTCAATGTGAAAATTATGTTTTAATTATAATTTTTCTGATCATATTTCTTTTACAAGGGTAAAACATGTTCTAAAGTTATTTTTATTAAACACGTCTATTTTCTATGGGATAATGACTGTCTAATGAGATTTTTATGGTATTCATTTATTTTCCATGGTATAACCATGTTATAAAAGATATTTTTATAGAAATTGTTTATTTTCAACAGGTAAACCAGGTTTCATTGTGATTATTAGGGAATCAATTTCCTTTCATCATGTTAATATTTTCATAAATATAACAATGGTTTATCAATTACTTGGGATGAATTATCTATTTATTATATTCATGAAAATTATAAATCATGGGTTGCCCTAAATAATGCTGGGGGAACATGTTCTAGCTTATATTATTGGTGTTCCATGATACAGATATGATGAATTAGGTACACGATATATGTAATTCGAAAATATTGGTGGTTCTATTTTTATGGGTTTTAAAAGGGTTACATATGTTGATTTTCAAATATTCCAAAATATTTATGATTTTATTTCTATTGGTTTAAAATATTAATGATGATTGAGATTTATTACAATGTTTTTTATTATTAATTTGGATGGCTCTTTTATTTTCCATGTTATCATTTAGATTCTCAAGGTATTGATGGGTATTGGTAATTTTATGAATCACTCATGAACATTTATTATTTCTCTATAACTATAAACACTCTTATAATCACTATTGACATTAAATTTAAATTTTTTATTTTTACCCATATTGAATATATGTACTCAATATTTTTATGCTTATGTTTCACTTGTTTTTAAAAAATTATGTTGATTGATTTATTTCTATAATGTAATTTATAAAGATGATGTTGATGAAATAATTAGAAAAAAGAAAATTTGGGTAGAATTGTAGATGATATTGAAATTTATGTACTAGTAGTGATATATCTATTTATATGAGAATTTTTAATTTGAGTTTTTCGAAATTATTGAAAAATATAAACTAAAAGGATATATGTTGTATATTTGGGCCATTTTTTCATTTTTATGTAGTAATTTTTAGATCAAAATTTTGGGTCACAATTATCATCATCTATTCCAGAAATGTAATCTTATAGATTATGAATTGGATTAGGGAGAATGGGTACTATGTTTTAAAAAATATAACATGAAACCTTCAACTATTCATGGGTTATATTTATGTTAATTGATTACAAAACCTATCAACTTTTCACATGTTTTGATATGATGAAATTTTTATGATAGATATTTTATATTATGGTTTCTAATAAGACAATTGTTTATGAAAATTTAGATCACATATGTATGATTATAATGCGACAGGTGATATCAATATCACTATAAAATACATTGTGTAATGATTTATATCTCATAAGATTAACATGATTAGAAGGGGGAGTTAAAAAAATTCATTACGAGACACATTCCATTGTGATAGACTAGGGTGTGAACTATTTAACATTTATAAAAATTCTTCATCTTGGGATGGTTGTCTGTTGTTCCCTTTATGAATAAACCCCATGAATTTCTTTGATACGTATTATCAATGAATCTTGATTTCTTTGTAGTGATTTTAAATTCTTATGTGTATGCCAAAAATTTGACATTTTTTCCGATGTTATGTCCTCATGGTTTTTATTTATAGATTATATTATTAATCATGTATTATGAACAACCAATTTTTATTCCTTGAGTCATTATTATGAACATTTATATATATTTTATGGTTTTAAAATGACATTATAATTATCTCATACACATATGATCATGTAATAATGATGTATCAATTATTTTTGAACCTTAATTAGAATCTATTCTCAAATATTATCTTGTTTCCTTTCTCTGGGTTATTATATTTGATTATGTTATTTGTGTTTCTAAAAATACTACCAAATTTAACAATCAATATGGAAAACAAATAATATCATTAAAAAGTATAGAAGATTATCATACATGTTTCCAGGGGTGTAGGGAAGTATCTATTATGTGTAACCACTCTCTATAGAACTCCCCACCTGAGTCAAAAAAGTGTGACCTGGAGTATGGTACACCGATAATGTTGGCTGAGGAGCCACACAATTTTCTCTTCCCCTGAAATGGTCCCTCTTATTTCATGGAGGAGGATTCATATGGCTCGGTGATGAAGGATTCCCATAAAGAATCAAGGCCTGAAGTGTCAGCAGTTTTTGACGGGATGATACATGATTTGAGTATTTATCTATTGTCAAGAGGAATACGGATATCAATTAATGTTCATAGAGGTTGGGAAAATGGATTTAATTCCCCACCCATATTTTGATCTGTCTAGGCATCTGGACACTTCTAGATCGGCCAGTGGTGCGGTTGCGCATTTGGAGGTTCCTATTCCAGGCGATAATGGTATTCTCCAATGTGTGGGTGGAAAGGAATAAAGAAAATAACTAATGTACATGGTGCAAGCTATGGAACAAGCTGGTGTTTCAGATGTTCTCAAGCAGGTCTTACAAGACAATTCATCCTATGTTGATATGGTGAAATTAGGTGTAATGGATACCTGATCTCTTAATCGGTTTTCTGTTTTGGAGGGTGATTAACAACATGAGGTTGAGGAAGGATATTAAGAGAAGGATTCTCATAGAGAGGTTATAGAGTCTCACATGGACACCCCTTATGATCTAAAGGATGTGTATGTTGTGGGGGAATATATTAGAATCTACTCAATGAAAGTGATGTAGGCCAAAACTTTCCTGAAAGGGTTCTTAAAATTATCTCAGAGGCCGATGAATAAAAATGACTACGCTTTCATTCCTAGCCCACATGTTACTAAATCCTCAAGAAAATGGAATATCACATAGATGATTTCCATGAATATGGGGATAAATTCTAAGGATCTTGAAAAACCTTTAAGGGAACCATGTAACCACAGACATGGAAATGAAGTAACATATAAAATGACACCAAATATCAACCAAAGTGAGAAATCATTTATTAGAAAGTGAAAAGTGGGAAAAAATCATCGATTACTATGAAGACTTCTCGAAAAAGTGATTGGAGATCATCACATTTAATGTGAAGATACATAGGCCGGTAGAGGGATGGATTCATACAAGCCTCTCTAAAGAGAACGGTTCCAGGGTCAATAAACAACTAGGAATTGTTTCACATGGATTCAATGAGAATAAGACATTTACCAAAGAATCCATTTTTCACATGAAATTATTATTAATTATGATGATCCATCCACCCTCATGATATGCTAAACCACATAAATTATTCCCCCCATGTCCCTCTCTCTATATCTCCATATCCCTTTCACTTTTTTTCTTATCCAAGATATATTAGATTCCCGAGGGAGCGTATGCAATATTCATTAGGGAGGATAAGATATAAAAGTGGAAAGAAAATAGAGGAGAATAGAAAAGGGTTATGTTCATGACCTTGTAATCTGACATGATTTTATAACATGAATTGACCCCCACAATCAAGGAATCACCAATATATATAGAATCTCATTATGTCTCTCTATTCAAAATATATCCAAGAACTAATTTGTTGGAATAAATTAATAATTAAATAAGTATATATTAAATATTATTTATTACATGGAACATTTAATTAACAAATTTCCACTAAACTCTTATCCTAGGATAAACATCATATCGTAGGACAATCATACTGTTTCAAAGAATTATCTATGATCATATTTTTAAGGAAACATGACACTTTTTACACATATACGTGTCTAAAAAAATAAAATTTATACAGATATTCACAGTGTAAAAAAATCAAGGTCTTTATTGTATAAGTTAAATGTGTTTTCTATATGAATGATAATTAGTCAATGGAAAAATATATTTTTTCATTTCATGATATTTTTTTTAATATATACAAGTTTTTCTATTTTTTCCTAATTTATTAAACTGGATATTATTGGGCTTGCTATTATATCTAAATAGTGAATCTCAGACCAATGATTAAGAATGAGTTTTGTAATGTTATTGTTATATATTATATGAATGTTGTTCAAAAAGGTAAAATTTATTTTAAATTAAAATAATTGGATTATATGATAGTGTTTTCTACTAAAAAAGGTTAGATAGATTTTATTATTGAGAAAAATTACATTTTTAAATTTATTATAGAATCCCAAATCTAGAAATTATATCTTTTATTTATCTTCTAATGGAAAAATTCAGAAGATTCCAAATAGCACTTTTGATCTTGGTCATTTATTTTTTCATGACAATAATCAATCAAGTAAAACATCATACTGTATATTTGGTTAATGATTTTTATGATTTATTTTGACATGGTTTTCCCATCTAATTTAAAAATATGTGATATTTTATTATTTATATCTAATATATAAATATGATTATTAATTAGAAAATTACATTCCAACTATTTTTATAAAAATATAAAAACATATTAACCATTAGTTTAACACATGTACATAAGCATTATAATAAACATTAAAAAAATTATTGTTGTATATATAAACATTAATCAAAATAATTATTTCATTGCATCCTCTAAATTAAACACGAAAAATATTTAAATATTTATAAAATAACTATTCATAAAACTAATAAATAATTAATTAATGAAATAAGATCATATTATTAGAGGAATTACTGTCACTACATGAAATATAATAAAATTATATAATAATAATAATATAATTACAAAAAATGAATATTAGTAAAAAATAGCACCAATGGTATATATTGCTCAATAAAAAAAATATGGAATAAAAGTAGTTTTTAATGATTAAAATACACATAAAATAGTCAAACATACCTTGTATGGGATTATTCATCATATTACTGTTTGATAATGTAATATTTTCTATCAAAAATAAAAAAATCATTTATAAAAAAATTATATTTATCCATACAAATATAATAAACCATTTTAAACAATACATGAAATGAAATATCTATGATACAAAATCAAAATTTATATTAATGTTAAATAAATGAAACTATATACATTTTAATTAATTTTTTATTCTGATGCTCATAACATCATCATCCACTATAACAATCATTTGGTATAACATCATCATTATTATTGATATATTATGATATTTAAATATTTAAATTTAATTTTCAGTTATCTATAATGGAAAATTATTTTCATCCATTTTTTTATTCTAAATTTTCAATTTTAAATTAATTTTTCTTATTGATTTTTTGGATATAGAAATATATATTAATCTGTGAAAAAATAATGAAATAAGAATAAAAATAATCATTGTAGAATAATATATTTACAAATGATGTAATAATAAGGAAATTTTGAAATGTAAAAAATAGTGCATCAAGATATCTACTTTGAAGATTAGTTACAATTATTTTATAAAAATTACATAATATTATCATATGAGCATTAATATTTACAATCCACTACCAACCAAAATAATAAAAAACCCAAAAGTGACATAAAATGATATTAATAAGATTCCCATAAATTATAAACTATTATAAAAAATTTATTTATAATCCTAAATAAAGAAAAATTGAGAAAAAGAGTACCAAAAGTTACAAATAAGAACAAACAGCACAATAATGAAAATCAAAAACAATCCCCAAACATTGTACCAAATATCTCAAGAAAACAAACATGGAATTTTCCATCATGAACCCAATAATATATCAACTAACCTCTCATAAAAACATATAATTCCACCTTGGTCCACCCATTATCATAATAACAAATAATCACATTTGTAACCCATCAAAACCCATAACCAAACACAACAATGGTCAAAAACATAATTAAACTACCACATATCATACTTAATCAAAGCCAATGAAAAAACATTCTATGATATGTTCATATTCTAAAAACATAATTTATGCTCACTGTGGAGAAAATACTAACAACTAAAAATGTAGAAAAATGAACTGAAGCATATATCACAAACCCATCATAGAAATCAAACCAAGCTCGTAGTATGGATTTATTTAACAGGAAGAACTACAAAATTAAAACCACTAAAATTTAACATAAGAATAAATAATAGTAAAAAAATATAAATAATGAAAAATATAACATAGAATATTAATACTATAGTACTATATAGATTTCATCGTCATTATCAAAGGTGGGGGTTAATTATTCTTCAACATGCGGGAAGGGTAATTTTTTATTTTTTATTTTAAATGAAAAGGGGACTTTATCATGGTTAAATAGATATATGGGATTTTTTAGTTGTTTTAGTTCCATATGAAACCCCATAGAGTGAGAACATAATTTTCATAGGAGGATTTGAGGGTGGTACCTTTCTAGAAGTAGCTTTTATGTACCATGTGTAATAAAATTGGGAACCAGATTTAAGGGGAATAGGTTATAACCTTCTTCCTCTAACATCGTGTGACTGATGTCCTTCAATATGTACCTAGTGGGGTCATTTGGTACTTTGGATGAAATAAAAGTTATTTAATGGAGTTTAAACCAAACATTAGTAGGGAAAACTCATTGTTTTAATGGTTGACCAATCACTGATTGTAGGGGTGGGGAGATTCTTGAGGTAGTCAATTTTAGCTAAATTGTCCCTCCCTTCTTCCCCATTCTAGTTATCATTTAGTTATCGATTGTAAAGTGGTGTTCTAAGACTGATTATATCAATTAATTTTTAGTAAAAAATAGTACAACTCTTAAATTTATCATCATGATTATTTTGATAAATAGGGATTCTTTTCACGAGGGTTTTCATGTGAAATCGCCTAGATCAAGGTTGCAAAATTCTTAGTATAGATGTAGGTCAATAATCCCTAACATATTTTATTTTTTGAGTATGTTTTGTGAAAAACATATTTTTTTCTTAATTTCCAATTTCCATGATATTCAAAAAAAATATTTTTTAGAGATGTAATTTACCGGTCATCATTTACTTTACGGTTTTTGGTAAATTTATAGTGTGTTAGGTCCCATCATCATAATTTCATAAAGCTGTACAAAAAAGAGGATGTTACAAATAAACTATTCAATATCTTAGGAGAAACTGTGTGGCTCGCTGATAGACGTACAAATAGTTTTTATACCCACAAATATAGGGTTAATAGACATTAATAAACCATTTAACTTTTATTAGAATTTAATATGATGGACAGTGCTTGGTTTCGTAATCTATGTTCCTAGCATGTGAATGTGTGCTTATTCGATAGAATGCATCACAATGTTCATACACAGAAAGTTAAATCATGCATCTAAAACATCTTTAAAATTAAAAAGTGACATATTAATAAAATTAAACAATTATTAATTGATTCTACATTACCAATTCTCATACATTACATTTGTAGCACTGTAGGTTCTCTCATTTCTCATTCTCCAAGCATATTTCATAACATAATCATCATGATCCTAGTCCATGATCCATTAGTGGATGCAGATTTATCAACGAAAGTTATTGAATGTACTAGTTTTTTTATGTATATCTCACTACATAAAATGTTATAATTATGTGAGAAATTTTACCATATTTCCAATGTAACAATACTAAACTCCATTATTTTATATTCAAAAAGAGTTAACAACTAATTTAAAATGAGTAATCAACTATGAGTATATGGTTATTAGTTCTTAAAATTCTCAATGTATTTATTTTCATAACACATGCGGTCTTAATTATGTAAGGGGTGTGTGACCATGTGAATAATCTAATAAGTAATTTTTTTCCCTTATATTATTAAGGTTATGCTAAGGGATTATGTTGTTAATTCCCACATATATTTATAAATTCTATGGTCAGTATGGGATTTGACATCCCGAAAATATTTTGCTGACTATGTAAATTTAATTAATTTAATTCTTATTATTAATTTTAAAGATCCATTGGAATGTGAAATGATTTTTCTAAGGATTGAGGATACATTGAACATGTGGATTGATGTGACATGGTTATTCTAGATAGTCTTATCCCAGAACATATAGGGGGATGATTGTCACACTGATGAGTCTAAATGGTCATTTTTTAGTTGATGATTTTTTATGTTTATTTAATGGATATAAAAACATGAGATGGTGATGGTCATCAGGATTTTGTTACATGGTTATAGGGAAAAAGGTGAAAAATGATATAGATTATGTTGTATTTTTGATTTCTGCACTCCAATTGTTGGATGGTGCACTTTTCATATTATGTTCACACAAATAGGAATCAATTTAGGTGCTGTCGACCACTCATTATTGGTGGAGGCTTATGTAGTCAATGTATCTTAGAGTATGGTGTTGAAAATAAGATTGGATTGGGGTGTTCACAATAGAATTCCATGTTTATTGTAATGTTAGAACATTTGATGCTTTTCAGACCATTAGTTGGGGTGAAATTATATTTTATAATTGTGTAATAGTTACCACGATTATGGTAGGATGGATATCTCCATAAATCAAGAACTATGATATTATGTTGATGATGATTTTTTATTTGAGAATTTATATTACCATTACTCAAAACATCGATTTGTTGATCTGATAACCAATCATTGATTAAAGGTTTGTTGGTCTTGGATCACGTTGATTTGAATAAATGTTTCGATTCTATCATATTGGATTTTTCAGAATGTGGTTTTTGATCACATGAAACTGTTTAATCATAGGATCATAATTTCATTGAATGGATCAGACCTTGAAACACCATAGAGAAATTTTTAGATAAAATTAATTAGACTGTATTTAATGATAAGATCCTTGAAATAAAAGCATTTTGTTACCATGTTTCTATATATAGGATCTTGATACTAGATGTGGATGAATTTTTCTCATATACCATTTATTTATACCTTCATGGACTCACACAATTGATTACTCAGTATGTTCATTGACGACACGATACACTCTTGAATATACAACAAGGCCATTATTGTTAATTTTATTGCATTATGGGGTATGATCACGATTGGTATTATATAAGGGTTTACATGACATATACATTGTAGTGGTATTACATTTGATTACATGATTTTGTATTAGTATATGTTATTGTTATCAAATATCCCTTGTATGGGTACAATGTTATTGTGATTTGACTAGGCTATTTTACACTTGTTTTTTTATTCATTACATTTTTCCTTGTTTATGTTTTACATAATGTTATTTCACATGGATCCATATTTTTCTTTATATGATACCAAATTAAATTGAATATCGTTATTGATGTGATATATATGGAGCATTGTTTCTATTTATATTAAACATACATTATTTTTTATCGATTCCATTTTTGGTGTCCTATTTAGTGTTATCCCACACACTATTCAAGATATCAATGCATATCCAAAAAAAACTTCATGGTTGTTGGTTGGTATAAGAGAAGTCACCAATAGTATGATGAATGATCTACTTATTATTAAAGAGAATTAATGAATAGGACAATTCTTTGTTAATTATTCAATATCGGGATAGTTCATTCTTGGTTTTTTTATCCTTTCGAATATGCATTATACATCTTACATGAATTCATATTTTGTTGATTTGTATATTCTTTAATTTATTAGGATATTTTATTTCACTAATTTTTATTAATATAAAAATATTATTATTAATGATTTAAGTAAAATAAATTATTTACCATCATCCTAAATTGAATGATATAATGGACTCCATTTGGATACACTCTAACAAAAATAAATATGCTACCCACATACAATACCAAGGCATCCACTACTAGTCAGTAATCTCTGTCATATGAGGATATCCACATGAGGCCATGTGAACCACTATCATATGGAACCATTATTTGGAATGAATATCATATTGGTACATTATATAAAATGATGTTAAAACATTTGTATTCATGAAAAACAATTAATATATATTCTAATAGGTTTAAAATTGATTTATTAATCTTTGGAGTGATACTAATATCACATTAGTAGAATTGTATGTCCAATAATAGAATTTCACTTTCCAAGGTTTTTGATATGTTATTAAATATTTCTGTTTATGTGCCTTCTTTTTTATAAAAATCACAAGTGTCAGGATTTTTAACTATGAGATTTTAATCGGATATTGGAAATATATATTCTCTCTTTAGTTAAGATATTTGTTTTTAGGATATGTTATATATTAAAAAAGTATTTTATATAAATTTAATAAAAAAACTTGTAATTGAAATCAACGACAAAACTAGTGATAATTATTCATATAATTCATAACTGTTGAAATATAGTCTCAATCCTATCATTGAGAAACATTCATATATGATAAATATGGTGGGGGTATTTGTACTATGTTAATTTTAAATCCAATAATTTATGTAACAAATTTTTTGTATATAAAATAAACAATGTTCATTCTTTGATAATGGAATTATATCCATATTCCAAATGGAATTTATCCACAATGATGTGTGTGGTTTTATCAAGATGAAATAAGGGTAGTGTTTTTATACATCATTTACATTATGGATAAATATCATAGGAATGTATATATATATAAATAATTGGGTATTAATTAGATTCATTTCATATGTCTCGTGAGTGCCAAGATTACAAAAAACCCCATCACTATGAGATTTTTATTTAACTCCAGTCATATGGATGTGATGAGAATTTAAACACAGAATTAATTTTTATATTTAATAATTGTGATATATTATCTGATATGACACATTTATATGATCCTAATTGGAATAGGGTCATTGAAAGATGAAATCCAAGCCTACCCATCGTGGATAGACAAATGATTGGTTTAACAAATCTAATATTATCATTTTGGGGATATAAACTACAATATGTTGCTTACACATTGATATGACTATATACTAATATTTTATAGCGGATTAAGTATGAATTATTGTATAGAAATAATCGCCCATATTATTATTTATGTGTCTCATGTTTCAAGGTTTTTATGAACTATACTGATTGATAAATTAGAATCCTTCTTCATGATGCGTATCATTAAAATTTATCTTAATAAATATAAATGATATTACATATAAAACCATTTTCATATAAATGTCATTTTTGGAATGAAATGACATATTTATTGAAAGGAGTAAAATTTTCAATTGATGTATTGTGTAAAATATTGGAATCAATTTAATTAGTGATCCAAATGTAAAAGATCTTATATATGAACATTATCCATTTGAGAAATTGGTGGAGGAAAATGTTTTTTTTAATGTACATTTTATTTCTACGTAGAAGGTTAGAGAACATGAGATATATGTTTTTATTGTAATTGAGTTATGTAAAAAATTTATTCTAGTGAATGATTAACATATAACCTACCATTTAGAATTATAATGATCATAGGTAACTAAATGGAATGGTTCCATACATTCTGAGATAGAGTCTATGTATGAAAATCATCAATGGATAATGGAAGACCTTCTAGATGATTTTAATTATATTGGATCTAAATTGGTTTTATATAAAATGATAAAGATTGATTTTTTAGTAAATACCTATAAACCATAACTTGTCACGACCCATCCTCGGGGCCCGTGCCGTGACTACCCCAAGCCCGCCTTCCATAGGCCAGGGGCTGGCGACTAGCACCAAGGCATAAATCTCGTTAAAGGGAAGGCATTGCCTTTGTAAAGTAAACAAGAACCACAGAGTAACCAAGCGGAAAAGGTAAACAATAACTAAAAATGGGTACAACAGTAAGTGCGGAAAGTAAGTGGGCCAGAATACAAACCCAAACTGAAAGTAACGTACAACTCGAAAGGGAAAATAGCAACTGAAAAGTAAATCCGCAACGTCGAGCGATCCACTGGAATTCCGACCTGAAGGGTGGGTACAGATAGCCTCCCCTACTCCTTGGGTCCATCCGACCGCTCAGAGTACGTCCCACCCAGTGGTCCACCTCCAGGTACCGTCCTGCTCCGCAAGCCTCCACCACGATCATCATTGTCCTTCGTCTGAAACCAACACAACGTAGTGTGGGAATAGACCGTGCAGGGGTGAGTATAAGCTACTCAGTAGGGACCCCGAGACCCCCGAAGGGCTCCCAAAATCCACAAAGGATAAACCACAAAGGAAATATACAGTCATGAAGTAACATCCGACACTGCTTAGGTATATGCCCATACATATACCTAAGACATCAATTCTCACTCGGCTCCAACATCTGAGCTCAAGTACAACACAGTCCACAAAGGAAAGAAAAACATAAACCCACACAGGATAGCACAACACAATCCAAAAAGGAATGAAAAACATAATCCACATAGGATAGCACAACAAATTCCACAATAGAGAGTAAACATGATTCAGCTCACATAGGTACACTTCTTCGAATGACGATAGAGATGATCATTGATCCATCTAAGTCGTCAGACCCACAACGGATCGAAAGGTACTAACCCCCGCAATGAACCACAAAGGATCTCACCCACAAAGTATTGATAGGTAACTAACCCCCGCAAAGACCCACACAGGATCGGGCCCACACAGGACCTGTAGGCGCTGGCCCACACAGGACCACTGAGCGCTGACCCACACAGGATCGGACCCACACAGGATTGGTAGCACTGACCCACAAAGGATCGCTGAGTGCTTTAGTCATCGCTGTCGAATCCACTGAGGATCTCTGCACAGTCGTCGTCGTCACAGTAGCAGTCGCATCCAGCTCTAGGGTTCCCGCACACATCAAGCTTGTTCGGGAGGGTCCGCTCCACGAGCCGAGAGGCTGATACATCAACTGACACATAGTCCAGAGTTGATGTATCCAAAAGTTCTGTGTCATCAATAGGAACTAAACGTCGCAGACGTCGCGTCAATCGGACGCTCGGTCTGAGAGTTATTGGCTTTTTCGTCCCAGGGGCCAGGTTGATTTTTAAGGAAAAACCAACCCGACCGTACTACACCTGCATCCAAACCTCGGGCGGAGTAATCCAAAAGGTCTGTCTCACTTAGAGGAATTCAACAAAGTTAGCGGTACGTCAATCGGACGTCCGAAGCTCATGATATGAGTGTTTCCGCTGCGAGGGCCTGCTTGGTTTCATGTAAGAACCAACCCGGCCGAACCCAAAGTATTTTGAAACCTTGAGTGTGATATACTGAAACGACCGTATCGATCCTAGGATCGCATCGCCGTAGAAGGATCATTGTTCGGAGACCCATAGCTCATGTTATGAGAAAAATACCGAAAATGTCTGGAAACCGGGGGGTCTGGACCTGGACCGACCCGGCCGGTCAGGTCGGGTCGGGTAGGCTCGGCCGAGAGGCCGAGCAGAGGAAGCCGCGGGGCGCTGCCCCCCCCGGACTGAGGTGTCACGACCCCGTGTGGGGCCGCGCTGGATCAGCGGACGCGGCTTTGACGCGTCTCGTGTGTCACCGGAACCGCGCGGTTGCGGGTCTGGCCAGCCGCTGCTGCCGCGGCGGCTCCATCCGGCGGCGCACCGGGGCACCGCCGCCTCCGGCTGCCGGCACCGCCGCACCAGCGACCCGCGCCGCCGGTGTGTTCTGCGGGCCACCGGAGTTGCTCCAGTTGTTCGATTCCACTTCTGTCTGCGCCGAAGCTCCTCACGGGTCCCATTCTTCACTGCCAGGCCATCAAATCGCCATTGCGGCCCCGTTTTTCATCGTCTGTCGTTTCGTGCATCAACGAAGAAATGAAGAGGGTTGTCGGGCCTTGTTTGTTTGGGCATCACCCTCCGCGTTAGTTGATAAAAATTGGGAAAAAGAACAACACATGAAAACATAACAAGATACAATTTTAATAAATTAAAATTCTACTTTGATTCCGGGCTCTTTTTTTAGAAGGAATCAACTATGGGAATAAACGTACAATTTTAATTTATTAAAATTGTATCTTGATATGTTTTCATGTGTTGATCTTTTTCCCGATTGTTATCACCTAACGCGGAGGGTGTGGGCCAAACAAACACGGCCCGACAACCCTCCACAGTTCTTCGTTGATGCATGAAACGGCGGACGATGACAAACGGGGCCGCAATGGCGATTTGAGGGCCTGGCAGTGAAGAATGGGACCCTGGAGGAGCTTCGGTGTAGACAGAAGTGGAATCAGACCACTGGAGCATCTCCAGTGGCCCGCGGAACCCATCGGCGACGCGGGCCGCCGTCGCGGATAAAGCCAGAGTGGCGGCGACCGAGCAGACTCGCGACCGTGCGGGACTGGTGACACACGGGACGCGGCAAGCCCCGTCCACTGATCCAGCGCAGCCCCATGCGGGGCCGCGACACCTCAGTCCACAGGGGGGGGGGGGGGCAGTGCCCCGCGGCTTTCTCCGCTCGGCCGAGCCGAGCCGAGCCGACCAGACCGGCCGGATCACGCCCAGGCCGGGCCGGGCCACCCTGGTCGGGCCAGGTCGTGCCAAAACGGGTCGGACCCGGACCCGGGTCAGCCCGGGCCCAGACCCCCCCTTTTCCAGACCTTTTTGGTCATTTTCTCATAACATGAGCTATGAGCCTCCGAACGACGCGCCGTCAGCGGAGATGCGATCCCTAGATCGAGACATTCGTTTCAGTATATCAAACTCAAGGTTTTGGAATACATTGGGTTCATCCGGGTTGGTTCGTACAGGAAACTGACGGAGCCCTTGGAGCGGAAACGGTCATATCTTGAGCTTCGGACGTCCGATTGACATACCGTCGACTTTGTTGAATTCCTCTATTTGAGGCTGACATTTTGGCTTACTCTGCCCTAGGTTTGGACGCAGGTGGAGTATGGTTGGGTTGGTTTTGCCTTAAAAACCAACCGGGCCCCTGGGAGGAAAAACCCAATAAATCTCAGACCGGGCATCCGATTGACGCGCCATCTGTGACGTTGAGTTCCTGTTGACGATACGGAACTTTTGGATACATCCAATCTGGACTATGTGTCAGTTGATGAATCAGTCTCTAGGCTCGTGGAGCAGACCCTCCCAAACGAGCTTTCTGTGTCCGGGTACCCTAGTGCTGGCTGTGACTGCTACTATGATGATGACGACTATGCATAGATCCTCAGTGGATTCAACTGCAACGACTACAACACTCAGCAATAATTTGTGGGTCAGTGCTACCGATCCTGTGTGGGTCCGATCCTATGTTGGCCAGTGGCTACAGGTCCTGTGTGGGCCCGATCCTGTGTGGGTCTTTGGAGGGGTTAGTTACCTATCGATCCGTTGTGGTTCAGATCCTTTGTGGGTCATTGTGGGGGTTAGACCATTTCGATCCTTTGTGGGTCCGACGACTTAGATGGATCAGTGGTCGTCTCTATCGTCATTTGAAGAAGTATACCTCTGTGAGATGAATCCTATTTACTCTCCATTGTGGATTGTGTTGTGCTATCCTATATGGATTACGTTTTTCATTCCTTTGTGGATTGTGTTGTGCTATCCTGTGTGGATTTAGGTTTTTCTTTCCTGTGTGGACTGTGTTGTACTTGTGCTCGGATGTTGGAGCCGAGTGAGAATTGATGACTTAGGTATATATATGGGAATATACCTATGCAGTCTCATATGTACCTTCGTGATTGTATCATTCCTTTGTGGTTTATCCTTTGTGGATTTTTGGAGACCTTCAGGGGTCTCGGGGTCCCTACTGAGTAGCTTATATTCACCCTTGCACGGGCTATGCCCGCACTACGTTGTGTTGGTTGCAGACGACGGACAGCGTTGATCGTGGTGGAGGCGTGCGGAGGAGGATGGTACCTGGAGGTGGACAACTGGGTGGGACGTACTCGGAGCGGTCGTCTAGACCCGAGGAGTGGGGTAGGCTATCGGTACCCACCCTTCAGGTGGGACTTCCCGTGGACGGCTCGACGTTGTGGATTTACTTTTCATTTTTCGTTTTTCCCATTCGAGTTGTACTTTACATTCAGTTTGGGTTTTTATTCTAGCCCACATACTTTCCGCACTTACTGGTGTACCAGTTTTTACTTAGTGTTCACCTTTTCCACGTGCTTACTCTATGGTGCTTGTTTACATTACAAAGGAAATGCCTTCCCTTTACCGGGATTTACGCCTTTGTGCAAGTCTCCAGCCCATGGCCTATGGAAGGCGGGATTGGGGTAGTCACGGCACGGGCCCCCAGGACGGGTCGTGACAAATTGGTATCAGAGGAGTTCAGTTCTACCACAGACTCTGATCATTCTTCTATGTGAATCAATAGTGTTAAGAGTATTGGGTGTGGTTATCAGTCCAGGGAGCCCAAAATTGGTGCGGCGGTCGACGTATCCGTACACCAGGACCCTATCTTCTGATTTCCGGATTAATGAACGAAAACATTGATTGCATGTGTGTTTCAAGTTTTATTTGTGATTACTTTGTATCAGCTCACCAGGTAGAATGTTCTGACCGTGGCACACCTGTTTCCTTTCAGGATGGCACCAAGACGGCAGCCAGCTAGGGTTCCGAGAGTTGTACTTGACGACAGCCCACCGAGCGACGAGGCCTCGGTATAGGGCCCTTTGACAGCAGAGGCACCGGTGGTACCCCTACCCGCTGAGCCACTGATGCTTCTAGCCCCAGCCGCTGACGATGCACGTCGCTTTAGTGCTCTGCATGAGTTCCAGCGCCAGCGACCACCCAGGTTCCACGGGGAGACGGACCCCCAGGCAGCCGAGGACTAGCTGGAGGCAGTTGTACGAGTTTTCAGGCTACTGAGGACACCAACAAACCTCATGGTAACCCTCGCAGCGAGCCTACTGCACGCTGCAATGGGCCGATGGTGGATCTTGATGATACTGGTGCACGATGAGGCATCTCTTCTCTGGAAGGAAATTGAGATTCTCTTCCACTCGGAGTTCGTCCCAGCCACCCTTCGTGCGGTGCGCATCCAGGAGCTTCTTCAGCTGTGGCAGGGCAGCTTGACGGTCGCCCAGTACTCGGCGAGATTTACCAATCTCTCGCGCTACTCGACCAACATGGTACGAGACCCTTTCTTCTGGTCCCTGACCTTTTATCAGGGATTGAGACATGAGATCAAGGCATCACTGATCTCCCTCAGTATTCTGACTCAAGCAGGAGTACTGGAGCGAGCCCTTTTGATCGAGATCTTTCTTGCTGAGACTTCTCCAGCGGCAAGACCTACTGCAGGGCTTGGGGTAGTCACGGCACGGGCCCCGAGGACAGGTCATGACATAACTGGTTACAAAGGTCTTTGGAAAATTCCTTAAAATATTCTATAATGAGAACTTTTGGCATGTTGTGATGCTAAAATCCACCACTGTATTACTTATAGTAGAAACCAGTAATGATATTGAATGTTCTAATATTAATTATTAAAATTCTAATCTTAATCAAGAAATTGATGAGGAACTTTATATTACTCAACACCAACAGTTAATTCATTAAAATAAAAATAATAATTCATGAATGTTAAAGATAAACTTTTATCGGTTAATATTTGTATCATAGTCAAAGATTTTCTAATTTAATGAGGCAATTAAAGAATTTCTATTACCAAGAATGAATATAATACATGTTATTATGATAATTTTAGTGGAAATACTATAGTTTTGATAGTGCTATTGGATGACAAAATATTAAAAAATTGAAAATTGTTGAATGTATTATATTTAGTCAATACACGTTCCAATTAATGAATCTCTCAGAATTTCATGTGTCCATAATAATATATTTTCGGGATCATGATTTCTTGAGATATATCTAAGATGATGCATGTTCTAGGTGAAAGTATAAATATTTTCATGGTATATAAACGATACTATTGGAACCACCCGGGAATGTAATATTTACAATAGAACATTGAAAAAAATATTTCTGAAAATGTTTCAACAAATAATGGATGATTTTTAATTAATGAGTTTAATGCCTTATTCTTTAGTACTAAGATCTATCATTAATAGAAGGATACAAACACATTTTTATGTTTCTATAACCTAAATAATAGTAATATGATATAAATATAATCCATGATAGATTAATTAACCAATTATAAGAAAATCATCAGATAATTGACTCATACAAAGTGTTTTCTTCTTTTGTAAAGTTGAGATGAGTAACATAAATTATGGGGATATTGTGATTCTTGTTTTCGGATATATCAAGTTGATCTAAATTCGCATTTAATAAATTATATTTTCTAAATGATGGTGTAGTGAAATGAATAAGATCATAAAAACATATGATCAATGATTAGGCATATGAATATGCTTATATAGATTAATTAGTTTCAAATAATGAGGATATGTGGGTAAAAATATTTCACATAGATACATGTTATTGGAGTAGATTTATCAACAATATGCTTGTTTATTTTATATACTCTGAGATAGTCTAACATTGTAATGATCCTTGGATAGAGTAGATTAATAATCATAAAATTCATATTTTAAATAACATTTCATATTTAATACTGAGAGTTTATGTTGTGGTAAGTAGGTTATCCATAGGGGATAACCTAGAAGACCACTAAGCTAATGTCATATCTTAGTAGAGGTGTGATTATCATGTCAATTCAATGTAGATGATGATAGTTAGTAGTTGGCTATAATAAATTTTGGAGTAATATGATTGGGTTCCCTAGTACCATAAACATTGTGACATTATATTACTACTACATGTAAACATTTAGATTTATATAGACAATTATCTTACTATATTATTGTAGATAATTCATATCCACCTATATTTATGTATATTTTCATTTATTAAATGATAAAAAATGTAGTAGTAGTTCTCTAGAATTTATTATAACCAAAATAAATCATGAACATAATATTAAATTAATTTTATATGTTTTAGATACATCACATAAAAGATGGAGGTGATGATTCACTATGTGAAATATTAGGTTCATAAGCATTAAAACTTCTTCCCATGAAGTTATCACTTTGTGATATCAAGAAGATGACTCCACATGTATGATATTACATTAATACGGCCACATCATATATTTTTTAAAAGTAGTTACTATCCATGAATACCTGAATGGGTCTCATGAATTTATATTATTTTTATTATTGTATAAAACATTGTTTCTTCTTAAGATACGATTTGAGTTCAATAGAATTTATTTCATCATGTGGTTGGTTTTATTGTACCCACCCATGATTTCATTAAATTAATTGAATTGTCAAGTTATAACTAATTTATTACTAATGGTATTGATATTATTTTTAACGACCTCTATTTTTTACTACTAAATATCTTGAGAAAAAATCTGAATCTTTTTCTATCAATTGTTTGTTTTTGGTAAACATGACTTTTATATTAGATAATGAACAATATAAATTTTATAACAAATCTAATAGTATTACTATATGGTTTTTCCCTAGGATATGTTTTTTGGGGAATCCCTTGCCGTTTTATTTTTTTTGGATTAATTAATTTTATATAATTAATTTAAATTATTAATTTATTCATTCATGTTTTCTTGGTCATTTCAGTTTTACTGATTTTATGATTTAATATATGTCTTCAGAATTGAGACTAGAAATGAAATTTCATCATTTTAAGGGTGTGTATATATTTAGACATTATGTGTTTTCCCATTACCCTTTTTCTTTTTCTTTTTCTTTTTATTTTTTTTTATTTCTTCTTTTATTATTTTACTTGTTCATGCCCATATGGGGAAACACCATTGAACATCGAAGAGAATTAATGATATAAAGAGACGTATATATAGAAAGAGAAAGAACATGTAAATAAGTAATAATATTTCCACAGGGCTTGGGATGCACCATATTACCTTACAACAAATATGGACGATGGAAATGTGTGATAATTAGATAGATTCATCCAAAAGGTCAGTTGATTATTATATTCAACATAACTACACATATTTTAGAGTTTTTTAATTTAAATTACTATAATTAATTCATGGTTCCCCCTAATGTGATGATCTATATATTTTACAATGAAAATGGGGTTTTTTAGGAAATTTATGCATTTACTGATTTGGAAGAACCACATACAAGTTGTGTGGTCTATATAACACAAGAAATGTCTTCATCCTTTGATGGGAAGAAATGTATTTTTATTTACTTGATGTTTATATAGAGGACATGCCATAAAATGAGACTCAGCCATGAAAATGAGTACTTGAACTGGCAGCCATCCTATCTACGTAGTATGTGGTTCTGGGAAAACACATCGTGTGTTCTTCCTCTTTTGGGAAGATGGATGTTTTAATGTACACACATAGTTTAGTGTGTGAATTACATTTTTTAGAACAATTCATGTACTCATATACTTGTTCATGTAGATTGTGTATGGGGTACATGTCATGCTGAATCCACATCTACACCCTACATGTGATGCACGTTGTGTCTAGGTACATGACCATACATTATACATGGTCATTCCATTTGTGGTACTTGGGAAGGTACCACATATTGTTTACATTCCATGTATGGGTTTTACATGAAACACAACTGATATTTTACACTCTGAGTATATGAAGATATATAAACACAGGGTCAACCTTGATGATACACATAATGCATGAAATGTAAACACCATATATTCCCTTTGAGGGTATTTTGAGTTTATATTCCCCTATTTAGGATATGGACTTAAGAGTAAGCCAATCAAGGTATATTTTATCATTGACTATGATAGTAATAACCATACTGTGTTTTGAGGAAATCATTGTGTAATTTCATTTTTTTTCCAGAGATAATATGTTATTCTGTAAATAATTGAATCCAATTTCATCCATGGAGTGAGACCCTTTTTGATATTAGATGATCACTGGGAAATCACTCTTGGATTTTGTTTTTTGCATTGATGATTCATATCTAGATTGATATTACATTATTGTTTGTGAGGCTCTCATTGTTATTATTTCTGATGATCCCCTCTAATATTCGTCTGTTTACATTTTGACCTAGAGGATGACCCATAGGATGCCTCTATTTAATTATAGGTTACCAATGGACCCATGTGGGTTACCATCATTTACATGATAACCTTAGTAAATCCTTAAATGGATCCTATGAATTTAATATCATTATAAAGATGGAATGTAAGAATCCTCTTCCTTGTTATACTGTTGTCGAATCCACCATGTAGGATTCCTTCAGCTATGTTCTGTTATGAGGATCCCATAATGGATGCCTCTATTAACATTTCATTCAATTATCCCATGTAGGATTACTCTATTATAATCCAATATAACAATCCTATGTATGATTCCTCAACCTATATGTGTTTTGAAAATATCCCATGTAGTATGCCTCTCATTGATATACTTTATAGACCCATTAGGTTCCCTAATGACATATTAACCCAGAGTGGGTATGTCAGGTATGGGTAGAAATGGTAGGGCATGTATCAATTGAACAGATGAAGAAGGGGAAATCTCTTGGGGCCATGAAACTGTTATTTGGATAAGTCATTCGACAACCCTAGATCATTTTTCTTTACTTTCACATGTTCATTGTTGATGAAACATTGTTTTGTATAAGTGATTTGTGGTTGATTGTTGATGAGCCTGACATGAGTCGTCTTTTATTCTCTTTGGGATGCCATATCATTCCAAATAGGATCTGGGTATTGGTCCACGTTAATTCTAATGTTTATTTTTTTTCATATTTACAACCTTGAATTTTATTTTTAATCTGATATATACAAATATTAGAATTATGGTGTTTCCATATGTACTTGTTTTTATCGAGATTTTGAGCATATAATTATGATTTACAATAATGGATTCCCTTGTAATTATACTCACTGAAAATTCTCTAATCCCAAGTGATTTGTATGATTCTTCCAACCTTTATTTGTTATTTCATTAGTATTATTACAAACTACAAACCTTTGGGGTTAATGAGGATGATTATGCAATCCTCAACCTAGGAATATTGATAGATAATTATGCTCTACTAGACCGGAGGACTATATAATATGAATACACTCTCATAGGCTTGGTGATTATGAAGGATTGCAACACACTCCTAAATTTTTCATATTTTGAGTGGCTATTGAAATTCTATCTAGAATTAGACGTTTGACCCCCATTCCTAATTATGGTGGCTGAGAATGGTATCACACCCCAATGATTTAAATACATTTTTGGTTCATAATTGGTAGGAAGGAAGATTCACTAGTGAGATCTTCATATAGATCAACTGAGGTTCAGAACCATTTGTATCATTAGAGTACCAATGTTATGACATCATATGCACCATGTCCTTGGGATAAAAAGTATAAATAAATTTACATGGCTGGATATTCAAAGATTCATTCATAGTGATGTTTTATACAATATATAGATGTACATGTGAGGAATCCATTATAAAATTTAATCGAGGGGAGTACCAATGAAACAAGGGTTAGGATGACTATCCCATTAGGTGGATATATATTTATCAAATAAATTTTTATTTGGTGTCAGTTGTATGAATGTCTTTATTGGGATAACATGCATAGATATGAACATAAATAAAAATCGAATTAGTGAAATGATGTCCAGCTTATTTCCCTTGCATAGGATGATTAGGAAATCAGGAATAATAATTAGTTTTATTTTATTCCATTCACTATAATCATGAATATTCATATTTTTATATATATTTTGTTATGTATGGTATAATAAATATTTACACATACAAATATGAAAATTTAGGGACCTACATTTATGGTGGATTGGAATTAAGGACCCTATGTTCCATTGTTTTTCTATTTTATTGTATTTATTTATATTTCTAGATTTTTATCTACAAGGATGAGAATTAGGATATTTTTCATGAACATATTGAAAATTATTTATAGTTTAATCATTAGGACATCCTAATGATAATGGTTATCACCCCTTCACATGCACCACTATGTCTATGTAGACTTTGTTTCTTTTTTCTAGGTTGAGCATAGTTGTTTTATGAATATGGATGATTTACAAAGATACATGATTTAGAAGACCTACTCAAGAGGGTTCTTCGGATTATGAATGTTCATTTTGGAAACGTTTGGATACATGGTATGTGGTCTGCATTACAGTTAGTAGTAGATCCCTAAACATTTATTATAGATTCTCTAGTATTTTTGTATCAATATGATTGGATCATTTAGTGACCAGTGCTTTATTTATGGAATATATTTCTCGGATTTCATAGAATTTTCATTTATTATTATATCCTATTTGAAATTTTTACTAGTTCTGCAGTGTTTTAATCAACCATGTATAATACATATGTATTTCCCCTATTTTCATAATCTGTTATGTTCGAATAATACAACCTATATCACATCATAGGAATAATATGTTTTTTGGGAATAATATGGAATATGGGGTGTCATTATTGATTCCTTGTAAGAGACCCACTCAGATAAAAAGTACTGTGGAATTTAGGGTAGGATTTTACAATATTTTATCGGAGAGGTTATTTTCATGGTTTTTACGATTTGGGTTATGGTAGAAAACTGTAACATTAATGTGTTAGAGACTGTGATGGATATCAAACTACGTCCTCATGAAAAAATGTTGCGATATGATGTATGGTTTTCTAGTGTATGATATTATGGTTTTGATATTTTATATTACATATTATATTATTTTCACCATTAGAAATATAAAATGTTTGTGTGGATGTCATGATTTATTTTATAATTATAGATCTTTTAAAATTCGTAAGAGTCTTGGAATATATTGTTACTATTGGATATAAATGAAATTTATTTCTCATGTATTACATTTATATAATTTGATTCACATCATATAGGTGTTATACTAAGTTATTTGTACTAAAAACTGATTCCTACTCAATATTTCCTTATTATATATATATATATATATGAATGACTGTTATGTGGATCTACATTGAAATGCTTTGAGGTGTGGCTGATGACTTCTTCCTATTATTCTGGATGTTCAATTACCATATTAGGTAAATATGGAAAATGATCGAATTTAGTTTAACACAATATATGGATTTTTTTATTAATCAATAATATCATTTTAGATTAATTCATTTGATGTCAATGGTTACCATGAATTTTCATAAGAACTATTCCTTGTAGGGCTGTTACCGTACAATGATTCTCTATGAGTGTCATTTCAATTTGTTTTTTCCACATTTGTATCCTGATGTTTTTTGATCAATTAGTTATGAGGTTTTCAGTGGGGATTTGGCCCAATTTATTCCTTGTTTCTAGTTTTTAAACATATAGTTCATTATGATCATTACATTATTTAGATATTTTTAATATATTTGTATAGGCTTATAGACCTTGTGAACATGTTTTGAGACATTATCTGTAGGGATTGGTGTATTACATGGAGGCCCTATGTATTAAATCAGACCCATGCAAGTCATTTCCTATTTTTTGGGAATCCAACATGAGTGGGGTTGGTCCAGGTTTATGAATTACATTTTAGGTAGTGTGTTGGTTTTAACGATTGTATTATGATCATGGAATGATATGTGCTTGTGTTTTTTTTGGTTTATTAATGTTTATTCATCTTTCTATCAACAACCTCTTGTATAATTTTGTGTAAAGAAATTCATTTATTGGTATATTTTCTTGGGATCAACCATGTTTTTCATTAGTATTAATGTATTCAAAGTGTAGGTAAAAAACCATAACTAGAATGATGTCGGGTCATTTGTGGCTATGGAATAAATCATGGAACATATGTGGAACATGGTTATAAAGATGATTTAAAGGGGATATTATAGAATAATGATGATACTCTTAAATATATCATAATTAACATATCCTTATAATGGATGACTCAAAGATATATGAATATGGTGGTTTATGTTTATTCCATTTTCAAATAGTTCGTCTGGTTTTTTAATTATTCAATGCCTATAGTCGAGCAGATGACCATTGTTTTCCATTTCATTATGTGGAAATTATTTCATAAGAGTTGTATTTAAGTGAAAAATGTTACTCTATTGTATAGGGGACATCATGAATGACTATGTATAATAAGACACCTAAACATTGGCTGACCTATACAAAAATTTTCACTAGAAAAGGTGTCCTGAATTGGTTGATTTGTTAGTTTATTTATTATGTGAGAGGATCTGAGAAAAATTTAAACAACATTTAATAGAATATTATTGTACTATAGAGAGAGACACATATGGTAACTCTTAACATCATATTAATTACATGTAGAGTTCTTTGATCCTACTTCGAAACTCATTTTATTTAAATATCATTAATGTATTGATAAAAAAACATGTTGATAATTATCATGAGAAAAAATATGTAGTATTCTATATTGTTGGGAGAATACCATGGACTGTGTGAGGTTACTGAGCATCATTTGAATTTATTTATGTCTCTTTTTAAGAGATATTGATCTCAATGTCAGTATTTAGATGACGAGAAGGGTATTTCTATAGTAGGGAATAATGGACCGTTCTTGGTTATGTGAATCCCATATAAGAGAAAGTTATGGACACTATGATACTCATTGTTAGATAGTTCAATTTCTGTTTCCTATAAATGTTCCAGATGAGAGTATGACTAATCATCATATTAGTAATATACTAGGTGATAAAAATTCTTATTGTTGGGGGGCTCTAATGACCCATGTTTTTATGGATTAGATATTTTGATTCAAAATATTGATTTTGTTATAAGATGAAATTATTGGGTAAAATGATCTTTTTCCCCAAGATGATGACCTCAAATAATTTTTCACACAACTGTGTTAGTATAAAGATAGGGATTATTCTTTAGTACAAAAGTTTTAATGAATCTCAAGCCATTATAATTATATAAGTGTAAATAATAATAAACTTTTAATTAATTAAATAGTAATTTATTCATTAGGGTTCGATCTGTAATATTTTTTCAAAGGATATTGACATTGTTGTTTTTTATATTTCATTGATTCTAGAATGGGGTGTTTTTTCAAAATATTGCATAAATGCATTTTGGGCATAATGGTCGGCTAGATCCATTTTTTAAAATTGTCATTTTACTCCTTCGGGGTTTCTCGTTACATTTTCTTATTTTCCTCTAAGATTATCATGAACATGGTTGGAAGTCATTTTTTGTGTGTTAGCGATATATAATTAAATTTGGCAGAGGGGGGGAATTATACCATTATGATGATGGGTACCACCATGTTTTTTGGTACGTTACAGATCATTGTGCAACAATTATGTAATGAAGTAATAGTAAAAAAATATTTTGAATTCAACCCAAATGTTTTTCTTTAAAATACACATATTTAAATAAAATATATCCCTACGATGCTTTCATGGGAAAATAATGTTATGACCAATATATTCTTTTTCAGAAATCATGTATTTTAGGATATTTTGGGTTTTTATGTTCGGGAGCACAAATCTATTGAATGTATGGTTCATGGAACAAATGTCACGTGTTCTTCCTATTAGAGGATGATGCATTTTTTACATATATTATGTTTATATCATGTACACACCCTTAAATGGGAATCATCTGTGTAGTCATGTAACTAGTTAGGCAGCCCATGTATGAGTTAAAATTCACATCATTTACATACTAAGACCCCATATGGGACACACATCATATAAATGTACCAAATATGGCAATATATATGGACATCCACTATGAGATACAGGGTAAGATTCCCCATGTAGGGTTTATGTCTTGTACATGGCCAACATCAGGTGTACCTGTGATCTTACATTCCATGTACCAGTAGATCTACACACCTAGGTGGGGAATTGAAGGCACAAGCCACGTATGGTCTTCACTTCTCATGTAATATTCTTTTAGTACCTATTGAGGGTAGATTCCAATTTAATGTCATTATGTCATATTTGGATGTAACAATATACAATTCTAAGTATCATTTGGATTATATCGATATAGTAAGACGTTTGATGTGTTATGAGGACTCATTGGTTGTGGTTTGTGATTTTCCAAACCAATGGGGCTGTTCCTCTAAAAAATGAATCATGTTTCCTCAAAAGAGTGATACCCCCTTGATCTCAGATGATCCATTAAATATCAAAGGATAATGATGTTTGGTATCTCCTTCATTGATGTAACACCCCGACCCTAGTTACCCAGAGTCGGTGCATTATTTTAATACATTGGCTTGATTACAAGAAATCAAGTCCTGAACGACTGATCGGTTTAGCAGTATTGGAAAATAGATTACATACATGAATGATACATTACACTTCATAACATGAAAAACAACATAAATAATCCTATATGAACGCCATTATTCCCTGGTCTTAACCATGCATATTAATAAAAATACACTTCTTGGAATCCTAGGAAAAATAAAACATAGAAAGGGGTGAGATCAGATGCTCAGTAAGGATAATAATATAGAGGAAACATTCATAAATAAACATTAGCATTTAATAAAATGTATAACTAAAACAAAAGCCATTTAAATTTGAACTTCAGCATAATATGGCAAAGATAAAATGAAATAATTCCATTTACTTATCCACATGGATATTCTACTAGTCGAATAATCAAATGTAATACCAATAACCACTTTCATTGTGACGTAATACATAATTCATGACTATCATAACCACGTATCCAAGGCCTCGTGCCAAGACTACAAATAATATTTTTTCAAAGTCTCATTCCAACAGACTACATTTTCTCATGGGACCTACCGATGCATCGAGGAGCTATTGTGGGCTCCACCCATCACTTATTAAGTCCAATGCATTCCTCATAGGAAAAGGTCTAAACATAACATAAACATTCTTATTAAAACTAGCATACGAAATGTCAATAATTTACCCATAAACAATGAATGGTATAAAAATAACACATTCACAGTCATAAATATCACAAAACCTTCAACACAATATGGAAGAATTTTATCATGATAAATCAACTTCAAAACATGTTTAAAATCTATTAAATAATTTTTACATGGATGAAAATGATTTTTAAAAAGCTTTGAGAGAAATACACATTTTCATGGAAACATTTAAAAGTCACAAAAATTAGAAAAGAATTCATTTAAAGACATTTTTGAATCAAATTTTCCCATAAAACATTGAATAATTTGAATGGAATTAACATTTTAAAAACATTCATATTCATATAAATAAATACTTAAAACCCATTATGAAGGCATGAACATTAATGAGAACCATTTAGAAGGATAAATATTTAAAACATTTGAAATGATTCTTTAGTATAAAAAATCCCTTAAAAAGAATACATTTGAAAACTCTTTCATAAAACATGGACATTGATAATAAATATGTCCCACTAGATACTTACATAAAAACAACCTCGAATAATAAAGAGGTTGTGAAATTAATCCTTATCAATTTAGTAACTTACAAAACATACAACCCATGAAAGTGGTATCAAATAATTAATATGTAAATACACATTAATTAATGTTTATTAAACAAATAATACAATTATGGTCAGTACATACATCACAAAAAATGCAATAGTGGCAATATGGCAGGAATCTCACGGGAATAAGGAGTGAGATGAAAACCCCTTACCTTGCACATTCCTTTAGTCGGGGGGTACGTTTAGCCTCTTGTATGAAGACTATAGCATGTTATTAAATTATAGAAGAACCATATTAATATATATGATATCATACATTATTCCTTTATGGCATTATACTACCCATTTAATAATAATTTCTATGTTATATTAATAATTCTGGTAATAATCGCTTTCTTTGTCATACGTGTTTTAACTTGTTACTCGTGATTGTATCACATTGATCATGATTTCAATAAATCCAGAATATAAAAAATGATTTATTTATCATATATATTTAGAATATAAACATTATAACAGACATATATATGAAATGGAAAACAATGTTTATGGAGACGGTAGACTGTACGTACGCATAAATGCTCATTCCGTTTTCATATAATATTGAACAGATGTAAGTAAATATGATATATGTAAGTACATAAATACTTATATATATATATATCTAGTATCATTATTATTTCATATATTAAATACTTATTAGTAATATATATTTTTTATAATCATCGATGAATGGTGAACTTGGAAATGAATCTCATCGTGTCGTGGAAACGGTAATTCGTACGTACGTACGAGCGAAAATATCATTTTTTTGATATTAATATAATATATAATTGGATGGTATATGATATATACAGAATCCACATCATGTTATATTTATTATTTACATCAAATACAGATCATTATTATACCCATCAAAATAATAATGTATTGAATTACAATTACACCACGACGTGGAGACGGTAAGCCGTACGTACACACGTATGGTGACATGTCTTTAAAAGGGTGGATATTATAATGAAATTGGTTGTACCATAATTATAATAACATAACTGTATATATAATATACTGGAGATATTATTTTATAATGGAAACAACCATGAAAAAGGAACTGGAAATGAAAGGAACTTGGAAGAGGGTGGTGAAATCATTACCTCTTCTTCGGGTTCATCCTTTTGATTTGATCAAAATGGCCCCATAGGATGGATTTATGATCAAAATAAGCAATCTAGGTTGAAGGGAGTTTAGTTTAGAGGGTATTTGGACAGGTTTTTTCCAAGAAAAATGGCTTAGAAGGTGTGAATTAAAGAGAAGGGGGAGTTCCCTTTTATAAGAAGGGGGAGCGGTACCTTAGGAAAAACATAAAATATTATTTTATAATAAATTCATATTCTCTTTAAACAGGCTCAAAAGTTGATTATTTAATGTATAAAGAGGGGATAGATCTATAAAACTCTACAAATAGATTTTAGACAAGTATATGTTACCATTTTATGCTTATCATTTAGATTTAACTCTATGTTATATAATTTTACTTTTACCGTGTCTTCATGTATTCTTACACTATATGGTTATTAAACATACTATATATAGCCAATAAGTCCCAAATTGGTTCCTTAATGTAATATATATTATTATATAGGTCTTTTGGACGAACCTTAGATTTTTAGGTCCATTATACCAATTAATAATATAATATTTGTTTTAAAAACTATTTTATGGAAATTTTTACTCTATTTGGTATTTGTTTTTTGTTAAAATAATAACAACATGATTAATTCAATAAAAATACATTTTAATAAATCCTAACATTTCATATTCACCTAGAAAATTTGTGGATGTCATAAAAACTTTGAAATTATATTTATTTTAATATTTATAATACTATTTATTTGACTCTTTCATGAATAAGGTAATTACTGCATCATCATTGTGTCATAAATACATTTATTTATTTAAGGTCTAAAAATTATAAATAAAATACCATTATGTTGGAAATATTTTTAGATTTATAATTAATTTTTAAAATCTAATTTATCTTATGTAAAACCCTATATTAAAAATATTTTCGTTATTAAAATTTGATTTTAACTCTTTTAAATCTTCTTTGAATTAAATAATAATAATTGTCCAAATCTAATCCAAGAGGACCTAAATGATAATATTGTATTCCAATTGTTTTTTTCGTCGAGATACACTAGTCCAATAGAATTATGAAATGTGTTAGGGTAATATTAATATCATTTTACCCTTAATTACCCTATTTATTTTTAACTGTGCTAAATAAAAGTAAAAAGCTACTATTCCCCAAAAATTATTTTTATCTTATTGAACAACATTTTACTACTTGTTATTAATTCTGTCTCTCTGATTTTCAAAATTCTACTCATATAAGTGGTAAAATTATGTTTTATGTAAATTTTCAAATTCTCCTTGGAGGTGGGTAAAAGACGGTGAAAAGTTAAATAAAATTTTTATATATCTATTATTATTCTATACAAACTTCAATGAATTAAATTGATCATATATAGGTATTATGTATCTGATTTGACCATAATTAAATTTAAATAAATTAAATAATTATTGAAATAAATATTCTGTTTTAAACTATAACTCATAATGTTTTCACTATTAATCCAAAATTGAATGCTTTAAAAAAATACCAAAAATTTGTCCTAAGATATATTTGATATTATGAATTCAAAAATGATGTCTACTTTAAAAAATTCAATACATATAAGTTGCATTAATTAATTTAAAAATTAATTCACCTTGTCAAACCAAATAGCTTGTTTTTAAGAAATAATAACTATCAAAAGATTGACACTTGTTTATGTATGGTTTAAATGTGAAATTACGTTCAATGACCAATATTGTATTAAATGGTAATAATATATTCTAAATATGAATTAAAACCACTCAAATTCATAATATATCACTATTAATTACTACGATTAAAAATGTTTTTTTAATTATAATTTATTAATTTTTACTATTCATCAAAATATGAAATTTATCCGAAAAGCACCAAAATTTCACCCTAATCTAATTTCTATATTTCCAATCCAAAAATTAAGTCCATTTTGAAAGGTAAAATTTATAAAATTTCAAAATGTAGTTATTACTATTCATAACAGGTAGTTTGATTGGTTTTGGTGTGTTATAACACGAAGTTGCGTACAACACACGCTACTGTATTATTCAAATTGAAGCGTACCGTGGAATCATGGGGTGTTACATTATCCCCTCCTTCAATAAATTGCATCCTTTAAATTTGAAATTGTTCATAGTGAATAAAAGATTGAAAATAGAAAATATCTTTGTGGGAAAACCCACATCAGAAATTGGTTTAATAAAATTTAGTCTTAATAAGAGGAAAAGAAAAATGGAAGGGTCACCACCAAATAATGATCTCGATTAGGATAACATTATTGGAAATTAGTGAAAAGTAATTGTAAGAAAAACGTAAATATTTATAGGGAGTGATTGAGGTCATCAATCATAAACAATTGTAGAATTGTGGGCCTCAAAGCCACAAATTTATGATGATTTAAAATACCATCGGTTCAACAAAATGTAAGGTATTAGGATAACACATTTTTGGTTTTAATATCCCTTACCTAATGTTTAATAATTAATTTATCGATAAAATAATAGGAAATATATATATATATATATATATATATGTATGTATGTATGTATTTATACATACATGACATGTAGAGTTTAATCCTTCAACTAATTCCTACCACAAACTCATATTTCACTCTAAAAGATTTAATATATATATATATATAATCTATTTATCCTAGTCGTATAGGGTTCCAAAAATAATGAATTTATAATTAACATATCAGACCCTTTAATAAAACTACATTATTCAATCCAGGACATCACCTGGGCTAGTGGTAGGTGATACACCCTTTTTGCCCTTCGGTTGTGGGTTCTAGTCTTGCGGCCTTGCCGGACGTGATGGTTTTCCGCCAAACCTCTGGGTTGCCCTTATTATTGAAATCCAAAAATAATCTCAAACTAGACTTATCCAAAATACTTCTGCCGAAACTCACAGTCCAAAATTTATAAGTTTTGTAAACACAATGAAGATCCTTTTTTCACGTAATAGAATGTACCATCATCATGTGTTCTTTTAAAATATGGTAACACCCTAAATTACCCTAAAATATTGTTGATTACATTCATTCTCTCTTATTCCTAAAAGAATATTAGATATATTCCTTATATCCAAAAACATTGAATATTCCAACAATGATGAAATAAACAAACCATTAATCAGATCCAAGGTAGTCAAGAATATCCAATATAATTCATCCAAATCAACCATCTCTTATTCCAAAATTATGACCTTTGTATCAAGACAAAATTAAGGATTACCTTTCCTTCATCCATGTTTTTTAAAAAAAGTTTATCTTGTTGTTGAGTCACTTTTCGTAGTACCATGATATCTCAAATCCTCAATGAAATAGTACTGCAGTATAATCCGTATTTATCTCCATAATTCATATAACTAGTACATCATTTATACAACACTCAAATGAAATAATTCTTTAATAACAAAATAATAACACTAGTAATTCATCTTCATTTGTGGTTGTATCATATCTTTATTATTTCAAATAGCATCATTGGATGCATACTCTGATGATTTGGACATTAGTTTGTGTAGTGTCCCAACTCCTTGCAAATGAAGTATTTTACATTTGAAAACTTTTTCTTACCATTGAAATCATGTACTTGGTGTCCTTTTTCTCTACACTTTTAAAAAAACTCCCATTCACATCAATCATTTACCAAGGTGATTTATTCCACATTTATCCCATATAGGAAAATCCTCCTTTCCCTTATTCCCATTATCCATATTTCTTTCTACCATCCATTTCTTCACTGGAATCCCTTCAAAGCCATAGGATTCAGAGAGTTCTTTACTAATATTTTGATACTATTAATCCATATAATGATAATATGTCAGAGAATATTTCCTATCTAAATATTGTCTTAATATAATGAATGAAATGACCCTTCTTACTCGTTGGATCATATGTATTGGTGGAGTTCTCATTCCTTGTACTGGGCACCATTTTTTAAAAATGGAATACACTAAGTCAGTTTATGTATCACAATTCATAATTCCAAACATGTAAATTACCTAACATAAATTGAATAGTTTATGGATATAATCCATAATCACAAAAAAGTATTCTTTGAGAAGGTATATACTCATAAACCCTTCATAGTGGTTTCTAAAGAAAATTAGAATTATCCTAAGCATATCCCCCGGGAGTGTCATAACAAAGAGTGCAGCAAGGCTTGTTGTCGTGCACCAGTTCCCGTTCAAATATAGCTCAATGTGGTGTTTTTGGGTTTTACCCCTAGGTACATTTGTGCCAGAGCTGCCTCTACCTGCTCGTATCTAGAGAGGGGTGTATTTCTCGGAAACTCACAAAATCTCTAAAATACAAAAATTCTAGGAAGTTCTTCTACAATAATCCTTAAAGTCTATCTTAGGGTAATGTGCTCTAATCAGAGTTAATCTAAATCTATTTTCCATGGTTATTACTACACTTCCTCTGATACCAACTGTAATGCCCCGATCCCAGTTACACAGAGTCAGTGCATAATTTTAATACATTGGCATGGTTACATGGAATCAAATCGTGAAGGACCAATCGGTTTAGCTATCTTGTAAAATAGATTACATACATGAATGTTACATTACACTTTATAACATAAAAAACAACATAAATAATCCTTTATGAACACCATTATTCTCTTGTCTTAACACAACATATCAGTCACAATACACTTCTTTGAATCATGGGAAAAATTAATCATAGAAAGGGGTGAGCTCAGATGCTCAGTAAGGATAATAATATAGCAGAAACCTTCATAAATAAACATAAACAATTAAGGAAATGTATAACAAAAAAAGACTTTTAAACGTGAACATAATCATAATATGGAAATGATAAAATGAAATAATTCCATTTACTTATTCACAAGGATATTCTACAAGTCGAATAATCACATGAAATATCAATAACCACATTCATAGTAATGGAATGCATAATTCCATACTATCATAACCATGTAGCCAAGGCCTCATGCTAGGACTACAAATAATATTTTGTCAATTCCTCGTGCCAAGACACTAGTTTATCTAATGAGACCTACCAATGCATCGATAATCTATAGCGGGCTCTACCCATCACTTGTTATGTCAAAAACATTCCTCAAGTGAAAATGTCTAAACATAACATAATCATTCGTATTAAAACTAGCATACGAAATATCAATACTTGACCCATAAACCATGAATGATATAAAAATGAAACATCCACAGTCAAACATATCACAAAACGTCCAACACAATATGGAAGATTTGTATCATGATAAATAAACTTCAAAACAAGTTTAAAACCATTAAATAATTTTGACATAGATGAAAATGATTTGTAAAACTCTTTGAGAGAAATACGCCATTTCAATAAAAAATTAAATGTCACACAATTTAGAAAAGAAGTCATTTTAAGAGATTTTTTAATCAAATTGACCCATACTACTTTAAATCTTTTGAAAGGAATTAAAATTTTAAAAACATTAATGTCCATATAAATAAATCCTTAAAACCCATTTTGAAGACATGGACATTAATGAGAGATATTTAGAAGGATAAATATTTAAATCATTTGAAATTATGTTTTGGTAAAAAAAATCACTTCAAATAATCCCTTAGAAAACTTTTTCATAAAACATGGACATGGATAATAAATATGTCCCAGTTGAAACATACATAAAAACAACCTCGGATAATAAAGATATTGTGAATTAACCCTTACCAATATGGTATCTTACGAAACATACAACCAATGAAAGAGGAATCATACTATGAATATGTAAATACACATAAATTGAAGTGTATTACATAAATAATACAATTATGGGTAGTACATTCACCACACAAAAGGTAATAGTGGTAATATGGCATGAATCATCTGGGAATAAGGAGTGAGATGAAAACACCTTAACTTGCACCTTCCTTTAGTCAGGGTACCTTTAGCCCACTGTATGAAGACTATAGTATGTTATTAAATTATAACAGAACCATATTAATATCTATGATATCATACACTATTCATTTAGGACATTATACTACCAATTTATAATAATTTCCATTTTATATTAATAATTCAGGTAATAATTACTTTCTTTATTGTATGTGTTTTTACTTGTTACTGCTGATTGTATCCCATAGATAATGATTTATATACTTCCAAAATATAAAAAATTATTTATTTATCATATATATTTTGAATATAAAAATTTATAGTAGATGTATATATGAAATGGAATACACCATTTATAGAGACGGTAGTCCGTACGTACGCATAAACGATGTTTTCGTTTTCATATAGTATTGAACAAAAGTAAGTGAATAAGATATATATAAGTACATAAATACTTATATATATAAATATATATATCTCCCTAGTAGCATTATAATTTCATATATTACATACTTATTAGTAATATATATTTTTTTATAATCGTCGTTGAATGGTGACCTTGGAAATTAATCTCATCGTCTGGGGGAGACAATAAGCCGTACGTACGCACGAGTGAAAATATCATTATTTTGATATTAATATAATATATAATTGGATGGTATATAATATATACAGAATCCTTATCATGTTATATTTATTATTTACTTCAAATAAACATCATTATTATACTTATCCAAATAATAATGTATTGAATAACAATTACATCATGATGTGGAGACGGTAAGTCGTACGTATGCATGTATGATGACATGTCATTAAAAAGGTGGATATAATACTGAATTTGGATGTAACAAAATTATAATAACAACATAGTATATATAATATATTGGAGTTATTATTTTATAATGGAAACAATAATGAAACTGGAAGTGGAAGAAGAAATGAATATGAAAGAGGGTGGTGAAATCATTACCTCTTCTTCATGTTGTTCCATTTGAACTTATCAAAAGGGCTCCATAGTTTTCCATTATGATCAAACTAAGGCCTCTAGGATGAAGGGAGGATAGGTGAGAGGGTATTTGAGTTGGGTCTGGCCATGTAAAATGGCATAGATGGTGTGAATTAGAGAGAAGTTGGAGTGCCCTTTTAAAAGAGGGGTGAGTGGCACCATATGAAAAACATAAACTATTATTTTATAATAAATATATATTCGGTTTATAATGGCTCCAAAGTTGATTATTTAAATTCTATGGTGGGGATAATTTGAAAAAAACTCAAACAATAGGTTTTAGACAAGTTTAGGTTACCATTTTAACCTTATCGTTTAGATTTAACTCTAGGTTAAATAATTTAACTTTTACCATGTCTTCCTGTATTCTTACACTATATGGTTAATAAATATACTATATACTACCAATATAACCCCAATTGGTTCATTTATGTTATATATATTATTATATAAGTATTTTGGCCGATCCTTATATTTTTAGGACTATTATATCAAATAATAATATAATAATTGTTTTGAAAACTATTTTATGTCAATTTTGACACTATTTGGTATTTGTTTTTGTTAAAATAATAACAATATGATTACGTCAAAAAAATACATTTTAATCTATAATAACATTTCATATTCACCTAGAAATTTCTTGGATGTCATACAAACTTTTAAATTATATTTATTTTAATATTTATAATACCATTTATTTGAATCTTTAATGAATAAGGTAATTACTGCATCATCATTGTTTTATAAATAAATTTTTTTATTTAATGTATAAAAATTATAAATAAAATATCAAGATATAGGAAATCAATTTATATTTCTAATTAATATTTATAATCGATTTTATCTTATGTAAAACCATATATTGAAAATGTTTTAGTTATTAAACATTGATTTTAACTCTTTTAACTCTTCTTTGAATTAAATAATAATAAATGTCCTAATCTAATACAAGTGGATATAAATGATAATAATTTATCCCTAAGGTTGTTTTTTTTCGAGATAGACTTTTATAATATAATTAGGAAATGTGTTAGGATAATATTAATATCATTTTTACCCTTAATTACCCTATTTACTTTTAACTGTGGTAAATAAAAGTAAACAGTTACTATTCACCAGAAATTATTTTTATCTTATTGAACCACATTTTATTCCTTGATATTAACCGTCTGTCTCAGATTTTCTAAATTTCATTCACAGAAGTGGTAATATTATGTTTATGGTAAATTTCAAAATTCTCATAGGAAGTTGGTAAAAGAATATGAAAAGTTCAATAATATTTTTATATATCAAAAATTATTCTAAACTAACATCAACGATTTAAATTGAACATATATAGGTATTATGTATATTTTTTTACCTTAAATAAATTTAAATAAAATTAATAATTATTTAAAAAAAATTTGGTTTTAAACTATAACTCAGTTTTTTTACATTATTCATCAAAAATTGAAAGTTTTAGAAAAATACCAAAAACTCGGCCAAAGATATATTTGAAATTATGAATTAAAAAATGATTTCTATTTTACCAAATTAAAAACATATAAGTTTCATTAATTAATTTAAAAATTAATTCTCGTTTTCAAAACAAATAGTGTGTTTTTATGAAATAATAACTATCAAAAGATTGACACTTGTTTATGTCTGGTTTAAATGTTATATTATGTCTAATGACCAAAAATGTATTAAATTGTAAAATTCTATTATAAATATACTTTAAAACCACTCAAATTTATAATTTACCAATATTAATTATTTCGATTAAAAAAGACTATTTTAATTAAAATTTATAACTATTGACCAAAATATGAAAGTTATTCGAAAAGCACCAAAATTTCACCTGAATCTAAGTTCGATATTCCGTATCCAATAATGAAGTTTATTTTGAATGATAAAATTTATAAAATTTCCAAAAGTGGTTATTACTATTCATAATGGCTAGTTTGATTGGTTGTGGTGTGTTATAACCCGAAGTTGCGTACAACACACACTACTGTATTATTCAAAGTGAAGCGTACCGTGGAAGCTTGGGGTGTTACAATTGATGATGTATCTCATTCTAGATGTTCCATTATATCCAATGAGGTCATGATACTATATGTTTCCAATGATCACATATAGGATTCCTCTCTTTATGTTTCATGCTAGAGGATCCCTAGTTGGATTAATATATATTCTACCTAGTTACGTAATGATCCATAATGGTAAAATTCACCTGTATAATAAAAATAATAATCATATGAAGGATCCTTTTAAAATTATATTGTTTGGGGGATCCCATGAAGGATTCCAATTTCATTCAATGTGGTTATAAAGTGTCCCATGTATGACACATTCACTAATGTGGTGTGATGTGGAACCCTTTTAGGAGGCCTCTATTTACTATCCATTCAGGATTCCCATGTAGGAATCCTCTCTTACAATCCCATATAAGGATTATGGTTAGGTTTCTATCTCATATGTGTATTCAAAGAGGATCCCAAGTAGGATGAATATCAATTTTTTAACTAATATATAGAACATGTGGACCGATGTTTGACCGCCCCTATGATAATATGTTAGGATTTTGTAGAGGCGGCAGATGGTGTCACAATAGTATCTAAAGAAAACTAGTATTCCCATGGGTCTATTATAGTGGTGTTGTGCTTTGGATTTCATCCATTTTTAATATTGTTTTTTCATTTTACTTATTTATTACTAATATATTGATCTAAAGTAGAGGAGATTTACTAGTTATTGGATGATTATCCTGGCATGAGTCATATTTAATTCTAATTGGTATTCCTGAATATTATTTATGGGTTCAAGCTTTTGAACCATGGTATATGTCATATTTATATATATACCCCGAGGTATTACCTTGGATCTGACTATTGAGAATTAATATTTTATTATAAATAATTGTGATTTCAATAGGGTTTTCTTGTGAATAGGATCTTCAGACTGTAATTATGTTATATTGGAATGTAATCCCCAATAATTATACTCAGTGAATATTACATTTCCCTAAGGGATGTGATATCTTATTCTCTACTCGAGTTGATATTTGATATAGATTATTACACTCTGAGTGGATCTTGGGTTAATTATGATGATTACTCTCTCCTCACCTCATGGTATCTCGTGTATTATTGTGATCATATAGAGTGTGGTCTATATTTGATGATTACGCTCTACCCTCAATGTGGATTATTGAGGATAAATACAATGTAGGAGATTTTTGATATATTTGGGATCTATTGAAATTCTATTTGGTATTTGTATTATGAGACATTTTTTTAATCAGAGTGGTTGATCATGGAATATCACACCTATGATTAACATTATAATTTGGATATCAAGTGGTGGAAATGATATATTCCTAGGGATCACCCCTAAAATATCACCATAGGGACCAACCCTATTACTTAATATGTTTATCAATTTTGTGACTACCTACAGACTAGGAAATAGGGCACATATATTACTTATTCTTTATTTGGTATAAGAGGAATATTGTCCAGATAATTTGAAATTTAATCGATTTAGAAAATAACATCCATAAAATCTTTTGATAAAGTGATCGGAGATGAGTATGGGTGATCCAAGGGTTGGGATTAGTATCCCCATGTGGTGATGTAGATGATAGATATATATTTTAGGGGACTTGACAAAAGAGGAATTTTTGGTATTGTATTACATACCAAAATATCGACATCATTATATAGGTATTCAGTGAAATGACATCAATATAAATGCACATTCTCATGATGTCTATGTGATAAGGCTTACATAGTCAAGGAATGACTCTTGATTTTTTTGCTATATCATTCACCCTACTCGTGAATTTTTTTTATTTGTGTAAATATGTATATGGATGTATGTGTACATAATTACAAATTTAGATATAGATATCCATGTTGGAACAATCCATCATTAATGTGATTACTAACATAGGGTTCGACTGTAGTTTAATATTCATTGAATTCAATTATTGTTTTATTTTTTTATCTTATAAAAAGAGCAATTTTTTCATGAACTTATCAAAGAATATTTAATATGTTCATATTTAGGGTGTCCAAAAGATATTATTTCTCACCCCTGCATATTCATCTCAGGTTTGTGTAGACCATTGGTATTATTTTCATGTTGATAATTGTTATATGGTGAAAATTAGGGGGACTATAGTTTTTTGATCAAGTAGTGCATCTCGAGTGAGCACTCCTAATCTAGTAATGATAGATCAGTTGTGTGTGGAGACAAGGTACATTATTTTGCTAAGATATAGTAGTAGAGACCTATAAATTAATTCAAATTTTGTTTTTATTTATTTATATGTATTTTCAGCCCTGTGAATTACCTGTGATGTTTGTATGACATAACAATTTGATATATTATAGAAATTTCATTTATTATTACATCATGTTCTTTTTCAGTGATTTTTACAACTTTTAAAAACTGTTTATATGATACAAAACCATTTCGTCTATTTTTCATTATATTATATATGTTAATAGTTTCCCCATTTTCCCGGAATAAGATTTTACTTCTATTTATCAGTTTGTTGTTTATGTTGGAACATGCTTGATGAGTCATAAAGAACCACCTCATAGCACCAGTTTAGTGTCATCTGAGTCAAGTAGGTACATCATTGGCCCAGCTGATAAGGATGGAACTAAAATGGATAAATACATGTCAATTTTAGTATAATTTCATTAATCTTGTAAATTATAGGAATAATAAATCAAGAAATGACTAGTACATAATGTGATCATTATATATTATGAGATATCATGATACCATGGTGTTATATTACCCAGTGTTTGTTCATTGGAGCATACAATCATTGTGAGTATACCTTATCCCCATATGGGTGTTTATATGTTACTATAATCTACTAATGGAATTTGAGATGTATTCAATATATTGGTTGTTGTAGGTTTATATTTTTAATGTAAAAAAAATCCGTTTTTATGAATAGAGTTAATGATATTGTGCTACCCACTATGTGGCTCATGTGATGTTTGTTTTTAATAAATTTCCGAACATAATAAAAATCATTTTATTGGAATTATGAATAATTATTATTATGTTAAATTATTAACTATATCTCATGATATTAATAAATACATAGGAAAATATTTAACGAATGCATATTATTTAAATATTTATGGTATGTTAAAAATTTGTGGGAGTTATGTGTTAACGAATGTCTTTTATTCCATAATATATTATATTACAATAATTTAATGAGAATATAAATGTATTTTTTATGATAGTTAATACATGATTGGATTTATTTGTTGGATTATTTATTTGGTAATATGAATTCATGATTGGTTAATCCATTTTCTGTTATTTTGAAACCACGATAAAAAAAATAGCAATCTATAATTTAATGGAACATTCAACCACATGATTTTTTTATTTCTGATATAATATCTCCCATATCTTATGGATGGATGTTCTACATTCCATGAAATGATCGATTCATTCATTTTTTGATCCATGGAAGGATATTTTTCTGATCCTGAAGTCATTTATGGCTTCATTGATTATATATTCTATCACATATATATCAATTATTGAAAAACCATTATAAATAAAATGTAAAATTTTATTACATAAAGGGGTCCTATGTTGGTTTCATCGAACTATGGTTGATGATGATGTGGTAATCCTACCAATCACATAAAATGGAATGAGGTATTGATCAATTTTATTTTGAACCTAAATTAAATATTTTATGACCTTTATATTGCATACTAGATTACACATCAGTTGTGTTGATATTTCCACATCAGTAATGTGATAATAATTTTAGAACAACATTCCACCTATAAAAACTTCTCACCCAATTACATGTAGATGATGCTTCTATTATTTAAATAAAATTATATTAGAATATGGATGATAGTGAGGAGGTTATATTTATCGTTTGTAAATAATATCTTTTTTTTAATTCCTAAAATAAATTCACTAATGTAAATATTGTTGAGCACTCATTAATTTTGAGTAGAGACAAAAAACATTTTTCTATTAATTTTAGTTGTTTTAGTGGTTTTTATAAATGAATCAATTTTTTTTCAGGTATATAGATAATAACTCATTAATGTTGGAGGAATTTTCTTACATGATTGTTTGTTGAGGAAATCTATATAGAGTGATCAGAAGTACAAGTATTGAATTAAAAAATAATTATAAGGATATTAGAAATCATGTCAGAGGGGGTGCATCTTTGAATAGTGAAAACCTATGATAATCGTGGTTCCATAGGATGGGATAAAGAAGGATGAATTACTGAATGGATAATACCTTGAGGGGGAGAACTAAAAAACAAATCTTCTTCTGGTTATTTGTTTTTGGTTTTTAGTTTTATTATATTGTTTTATAAATAATACGAAATTCATGTGGAATGAAATAGAGTCTATTATTATCCTATTTATATATGATGAAAATAAAATACATATAATATTAATATTCATTTTTTTCATTCAAATTATGTCTAAAAGTTCATCATGTTCATGTTGTGTGGTTTTCTCATATATGGTATCAGAATAAGTGACAAAAATCAGATTGTGTAAAATTACATGATGATACTACAAGGGTGATTTTTTTCTAGTTTTATTTAATGAATTCATGTGGCTGATATAGATAAAAGAATGATTTGTATATTGTAACTAATGATTTGGTAGGTATGTTATTACAAAGAAAAATTGTAAAACATCAGCTCCATTTATATACATCAATTTCTTTTACATAAATAATGATAAAATACATATATTTGTATTCAATTGTTTAATTAAAATCAAAACACTAATTTTTTTCAAATTTAATTTCACTAAATTAAATTTTTATTTTAAATTAGTATATAAAAAATAACATTTGGTTATTTTTTAATACTTTTTCTAAATGGTTGAATTTTCACTAAATACCAAAAATAATTTTTTTTCACATAAATAAATTTATATAAATTAAATAAATTAATTTAAAATTATGAATAAATTTATTATTTAGAATAAATATAACATATTGTATACTCTATTGATAATTATTTTTTTGAATCAAAATACATCATATTTAGTTATTTCATTATTTTTATGAATAAAAATGCATTTATCAAAAAATTGTTTTGTCATTATAAATTACATATTTATATTTATATAATCAGTTTAAAATTAAATAAATTTATTCAAGAAAAATATTTATCTTGTTTTGAATTATGAAGTCAAAATATGAAAAATATTACAATTGTAAAATTAATTTTTTTTTAAAATTTACCATTTTAAAATTTAAGATATCTGTAAGGATATATCGAGTAATTAAGGATAAACAAATATTTTAAGGCCTGGAAATCATTCAAAAAATATAATTTCACTGATTAATTGATTTTTTCCAACCAATTATATTGAGGAATTAAAAATATTTAATTTTTTCTCAAATGAGTTAAATTATAAAATTTAATTTATTTTAGTTAAAAATAAATTTTAAAATGTCACTCTATTTTAATATTTATAATTTTTTTGGGTGAATGGTAAAAATATATTTTTAATTCAAAATTTCTATTTCAATGAAAAATAATTTTGTTCTATATTGAAAATTAATTATTATTATTTTTGTGATGATATAATTAACATAACTACTTATGTAACCCTCATATAGAAATCAATACCATAAAATAAAAATTAAATTAAATTTTCTAAAAACAGTAAAATATTATTTTTTTGTGTTTACTATTACCCACAACATTCATATATATTTAATACATACTAGAAAAAAAATTAACTCTAGATTGAAATTATATATATTCAATAATATTATTTGATTAAAAATAATCCAGTAGTACTAAAAATATCATTATAGGTATTTTATAAAAAAATCTTCAATTATTAATGAATCTTAAATAATAATAAATTACAAAATGTTGGATCATAAATAGGTTATAATTTCGTCGATTTTAAATTTATGATTATATTATTTCATTATAAGATAATTAATAACCATATAAGATTAAAAAAAAATTAATGTGTTTAATCTAAAAATTATTTATCAAAGGTGTTAAACCAAAATGTATTGTTTAAAATTCCAAATAAATATATCCAATTATTAATAATCGAATTGAAAGTAATTGCACACTAATCTATCATTAAAATTTATTTAGAATATTCTATAATCACATGAAAAATAATATTTCTTATTTAACTATTTTTATTAATTTCATTGGTGTTATATTATTCACATTAAAAATGAACCACCATTACTCATTTATTAACTCCACATAGAGCCTTATCTCAACCAAAAAAAACATATTGTCAAAAAAAATATAATTGATCTTTTGGTGATGGTATTTATAAAATAACATCCCAATTACAATTTCTAAAATAAATAATGTATCTATTTCGAAGAAGATAAAATCCACATAACTGACTCATTTAGTCTTATTACCTCATCAACGTCCTCCAAATTTTATTTAACCATAATAAAATAAAATCTGTAGAATAAAATAATTTATTTTATTTTATTTTTATTATGTTAAAACCATTCTCCATCTCTTTTCCTAGTTATAAATGTCAGAACACGACCCTAAAACATTGCATAATATTGAAATAAATGGATAATTCACATAGAGGATCATTTATGGTTTAGTTTTTTAGGGAATTAGGACATAACTATTACATAGAGACATCAATATTACAACAAGAAACTACTACTCAGTATCCATTGTTTCATTAAATAAATACACTTAAAATGAAACATGTCTGGTTCCATTTTTTAGAAAACATGAATTTTCCTTGATCTCATCCTTGAACCGATTCAACTATAAGTCCTATGGAAAACATTTCAAAACATGGTATGAGCATAAAAATCTCAGTAAGGGTTATAAAATAGGGGAATAAATCATTATCCCATCAATAAATACAAATCAATGATACCATACATTTTAGTCATATCATACCTTATGAAATCATAAGATTTCTGAATAACACACACAAATACTAAATCATAATGGTCACTTATGAAGTCCATATAAAATAAACATTTTAGCTATCATAGCTACATAGAGAGTTACACCTGGAATACCCATCACAGAATATTCCATATATATCAATGGAGAAATATCACGTTTACCTCCATCACGTTACCCAATGCATTATAGAGATATCTCGGGCTCACCCGCCCTAGGTTTATCACGGAACCACTCTTATATGAAAATAATTTCCAATAACCATAACATAATCATAACATATTACATAATTATAACAGAAATATAACATTTTCACATTCCAATATATCAAATCAAGATATTGAAATAAACAATGTTTTATCAAATCATTTTCAAAACCATTTAAAATTATATTTTTGAATCAAAGTGTCCAATACCACTATAAAGATTTTAAATGAATTATCAATTGAAGCTATTTATGTCCAAATAAATAAATCCTACAACCCATTTTGAAATCATGTACATTAATGATAAATATTTATAAGAATATATATTTAAATCATTTAAAACGATATTTTAGTTAAATAGTTTTTTAACAAAAAGGGTAGACGCTTGAATACAAATAATGGAAGAATAACATTTAATCAGAACAATATAATATCATGATAATAAATGGATTCGTGATATAATTTGTCAAAGGATAGTATATACACCATATAAGAGTGAATTGGTGCATAACAACAATTAAGTCTCTGTGGAAAATTAAATTGAGATAAAATCCCTTATAAAGATGGTATCCTTAAATTAACGATGAATCAATTATAAAATTATGTTTGAAAAATATAAATACACCCTATAAATGTGGATATTGAGTGTAAAAAAATTGTAGGTCATTCACACATATTCATAGGATGACATATTCAAGACGTACAAGTTGAACCCAAAGAATTGAAATTGGGTTAAGAAGTTCCCTTATAAAAATAATACAGCCTAACGGCGTCACTTTAAAATTCATAAATTGTGTTTATGAGATTAAAAGGCTATATCATCCCTTGGAAATAAAGTTTACATCAATAAGGATATAGAATAACATATCCCAACAAAATAATAAGTAAATAAAAATATATAACAAAAAGAAGTTTTTTAAAAATAGGTGTGTGAAAGGTTCCCTTACAGATTTGGTAACATACAAAACATACGCAACCTGAAAGAAGGATAATCAAATGAATAAATAAAAACACATAAATGAGATTATATTACACAAATATTAAAATCATGTGTAGTACATACACCACACAAAATTAAATAGTGGAAAATATAGAATGAATCTCACAGGAATAAAAAGTGACATGAAACCCTTTACCACACTTTAATCAACTGAGTCATATGACCAAAAGATAATAACCACAAAATGAATCATATAATACCTTTAATATATTGGGAATCATGATAATATATATCAAATGGATGTACAAAATTCACCACATGCATAAAATAAGTGGCAAACAATGGAAATGTCACGAAATTTAAACTCAGATAAAAAATTCCCTTTCCTCATGTCCAACATGACCCGTTCGTTATTTAATCACCTAAATAATCAGATAATGTTAATTTCATCTTTCTTAAGAACCTTTTTTCAAAGTTTATTATTCCTTTTATATTAATTATTACCATGTTATAGACATTATGTAATCATTTAAGTTAATAACGGTTGTTTTGTCGATATTTGGTTCTTTAGTAAAAAAATGACACCTTATAATTACAAGTTGTTCATGTGGTAAAATATCCATAATATTCAAAATGTTATTAATGATTCAGTTATCATATATATCATATATATCTAGTATATACAAGTCTTTATAATAGTACATAAAATTTAGAGGTAGGAAATGAAATGCACTGTTCATGTAGATGGTAAGCCGTACGTACGAATGAACGCTACTTCCATTTATATTTATTATAATAATGGATTTAATAACATAATGATACATAGTTATATTATAATTACAGTATAATATCATAATCTATATTATTAAATCCATTCTTTATACGTCCCACATAAGGTGTTTAATGAGTCATATCACATTGAGGGTGTGGTAGTCCACACTTACTCTAATTAGATTATCGTATTTACCGACTATGGAAACCATAAAGTTATGATATAAATGGAAAATACAGAAGAATAAAGAAAACATAAATATTATATATATCATATATAAATACAGTGCCATCATAATGGCCACCATGAGAGATGGAAAGATGTAATTGAACAGTCATCGTTTTGTGAGGCGTTGTTTTCCCATCCAGAGTAACATTATGTTCTGAACACATTAAATGGAGATGTTCTTAATTGAATTTATATTAATTCTCATAAAAACATTATAGTATATTTTTGATACTATTTTTGTTATAAAATAAATGATAAAAAAGATTTTATGTGTCAGAGAAGTAAAATAAAAGAAAAAAATCTAAGAGAAATTGTTACCTTTAATTTGTGTAACTCCCTTTGGATTGAACCAAAGGACTTATGGAAGGGCCTTCTGCCAAATTTAAGGCTTCTAGGAGGAGTATAGGGATATATAGAGTTTAATTGGGCAATGTTTGGACGAGAAAAATGGCTTGAGAGGTGTGTCTAATTTCATAGAAGTGGTCTCCTTTTATAAGGGGGAGGAGGGGCTCTATAGGAATGTGTGAAAACATTATTTTATTATAAAATTATCTTTGGTTTTAAAAGGTCCATAACACATTAATGACGAAGATAAGATGACTAATATTCTATGTAAAATCATCCAATAGTAATTGGATAGGTTTTGGATATTATTTTAGTCTTTATAATCGTATTTATTTAATTCATTTATTAATTAGATAAACACTTCATCATTATTGTATCCTAAATAACATATTTTATTTGATAGATAAAAATTATAAAATAGAATACTATTTTTTAGGAAATAGTTTTACACATCCAATGAATATTTATGGTCAAAACGATAATTTATATAACCACTTGTAAAAATTAATTTACTAAACGATATTTGCTTTTGTCATATTTGCCTTTACATTAAGTTAAATATTCCTAATTGTCATTATCACTCCCAAGTGGCACAATGGAGGTCCCAAAATAGACCAAAATGTTAACGTGGTAGTTAATGACTCAACCAATAAGGTTTGGACAACTGGTATGGTAATTTTGAATTATTATAATAATCTTTTTACCTTGAATTACCCAATTTACCATTAACTGCAGTAAATAAAAGTCGAATGTTATTATTTACCAAAAGTTATTTTCATCTTATTGAACCACAATTTACTTCGTGATAACATACATGTATGTCATATTTTTTAAATTCAATTAACAGAAGTGGTAAAATTTTAATTAAATAAAAAATTCAGTTTTTTAACTGCTACTAAGTGGATTCACTATTCATAAAAAATTGAGGTTTTTTAGAAAACTACAAAAAATTAAGAATATGTTTTATTAGATATTCCGAAATAAAAAATGATGTCTATTTTTCTATATTAAAAAAATATAATTGGAATTAATTAATTTAAAATTAATTCCCGTTGTTAAATCAAATAGTGTGTTTTTAAAAAGCAATAACTATCAAAATTCTAACACTTGTTTATGTCCAATTTAAAATTGGAATTAATTCCAATTACCATCATTGGATTAAATGGTAAAAATATATTTTAATTTAACTTTAAAACTAATTAAAAAATTAATCTAACCATATAAAAAAATTAGATTAAAATGAACTTTTGAATTAAAATACAATATTTTTTTAAGATTCATTAAAAAATGATCTTTATCAGAAAAATACCAAAAATTACACAAATTAAATATTGATCTCCAATTTCTAAATAAAGATATTATTTGGTCATATATAATATATGAATGTGACCAAAATTATATTTAAAGAATGTTTTCCATTAAAAGTTGGTAAATCGACATTTTAATGTAAATTATGCTTTAAATTTGATACATTTACATTTTAAGCCTCTAAATTTTATTGGATAAATGTAATTAAATTTAAAAAACATGTATAATCATATTGTATTTTTTTGTTCATTCCTTCCCGTACAACGCATAGTAGTTAACTACCATTTAAAATAATAATATGATATTATTAGTGTGCAATGTAAGATTTCAAAGAAATCTGTTATTGCGTATCGGGCACGCTATCAAACATAGAAACCCATTTAAATTAAAATTAATATTGAATTCACAAATATTAATAAATATGAAATTTTCATATTATTTATTTTCCTGGGATGATAAGTCCTCCCCACCTTGGTAATTGCGTCCTATCAATTTTAAAATTGGGCTCAGAAATATCATTGAAAGTCCCACATCAGAATAAGATTAAATAAAACTATCACATTAAAATTAATAAAGATATTTAAAAAGATCACTTGAGACAACCAATAATAGGATTCCATGTTGGAAAACATGGAAATGGTAGAGAAAACAAACTATCATGTTCTGATTGAGGGTGGTAGAAAACATGACTAGGAAAAAGCTATCCTCCAGAAAATCACAAACTTGTGATGGGTTAAACAGTCATTGATTACAGAGTAGAAAAAGTTAACAGACTAAGTTTTTTTCTATAAGATACTTTTAATTGAGAAATTTATTTATGATCTTAAATAAAAATATATGTAAACATAATTACTTGTCATGTAGACATTCATTCATTACTAGATTTCTAACAAAAACTCGTATTTTCTCCAAATGATGAGTATTCAAGATGACTTTGTTCACATTAAAAGTGATATAATTTAATTTGATAGAATCACATAATCCTTAATAGATTAACTATATATTTCCCATATCTTTATACCTAAAACAATACAAAAATTGGTTAGTAGAAAATAAGAGAATCTCCAAAAAATTATAATCTTTTACAAAAAGAAAAACTTCATTTAATCTCCAAAATTTGTCCAACAATACCCAATTTTCATCCAAGACCATTTAATAAATAATTTTCCATAAAATTCTTCATGTTAATCCAAATTAAGATTGAATCAAAAATCACAAAAGGATGTAACCACATAGTCTTCCATGTTAGATCTTAACATTTATCTTCATATAACATCAGTTACTCTTAATGTCTCATATTGAAAAGTAATTATCCTAATCATATATCCAACATGAAAGGTTAATAATTTCCATAGAGAACACAAAATTGACCTCTTATTGATTCATAAAATCATCAAACTAAAAGGAAGTAGTCATACAACCTAGGTACATCATGTAGTCCAGTGGTAGGCGATAAATACCAGTCACACATTGGTTGTGGGTTTGATTCTCACAGCTTTGTCCTATGCGACAGGTTTTCACACGGTCCACATATTGTTATTTTTTCAAAAACTATATAATTTTATAGCATTCCAAAAAAGAGTTAAATTTATTAAAAATAACCATAACATAATTTTACCACGATGGTTTTCTAATAACTTTCATTTTGCATCCCAAAAATGTATTAACCTATAATTCCCTAAAATTCAAGGATCATATAAGCCCAAATGGTTTACTATAACTATATCCACAAACGAAAAGATAATTATTCCTTGAATAAAATTTTCATATATTAACTTTCAGGATAACACATAATATAAAAAGGATTCTAATTTAATTCCCATCATCAACATAGCATTCATACATTTAATCAGTTCACCATTTTAAAATCTACCATAATAGTGGAATCCCATATATGTTGAATTCTTACTAATTCAACATTATTCATGATCCATTAACCATTACATTCCAAATTATTCTGATAAAATTATTCGCTACAAAAAAATCATGAATAATATCCTAACATTCAATAATTTCAAAACATATGTTAAGAAATAATCCATAACTTTCATTGGTCATTGTCAGATTCTTCATCCTAAATCAGAATAAAATTAGGTATTGGTAAACAATTATTTGTACAATCCTGGTGATCCCATTCTTGAAACTTCTTCATAGGACTTGTGTTTGTATAATGACCATGATCACCACATTTAATACATTCAATTGATCCCTCAGAAAGAATCACTTTCTCTTTCTTAGAGTAAACTGGATGCTTCCTTTTTCCATGGAAGGTTCTTGCTTTATGACTTTCATTTCCACATCTATTACATCTTCTCGCCCCTTTGAATCATTTTCCTAGGTTTTTATTTCCACATCCTTGACACAAAGGTTTTTGAAGATACTTAACTTTAAGATTATTACCTGATCATCCGTAGGGATTTATTTCACGCATATACGATTCCTTATAAAAATCACCAAGGATAAGGTTGTTAATCATGAATCCAGATAATTGGTTGAGAATAACCCAAAGTGTTCTCATTCCCACTCCCATTTTATTCAATTGCTCATTCAAAAAAAATTCATAGATTTCTTCACATCCATTGTTACTTTGATTCATGCTAGATCTAGCCATTGAACAAAACCAAAAAGTTATGTGTCAGTATATCAGTAAAATCATCATATATTATCTTATAAGGAGGGTAAATACTGAGATATACATTTTCATCTTATATTAAACTCATTAACATTATCTGAAATGAATAAAAATTATGACTCTTTGAAAAATCCTAACAATTATGGTAATGTCACTTATGCTTAAAGAATACACTAACCTATAAAGTTATATAAAATGACCTCTAATACCAAATGTAAGAACCATGCCTTAAAATAGTAAATAATATTGAAATAAATGGATAATTCACATTGATGATATTTTTAGGTTTAGAGTTTTAGAGAATGAGGCCATAACTATAACATAAAAACTTGAATATTACAAGTATACACTGCTACTCAGTATCTATTTTCTAAATAAAATAAAAACCCTTAAAAAGAAACTTGTCTAGTTCCATGTTTTAGACAACATGACATTTCCATGATCCCATCCTTGAACCTATTAATCTTTAAGTCATGTGGAAAACATTTCAAAACATGGGATGATCATAAAAATCTCAGTAAGGGTTATAAAATATGGAATGAAATCATTATCACATCAATAAATATCAATCAATGAAACCATACTATTCTGCCATCACATACCTTACAAAATCATAATATTTATTAATAACACACACAAATCCAAAATCATAAAATTTATTTCTTGCATCTATATCAAACAAAAATTATAGCTATCCCAGCTACATATGGTGTTAAACTTCGAATACCCATCATAGTATATTCCTTAAATCACATTGGAGAAACATCGCATTTACCTCCGTCATGTTACCTAATGCATTGGAGAGTTATATCAAGCTCACCCACCCTAGGTTTATTACAGAACCACCTGTATAAAAAATTAATGCCCAATAACAAAAACATAATAATAACATATAACACATTAATAAAGGAAATATAACATTTACACATTCCAATATATCAAATCAAGTTATTGAAATAAACAATGTTTTATAAAATCATTTTCAAAACCATTTAAAAAGGGATTCTTGAATCAATATGTCACATACCACATTGAAGATTTTAAATGAATTATCATTTGAAAACATAAATTTCTATATAAATAAATATTAATACCCATTTTGAAAACATGGACATTAATGAGATGTATTTATAAGAAGAAATCATTAAAACATTTAAAACAATATTTTAGATAAAGCGTTTTTTAATAAAAATAGAGACGCTTGAATGCAAATAATTGAAGAATATCATTTAATCTGAACTTTATAATATCATGATAATAAAGCGATTCATGATATAATATGTCAAATAACGGTATATACACTATATAATAGTGAATTGGTGTATGAAAACAATTAAGTCTCTGTGGAAATGTAAATTGAGATGAAATCCCTTATAAAGATGGTATCATTAAATTATGGATGAAACAATCACATAATTATTTGGTAAAAATATAAATACACCCAATATCAGTGGATATTTAGTGTAAAACAATTATAGGCCATTCACACATATTCATAGGATGACATATTCAATACGTAGAAGTTTAACCCAAAGAATTAAAATTTGGCTATGAAGTTCCCTTGTAAAAATTTGACAGCCTAACAACATCACATTAATATTCAAAAAATGATTTGATAAGATTTCAAGGGTATCTCATCACATGGAAATAATGTCTAAATAAATAAGGATATATAATAACATATCCCTTCATAAGAACCTGTAAATTAAAAGACATAACAAAAGGTATTCTTTTAAAAAGAAGAGGGTGAATGGTTCCCTTACAGATTTGGTAACATATAAAACATACGCCACATGAAAAACGGAACATACAATAAAGATTAAAATACTCATAAATGAAATTATATTACAAAAATAGTACAATCATGGGTAGAACATACACCACAAAAAAGGAAATAGTTTCAAATATAGCATGAATCTTACCGGAATAAAAAGTGAGATGAAACCCATTACCACGATGTAATCAACTGAGTTGTATGACCAAAAGTTAATAAACACAAAATGAATCACATAATACCATTAATATAATGAGAATAATGATAATATATATCAAATGGAAGTACAAAATACACCACATGAAATTAATATGTTGTGAAAAAATGGAAATATCACGAAATTAAAAGGGAGATTAAAAAATCCCTTACCTCGTGTCCGACTTGACCAGTTCATTCATTAATATCCTAAATAATTATCTAATGTCAATTTTCCTCTTTCTTATGAATATTTTTTTTAAAAATTTATTATTCCTTTTATATTAATTATTACAATTTTATAAACATTATGTAATCATTTATGTTAATAACGGTACTTTTGTCGATATTTGGTACTTGAGTAAAAAAATGAACTCATTATATTTACAAGTTGTTCATGTGGTAAGATATCCATTATTTTCAGAATTTTATTAATTTTATATATATCATATATATCATACATATCAATTATATAAATTTATTTATAATAGTACTTAACCTTTGAAGGTAATAAATGAAATTCACCGTTTATGGAGACTGTAAGCCGTACATACGCATGAACGCTACTTCCATTTCTATTTTTTATTTTAATGGAATTAAAAACATAATTATACATAGTTATATTATCATTACAGTATAATATCATATAAAATATTTTTAACTCTATAATTTATATGTCCCACATAAGGCAATTAAGGAATCATATCACTTTCAGGGGGCGGTAGTCCGCACATCCTCTAATTGGATTATGGTGTTTAACCACTATGGAAACCATAAAGGTATGATATATATGGAAAATATAAAAGAATAAAGAAAACATAAACATAGTATATATCATATATAAATATAGTTCCATCATATTGACAACCATGAGAAGAAGTAGAAGGTAATTGGACAATCATCGTTTTTTAAGCCATTGGTTTTCCATCCATAGAAACATTAGGTTCTTCAACCATTAGATGGAGATGTGTATATATGTAGTTTGAATACTTATAATAAAAAATAATATTATATTGAGTATAATGTTTTTGTTAAAAAATAATGGAATAAAAAGATTATTAGGGTTATAGAATAAAATAAATTAAAACAACTTTAGAGAAACTGTTACCTTTAATTTGTGTAACTCCATTTGGATTGATCCAATGGACTTATTGAAGTGACTTATGCCTTAGGCATGGCTTATAAGAGTAGGAAAGGTATGTAGGGAGCTTAATTGAGAATATATTGGACGAGCCAAAAGGCTTTATAGCTGTGTTGAATTGCAATGAAGTGCTCTCCTTTTATAAGGGGGAGGAGGGGCTCTTTCAGAAAGTGTGAAAAATTTGTTTTATTATAAACATATCATCAGTTTAAAAAGGACCAAAACACATCAATTTCAAAGATAAAATGTCTCATATTTGAAATAAAATCATAAAATAGGAATTGGACAGGTTTTGGATATAATTTTATTCTTTATAAACTTAATTATTTAAATCATTTATTAATGACGTAAACACTACACCGTTATTGTGTCATAAATAATTAAATTTAGTTGATCTTTAAAAATTATAAAAAAACTAATATGATGTATGAAATATTTTTATCCTTCAAATGAATATATATAGTCTAAATGATAATTTATATAACCCCTTGTAAACATTAATTTATTAAAAAATATTTTCTTTTGTCATTTTTGCCTTTACTATAAGTTAATTAATCTAAATTGTTATTATCACTCCCAGGTGGCTCAATGGGGGTACCTAAATCGTCCCAAATATTCCCATGGTCGTTAATGACTCAAAAAATAATGGTTGGAATTGTTATTAGTGAATTTTGAATTATTATATTACTCTTTTTACATTGAATTGCCATATTTACCTTTAACCGCGGAAAATAGAAGTCAGAAGTTACTATTTACCAAAAATTATTTTCATCTTATTGAACAGCAATTTATTATTGATAACAATAATGTATGTAGGATTTTCATAAGTCAATTCACAGATGCGGTATAATTTCATTTATATGATAAATTCAGTTTTTAACTACTACTAAGTGGTTTCACTATTCATCATAAATTTCTGTTTTTCAGAAAAATACCAAAAAATAAGATAATTTTTTTTGATCTTATGAATTCAAAAATTATTTAAATAGAGATAAATTAAAATCATATATGTGGAATTAATTAATTTAAAATTAATTCTCGTGGTTAAATCAAATAGCGTGTTTTTAAGATACAATAACTATCAAAAGATTAACACTTATTTATGTCCAATTTCAAAGTGAAATTAATAACAATGACCAACATTGGATTAAATGGTAAAAATATATTTTAATTTCACTTTAAAACCAATTTTAAAGATAATATATTCATATAAATAAATAATATTAAAAGAAACTATGTAATAAAAAAATATATTTTTTCCTATTCCTTAAAAATGATCTTTATCAGAAAAATACCAAAAATTACCCAAATTAAATATTTATGTCCCCATTCCAAAGATATATTTTATTTGTTAAGATAGAATTTATTAATGTGACCAAATTAGATTTAAAGAGGGTTTTCCATTAAATGGTGGTAAATTGACCTTTTAAGCTAAATTATGCTTAAAATTAGATTCATTACATTTTAAGCCTCTAAATTTTTTCGGATAAATGTAATTGAAATTAAAAAACATGTATAATATTATTTTAGTTAGTTTTTTTCATTCCTTCCTATACATCGACTAGGAATTTTCTACCATTTAAAATAATAATATTATATTATTAGTGTGCAACATAATATTTCAATGAAATCAGTTGTAGCGTATCGAGTACGCTATCGTACATAGAAACCCCATTAAAGTAAAGTTAATTTTTAATTCACAAATACTAATAAATATGAAAATTTAAAATTCTTTATTTTTCTGGGATGTTACAATAAACATTTAAAACAAAACAAGATTATACATATTTTATACTGTCTCTAATTAACGGTGTAATTTATTTTTCCTGACAAAATTACATGTATTGAAATAAATACGAAAAAATTATTACGTGTTATTTTTATGAAATGAATATTCTTCATTAATTATTCTATAAAATGATCCTTCATACACGATAATCCATTGTAAATCCATGATGTCAGTCATGTGTCTGTGGGGACTAAAATCTCTATGGAGCGATGTGGTCGATAATTCATATATTCTTAAAATGGATGTCAATAAGGGTATATACAGTGAAAATATAATATTTTCATTTCATTATTATGATTTTTTTGTTTATTGAACCATAATCAATGTACAATGAACGAAACATTCATGATAAATCATGCATGAGAAAAGGATGTTCTTAACACCCAAAACCGTGGTAGTAATGAATGATTATTATTGAATGGGTGATATGATTTTAAAATAGGATCATATATTATATTATTAGTATTAATATTTTAATGATATAAATAAATTATGTCAACAAATTTCTTATATATGAGGATAAATCACACTGATCTAACGGGAATGTGAGGTATGTGATTCAATTTCAATTTCAAATCCATTGGGTCATATTCGGTATAATAAAATAATTTATTTCATTTAGTTTCATATAATTCGCAGTTTATTTTATCATAATATATGTATATATATACATTCATGATAAATATTTATTAGATTCATTTAAATCTATCATGACGATTTATTTAAATAATATTCGATCTTAAATCTCTTTTTATGATAACTTAATTTAAATTTTTGTACATATTCATAAACATGTCATTGAAAAATTTATTTTCATTATTAAAATGATATATTATAGTGAAATACTTTTATTTGTTACTATTGATTTTTTTAATATAATCATTACAGATTTTCATGAAATTTTAATTTTTAAATATATCTTTATAAAATCAAATGTTATGTTTTAAAAGTATATATTGTTAAGGGGGATTAAAACTACCATATCAATTTTATATAATTTATTATAATATAAATGATATCAATGATTTCAAAGGGAAAACATTTTTAATGTATATTTTAAATGATTCATTTCCATTTTTGTCATTTAATTATTAAATTTAATTTTAATATAAAATACAAACTATGGATGGTAAGCTATAATATAATGATTTATTTTATTCTAATTAACATTCTCTTGAAACATTCACACAATTTTTATATATGGACATTATAGTTATCATAAAAAAATATTTTTTTGGTATCAATTCTTTTATTAAATCCTAAACATTATAAAAATTCATTGTAAGATGGTTTATAAAAAATTTTATTTGTCTAAATAAGGAAATATTATATTATTCTATTCCTTAATAAATAAAAAAATCTAATAATTTAAAATATTTTTTATGTATTTAATTATTCATTAAAATAATAGAATAGAATTTGAGATACCATAGATTATTTGTATTAATTTATCATTAATGTGATTCCAATTATATAATATAATATTTTTTTATTATGGTCTATCTTATTATGGGTCATTATTTATTGACAGTTCCTAATAGGAAAAATTAATCAACACAAATTGTCAACACAATGATTTCACAATTGAATGTTCCAATAAAATATTATTGTGGATGGAAAAATTATAGCCATATTATAGATGATATCTGATTATATGTTTAATTACAATTAAAATATGGAGAATCATTTTGTTCTATTACATTATATGAATATATTGTATCATATATTTTGATAGAATCATCAATAATTTTTTGTGAATGATAATCCATTTGTAGATGGGAAATGGATATGTATATGGAGATGAAATGAAGTTGAAATATTAATTATTGTTATTTATATTGTTAGAAGAAAGTTTAAAAATGGTGTATAATGATCCGTCATAATGGGATTGATGCCAATATAAATAACATGGAAATATTAAATTTTGATATAATAATCTCCAAAAAATATTTTTTAATGTGAACCCGGTATTGCAATAAATAAAAATAAGCATATCATAGACTAATATGATCAATAATTTTTTTTCTGTATACATATATCATTAAAATAATGAAAAATGTTATTTTTTATCATATTTAATATAATGATGAAGACTGTACATTTCATTGATGACCTTAAGAAAATCCTCAAATGGGCGATGGTTTATCAGCATTTTCATCAAATAAGTATATACTTTTTACTCATTAAAAATATATAATGAATATTCATAGTCATATATCATATAGGGAAATCAATAGGATAATATAATAAAGAAAAAAATTGGTAATGTGTTAATTAATAAGGGATAAATTCAATTCCCAGAATATGAAAATTATTCAATTATACGTCTAATAAAATTATTGATGGTCAGGTGAGATTATTATAAGTGTATATATATGTTTCATATGTCTAGTGAATGAAATTTATTTAAATAAAACAATACTGTCAAATTTATTTACTATATTTAAATAGAGAATTATGATCTCTAAAATCCAAAGTGTTAAGGTGTCCTAATACATAATCAATTGAGCTAGAATGCCTAAGATAATGCGATCATTGTAGTAAAGGGTGATGTTAATAATAATTTTTTTGTAGGTACAGTAATCAACGAAAATTATTCATATAATTATTTATCTTATTTTGTATCTTCACAGTCTTTTAAATTTTATATACATTTCGTTTAATTTATAAGATTCTATATAATAATAAGATGGGTGTCGTTACTCAACAGTCATTGTGAATATATCTTGGATCATTGTTGATTTGACCACATCTGATTATGAAAATATATTTTTTCTATATTTTTAATTTATTATTATAACTTTGATTATCATTTATATAATACATATTATTATTATTTTTAAATATTGATACTATTTAAATAAAAATTAGATTGAAATTTTGATTCTAATAGATGATATAGAAGTCCTTATCATTATAGTTGGTAAACCAGCATGTGAATCATATTTAAATCCCCCATTTGTATCTCATAAACTTGAGATTCTTTATCCAAATAGAAGGCAAAATCCGGGATGTAAAGGGAAATATTAAAATGGATTAATTACCTATTGTTCCACAATATATTGATGTATTTCCAAATAATTTAGATTTATAACCACCAGAATGTAAAATTTAGTATCATATTGATTTTATAAATGATGAAAACATATATAAAGAACACATTTTATAATAGGAATTATGGAATTTTTGTAGTTGGAGATAAAAATATAAGTGTTGTTTGATAAGGGTATTTACTTCATTGTGTATCAATATTAGTATCCCATATTCATTTCATTGAGAAAAAAGATGGATCTATGAAGGAAATCATTGATTATTAAAAAAGCATTAAAATTTATATAATGAGAAAGTTTATTTTACATCACATTTATTAAATTCAAAATAAAAATTATGATTCTTAATAATATGTTGTTATAGTCTATTATTTTGGGTTTCATCATATTTGACTAAATAAGTAATATAAATATGGTAAACAATTTCATTAATGGATTGAAATTATGTGTTTATAGTAATAATATTTGGATTAAATAATAATATATATGTATTTATAGTTCTAATAATTGGTATATTAATATAAAATATAGATAATATTGTTTTATAATTATTTGGTTATATCATTCTGCAAGGTATATTTTATAAGGACTATGATAATAAATAAATAAATCATGAGACTAACAGATAAATTTTTTAATATTAGAAATATATAAATTCTGTATTAATGCTTCATAATAATTTTCTTTTGAAATAATTTTTATATGCAATGAATATTAGTTGATCATTTGATGTAAAAGTATGTGAGATAATTGACTAATGTAATGATGACAATTGAGATACATAGTTTTTCTAGATTGGAGTGTTACTATTCGATATTTTTCAAATATTTTTTATGATTGTCATAGAAGATAACATTATTTTCACATAAAGGGGTTATTTTTATCATGAAAAATTAATGAAAATAATATTTTGGTTAATTAAAATTGATATTGGTTAATTACACGATTATGACTCTGTGATCACAAAATGTTGGTTATTTTAATAACATTGATTTATCAAACATGGTATGTGGGTTCATCATTTTATATAATGATAATTTTATTTAATATTCTTATAGTAAGTTAATGAAAAATGAATAAAATTATAGTTTCAATATCTTTCAGTTGGTATCCATAATATTTTATTTTTTCATATGAATAAATTATCTATGTGGTTAATGATGTAGGATATTCAGAGACCATAAATTTCATATATACATCTTATCATAGATTTAAATCAATATGATGAACGTTATGTTTCTTTAGATATTCAAGGATTATTATTCACAACACAATATATAGGGAAGGAAAATAAGGCAGTTGATGCATTTACTATAAAGGAAAAAAAATTCAATAAAAAAGTATTTATTCAATGTGATCCTATGTTATTGAATTTAGTAGAGATAGATATATTATTTATTAATGATGTTTCCCACTATTTGTTTTATAAAAAATTCCACACTAAAAATTGTTGAAATAATTAAAAAATTTCATCCTAATTTTTAGATTTACATGAAGAAAATTGATTCTAAGAAATATGAGAAATTTAAGGAAAATGTATATAAATTTGGTGTTAAAAAAATTGATAAGAAGTTATTTATTTCATATAATCATGATTTTAAATGGGGGTAATTTATTGATGTTCATAGCTCAAATTTACCTCTACATATTGGTAATAATCTTACATATTTATATTTCTAGGGAAACATTTTATAGAATATAAGAAGTGGTAAAATGATTATATACCATTTTTTATGTGGAATTGATATGAAAATAATATAGACATTGTAAATATATTACCAAATTCATAAAAAATAATGATTAAATATGGATTATAATTCATTACTGAATAAAAATAATAATATTTCCTATATAGATGTGGAGATTTTCTTCTTGATTTCCTTATGAGAACCTCTATTAATAATTTTTTGAGAAAATTATGATATTAATGAATACTGTTTTTCACATTACTTCTGATTCACATTGAAATTATGGGGATGTATTTAGAAGAATTGGGATACTGATATTCCTTTTTGAATTCATCATAATTATCAATACAATAGTTATACTGAATGGACTATTAATACATTGTACGATATGTTATCGTAATGCTTAATTTATATGTAGTTTAAGAAAAATCAGTATTTACCATTGTTAATTTTTACATAAAATAATAGATTCCACTCCGGTATATTAATAGAAAAATGTAATTAATTATATGGAATTATTTTTCAGAATCAAACAAGATAAGATGATGTTTTTAATAAACATTTTGTGTACACATAAGTTATTTAGGAATCAATAATGATGTTAATCACTATTCATACCCAAATTATTAGGATCCATGCAAGAATAAGAAAAATACTTATAAACAATTGAATTATTATGAATCTCAATTTGAATATAATATTTTCTTGAAATTATATAATTTTATATGTGTTATAAATTTTTATAATAATAGAGATATTAGCACAATATAATTTTTACCAATATAAAATTAATAATTTTTTGAATTTATTATATAATATTTATCAATACCATGATGCCTCTCAAAAGTACATGATGTGATCCATTATCACTATGGTGGAGGTACATTCCATATGAATTCCATATGTTCTCCTCTAAATAAATCTAATTGTAACTTAATTTATTTTACAATGGAGTGGATATAGATATTTTAAATAGTAGAGAACAAGGGTAAAGTTATTAATGGACTAGTCTTGTAATTGTACATTAGTGAAATAAATCGATAGGTAAGGAGACATAAGAACATTAAAAAATTATGATGAAAATGTAACGAAAATTTTTCATGAGGTTTTATTTAGAAAAATCATGAAAGATATTTTTTAAAAGGATTTATGTTTGTAACACATCGGTTCAAATTATAGTTGGTGTTTACATTGAAAAATTATTTGAAAATTCACAAATTAATATTTAGAAATGTTATTTAATTTTCAAATCCATATAAATTAAATTAATTTAAAAAATTAGATTTCTGGAATTATTATATCAAAATTAACAATTACATATTTTTGGATATTTTTAATTTGTATTTTAGTGAGTAAATAGTAAATAAATTGATTTTTCTAATACTAAACATTCATTTCATTAAAGCATGTAATTTAAATGTATTTTTATATGTTATATTATATTTTAATGTATCGTATTATAAATTTAACTTAAATTAATATTATTTAAATAAAAAAAATTCATGATATTTATATAATGTAATTTGTATTCATTGAAATTTATTTCTTTAATAATTTTTTTATAGAATTTTAAATTTTTTAAATAAATTTAATTTCATATATTTATCAAAATAGAATATATAATTATGAATATCGTATTTTAAATAATGAGGATTAATTTTATATAAATTTTTCACAATTATTATAAAGATTAATGAATTAGAAATATGGTAAAAATTAATTCATCTGAAATTTAAAATCATGTAATTATGATTTTATATAATTTTTTATGTGCAAAAAAAACTCCATAACAATTATATTTTACTTTTTTGAATGATTTTTTATTTCATTTAATTCACTATAAATAGATCACCCACTCTTCTATTAAAAACACATCATATAGAATTTTATGTCAATATAACCCTATAAATGATATTCAAAAGATATATATGCCTGTTTTAGAGGGATTGGTATTTCAAAAAGTCTATCCCTAGTAATATTAATAGAAAATCTATAGGCGGTTTATCTACGAACAGGTAATTGACTTTTATGTATCCTCAAATACTCCTTCCTCATCAAATTCATCAAATTAAATTCTATCTATACAAAAATAATTACTACAGTTACATATATTTATTGAAAAATTCTTATGATTAAATTAAAACCATTTTACATATCATTTCAATTCCATTAAATGGAAAAATATCGTTCATGTGTACTAAGGACATAACATCTCCATGTTGTGGTGTATGTTTTTTTCATCACCATATTACATGAATGGTTATAGAGATGGAATTAATTATTAAAATTAATATTTTTTTTCACATTAATGATATTATGAAATTATAAAATCATATATTCCTTATTTCCTTACAATCCATTAGAAAAATGATAACGTTTCATGTCTATATATGATGACTACAGTCTCTATGAAGATATGTTATCTTTATTTTATATCCTCCATAAATGAACAACAATAATGAAAAATTTAATGGACATATATGATTTTTATATTATTCATATCATTGTATATATTATGTAACAATTAAAAATTATAAGTATTCTACATCCAATGAAAATATTTTATGAGAAAATATTGCTGTCTATAATTAGAAATGATAATAATTAATGATTCTTAATGAACTAGACATTAAATGATATAATAAGATAATATATGATATTATATTATTAATATGTGTATGGTATAAATAAATATCCTTTTCAAAACCATTATTATTATTTTAATAATTTTCAAGTATTTTACACATTTTTATGGTGATTTATCTCAATGTCCATATCATTACAATAATTTTGGTATTATGCTCCACCAATATTTTTTAATTAGTATATACTACCACATTGATGTATTTATCAGGAATATTTATTTATCCATAATGAATAATTTTAAAATTCATTTTACGCTTTATAAAAATTGTTAAAAATAATTTATGATCATATTTCCATGTTTGATTGGGTATATTTTTCTTCCATGTCAATTGTTTTCAGAAGTACTATACAAAATCCATCTTAATTAACCATTTTATTTCTTATGGATATTTTATTTTCTCCTAGACCATTTATTGTAGGATTCATAAAAAATTGTTATAGATTATTCATGAATGATATATCTTTAAATGACATTATAATAAGATTAAAGGTATGTTTTATGATATTTTTTGTGTTTATAAACATCCCATCAATAATAAGTAATTTAAAAAAAAATTAATTATTCTAATATATTTAAATTATTTTTCATAGTAAAATATTTATAATAAATTATATTAATTTTTTACATACCATTATTAATACTCTTTAAATGCTTTATTTTTTTTATTAAATCTTCATTTTTATGGGAATATGGGGTTGTTTAATAATTTTTTCATATTTTAATTTATCCTCAAATAGTCATATCTTCAAGATTATTGAAAAATTAATTTGTCTTAAATATCTATATTCATTGATTCATTGATTAGATAATTTTCTAAAATATAATCAATTTCTATATTTGGGTTTTAACAACGTATTCCATCATATATAATATGGAAATCTTTATTTTCTATATTCTTTATTCAGTAAGAAATTGTTTATATGAATTATTTCTAATGATTTAAATTTATCAATTAATATTTTACAAATAAATTTTACATGAAATGATGGGTGTGGCTATAAAATATATATCCTTTTCATTTTATTGACTTATATTATGAGACAAATTAGTTGTGTAGAATTATTAAATTTGGGTGTGATATATTCTTACCCATAGTTTATACTTTATCTAATCAAGGTTTTTATGTTTGTGAAATCATGATCACTGATTTCATGATTTGCAATTTTAATTATCTTATAAATTGAGAATTCAATAAATATTAACTATGATATTACTGAATCGATATTTATGAAGGATTAATTTCATGCTCATGTTATCGATAAAATCTAACATGTTCCAATTTATACTAACTTCCATATTGATTGTGCCTTATTAACTCATAATAAATTATTGTTCACTCATCCCTTAGTAATTCATTGAGGTCACCATTTTTATTTCCTCATTATTTAAAAAAAATATGAATGATTTTAAAGGATTAAAATATTTTTATTTTCATTATTAAAGATATTTTAATATCGATATAAAATTGAATTTGTTTATGTATCTAGCTCTCCATGATGACTAAAATCATGAGTCTATTGAGATCACATCCCCAATATATATGAAAATATAATAACATAGACATCAGATATATTATACTAGTTTTATTATTTTTACAAATTTAAAAATACGGTATTTATTAGAAATATTTGTAACTATATTTTTAATTAACATTGCTAAAGTGGTAAGTGAGAAAATTTATTACTTTACTATTTTTTTTGAAAATAAAAATTGTTTATAATGATGAATACAATGTTGTTTCAGAACTATATCTATGTTTTATACTATTTTGTTATGAACCATTATATAAGAGTGTGAATTAACAAGAATTTTAAAGGTAGTTATTTTCTAATAGATAAAGCTATTTAAAATGGTGTTCAAACAGAGATTATCATTGAAATATAAGGGGATCTGTCCGACTATATGTCTATTATGAATCCTAAATTGTATGAACTTTATGTGCCATGACATGATAATCTTATAATGTAATTTCCCAGTAAATAGAATCCTCTATACTTCAGTATAACTACTAATCTAGCATTTTCTACCAAATAGATTACTCTACATCAAATGATATTTATATATATTCGATGTAAGGAAAGGGAAATGGTTATGTTCATATAGTATTGTATAAGATGTGATACTAATAATTATTTGAAATTGATCAATAATATATTTTATGATGAAAATATAATTCATATGGAACGAGGAACTTTTATTTTAATATATGTCAATAAATATTTCCACGAAGAGAAAAGAACTAAAATGGTGATAAATTTCATAATATTATAGAAAATTCAAAATTAATGTATTGTATAATATGAATACACATTTACAATTTTAGTGAATTATTTTATGAATTTCATAAATAATCCAAAGAGTATAAATGACCATTGCATTTGTAGGATTATTAAAAATATCTAAATGCCATCTGTTCCTCATTATTTCTCATTATATGATTAAATTGTGTTAAATAATGTCATAATATAGAAGGAATTTTATAGATAATATATTGAAAAATTAAATCTTTATAACAAGTGTTCCATTGAGTACCGTGAAATTAAAAAGAGGTAATTATAGAATAATGGATCAAATTAGTTTCATTCATTAAAAAATTATTAAACGACACATCATTAAAAATAGTTTAAGGGTAGTGTACTTTGTTACATGTATGGGAAGAAGGGAAATATGGTTAATGAGTGAAATGGGATGGAATAAATAAAAACCATATATTTCCTTGACAGTTGATTAATAGGTAATTATTCACATTAATTTCCCTAGCATCATGTTATCTGAATAAAAGATATGGAGAGATGGGATGCCAAGATCAAGTAATATCAAGAGATAGGGATCCAGTTACAAAAATATTTGTTTATATAATTTAATAATATCCTCAAAATTAAAAATAGAATCCTTGATTCTAGGTCTTCCCACTATGTTATATCATTAATTTTCCTTAAAAATAGTTATATACTTTTAATCCTATTATGACAGTTTTTATTGAAAAATTATGTGGAAATCTAATTGTAATAATGGAATATATGTCGTATGACATGGTGACACATAAATATTTCATGTTTATAAACTTAATTATTTTAACAACCGTTGATTTACAAATAATACATATTATAGATTAAATATCGAAATATAATTGAAAATTTTATTTTAATGAGATAAAAATTATGATTCAGGATGATGATGATGAATTATTTTTCTTTGTTTTGGAGACCTCTTTATCTCTTCAATTTTATTATCCACACCTTGTTACTCATTAGACTGATATATTTGAGAATTATTACTAGAAAAATCATCACATATAAAGGGTAATATTTGTATTTGTGAAATACCTATTGTATATGAATAGATTGATATATATAATAATGAATTACATGGAAATCAACCAAAATATAATGTTGAGTTTTCCATTTATTTTATATCTGCTGGAAGTCATTTATCAAAGAATCAGTATATAATGGCCACATAAAAAAAATTATATGATGAAAAAACATCATGAGTTATATTATTGGTTAATTATTATCACTTCTCTTTATCCTTAGGTTTTTATAATTCCTCTCGATACGAAGGGATATGGATCATTGAGGCTTTTCATTTATTAAAATGGGAAATATATTTAGAATAATTATGATGTATGATTTGACTCGCATCAATAAATTCTTCAATAAACAATATAGAGACACATTTTTTTCACATATTTACCATAATTCTCGGTATCAACATATTTTATTAATGAAAGATGGAATTCCAAGGAAATCATTTCTTGGGTGGTATGTACTATATGATTGTATATTTAATTTCTTTTTGATTAAATAATAGAACGTAATATTTAATTGAACTAATTTAAAATTTACTGAATTAAAATTAGGATTCATTTTTTTGTATTTATTAATGATTTCATTTTTTATAATAAAATCATTAAGGATTATGATAATCACTTTTGGATAATTCATGAGACTCATAATGAAATAGTTTCTTATGGTTGACTTTGAATGTCTAAATTTTGTGATTGAAAATGATTCTTTTTGTGGCCATGGTATCTATATATGTATAATAAGAGTTGTTATACCACAAAATAATACTAATCGAATTGATTAAATCATAGAAATTTACCAAGGTGCTTAATTTCATTGAGTTAGAAGGAAATTATCAGTTATTTGTTCATTTTTTTAAAAAATCATAAATATATTACCATTCTTATAGGTAATTTGGTTATATTATCATATACAATGGAATGTAATGAATTTTATTATAACATGAAAAATAGATAAATGAATTCTCATATTTATAATCAACCATATGTAAATGATATATTAATGATATATTATGTTTCTTATAAAAGGGGCTTTTTCCCCATACATATAATGATTTTGTTATATAAAATGAAACAAAACAATTATCTACTCGTGAATAGAACTACCATACTCAATATCATGGGTCGATTCCATTATATTATCCATGAATATATAAAGATATTATCTTTACGTTGAAATAAATGTGATATACATAGACTTTTTGAGCCTTCAATTAATATAACCAGTGGATGATCTAAATATCACGAAAACTAAATAGATTAAGATACTAAAGGAATATCATTTCACAACACACTACCATCCAGGGATAGAAAAATAATGTTGTTGATGCATTGAGTAGAATGGTTATGGATTATTGACCAAAATATATATAAAAAACAAAAATACTTTCATGAATTTAGTTATGGTGGTTTTATGTATTTCGAAGGGGGAAATCAAAAAATTTTAAAATTATTTATAATCAAAAATTATTTAATGAAAAAAAATATTCTCATCATTATGATGATAATTTTCAAAATAATATTGAATACCTGATTTATGTGAATGTGGGAGAATTAATCTATGATGTTGGCATACATAAATTTTGAAAGTGGTATTTTATTACATATATAATTGATCTGAAATAGTAAATATTTTATCATTTTTATAGATCAAATATCAATATAAACATTTATTGATGTGTTATTAGAGGTATTGTAAGGACCCATTTGCATTTGATAATATGTATCTGGGAATTACTGATTATATATCAAGATGTCTGAATTTTCAATAATTAATGGGTAAGAGATTAAATCAAAGGGGAGTCATATAAAATCTATATATTCAAATTTGGAAATGGGGTGGCATTATTATGAAAATTTTCACATCTGTAAGAACCCAGTTTTTGATGTGGAAGACTTTGGAATATTCTTGATGATATTCCAGAGAAGCGCCTTCACACGGCGTGCGATTCTGAGCCCCATAGTGGCCGGAATTAATTTTTTAGTGCGTTCACACTGGAAACGCCAAATAAAAACGATAACTCCTAAACGGTGTTTCAGATCAGAGATCAAATTCTATTGATGGTTATGGAATGAGGTGTTTACCCTAGTAACGACATAAATTATGTCGGCGCGTGAAGTTTGGACCCCCCGCTCGGTTTCAGAACATTAAACGGATAAATTAATTAATTATTTAATTCGATTAATGGTTAGAACTCGAGTATCTATTAACCGATGGAACGACATGGAAAACTGAGGGCATCGTTGAGTTTGGAGCATGTCATTTACCCTAGGAGGGGTGTATGTTTCGCGGGAGCAAGCCGTCTATTAAAAATGGCCCCATGGGCGTTTTTGTATTTTGGCAGCCTCTGGCGCGGTTGTTGAAAATTTAGAATGGGGCCTCGTATTAAAATTATGAGACCGCCGTTGTGCTCAGAGCGTGGTTTTTAGCCTAGGGAAGCCTTAATCCAGATCCCGCTATAATTTGGGGTTTGGGGCTATCAGGATGGAATTTATGTTTTTCTACCTAAAAACATCCCCTCCCCTCTTCTTCTTCTTCTTCTTCCTCAAACCCTCACATCTCCTCCAGCTCCGGCGAAGCACTCCGGAGAGGCACCTCTGGCGAGGAAACTCTGGAAAGGTAGCGATGTGGCGGCGGACTCCCCATGATGCTCCGGGCATCACCCATGATGTAGGAGTCTTTTTTGTTTCGTTTTATTTTCCCACACCATGTTCGTCCTAATTTTGCATTTCCAAATTGCTACCCGATCTTAGATCCATGCCCATAATTGCATACATATTGTCTTTATCATTACAGAATACTATCCGGATAGAATTTTTGACCATCGGATCATTTCCGGTGGTCCTCTGATGTTTTTCGACCACGAGGCCGGTTTCCGGTAAGGGTTGATGACGGCGGACGGCGGCTCGACATTTAGCGAAGGAGGTGGCTTCGGGGCGCCGCGGGGGTGCGGTGTCCAGGCAGAGATGCTCTGGTAGGCAGCCGGAACGATAGAATGTATGGCGGGGTAACGCGAGGCGGCGCCGGCATAGGGCATGGGACAGGGGGGCCACGAGGTGTGCGGCCTCGTGTGGTTCGACCGCGACCCACGTAATGCGGGTCGCTGCGGGAAAAAACAAACGTCCTTATCGGCCGGTCAGTGGAGGTGGGCCATGGCCGGGTCGCGGGCGGGTGGTGTGGTGGGCCGCACGAGGCGCCTGGGAAACGGGTTGAGCGGGCAGGCTGGAGCGGGCGGTCCCCAGCAGGGCGGACCGGCCGGACCGGCCCGGTTCGGCCCAAGGGTTTCCCCCTTTAAATTTCCTACGCCCGTAACATTCACTACATGCGTTCATTTTTCTCACCGTCTACGGCGGAGAAGACCTGACGCAAAGGATGACCTTTTTAGGTGGTTCCAGAAGTTTTATCCTCTAAGACGAGGGGCTCGGGGGCACGGCACGTGTGTAAAGCAGCTAAGCAGGCTTCACGGAAATTCTTGTTTTGGATGGCGCGGATGCGTCCAACGTCTGTTTTAAGTGCTTTCAGTGTCACTGGGACCCTGGAAATGAGGCAGAGCTTTCCAGGGTGGTTCCAGGCGTTGAGGCCGAAGTTGAGGCGAGGTCCCCACGACCCTTCTTTCGAGCTCCGTGTAGTGTTTCATGACCTTTTCATCAGACGTCTGTTCGGGCTGTGCGATCAGTCATTTCTGGAAGTTTTTCTGAGGGGATTTCAATCGTGCAATCCGACCTCTCAATTTCGGCACGATGGTGCTGGGCCCATGAGGGACGTTTGGGCGTCGACAGTTATTTTCCATCTTTATCATCGGGAGACCGTTTTGGACAAGGGAATAGTCCATATTGTGAGATTTTTTGAGAGGATCGCAATGGTGCGATCCATTAGTTGTGTTTCGGGACTGGGTTATGGGTCCCATGAAGCACCGCTCGTGTGTGGTGCACCGGAATGCACCTTTTTCTCTGGATATCAGTTGCACTCATGTGGGTAGTTCTTTTGAAGTGTTTTCCTGAGGGGATCTCTTTGGTGTGATGTGTCTGACTGTTTTCGGTGCCGAGGCTCAGGATCACGGCACACCATGCAGGCGTGAGGTGGTGTTGGCGACTTTTTCATCGGATATCCATTTTATGCGAGTATGTAGTCTATCTCGCTTGTATTTCCATGAGTATTACAATGGTGTAATCTATTCAGGCAGGTGGAGCCTCTTACGTGATCTTATTATATGGGGAAATATGAAAGGTGCCCTGGTGGTGGTTCTTCTATGGTGATTGTAGTAGACCATTGGCATGTGATCGCGTGCACTCTTCGGATACTGATGTAAATTTTTCATAAGATGTGGTCTATGGTGCCTAGGCCTTTGAGGTGTAATTTTTACGTTCACGCCATCCTTTTGACGTTGGGTACCGTGTGCACAATAGCCTTTGGGCTAGAAGGAGGTATTCTCCGGGAGTATACGGGAACTCATGGTGGTACATGTGGTTGTTTTTACGTGAGAAGGTTTTTGTGTTCGGTTGGGGTTGACATGGGGCCACACGTTGTGTGGGGCCCATGATTGTGTCATGTTCTTCTTTACATACCTTTGACCTCTCGCAATGTAGACGGTCCCTCAGTTCTCGTTTGTTGACCAGCCGGGTTGAGTTTTCCCCCGGATCTGTGCTCGATGGTTTAGATCAGCAGGGATGAGTGGTTTCCCCTGGTCTTGTTCTGGAGTCAGGTGGTTGCACGATACCAACTCTGTGTTCGGATGGCCAGTGTTGTACCATCCAGAAGAGATGGCCAGAGCAGTTCCGGGTTTACCAGCCAGCAGGGAAGAGTAGTGGTTTTCTCATTGAATTCTCAGGGTTTACCCTCTAGCAGAAACTAGGTAGTGGGTCACCCGAATACTCTTTAGAGTCTACCCTCTTGCAGGGCTGGGTAGTGGGTCGCTCGTCGTCTTGATTCGGGTCTACCGTCCATCAGGGTTGGGCAGTGGGTCTCCTGACAACTGGTTCTGGGTTTACCATCCAGCGGGGCTAGGCAGTGGGTCACCCGTCAACATCTCATAGGGTCTACCCTCCGGCAGAGACTGGGTAGTGGGTCAACCAATGACCTCTTACAGTCTACCCTCCAGCTGGGCTGGGTAGTGGGTCGCCCATCGTATAGTTCCAGGTTTACCCTCTAGTAGGCCTGGACAGTGGGGCACCTGATGGTACATTATGGTCTACCATCCAGCAAGGATGGTTATTGGTTCGCCTGTCGACTTATTCCAGGTTTACCCTCCAACAGGGCTAGGTAGTGGGTCACATGATGGTGCATTATGGTTTACCCTCCAGCAGGGCTGGGTAGTGGGTCACTAGAAATCATATTATGAATTACCCTCCAGTAGGGATGGGTAGTGGGACACCAGTTGATATTCCAAACCCAGTCCTTCCTATTAGGCTAGTATGTGGCATTCTTCCATGATTACATGAGAGAGACCCTTGGTTATACGGGTTAGTGATGGAAGGACCTTGTCTTTAAGAAGACCTCTCCACTACAGGGCAGTAACGAGGTTTGGTTTAACTTTCTCTAGAACTCTCAAGTACGATGGGCGCTTTCCCCACCGAGACGCATCTTGGTGATGCGATCACAATCCGTGCGGGCGATTCAGTGCCACCCAAAGTAGATAGTGTCAAAGAGTGTGGATTGAGCCCCTTTTGGTTTGCGATTTGGGGCAGATGTGCGGGATTCTGGGCATCGATGGAGTTTACTTCTGGGACTGTAGGCTACTCATTTTCTTGGGCTGAGATATGGGACGGAGATCCCCTTATGACCTTGTTCGAGCTTCTTGTTGAGCATATGGATATGTATATACCTTTTCCGTGTACCCAATTCTTGGGTTTGGTTACTCTCCTTCTAGGGGAGGCGAAGACCCACATGGTATGCCACATGCTTTCTGTGTCTATCTTCTCGTGGTTGGATGAGTCTACTCTCCTGTTATATGTAGAAAAGACTCAACGGGATGTTCATGTTCTCACCCCTTCCAGCTCCTTATGTATGGATGAGCCAGACCCTCAGGCAGCAGTGGCTTGGCTCGTGGTAGTGGTTCACCTTTTCAGGTTTGTGCAGATGCCAATAGATCAGAGAGTGTCTTCGGCAGCCACCCTTTTTTTGGTGGAGCAGCTTGGAGTTGCTGGAGTCCGGTGACTCATCTTCTTGAAGAGTCATCGCTTTCGTGGCAAGAAATTCAGTATTTGTTCCGTGAGGAGTTTTTCCCCTCCTACTTGCGCTCAATTTGGATTCAGGAGCTCCTTTAGTTTTAGTAGGGAGTGATGAAGGTGGCCGAGTATGCGACTAGTTTCGCAGACCATGCACACTTTTACCCAGACCTAGTCCATGATGACAACATCCGAGCGCATGAAGTTTGAGCATGTTCTCTGTTGATAGATTCGTGTTATCATTGTACCCTTGGGAATTTCCATATATGCTGGGGTGCGAGAGCAGGCGCTGGTGACAGAGGGCTTCCTGTCATGTTATAGAGTTGGTGGTGGCAGCAGACACGTTAGAGTCGAGACGTCTACCGCAGTTAGCGGGCGTTAGAAAGTAGAACCTCGACGCAGGTGGCTTCATGATGACCGAACTCAGGGGTGTGGTCGTACCCCATAGTGGTTCCAGATGGCACCAGTGAAGCCCGGAGAGAGTCTGTGCTATGCTTTCGATGGGCGAGGTCACCTGGCACGGGACTGCCTGACCAGGCATACAGAGTGCTTCGGGCAGGCAGTAGGTGCACCTCCACGAAGGAGGCAACGTCTTGATCAGAGTAGTTTCTAGAGAGGTGTTATGGGTAGAGGAACAGGAGGTGGTGGTAGTGGGGGATGGATTTATGAGGTTCTCCCATCACCACTAAGTGGTTAACGTCAGGCTCCGGGAGCAGATAGTTGGGACCACAGACTACCGCGAGCTTTGGATGTCTGTGATGCTGCAAAGAGTGAGATGATAAGAGGTAGGCTCGACATCTCTTCTACTTCTTTCATTATAATTGATAGAATCTATGTGTGGAATTATTTCCTCCATGCTACTTGCTTGTGGTGTTACCAGGGTGGCACGGGGTATCGGTATAAACCTCTGATGATATGATAAAAGGAGTGGGACCTTTTCCTTTAGTCGATGGTGTTGATTCTTTCACTTCCGAGCATGCAAGAGGGCCTTGACTCTGAGACATCGACTATGGAATCTTGCGTGACTAGATATCCTTTTGTGTTCCACGATATGGATATTATGATGGAGGGAATCACTGGGCCTTGTTCAAGGTTCGGGCGGTGATTCTAGTCGTGACGTGCGATGTAATGGTTTGGTCTGGGAGGTGAGCTACCCCTGAGAGCCTTCAGGCCGTTTGAAACCGTGAAAAGGGATGGAAAGGTTCCCTATCGCCTTTCCCTAACCCCAAAGTCTGGATTGGGTGCAAGACATCGGCACGGTCCGAACTCACATGAACAGATCAATCCTTTGGTCTATGTGCGGTGGCGCAGAGCTGTGCGAGAGTTCTTCTTGGTACGGAAGAGCTTGGTGTGGGCTTAGAAACCTGTGTTTCTCTCTAGTTTTTCTTTTCAGGGAAGAAAATATTAAAGGAGGGAATGATATAAGAACCCAGTTTTTACAGTGGAATAATTTGTAATAATTTTTATTATATTCCAAAGATGTGCCTTCAGACGGCTTGCGATTCCGAGCCCCGGAGTGGCCAGGATTAAATTTTTAGTGCGTTCACACTGGAAATGACAAATAAATGTGCTAAATTATAAATGGGGTTTCAGATTAGAGATCTGAGTATACGAATGGGTCTGGAATGTGGTTTTTACCCTAGGAACAACATAAAGTATGTCAGAGTGGAATGTTTCTACCTCTCGCTCACTTTCGGAACGTTAAACGGATTAATTAATTAATTAATTAATTTGTTTCATGGTTAAAACTCGAGAATCTCTTAAAAGGTGGCTCGGATAGGAAAACTGAGGGCACTGTTGAGTTCGGAGCATACCGTTTACCCTAGGAGGAGTGTAAGTTTCACGGGCGTGGGCCGTCTATGAAAAATGGCCCCAGGGGCGTTTTTGTAACTTGGCATCCTCGGACGTGGTTGTTGCAACTATTGAAAAGGACCACAGATTAAAATCCTGAGACTACCATTGTGCTCCGAGCGTATTTTGAATCCTAGGGGAGCCTTAATCCTGATCCCGCCGAAATTTCGGGTTCGGGGCTATCGGGCGGGCGTTTAAGTGTTTTCTACTTAAACACATCCCCTCCCCTCTTCTTCTTCTTCTTCTTCCCCAAACCCTCCCCTATCCTCCAGCTCCGGAGAATAAATATGGCGAGGCACCTCTAGAGAGGCAACTTCAGCATGGTAGTGTTGCAGTGGCGGACTCCCCGTGAAGCTCCGGGCATCTCCCAAGAGGTAGGAGTCGTTTTTGTTACATTTAATTTTCCCGCACCATGTTCGTCCTAATATTTCATTTCCAAATTGATGCCCGATCATCGATCTAAGCCCATAGTTACATAGATCTAGTCCATAGCTTTCCTTAATATTATCCGGATCGAATTTTTGACCACCGGATCGTTTCCGGTGGTCCTCTGAATTTTTCTGGCCACGAGGCCGGTTTCCGGCGATGGTTGATGACGACGGATGGAGGTGCGACGTTCAGCGGAGGAGGTGGCCACGAGGCGTCGCGAGGGCGTGGTGGCTGGGTGGAGTGGCTCCGGTAGGCAGCCGGCACTGACGGCAGTGTGGAGGGGCCCCGTGCGACAGCGCTAGCATAGGCCAAGGGGCAGGGGGGCCACGAGGCACGCGTCCCCGTGCGGCGCGACCGCGACCCGCGTAATGCGGGTCGCTGTGGAAAAAAAAGACCGCCCTTGTCGGCCGATCGGTGGCGGTGGGCCGCGGCCAGCCGGCACCGGCTGAGTGAACTAGACCCGCGGCTGGGCCACGGGGTGGCTATGTGGCGGGTCGCGTGAGGTGCCTGGGCCACGGGTTCTATGGAGCGGCCAGTGTGTGCCGGCCCCAGCAGGGCGGACCGGCCGGACCTGGCCGGTCCGGCACAACGGGTTCCCCCTTAAAATTTCCTACGCCCATCACTTTCTCTACGGGCATCCGTTTTGCGTACCCTCTATGGAGGCTCGGACCTGATGTAGAGGCGTACCTTTTGAGGTGGTTCCGGGAGTTTTACCTTTTGATACGAGGTGCTCGGGGGCACGACACATGCGTAATGCAGATATGTGGGCTTCCTGGGAATTCTAGTTTTGGAAGGCGTGGACGCGTCCGACGTCGGTTTAAAGTGCCATCAATGGAGTTGGGACCCTTGCACGGAGGAGGAGCTTTCTTGGTTGGTTTCAGGTAGTGAGGCCGAAGTTGAGGTGAGGGCCCCAAGGCCCGTCTTTCAAGCTGCGTGCAGCGTTTCACGAATTTTTCATCAGACGTCCGTTCGAGGAATGTGATCAGTCATTTATAGATGTTTTTCTGAGGGGATTTCAATAGTGAATTCCACCCACTCTAATTCGGCATGATGGTGATGGGCCCATGAGGGCTTTTTGGGCGTCAACGGTGAATTTCAATCATTATCACTAGACGACTGTTTTGGGAAAGTGAATAGTCCATCTTGTGTGCTATTTCGAGAGGATATCAACGGTGTAAACTGTTCATTGTGTTTCGGGACTAGGTTGCGGGTCCCATGAAGCACGGATCATGTGCGGTGTGCCAGAATGCTCATTTTTCTCCGTATATCCATTGTAATCATGTGGGTAGTGCTTTTGATGAGTTTTCCTGAGGGGATCTCATTGGTGCGATGCGCCTGACTATTTTTAGGGTCATGGCTCGGGATCACGAGACGTCGTACTGGCATGAGGCGGTGTTGGCGGATTTCCCATCGGATTTCTGTTTGAGGTGAGTAAGTATTCTATCTCGCATGTCCTTCCGTGAGGATTACAACGGTGTAATTTGTTCAGGTGGGTGGAGCCTATTACATGATCTTATTAAATTTATGAATATGAATGGTGCCCTAGTGGATGTTCTTCTACCATTTTTGTAACGGACCTTTGGTGTGTGATCACGTGCACTCTAGGGAGAGTGATGTAAATGTTTCATAAGATGTGGTCCGCCATTCCTGAGCCTTTGAGGTGGAGTCGTTACGTTCATGCCTTCACATTTACATTGGTTTCTGTGTGCACAATTGCCTTTGTGCTGGAACGTGGTATACATTGGGAGTATACGGGAACTCGGGGAGTTACATGTGGTTGTTTGTACCTGAGAACATTTGTGCCTTCGGTTGGGGTTGACTTGGGGCCACATGTCATGTGGGAAAAATGAGTGTGACGTGTTCTTCTTTGCGTACCTTTGACCTATAGTGACGTAGTGGGTCCCTCAGTTCTCATTTGTTGACCAGCTGGGTTGAGATTTCCCCTGGATCTATGCTCGATGGTTTAGATCAGCAGGGATGAGTGGTTTCCCCTGGTCTTGTTTCGGAGTTAGATGGTTGCGCGATACCAACTCCATGTTCAGTTGGCCAGTGATGTACCACCCAGTAGAGATGGACAGAGCAGTTCCTGGTTTACCATCCAGCAGGGTTGGGCAGTGAGATGCTCATTGACTTCTCAGGGTTTACCCTCTAGAAGAGACTAAGCATTGGGTCACCCGAAGAGTCTTTAGTGTCTACCATCTAGTAGGGCTGGATAGTGGCTCGGTCTTCAACTTGATTCAGGTCTACCCTCCAACAAGGCTGGGCAGTGGGTCACATGACGACTTGTTCCGTCTTTACCCTCCAGCGGGGGTGGGCAGTGGGTCACCCATCGACTTCTCTTAGGGTCTACCCTCTGGAAGTGACTAGGCAGTGGGACACCTGACGACCTCTTAGGGTCTACCCTCCAGCAGGGTTGGGTAGTGGGTCTCCCATCGTCTAGTTCCAGGTTTACCCTCCAGTAGGGTTGGGTAGTGGGTCACCTGATGGTGCATTATGGTCTACAATCCAGCAAGGCTGGGTAGTGGGTCACCTGTCGACTTATTCCAGGTTTACCCTCCAGCAGGGCTGGGCAGTGGTTCACCTGATGGTGAATTATTCTTTAGCCTCTAGCAGGGTTGGGCAGTGGGTCCCCCGATATCATAGTATGAATTACCCTCCAGTAGGGCTAGGTATTAGGACACCCGTTGATATTGCAGACCCAATCCTTTCTACTAGGCTAGACTGTGGCATTCCTCCATGATTACCTAAGCAGGACCCTTGGTTGTACGGGTTAGTGATGGAATGACCATGTCATTGAGAAGACCTCTCGACTGCTGGGTAGTAACGAGGTGTGGTTTTACATTCCCTGGAACTCTCAAGTACGAGGGGCATTTTCCCCACCAAGACGCGTCCTTGTGATGTGATCGAAAACCGTGCGGGCATGTTAGTGTTGCCCAAAGCGGATAGTGTCGAGGTGTGGTTATTGAGCCCCTTTAGATTGCGGTTCGGGGCAGATGTGTGGGATGTTGAGCATCAATGGAGTTTACTTTTGGGATGGTTGGCTACTATTTTTCGTGGGATGAGCTACGGGACAGAGATCCCCTTACGACCTTGTTCGGGCTACTTACTGAGCATATGGATATGTATATTACATGGTCTTGTACCCACTTCTTCGGTTTGGTTACTCTCCTTCCAGGGGAGGTGAAGACGCGCAGGGTATGCCACGTGCTTTCTGTGTCTAGATTCTCATAGATGGACAAGTCTACTCTCCTGCTATAGGTAGCGAAGATTTTATGGGAAGTTCATCTTCACACAGTTTCTATCTCCTTGTGTCTGGACGATACTACATATTTTCTCTTGTTTGGTTGAGCTGGGCTCTTTACTGCTATACATTTGACTGCACTCTTGGTTGTACTCTTTTACTTTCCTGTTCGATCTACTGGTCACCCTTTGGTACCTCATTTGTTTCTCCCTCAAGCCTTCAGGGTATTCTACTGAGTATTTTTATACTCACACCTGCTTAGGCTTTGACCACACATGGTGTGGCCTTGCAGACGATGGGCAGGTCAGTCATGACATCAACGGAGCATAGGAGTTTGGGAGCTTAGACCACATGCGGTGGTCGTAGTCAGGTCCCAAGTGGGGGACCCCTTCCAGATATTTTCTTTTTTTGTACCTGTTTCCACGTTATGGAACTTTTTCGGTTGGGGCGCGTGTTTTCCCCCCTTTTCTTTTCAGTTTACCTTAAGCACATTCGTTGTACTGTTTAGATGTCGATGCACTCTTGTGGTTATCTATAGAAGATTCCATTTTCGTTTCACTTTACTCAGCACTTTTGCATTGAGTTTGCTGCATGTCTGTGTACAGGTACTTAGGCAAAGGCCTCCCCGAGTTATTGTGCCGTCGGCGCTGGTCGCTAGCCCCTTGCCTATGGAGACGAGCTTGGGGTAGTTGCGGCTCTAGCCCTGGTAGGGTCAGGACGTGACAACATCATTATCTATTTACCTATATGATTAATCCAACATGTTTTATTATTAACATCCATTCTGCATATGAAAAATTACTCACTACAAGATTATAATTTCCACTTCATGGACTATCATGAATATATAATATTAAATTTGTAAACTATATATTGATATTTTTGAAAAAAAATATTATCCAGATCCCATATTTATATCCAAATCCATAAAATGTATATAAAAGGATCTTGATAATGATCTTTATTTGAAAAAAACTACTCACTCCTCAAAATATACATTATATGTTTTTTATTAAAAACATTGAATAATAGTGTAGGTAGATCTCAAATGACATTCAATGTTTCATTATAAATATTTATCATTATATTAATTTTACAATAAAAATTGATGAAATTTTAATAATAGGACAATATTAAGATTTATATGGAATTATTTTTCATACTAATACCAATTTAGATGACATTTGGGAAAGAAATACTATGACACATAAATGTGTATAGAAGATAATGATGAAGCCAAATACAACTCAAACCCATATTAATGAAGCTCAATGGGGGGGGGGGAATTGCTATGAAAATAACTGAAGGATATATTTAGAATTTATTGTGGGAAATCATATTATTGTGAAAACATTTCAAGGAAGGATTTTAATTATTTACGTTATAATATAAAACATATCCCTAGGTATATGTGACCTTTTGAAAATAAAGAAATAATTGGAGTTGTGGAATATTTTTTTTGGAAATTTAACCAATTCATTATAATTTACATGAAGGGTTTCATATCTATTTATTATGGAAGTATATTCTCGATCCAACAAATTATTTCACCTTTAATAAAATGTAATTTGAATTTTATTTATCACAATGTTAACAGGATATCAAAATTCATGACACTCTTGAAAAAGTATTTAGTAATTGGATGAATCTGATGGAAATAGAATATTGAGAAATCATAAAATGAAATAAGTTATGTGGGAACATGATGAAATTATGACGAAGTGGTAATGGAAATGCATTCATGAGGTGACATTTAAGAAATTTAATAATATATTTGTTTATGGAGGATAGATTGTAGAACCATATCCAATTATTGGAATAAATTTAATTTAAATGAAAAATATATAATAGAAAATATTTTTAATCAAAAACATGATAAAAACAAAAATTAAAATTTTTTATATTTAAAATTTCAAAAAAATATTAATTTTTTAATAGACAATATGAATATTATCATATGGTTAAATAATATGATTTTTTTTAATATCAATGATTTTTCATTAAATAAATAAAATAATTCTTTATTAATATTCTCATTTAACATAATTAATTAAATAAATTTTATGGTATTTTTATAATTTGGATATGGAAATAATGTAAAACATGATATATTTTATGTAGATTAATAGATTTTATATAAGGCACCAGCCATAAACATTACATAATCTTGAGATATTTCAAGAATACACGTTTAGGATCTTTTTAGGTTTAGAGTTTTAGAGAATTATATCATAAATCATGAATTGCGTTCCATATTTAAACAAAGTGGTTACATATAAGATAATATTCATTTTTTCCCATCAATAGAAACATTTTTAAAACAAAACACGGATTCATTAATGAAACTTCCAAGACACTATCATCACATCATGTACTTTTCCCTTGACCTTTGAAAAACATTTCAAAAACATGGGATGAGCATAAAAAGCTCAGTAAGGGATATGAGCGTAATAAATGAAAACATTAGTCCATGTATACATAAGAATTAATGAAATTATAATCTACTCATAAAACATAAGTACTTTAACATACCTCATGAAATAATAAGATTTATTAATAACTCATAGAAAACATAAGACATATAGGTAACTTGAGGAATTCATAACATTCTTACGTAGGGTGTAATCCTCATGGTTACTTTTGGAATGCCCCCCACAGTATATTTCCTAAATCCCTTTGAAGAAACCTTAACGTTTAACCCCTTCGCATTACCCAATGCATTGGAGATCTATATCGGGCTCACCCACCCTTATTTTTTCATGGAACCACCTGTATTCATAACAATGCCTAAGAACCATAACATAATCGTATCACATAAAACATGAATAAAGGAAGCATAACATTTCCACATTTCAATAAATAGATATCAATACAACACATTGATATAATATAAACATTATGAAAACAATTTTCAATACCAAAATAAATGAAAAGTAATACATGGTATTCATTTTTTCATTTTAAAAAAAAGTTATGTCTTGTAGAGGAACCCAAAAATCAAATAATGGTCACGGCAGTGGAGAAGACGTTGTCACCGCATACGTATGAAAAAAAACATTCCGTTATTCATTAAGTACAAAGCTTCGTATAAAAAAGATTCCTTTTGAATAAATGTAAAAGTCAAAGGGGTTTATATATCTTATAAAAGAATGTTGTGTATAAATCAAAATATGCCTCAATGAAAGAAGATTGAGACAAAGTCTCTTACCTCGGGTCCGACTTGACTCGATCGTTCTTTAACCTCCTGATTAATAAACTTGAGTTAATTTGTACTTTCTTAAGTACCTTTTTCAAGTTCATTATTCATTTTATATCACTTATTAGAATGTCATGAAAATTATTTAATTATTTATGTTAATAAAGGTCGTTTTGTCGATCATTGGTACTTGAGTAAAAAATAAACACCTTATAATTACAATTTGTTCATTTTGTAAAATATCCATTATATCCAGAATTATATTCATTATTTTTATATCATATATATAATTTATATCTGGGATATATATGTATTTATAATATTACATAACATTTAGAGGTAAGAAATGAAATGCACCGTTCATGGAGACGGTAAGTCGATAGTACGCATTAACACTACTTTCATTTCTATTTCTTATTTTATGGAATGAAATCATAATGTTATAAAGGAATATTATAATTCCAGTATAATATCTTATATAATATCATTAAATCCTTCCCTTATACATCCCACATATATAATTAACGAATCAAATCACATAGAGTGGGCGGTAGTCCGCACATCCTAAAATGAAGATATCTCGTTTACCCATAATGGAAACCTTAAAGGCATACCATAAATGAAAATTATAGAAGCTTAAGGAAAACATAAACATAATATATATCATATATAAATAGAGTGACATCTTAATGGCCATCATGAAAGGTGTTAAAAGAAGATTGAACAATCATCGTTTCGTGAGGCATTAATTCACCATCCACAGAAACAGTATGTTCTTTAACAATTAGATGAAGGAGTGTGTATGTGTAGCTTGAATCATTCACATAACAACATCCTTATATATTGAAGATACTGGTCTTGTTAAAAAATAAAGGAATAAAATGATTTTATGGGGTTGGATAAGAAAAATAAAACCAAAAAACATTAGATACGACATTACCTTTAAATCGTTTAACGCTTCTTGGTTTGAACCAAGAGGGTTTCTTGAAGAGCTTTCTGGCTAAGGTACGGCTTCTAGGATGAAGATAGGGATGTGTAGAGATAAAATGAGCGGAGATTGGTGGAGCCAATGGCTTGAGAATTGTGGGTAAGGAGGTAGAGATGGGGGCCTTTTATAAGAGGAGAGGAGGGGTACTCTTGGAATGTTATATAATGTTACTTTATATTGAAATTAATTTCGGATTTAAAAGGTCCAACATTGATATATTTCGAGGATAAGGTGATAAGGGTTCGAAATATACTCATCCAATAGGTTTTTGACAAGTGTAAGTCTCAAATTTTACATTATATTTTCATTTTATTTAAATCATTCATTAATGAGGTAATCGTTGCATCATCATGATTTCATAAATAATTTAATTTATTTAATGTCTAAAAATTATAAAAAAATACTACGATGTAGGAAATATTTTTAGCTTTCCAATGACTATTTATAGTCCAAGATATCAATTATGTAGACAAAACTAAATTTTTTTACTTAGGTGTTACATACATTGTTATATTTAACATTCTTTAAAAAATAAATAGATAAAATGTCATTATCACACAAAAGTGATTCCTTGGGGTCCCCAAGTTTGGCACAAGGCATACCATGGTCAGACATGAAACAACCAGTAGCATTAGGATAAGGCATAAAATGGTCGGGCATGACTATTTGGACCTTTTGATTCCAAATCTGGAATCCATTTTTCCAAATTCAAAACATAAAAATTTCAATAGTTAATTTGAAAATAATTCTCGTTGTCAAAACAAATAGCGGGTTTTTTTGAAACAATATCTATGAAAATATTGGTACTTATTTATGTGCAATTCAAAAGTTTAATTGTTCTCAATGACCAAAATTTGATTAAATGGTAAAAATAAATTCTATTTACACATTAAAATCAATTAAAAAGATAATATAACCATATAAATAAATTAGATAAAAATGCAGTTTTGATGTAAAATGCAGTATTTTTAACTATTCATTGAAAAAATGAACATTGTCAGAAAAATACCAAAAATTTATCCAAAGTAAATTTCAATGACCCAATCATAAATAATAAGTTTATTTTGACAAATAGAGCTTATAAAATTGTCAAAATTTTGATTTATAAATGGTTATCCATCAAAAGGCAGTAAAACAATCTTTTAAAAATAATAGTGTATTTTATGCTTTTGGATTTATTCTCATTTTAAGCATCTAAAACACTATATAATTCATAAATATACATAGATAAGAATAACTATTATTCATTACTTACATGGGATGTTACATCCTTCCCGCTTTTAGAAAATTACAACCGCACAATTTATTTACTTATTGAATAAGTGGGGCTATTTATCCATAATTGCATTTTTAGATTCCCATGTAGCCTCTTCAATCATGTGGTTTTTTACAAAACCTTTACATGATGAATCACCTTATTCTGCAACACTTTATCCATGTGGTCAAGAATCTGGACCGATTGTTCCTTATAAGATAGATTATCTTCCAGCTGAACTACCTCTGGACTCAAAACATGAGATTGATCTGGAATGTACATACATAACATTGAAACATGAAAAACATAGTTTACCTAAGACAAACTCAGAGGTAAAGCCACTCGGTATACAACAGATCCAACTCTCTCTAGAATTTCATATGGTTTAATGAACCTTTTACTCAACATTTCTTTCTTACCAAATATCATCACACTTTTCCATGGTAAAACATTGAGAAAAACATGATCACCTACCTAAACAGAGAGATTCTTCCTCCTATTGTCTGCATAACTTTTTTTCTTGATCTGAGTTGTTCTTATAGGTCTTTTTCTGGCAACTCTTCTACCAATTCTGGTCACATTAACATCCTTTCACCCACTTCATCCCAAAAAAGATGGATTTCGACACCTCTTCCCATATAATTCATCAAATTGTACCATATGTATACTGGAATGAAAACTGTTAATATAGGAAAAATCAACCAATTAAATATGTTGGTACCAACGTCCCTAATAATCCATCGAACAAGAATGCATCTTATCCTCCAAAGTACAAATTGTTCGTTCTGACTTCCCATTTGTTGGAGGATGAAAATCTCAAATAAAATTTAATTCAGTACCCAATGACTTCTGAAGGCCATTCGAAAATTTAGAAGTGAACCTGGGATCATGATCAGAAACAATTGAGAGAGGAACTCCATGTAAAATAACTATATCTTTATGATACAAACAGGATTTTTGATCTATGAAAAAAGTATCTTGTATAGAAAGGAAATGAGTAGATTTAGTCAAGAGATCAACAATAACCCAGATTGCATTATTACATTGAGGTGTCTTTGGCAATCCCACAATGAAGCCTGTGGATATATTCTTCCATTTCCACTCGGGCACTGGTAATGGTTGAAGGATCCCTTCTGGTAACTACCTCACAACTTTAACCTGCTGACAAGTCAAACAGTTCATAGTAAAATCAGCAATATCTCTTTTCATTCTGTCCCACCATTAATACTCTGAAGATCTCTATACATCTTAGTACTTCCAGGATGAACTAAAAACAAAGAACTATGAGCTTCACATAACAACTATCTCTTCAACTGTGAATCACAAGGCACACATAATCTCTTGCCAAATCTCAAAACACAATCATTATCAATGATTAATTGAGGAAACATACCTTTCTGAACCAGCTCTACCTTTTTCTGCAACTCACTGTCTTGCTTCTATGCTTTCTTAATTCTGTCTAATAGAAAATATTTCACTGATACCTGAAACAAAACAAAATGAAATCCTGAACCAACAAATTCTATGTCATAGTCTATCAAATCCTTAACCAAAGGATGACGTTCCAAACAAAAAATTGTTAACGAAGCATTACTTTTTTGACTCAAAGCATCAGCCACATTATTTTCTTTTCCTGGATGGTAATGAATTGTACAATCATAATCCTTGATTAATTCTATCCATCTCCTTTGTCTCATGTTCAATTCATTATGAGTGAATAAATAATTTATTCTTTTGTGATCGGTATATATTTCACACTTTACTCCATACAAATGATGCCTCCAAAATTTTTATGCGAAAACAACAACAGCTAATTCCAAATCATATGTAGGGTAATTAACTCATGAGTTTTCAACTATCATGAAGCATAATCAATTACCTGATCATTCTGCATTAGGATGCAACCAAATCCATTCAATGAAGCATCATTGTAATAACGAACTCCCCATTCCTGGAAGGTAGTTCCAAAACTGGAGTATTCGCTAATCTTCTTTTCGGTTCCTAAAAACAATCATCACATTATTTTGTGCATATAAACTTAACACCCTTCCGAGTTAGCGTAGTCATTGGACTAGATAACCATCAAAAATTTCTAACAAATCGTCGATAGTAGCCTGCCAAACCAAGGAAGCTACGAATCTCAATTTCAATTGTGGTTCTTGGTTATTCTTCCACAACCTTTGTTTTCGCAGGATAAATAGTTATCCCATATTTAGAAACAATGTGACTGAGGAATGAGAGTTTTTGCAACCAAAAATCACACATGCTGAATTTCCCATAAAATTTCTTCTCATTTAAGGTTTGCAAAATAACCCTTAAATGACTTTCATGCTCTTATTTAGTTTTATAAAATACCAATATATCATCAATGAAAACAACCACAATCTTATCCATGAAGTCATGGAAAATTCTATTCATATGGTCCATGAATATAGAAGGTGAATTGTTTGTCCCGAAAGGCATAACTACAAATTCATAATGGCAATACCTTGTACGAAACGTGATCTTTGGAATATTTGCTTCCTTTACCTTCACCTGATGGTACCCCGATCTCTGCTCAATCATTGAAAAAAACAGAGCTCCCTGAAGCTAATTAAACAAATCATCGATATGAGGCAAAGGATATTTTATCTTAATAGTGATGTTTTTCAAGGATCTATATTCAATGAAATGTCTCACTGAACCATATTTATTTTTAACAAATAAAACAGGAGCACCCCATGGTGATGTGCTAGGTTAAATGAAACCTTTCTCTAATAAATCTTGCAATTTCTCCTTCAACTCTAAAAGTAAAATTTGAGCCATTCGATAAGGGGGTTTTGAAATTGGCTGAGCATCATAAACTAAGTCAACAGTAAACTCAACTTCCTGATCTAGTATTATTCCAGGAAACTCATCCGGAAAAACATCAGGATTCTCATTTACCACCGGCACATCATTAATATGATCAATTCCCTTGTTTTCAACAATATGTGCAAGAAAACATTTATTTCCATCTTTTACAAGTTTCTCGTTCTCTTAATATGTTATCAACAGTAAGTGTTCATTCGTGTACAAAAACTGAATGTCTTTCTAAAAAGAAACTTCTTTAGCTCTACAATCAATATTAGCATGGAAAATATAGAGCCAATCCATACCCAGGATAACATCAAACTCTACTAGAGGTAATAAAATAAGGTTTTCAATTAGGTTTTTCCACGGATAAGGATAGGAAGATTATTATAAAATATTGTTGCATCATCATTACCCCCAGGTGTTTTTACCACATGTTCAGGAGTCATTTATTTAGACGGTCTTCCCATTTTACTAGAAAAGTTTTCAGAGATGAAAGAATGTGTAGACCCTGAATCAAACAACACACATGCATAATCTGAAAAAACAATCAAAGTACCTAATACCACTTCATTTGATGGCCCAACATTTTATGAGGTAGTTGCAAAGGTTTTCACCACTCCTTTTTTCTTTTAGTCTGATTGCTTCCCATCACATGAGCTCATTGTTGGACACACGTTTGCATAATGACTCATCTCATTACACTTGAATCATTTCACTAAATGTAAATCAAATTTGGTCTTACCACCCCCCTGATGTTTTTCAGTGCAATCACGAGCCTTATGTCCCATCTTACCACATCGGTAGCACGTTCTAGAATTCATATGACATTCCCCAGCATGCCTTTTACCACATTTATCACAAACTACAAACTTAGTTTTCTTACCATCATACCTTTTTCAAAAATTATTCCCTTTCTCCTACCACCTCGTTTTCTTCTTCTGTTGGTTGTTATAGAAAACATGATCATCAGCAAACTCCATTTACACCTTCTCATCACATCTAACAAGATTTTCATTACTCTTGAACTCATGAGAAGCTAATGCCCTTCGATATTTTGGATTTAATCCTACGTAAAAACGATTGATTTTATTATCAAGGTCTTGGATAAAATTTGGAGCATACCTAGCCAATCGAGTGAATCATTCTTCATAAGCAGCCACTGAGTCATCCTATTTCCTCAATTATAAGAATTGTTTTTTCCATCCTATGTCGAACAACCTTTGGAAAATACTTCTCAAGAAACATACCTTTGAAATCATCCCAATCGATAGCATCAATCTCATCAGCATCCCTGATATTTTTAACCATCGACCGCCACTGATCTGCTTCACCCTCCAAATGGTAAAGAACAAGACTAAAATTTTGATTGTCTAAACACCCAATGACATCGAAAATCATCTCAAATGCATTAATCCACCCTTCAGCTAGCACATGGTCAGATGATCCTCTGAATGATGGGGGATGTTTCCTCATGAAATGTTCACCACTTACATGTTCGTATGCGGATGATCTGCCTAATCTCGTCCATGGATACCACCACCATTTATCGCTTGAGTCAACTGTGCCTTTACAGCATCAAACTGTTCAGTTCCAATTCCGACCATTTCTGGATGTTGATTCGGATGGTCATTTCCTTCTGTATGCCTTCCTACCTCTTCTTCCCAATTTTCTCTGTGGAAAACCATTTTGAACAAACATGTATTAGATGAAGCAACATGGTAATCTTCATATGCTATATCATTTTATTTTGACCATAAAAAATATTTTTGTATAATCATTTAATATAATTCTAACTCCAGAGGTTATCTAATGAAACCTATGATAACAACTATAAGGCCCCAGCCTTAAACATTACTTAATCATCAGTTATTTCAAGAATACACATTGAGGATATTTTTAGGTTTAGATTTTTAGGGAATTAAATCATAAATCATGCATTAAATTCCATATTTAAACAAAGTGGTAACATAAAATATAGTATTCATTTTAGCCCATCAACAGAAACATATTTAAAACAAAACATTGATTCATTCATGAAACTTCCTAGACACAATCATCATATCATGTACTTTTCCCTTGGCCTATGAAAAACATTTCAAAAACATGGGATGGGAATAAAAAGATCAGTAAGGGATATAAATGTACAAATTGAAAACATTAGTACATGTATAAATAAAAATTAATTAAATCATACATTAATCATAAAACACAATCACTTTAACATAACTCATGGAATCATATGATTTATAAATAACTCATAGAAAACATAATACATAGAGGTAACATGAGGCATTCATAACATTCTGACGTAGGGAGTAACCCTCATGGTTACATTTGGAATACCCCTCACAGTATATTCCCTGAATTTATTCAGATAAACCTTAACATTTAACCCCATCGCATTACCCAATGCATTGGAGAGCTATGTCGGGCTCACCCACCCTTAGTTTATCACCGAACCACCTGTCTTCATAACAATTCCTAAGAAGCATAACATAATCATATCACATAAAACATGCATAAAGGAAACATAACATTTCCACATTTCAATCACAAGATATCAATACAACACATTGATAAAATAAAAACATTATGAAAACCATTTTCAATACCAAAATAAAATAAAAGTAAAACATGGTATTCATTTTTAAATTTTAAAAAAATGTTATGTCTTGTAGAGGAAGCCGAAACTCAAATAATGGTCATGGCGGCAAAAAAGACGCTGTCTCCACATACGTTTGAAAAAAAAACATTCCTTTTGTCATTTAGTGAAAATATTCGTATAAAAATGATTCTTTTTGAATTAAAATAACATTAAAAGGGGTTTAAACATCATATAAAATAAAGTTGTGTATAAATCAAAATATGCCATAATGAATGGAGATTGAGACGAAGTCCCTTACCTTAGGTCCAACTTGAATCGATCATTCTATTACCTCCTGAATAATAAACTGGAGTTAATTTATAATTGATTAAGTTCCTTTTTCAAGTTCATTATTCATTTTATATCCCTTATTACCATTTCATGAACATTATGTAATTATTTAACTTAATAAAGGTCAATTTGTCGATCATTGGTACTTGAGTCAAAAATAAACTCTTTATAATTACAAGTTATTCATGTGGTAAAATATCCATTATATCAAGAATTAAAATCATGATTTAGATATCATATATATCAAATATATCAAGTATATAAATGAATTTATAATAGTACATAACATTTAGAGGTAAGAAATGAAATGCACCATTCATTGAGACGGTAAGCCGTACGTATGCATGAACGCTACTTTCATTTCTATTTCATATTTTATGGAATGGAATCATAATGATATTAAGGTATATTATAATTCCAGTATAATATCATTAACTCCATCATTTATACATCCCACATATGGCATTAACGAATCAAATCACTTTGAGGGTGCGGTAGTCCGAACTTCCTAAAATGATGATATCGTGTTTACCCTTAATGGAAACCATAAAGATATGACATAAATGATAAATAAATAAGAATAAGTAAAAAATAAAAATAATATATATCATATATAAATAGAGTGACATATTAATTTCCACCATGAAAGGTGTTAAAAGACGATTGAACAATCATCGTTTCGTGAGACAGAAATTCCCCTTCCACAAAAACAGTATGTTATTTAACCATTAGATGAAGGTGTGTGTAAGTGTAGCTAGAATCCTAAACATAACAACATCCTAGTATATTAATGATACTATTGTTGTTACAAAACAATGGAATACAAAGATTTTATGGGGCTGGAGAAGCAAAATAAAACAATATAACATTAGATAAGACTTTACCTTTAAATAGGGTAACTCTTCTTGGTTTGAACCAAAAGGGTTTCTTGAAGAGCTGTCTGCATAAAGTAAGTATTCTAGGATGAAGAGAGGGTCGTGGAGAGATAAAAGGAGTAGATATTGGCTGAGCCCATGGATTGAGAAGTGTGGGTAAGGAGGTATAGGTTTGGGCCTTTTATAAGAGGAGAGGAGGGGCACTCTTGGAATGTTTTAAAATATTACTTTATATTGAAATGTGTTTCTGATTTAAAATGAACCATAATGATATATTTCTAGGATAAGGTGATAAGGTTTCGAAATATTCTCATCCAATATGTCTTTGACAAGTTTAATTCTCAAATGTAACATTATATTTTTATTTTATTTAAATCATTCATTAATGAGGTAATCCCTGCATCATCATGATGTCATAAATAATTTAATTTATTTAATTTCTAAAAAAAAAATGATGTATTAAATATTTTTATCTTTAAAATCACTATTTATAGTCCAAGAGATCATTTATTTCGACAAAACTAAAATTGTTTTACTTAGGTGTTACATACTTTGTTATATTTAACTTTCTTGAAAAAATAAAAAGATAAAAAGTCATTATCACACAAAAGTGATTCAATGGGGTCCCCAAGATCGGCACAAGGCATACCATGGTCGGCCATGACACTACCAGTAGAATTAGGACACATGTTAGAGTAATTACATATTAATATGATATCATTTTATTATCCTTAACTACACGATTACTAATTAATCATGTTAATTAAAGATAATTTCTGTCGTTACTATTAATAATGTCCAAAAAAAGAGTATTAATTAAATAATATTGACCTTATGATTAATAATATGTAATAAGTTTTAACAGATTACAAACATAGAAATTTCAAAAGGTAATTTTAAATTAATTCTTATTGTCAAAACAAATAGATTGTTTTTTTTGAAACTATATCTATGAAAATTTTGGCACTTGTTTATGCCCAATTCTAAAGTGAAATTGATCCCAATGTCCACCATTGGATTAAATGGAAACAATATATTCTATTTAATCTTTAAAAACAATTAAAAAGGTAATATAAACATATAATTAAATTTGATGAAAATGTAGTTTTGATGTAAAATGCAGAATTTTTCACTATTCAATAAAAAAATGAACATTGTCAGAAAAATACCAAACATTTATCCAAAGTAAATTTCAATGTCCCAATCATAAGGAAAAAGTTTATTTTGACAAATATAGCTTATTAAATTATCAAAATATTGATTTAAAAATGATTTTCCATCAAAAGGCAGTAAACAATCATTTAAAAATATTAGTGTATTCCATGCTTAAGATTGGTTTTTTTCTCATATTAATCATCTTAAACATTATCTAATTCATAAATAGACATATATAATAATAGATATTATTAATTACGAACTTGGGATGTTACATTTTAAATATATAATTTTAAATTTTTTGATATATTATTATTTTATGAAAGAAATGAAGATATCAAAATACTATTTTTTTCATTTTCATCAGTATATATACTAAAATTAGATTTTACCACATAAAATCGAATAATGAAAAATATATAAAATATTTTTTAATAACATTTTCAAATTTATTAATTTTTCACTTTTAATTTTAGGCATTATGAATAGAAACCATGGTAAATGTTTTCATATATGTACGTCAAAACCCGTCCCCTAGGGCCTATGTCGTGACAACACAATGCCTGCCTTCCATAGGCCTACGTCTGGCGATTAGCACTAGGAAGGCGTATCCCTTAAACGGGAAGGAATTTCCTTTTATCCTGCATACTTACACAATCCAATCCCATATCAAGATACAACTAAAAAGTAATCTAAAAAGTAAATAGGGTTAGTAATGTATGTAATGGTGCCAGAATACAAGCCCAACTAGGATGTACATCTAAAACTGAGAACCTCTCCTCTGAACACCCTCCAGGGTTCCTACCTGAAGGGTTGGAACAACTCTTGAATGATTGTCTCAATGTAGGTATCATCTATGGTCCACCTCCGAGCAGCCTCCAGTCCTAACAAACTCTGCCTCGATCAATGTTGTGTGTTGTCTGCATAAGACACAATGAGGTGATGACATAGCACGTGGAGGGGTGAGTATAACAATACTTAGTATGGACCTTGAGACCTCATAAGGCCTCTCAGAATCCACGAAGGATAAACCAAAAAGAATGGCCTCATTCACAAAGCACGCAAGAATAGTCAGAACTAATGCTTATGTATATGCCCATACAAATACATAAGTAATCAATATATACTCATATCACAAATGAGGGAAGTATTCCACAATGGTAACAACACCAAGGTAGATGTACCACACAGATAACACCATTAAGATTGAAGTACTATATAGGTAACATGAAAATGGTATGTACCACAAAGATAACCCCACATGGAAGAATAACATAGAGGAATCACCACACAAAATTGTACAACAAAGGTAAATACTAAACACTCACCATGTATTACTTATGTATGGATGTATATATGATTAGTTTTATGGCTATTTAATATTACATCATCGAGAATATCTGTTGTTGACCTAGAAAATATCAAAGATGACACACATGAGATCTGAAGATGACCCACACTTGATCTGGAGATGAACCCCACAGGATTGGTATGGGATGACCCACACATCATCACTGAGTGCTAACCTGCTCATGATCCACTGATGACCCATACAAGATCTGAAGACTCTCCAAGTACAGCCAGCCACAACGATCCCACACAAAGCAGACATGATTTTGGGATGATCTGATCCTCAAGACATCAGTTGATACATCATCTTCCATGAAAGCCATCTGTCATCTATCTCAACGGACCACCACGTCATAAGTGTCCCAACACAACATACGGTACGTCAATCAGGTGCTCAGTCTGTAAGTAATTAGTGATTCCGTTCCGAGGGCCCAGTTAGATTCTAATTCTATCCATATCATCTGTACTCCAACATAATCCATATCTCCAGTGATGAATACCAAAAGGATCCTCTCGATCTAAGTATCGAAACGCTACAAACGGTTTGTCAAACTGATGCCCGGTACTCAAGATATACCCTTTTAAATGTTTCTAGGTCTCTCTAGGCCCAATTCTGGTCTGACCCGGTCATATCGACCCATGACGACCTGGCCCAACCTAGGCCTTTCCATAAAATTGGGCGGCCCGGCCCGCTGGGCGAGTCCTGCTCGGTGCGGCGTGCTGGAGGTGGCCTGAATGGCGTGGCCCGCTCGGCACGGCCCACGTTGCTCGTCCCGCTCGGCTGGGTGCGGTCTGCCGTGGCAGAACCCTCCCTAGACACTACCATGGGTAGAGGTGCCCCCAATATTCCAAATGGTCCAATGAAATGTTTAGCTAGAGGATTGTATGGTGGGAACGCTGGACCCTATGGATCGGTACCGCTTGTTTTGATGTGGTCGGTAAGAGTTTCGGCCAACTCTCCTCCCCACGACACAATGATGCAGTTGTCCTCGTATAACTGACCGGGTGCCAGCACCGTCTGGGTGCAGCAAAATTTCTATGAAGCTGCGACCTCCTCCTCTACTGGTGGCACAGACGTGCGCCACCCAACCTCCACGTGGTCGGTAGGTGTGTTGCCTACCATCGTCCTTCGACACGGCAGACAGGCTAGGGTCTCCACCGGCGGTGCGGTTGGGCCGCCATCGCCATCGCGGCTGGCTGGAGTACAGGCCGTTGCCTTGTACCCTGTCGGTGTTGGTCGTCAGTGACATGGATGGGTTCCAATCAACCCGTTGATCTGCCTGTTAAGAACACGTCAATAATTATGTTGCAGAGGGATCGTGCCTTGTTCATTTGGCATGTACCCTCTGTGTTATATTAGTAGCATTTGGCTCAAGGAGAATGATTAGATGTATATTAATGAAGTAGAAGATGAAAAAAAATCCATGCCTCAATCGTTCATTGGAGACGATGTTAGAAAGAGTAAGAAAATGTTAAATTAGGCGCTAGTGTTCATCGCTCCTGCAACACGTTACTGATCCATGCTCGAGTGTCAGTCCATCATTCCAGATGAAGATGATGTTCTTTATCAAAGGATGTTCCTCATTGGTGGATGTTCATCCATGTTCTCCAACGCTCTCCCAAAATTCAATATTTTCCAAAGATCATCACACTTGATAGGTGAGGAGCCAACTTAAATTAGTTTAGTTATTAATTAATTTTGGCACATCAATAGGGGGAATTCCAAGAGTCAACAACCAATAAAAGTATAGTTTGAGTTTTCCTCACCACCATGATTCAAAAGATAGTTTCTAAATAAAAAAATAAATGTTATTAATTTATTTTATTATTTTATTATTTTTCATTAAACACTCCCTCAAAAATCCGGGAAACTAACTTTAACCCTAGATCTACTAAAATCAAGCTGAAGGTTGTCTGAAGAGAATATAGGTGATGCATGTTCAATGGTGTCCTCATATTTCAATTCTATGCACATGTTCAAAGGTTTCCAAATGCATCTCACACATTAATTAAATGTACCTAAAAAAAGATCAAAAATTTATTCCGAGAACAACAGGCCTCAGAATCACTCACTGTCAATTTTCACAGACTTTTAATAATTCCATATATTTAATAAAAAATTACATGGGAAAAAATATTGGTCTATAAATTCTATATACTTTAGGGATTTGCATCCCTGAATGCCAAATCACAATCTAGTGAAACAAGTTGGGGTACTGGGAAATATATGAGCCTCTTTCTCCCTTGCACTCTCCTGGAGGATCCCATGGTGCCAAAATATGTGCACCAGTGGTATCAATCTCTCATGAATTACAATCTCATGTGGATCATCATTCTCTACTTGAACCTCCAAAAATGTCTCCCCATCATCGTTGTCCTGCTCGCCCCAATAAATGATGTGTGAATGATCATGAACGTATTTCCTCAGCAAGGATACATGGAAAGCATCATGCACCCAGTGCAACTGAGGGGGAAGAGCTAGATGGTACGACACCTCGACAACTCTATTTAGTACCTGGAAGGTTCTGATGAATCTCAGAGATAACTTATGCCCCATCTAAATCTCCACAAACCTCGTCAAGGTGGGATCTGTAGGAAGACATGGTAACCATCCTCAAAAACATGTTGTCTCTGTTACCTATCATCATGAGACATATGACAAGTCTATGCAGTCTTCATCTACTCCTAGATGATATGCAGCTTCTCCCTGGTATAACAAACCATCTCTGGTCCCCTGAGTGCTGCCTCCCCGGGGTCAGTCGAGTACAAAGGTCATCTATTAGGTTTATCGAACAATTCTTCGAATGGTTCTATAACGATAGTGGAGTGATAATTGTTTTTTTTTAACACCACCATGGTCCATTGATACTCCCAAATATAGCCAAAATCCAGGATGCAAGCGCACAACATGTCATTAAGGGACTGAATGGTCTGCTCTGTCTAACCATTCATCTGTGGATTAAAGGCGGTGGTAGACTAAATCAATGCCTCAAATGCCTCCTACATCACCATCCATAGATGATAATTAAAACATGTTTCATGATTGGAGACAATCAAAGATGACCCCCATGAATCCACACAATGTTCTGTACACATAGGGGTCCCCAGCCATCTACACATCCCTTCTCTCAGATAGGTATGAGGTGGTCCGACTTGGTGAGTGAGTCAATGATCACCAGGATAGAATCATTATGGCTGGACATGCATGGATTTCCTGTCACTAAGTCTAAGGAAATTCCATCCAACATCCACTATGCCAGCTATAGTGGCTAAACTAACCATGCCAGAACCTAATGCTTTTCCTTCAATTACTGAAATGTGTCACACCGAGAGACAATATTTGATGTTTCATTGTTCATTAGCATCCACCTGTGATTATGAAAAAGGTCCTGGTACATCATTTCCACTCTAGGATGTACCACTATAGTGGACGTATTGGACTCCTTCAACAATTTCTCTCATTGTGCAACTCGTACCATTTCATGCCCTCTAAAAAGGATGAATTGCTCACCACCTTCTGAAAATAAATTAGTTGCCTATCTTGAGGATATCTGAGCACGTTGTGTCTCATAGTTAATGTCACCATGATATGACTCCCTAACTCACTTAAGGAGTGGGGGAGTGTCTTTCAGTGACTGATGATGAGATACTCCATCTTGTTCCACATTGGATATCCGGAAATTGGATAGCTGCTCTGTCACCTCCCCCAGAAAAAGTATACTAGTTATCCTATTAGTGCCTATGCTACTATGTTCCCCTTCCAAGGAGCATAAACTATCACAATGTCATTGTCCTAGAGGAACTCAAACCTATGTCAATTTCTCTGTCTTAGGTCATTCTGAGAGAAGATATTCAAGAGACTCTTGTGATCAGAGTAGACTGTAAAACATTCCCCCATCAAGTAATGTCGCCACATATTCAAGAATAAGACTAATACTGCTAACTCCAGGTCATGGGTGTCATAGATCTGCACATGTCATCATAAATGTTGAGAAACATAAATGATCATGGCTCGCTCCTATATCAGAACAAATCAATGCTATGACCCGGATGTGTCACAGTAGACTACGTACCCAACACCCTCCTTCGGTAACCACAAGAGTGGGCCACTCGTCATTCACTTCCGCATCTCTTGGAAACTCTGATGGAATCTCCCCAACTATAATAAGGTTTTCCCCTTCTTTTTCAATGTTGATAAGTATACCAGAACTCTGGAAAAGTCTGGCACATACCTCTGATAGTAACCGTCCAAACCCAAGAAACTTCACACCTCCGTCACACTCTGAGGTGGCTCCCAAGAAAGCACAACCACAATCATTTCTATATCTACCACAACTATTATCTCTGACATGACGTGTCCTAGAATGTAAACATATAGGATTTAGATCTTTCACAATGAGAGCTAACCATAAAGATGGTTCTCATAGAGTGTGTTTTGAACTATCTGCAGAAGATTGACATGCTCCTTCCACGTAGAAGAGTATATCAGGATATCATTGATGAGGACTACAAAAAAACGACCGAGGAAGGGCTGGAAGAGTTTTTTAATTAGTCCCATGATCACTGATATGAAATTGGTGATGCCAAATGGCATAACCATGAACACATAGTGGCTATACCTAGATCTAAATGTCGTCTTCCGCACATCCTCATCAAGTACCCTGAGCTGGTGATAGTCTGATCTGTTGTCATTCTTTGAAAACCACCGTTCTCCAATCAGATGATGTAAGTGATATTCAATCCTCATGATAGGATAATTTTTATTCATGATCACCTAGTTCAGGCATCGATTGTCCATTCAGAGCCTCAAACTACCATATGCATTCTTGGCGAACAAAATCGGGGCTGCCCAAGGAGAATCACGGTGCCTAATGAACCCCTTGCCCTGCAAGTCCTCCAGCTATACTCATAGCTCTCAAAGCTCTATGTTAGCCATCTAATATTTATTATTAGATATATGTGTTTTCTCGAGGTCCGTGTTGGAATAATATTCTACCTCTCTATGTGGAGGTAGACATCGAACATCATCAGGGAATACATCAATTTACTGGTCCACCACTACATGATTGCTTGGAATGTCAACAAAATCATCTCTGAGAGTAAGGATATCCAACTGATTTGTGATTTGATACACCCTACTATGGGTATGTCCATGCTATGCTATAAAGGTTCCCATGTCACCAGTGAGGGAAAACCTGGTCCCATTATTGTTAACACACAGCACTTTGCAACAAATACAGTCGATCAGAGCATTGGACTTTAGGTAACCAATCCATACCCAAGAAGACATCGTATGTCCTCGATGCCACAACTAGAAGATCACATCCAATTCTCCCTCCTCCATGAGAAAGCTCAGACAGTCAACACCAGTGTGAAATCATCGAAAATTCTCAATTAAGAATCTCTATACATAAGGATCAATTCAACCACTCCACCAGAATCTCCACTCTCCGAATGAGGGACATGGTAGTAAAAGAGTGATTATCACCACTCTCTATATATACTGAATATATGGTGTAATAGTCACAAATCGTACCTTGTATCATCTCCAGATTGACGTGGATGTAAGCCTTAGCTTCCCGGACATGAGATTTTACCTGTTCACATGCTCCGTATGGTTGTGGTGGACCACATAGAGATGGTGTCACTAGAACCCCGAATCGCAACCCACCACCTATTTCCCGACCATCTCCTCTGAGAAGTCAACCTGCTACCTGCAGACCTCCCCAATTGAATCCTAACCTCTGCCCAGTCCGTCCATCCAATATATGATGGACGTCCATATGGTCGATCGGGTAGTCATGAGCCATGTGACACAGCCGGATTCTCGAGTAACCCTACCTAATATTTTCTTGTCCAGCATTGTCTAGAGATCCTCATATAACTGACCATGTATCATGTGGTCATCCACCTATAGGTCGGGACCTCTTCGACCTCTACGTTATAGGTCTGCTACTATCAGCAGATGAATCTTCTACAAAACATCTGGTGGTGGGTCTCACTGTCGGTGTCTTCTTAGCAATAAAAATCTAAATTAATAGTGCCCTCTCTAACTCCACTATATACTTCAAGATGCTGAGAAAATCCATCAATTCTCTAATCTCCCATCTGAGAACCTGCTCAATGGTCCGAGCCCTGAAGATAGGGTCATGCCACATGATTTTCATTACTGCGAGAGGTTAGTGAACCTCCTAGAATATTGAGCCATAACCATGTTGCCCTACTGTATGGTGAGATGCTCATGTATACACACTATGTGAAAGGTCACTGGGATTAACACTTCCATGAAAAGGCTCTCGTTGTTCACCCAGATTATAGTGACCTCTTCATAGACCTGGAGTATCATGCTCCACCATATTCCCACTACGGCCTGATGAAGACTAGCAGCAAGGATCACCATAAGATCATCTGGTGTACCTACCTGTAGAAAAATTCTAACCACGTCTTCCAGCCAGTCCCCAACTAGTTGTGGATGCATCTATCTCTAGAATCTCAGTTTCCCAAGGCACTGAAACTCGTTCAATGCAGTCGTACAACTTCAACCCTATAATACCGAGGCTCGTGGCAACAAATGAACAATGGGGTGTGTTGCTACTGGTACACCACCCGATTGAACAATTGATGATTGGGGGCCCTGCATCGAAGCCTCATCGCACGGGGGCTATCATCGCATACTCTACCTGGAAACCTATTTGGCTATTTTCATGGAGAAATCCTTGATAGAAACATTTTTTCCATAGTTAATAAGTTATACATGGTGATCTTACTCCAAGATATCACAAAGAAGTCTTTTAAAAAATACACATGCAATCAGTGCTTTCAAGCACTGAGACATAAATCAAAACATAGGGTCCTGCTATATGGAAGATTTAAAATGCTATATTTTTTCTTATATTGTTTTAATATTATATGGGAATTATTTTAATAACTGGAAATGAGACGGCGTGTAGTTCCAAGGCCCGATGAGCGCAGAACAAATGTTTGAATTTAATTAAATAATTAAATTACACGCACATGTGGATTTCTTGAAAATGTTTAATAACTTCTGAACAGATTTTTGGATAAGAAATCTGAGGTCACCATTGCCTTCAGATCGGCGATTTTACCTTAGTTGATACCTTACATCAGCAGGCACATGTAGGTGGTGAAATCTAGATTTTGGACGTGACTGTCATAAAATATTGAATAAAAATATTTTATTAAATCTTGTTGCAACAAATATAATTTATCTTTTTCAATAGTTATTTGCGCAGGGGTCCAGGGTTATAGATCATGTAACCCTAAGTTTCCCCTAAAGGCTTTGGATAGCTCTGGAAGAAACCCCCATCGTGGTGACGATGTTCTTGACGAATTTTGTCGGTGACGACAATGCTACAACCAGATCTTCGCCAATAATCATTGTTAATCCATGTAGGTTGTTTTATTATGATTTTCCATTTCCCTTTCATGATTACTATGATGAAAACAGAATAATCCACGAACAGATTAGCCCGCAGATCGATCGTATTTGGGGGATGGAATTTTGCAGGGATTTTGGGGAATATCTCCATCCTTGCAATTTAATATATAGATTATTTTTCTTTTGATAAAACAGATATGAACATGGATCTTCACAAACAACAATTGAGGTTCGTCCCTCTGGTTCGTTTTGTGTTTAAATTGCCCATTTCTGTGGGAATCTCCTCATTCTTCCCCACACTTGACGTTTATGGAGGAAATTGATCGTTGCACATCTGTTTGTTGGCGCAATGATCCAAGAATGTATATCCAACACCATAACGATGCAATGGTGGCGCTACAACGGTGGAAACTGATGATTCAAAGCAGATACATAGATATGGGTTTTTAGGAATTTTCTTTCGGATGAGTCAATGAATGTTTTCTGAGCTGATCGAACGTCTGATACAACCGGATTCTGTGTTAGGATGATGAAATGAACAAGCGTATTGAGTTTTGTGGAAAAGATAAGATAAAATTGCGATAAAGAAGATATGACGATGGGCGAGGAGGAGGACGATGGTTCTGGAGAAATCCTGACCACACGGTGTGTGTTCATCAGCCGGCTACCTGCCGTGTACTCTAGTAGTACACAGACACGGGTTGGGTACATGGCCAAGGACAGGGTGTGTATACCTTTCCCCGGCCAGACTCAGCCAGATACATGAGATACACTGTGTACTGGTACAGGGGCATGGTGTCACAGACAGAGACCGTGTACGGGCACATGGCCATCATACACAGATTGAACCCCAGGTGATATGACATGGCATGAAATCCTACTACATGTTGTGTAGTTATATTCTACAGTACAAACCTAGAGACACGATCCATTTACACGGGAAGTACCCGGAGTCAAGGAACATGACATGTGATTCTACTACATGCCGTGTAGTTTAGTTTTACACACTTGGACTAGAGACATGGGCCGTTTACATGGGAAGTACCCAGAGGCATGGAACACGGTGTGTCATCATACTACATGCCGTGTAACCTGTTTTACATGGCTTGAACCTTTTGTCTTCCCAGAGTTGGACTAGATTTATCAGGGTTCCTACCCTTGGTCATTCCACTGATTTTCCTAGTATCATTTCCTATGTACATGAATATGACCCCTTCAGTAGGAATTCATGAATAGAGTTTTTGGAATCCCCTATGTGATACATAGAGCTAGATCCTCCATTTATTTCTGGAACCCTAATTTGAGTTCTTGGTATCGATGTGACCTACTTTACCCGGGCGCTGATCCACTGCTTAGAAGATTAGTTCAAAATGAGTGGTTGGAATCACCCCATCACTGGGTTGTGATCCTCATCAGGGAATATTTTATGAAATACTTTTGGAGTGTGTTCTCCAGGAACGGCTACTTCATATCTCTCTATTAAGACCTCGATGTGTGTTCTCCTTGTTACATTCTTTGTGGAATCTTCAAGCTGGATCATAGTGGTGGTTTGGTGATAGTCAATTATGCCTATGTATATCTGGATATTTCTAATTATATGTTATGTAAACAAATACTATGTTGAGCTGAATTTATCTTTCTTTTGGGATATTTTCACTTGTTGTATTCCTCTGTGGTTTCAGGGTGTCCTACTAGGCATTGTTATACTCACCCCTGCACGATCATTTCCAACATTGGAATTTTCTTTTGCAGATGAGCAAGCCTTTGAAAGGATTATTGGTGGACCAGGATAGGACGGTGCTCGTTGAGATCAGGCAGGCTGAGGTGTGTTATTACAGCTATGGATTACCATCCCAGTACATTTCCTTACAGGTCGGACATTGTTGCAGACTATCTCTTCTGGTGGCTTATACTTTTGGCCCATGGTTTTACATTACTAAACATTATTTTCCTATCGTACTCTGTTGGTTGGGATTTTAGTGTATGCATGCATTTCCATTTTTAGTATCTTTTACTTTTTCAGCATTGTGGGCTTGGAGATGTGTGTGTGTGATTACTTGTTTTTAGGAAATGCCTCCCAAGTTAGTAACATTCCTACTCGGTGCTAGTCACCTGCCCCTGGCCTATTGGAGGCGGGATTGGGGACCTGCTGCTCAGGCCCCACTAGGACGGGTAGTGACAGAGTGGTATCAGAGGTGGTCGGTTCTACATTAGGATTGAGAGTCTGAGAGTTGGTTTGGGGTAACAGTGTTAACAGTTCCGAGTTTGGCTTTCAGTCCAGGGACCCCAGTGTTGGTACGAGAATCTGACTTATCCATTCACCAGGACTCTGATAACATGATATTCGACATTGAACATTAGAAAACTATTTTTAGGGGAAAATAATGGTACATTCATCATATAGGAATGCGTTATGGTTTCAATGTCCTTCTTGAGTTAGCTCTCCAGATATACTCACTAACTGTGATTCATCTTGTATCATCATAGGATGCCTCCACAACACGCACCCTTTAGGATCCAGTAGAATGATCATGAGGATGACCCTCTCAGTGATTATGCTTTGATAAAGGGAACAGATCCCCCAATTTTACCTCGGGTTGTGTGCCATCTATTCCACCAGATGCGGATGAGTGTTTAGTGTCTGTTGTGCAAGTAGTGGAAGAGCGCATGCTAAGAGCACTCCATGAGTTTCAAAGAATGTGACCCCACGTGTTTTTAGGGGAGCCTATCCCTCAGACAGCAGAGGCTTGGTTTGAGGTAGTGGACAGAGTCTTCCATTTGGTCAGGACACTAGCAGACCAGATGGTGATCCTGGTAGGTAGCCTTCTAAAGGGCTCGGTAGGGCGATGGTGGTGTATGGTTATCCAGACTCATGTCGAGGTGACTCTTGCATGGTCAGAGTTTGAGGGTCTCCTCAGAGAGGATTTTTCCCTAGTTACCCTGATATCAGTATGTATACTAGAGCTTCTTCATCTTCAGAAAGGAACCATGTCGGTGGCTGACTATTCATCGGGGCTTACCGACCTCTCACAGTACTCGATAGATATGGTCAGGCATCAGTACCGTAGAGGTAAAAATTTTGAGTGGGACCAACATAGAGATATCCAAGATAGCATCATCCGTATGAGCATTCCTACTTCTACTGGGGTGCTCAAGTGGGCTTTGGTGGTTGAGAGCTTCTAGGAAAAGTAAAGAAAGTCGACAGTAGTATCCTGAACAGATTATTCATAATGAACTGGAGCTAGTATCCTATATATCTATTATCGCAGAGACATCCTGAATCTGATCAAGAAGTACCATGGTCAAATGTCCATTTCTATTCCATCAACTATGGGGAACATACTCAAGAAGGAAAGTCAAAGCTTCAATCCTATATGATGGAAAAACTAAATTCCCTGCAACAAGTGTCTCAGTGGTCGAAGTTGACAAGAGGGTTATCAGGGACCTGGTAGAAGGATATGTCAGCCGCCACACCATCAATAGACTCCCTTGAATGAGAGATACTCTTTATTCACGTTGACACTATTACCCCAAAACTCAACCAATTCCTTTTAAGGGACTTCTAAACAATTCCCCAAGGAATGAACCAACTTTGAAACAAGTATTTCATGACCTGACCCATACCAGGGCTTGAGCCGCAACTATGCAATGCCTGCCTCCATTGGCAATGGCCTGGTGATTAGTGTCAAAGGAACAACAAACTAGGGGAGGCCTTTACCTATGAATCTGTAAAAAAAACACATCTAACTCAATGTAAGAGTGCAGAAAAATGAATGTAATATAAAACATTGCTAAAAAAGGTAATCCAACATATATGTATCAACTTCTAACTAGTACAAGTGAAGTTCTAAGATGTACTAACTAGATAACTAAATAGAAAAAGTGGAAAACACAAGTCCATCTAGAACGGTGCCACATCCCACCAACAGGTAAACGAAAGTAAACAGCTGGTGAGTCTCACACCTGAAAACCCTATTATGTACAATGAACGCAACCAAAGATCATGTTTCCTATATGCTCCCCAGTTGCCTCGATCAACCTGTCTGTCGTCTGCAAGGGCACAACAAGTGTGGGAAAAGTGAAAGCATGTGTGAGTATAAAGATACTCAGTAGGATGCCCCGAAATCTCGAGGGAGAAACAATAGAGATACTTAAATAGTGAGTAGTAGTTAGAGCAAGAATAGTGTAAGAGTACAAAAGGTAGAGTACCACTCAGCCCGAAAAGATAATGTAATAAGACTTGTCCAACCAAGAAGTGTTAGACATTGAATGAATGTGGCATACCTCGCCCATCTCCGCCCCTCCTAAAAGGAGAGTAACTAAACCCTAGGAGTGGGATCAATATAATGGTGTATATATTTTCTCAACATTAAACATGAACAAGTGTGTAAGGGGGTTTCTATCTCCAAGATCATCCCAAGAAAAGTTAACAACACTTCTAAGGATATCCATCAATGATACCCAACAATCTCTCCCACAAAAGCTGCCTCATCTCCAAAACATACTACCATGGATCTCGGTCCAGTAAATATAGAGAAAATTCAATGAATAGCCTCATAGAAAGGGTTGAGTCTGAAATAATTCATCGGGTAACCAACCGCCCTACCCAGCTGGAGGGTAAACCGTAAGAGTCAACGGGTAGCCCACTGCCCAGCCCCGCTAGAGGGTAAGCCCTAAAGTCAACAGGTAACCCACTGCCCAGACCAGCTGGAGGGTAAACCCTAAGGTGGACGGGTAATCCACTGCCCAACCTAGCTGGAGGGTAAACCCTAAGGTGACCGAGTAACCCACTTCCCAACCCAACAAGAGGGTATCCTTGATATGTCGATGGGTAATCCACTTCCCAGCCCCACTGGAGAGTAAACCCGAAACTGGTTTGATAACACTGCACTGCACGTTCCATCACTAGGTGTCACTAACACTGTTACTGTGTGTAGGTTAGGAGTGTGTCAAAGGAACTGTTTACCAACACCCTTTAATGTTTCAAAATTTAATAAGATCTCAAAAGAGGCTCTGCTCACACAAACAGGTTACACAAATGTAATTATCGCAGAAAAACACTCGAGATATACTACTTACTTGTTGAAAACGGGATCCCGATGAAAGGGTTATTCAACACCGATTTAATCTTACACGACGTCTCATGGGGCCTTCACCATGGAACTAAAAAATTTCGGGAGAACTGTGCCATCATGATGCTCTTGAAAAAAAATGCCAAAACGACTACTCTTTCACCCGAAAATGGACGTCTGATGAAAATGTCAAATTTCGCAGCACACAGCTTAAAAGATGATCTGTGGGCCCTCGCCTCAACTCTAGCTCCAATGATTGAAACCTCATAGGTCTACATCCTCTTGATGCCAGGGTCACAATGTCGCTGACGACGCCTAAAATGGACTCTGTATGCAGAAGCATCAACACCCCGCATGATGCAAATGGGGCCTGGTGGGGCCCACACATTTGCCCGTAACACGTCTCGGGGATCACATCATTGTGTTACTTACAGATATCCATGCAGTGTAGGCTATTCATTTCCAATGAATGGACTTATGAATCATAAGTTGTAAAAACACAGCATTTGTATGAAAGCTGCCTCATGGGGCCCACGCCTCGGGTCCGCATTTAGGTTGTCGGATTTCGCCCTCATGATCCCCATGGAAGAATAGTAAAAAATGAGTACTCCAAGAACCCAATATTTTTCGAGTGGAAAAGTGGTGTTTCACTCCAAAACATGTGAACATGCCCCTGTGGGGCACACATCGTGTCTCCAACCTGAATACATCGAATAACATCTCTAAAAGTCCGCATGAGGACTAGGGTCATGCTGTCCCTGACGGCGCATGAATTGGAAATCCCAAATAGGAGTTAGGTCCGACGCAAGAATAATTAAATAAATAATTAATTAATTATTCACATTAAGCGTTTCATGCCACCGTATAATGAAACTGAACAAAAAGGGGTCTTAACAATATTTGGAAGTTCTGTCACAACTCTAGGGCCACAATGCCTCTGACGATGCGTCGAACAGATATCTTTCTTGTGAATAAATCCGTTCTGAGCATTAATAATAATTTGATATTTTGAAATTAATGCATTCTGGTTTATCCGTCATCAGGTGCAGAACCCAAAATCCTTAAAACACTCTTCAAAAAGGTTGCCTCTCCGACTCAAACCACCAGCCGCCGGCAGCACGTCAAACGGGCACGCCGTTTAGATGATACGACCCCCCGAATGCAGGGGGAAAACCGGCCCGGTTCCCCCGGTTGACCTAGTCCGAACCGCCGGCCTATGGGCCAGCCACGGGACTGGCCCGACTTTCCCAGGCCCACCGGTCATGGCCCATTCCAGCATCACTGGACCCCCTCATGTATGGTTCTTCAAGAAGACCGACCTTTTGGCCGGTCTTCATCACCCAATAGGACCCGAACTTTGCAGGCCCTTTTTCCGCGGCGCACCCACGATCTTAGCGCCTCGGGGTTCCTCCCATGTGTGATAGCCCGTGGGAGACGACCTCTCATATTCTTCCAACTGAGCGCACCACCGCGACACCTCCACCCGACATCGTTTTCCCCTCGGCTCCCCGCTTCGCCGCACCGGCCACCACCTCGGCTCCCTACATCGCTGCGCCGGCCGTGATGTCAGTTCCCCGATTAACCACGCCAGCCACCGCCTCGGCTCGGCTCCTCCCGGAGCTACCTCGTCCCCCCCGGCCCCACCGGATTCCTCCTCCAAGACCGAACTCCCAGCCACAACCGCTAACTTATGCCCTACCTCCGGCCACCACCCTTGTTGGAACCAGGGCTTCCGATAGACATCGTCACCACTATGTTGGCCCGATTTCAAATCCGAAGGAATATTCGGAATCCTCAGGTCCAGGCCCTCACAACGCATGCCCCCGATCTATGATCAAACAATGATTTTTGTGTTTGAAAAGTTTGACGAAGAACTCCCAAGAAAGAAAATTTAAAAACGAGGCTCGTGCGTGGGTCGTGTTCATTCGGCCATCACCCTAAATATGAAGTGGTATAATTCTTACAATGGAATTGATTAAAACCCAAGAAATTGATGAAGGCATAGTAATTAACAAAAAAACCCTATCTCGATCTGTTCGTTCGTCGTTGGCGACACATCCACTGCAATACCACTTCGATCCACCGGAGTTCGCTCCTCGATCCGGCGATGAACAACTAAGAACATTAATGGAAAAAATAGAGAGTGAGATAGAGAGAGAGAGAGATAGAGAGATAAGGGAAATTATCATTTTACCCTAATTCCACTTCAAGGAAATTTATAAAAAATCACTGAAATGCCACCAACAGTCGCGGATTCCAAAACCTCCGCCCCCGCTTATTTTATATCTCTCCTAGGCCAAAATCCTCATTTCAAAGTCAATGTAAGTATCATATTTATATTCTGATACTTCGTTTGAATGTTATTTGAATGGAATTCCATTGATAAAAAATCACTAAGTCATTATTTTAAAATGACGATTTTGCCCCTATGTGACATCTCTCACAGCGGGCCCGCACCCGCAACTTTTACATAGTGCCTAGGGTAAATTACATGCTCCAAACACAACTGTGCCTTTAGATTTCTGATCCGAGATACATTTTAAGATAAAATACAAACCCGCCATATGCATTGAACAAAATCAGTTAATATTATTATAAAATTTATTTCAGGCCAACCAGGCCTCGGAATCGCACGCCGACTCCACCCCATGATCTGGAATTATATGTATAAATATTCCAAAGTCATACAGGGTAAAAATCGTGTCACTAAACTTCTACTCACTATCCATTTTTTTCTCAAACACAATCTATTTAAAAAGAAACATGACATATTTTCATGTTTTAACATTATAATTTTTTTGTTCCTATCCTTAAAAATATAATTCATTATGTCCTATGAAAAAAATTTCAAAACATTGTTTGACTATAAAATTCTCAGTAAGGGTTAGATAAGGAATGAAAACAATTAGAAATTCTAAATCATTTAAACCATGAAAACATTATCAGAAAATAAAACTTTTCACCTTTAAAAAGTAGAAAAAACACTTCATGGAGTTTAAGATCATTGATTAACCTTTTTGTAACCAAAATATTACCCTAATTACCCTAGAAGGAATCTTATAACATATAAATTTAACATGTTACATAAATATACATAATTCGAGTAACCATACGGTCGTCATCCACAAATATCACTTAATGTAATAACCATATGATTGACTTTCGTACACAATGCATTGGTGGTTCTATTGTAACAACACATACATGGTATATCAGAGGAACCACCCATCATTTGGATTGTCAGGTAACCAGTTTTCATTGTCTTAACACATAACCACCCTTCAAATGAACATGTACCATTATATAATCATAACACATAATTTATTGCAAATATCAACATTTCCCTAATAAAATTTCCGTTGAAATCAAAAAAAATAATTTAAATATATAAAATAATCGATCCTATTCAAAATAAATTTCTAATTAAAAAAAAAATCTATAAGGTATTTTTTCCCCATTTAAAATCAAAATGGCATATATAGGATGCAAAATATCATCTAACGATTACAGCAACATATAGTACATTGTCGCCACATATATTAAAAACAATCTTTTTATTAATTAGTAAAAATATTCATAGAAATAATACTCCTATTTAATGAAATCAAATTTAAATGTGTTTTATTATAAATCATATAAAAGTATGAGGAGTATATTCTGAGAATGGGCCCCAATTAATAGAGATTGAGACAAAGTCCTGTATAAAGATTTTATCATTAGATTGAGGATATGTCAATGACATGATTATGTGTGAAAATTATAAATTCACCTAATATAAGTGGGTATTAAGTGAAATACAATCATAGGACATTCAAAAATATTCATGAAAAAACTAAACCAATGATATAGAAATTTAACTCAATTAATGGAGACTGGGTTATGATTTCTCCAAAAAAGATCGTATAAATGAAATAACAATTTACTAAAGAGAGGATTCTATGTAGAAATAGAATATCCAACAAAGGGGAAGTGGAAATTACAAAATATATAAATAAATAGTTAATCGACATATAATCTTGGCATAATATAACAATCTATGTATGTGTAAAACCAAAAGAGATGAAATTACGTTTAGACATTTGCATAAAAAATTATTTTTAAATAATGTAGATTGATTATTTGTATCACCTATAATTACACATAAAATTAGTACAAATATAGGATTACATGTCAAAATTTATTTCTCATATAATCCTAGAATGACATAACCAATAATTAGATGATTAATCTAATGAATGGATATTGTGTTAAAAGATCACTTAAATTGAGTATAACTCGTCACATAGAATTGTAATGTTCCTGAATAATAGATTTAAGTTATTTTATGCTCACATTAGAACCATTTAAATTTTTATTATTTATTTTTATATCACCTATTAAATTATAATATATATTATATAATTATTCATGTTAATAGATGTCGTTTTGTGGATATTCGACACTTGAGTCGAAATTGAAATTTTTTTATGTAAATTGTACCTATAGCCAAAAGTACATCATATATAGAATGATATTAATTAATTTAATATCATATATATATATATATATATTGTATTAATGTTTTTATAATTCTACATATGATTTGGATATTAGAAATAAAATGCATTGTTCGTATAGACAGTAGGTCGTACGTACACGTGAATGCTAATTTAATTTCATTTTCATAAACAAATAGTAATAAAAGGATATAAATGTATATTATAATTCCAGGTTTGAATTTTTGTCGGGTTTATCCCATATGTTTAATTATAAAATTATTTATACATTCCATGTATAGCATGAATGAGTACTATATCGTTGAGAGGGTGGTAGTCCACACTTACTCAAATGAAGTTATCGTATTTACGCACTGTGAAAAGCTAAATGGTATGTTGTAAATAAAAATTATATAATAATAGAGAAAATATAACTATAATATATAAAAAATATAAATATAGTTCTATCATAATGGCCACCAGGAGAGGAGGTTGAGGAAAATTGATAAATCATCATTTCTGAATCATTAGTTTTCTTTCTATAGAAATATTAGGATTATATTCATTAGATAGAGGCGTGTCTATGTGTAGATTTAATACATCTCTTAATAACATCCTATTATATTTATGTTTAAATTTTTTTATTTAATAAAATAATAATAAGAGAAAATGGTGTGAAAATGTAATATAAAAGAATGGAACTTGAGAGAAGACATTATCTCTAAACCGGGATACTTCTTTTTATTTGAGCCAAAAAGCTTTTTAAATTTTCTTATGCCCATGTTAGGATTAAAGGTGTAATTGGGGGATTTTGAAGGAATTATTGACCAGATTATGGATGATCCAAGGGTCTTTATAGGTGTGAGTATGTGGGTAGCGATGGTGGCCTTTTATAATAGGTAGTTGGGGAACTTTTGGACGATCTTGAAATATTATTTATTATAAATACATTTTTGGTTTCATATTATCCCAAACATATTTCATAAAAATATAATATTATGTTGGGTCAAAAAACTATATGAATATAGGTTTTAGACATGTTTAGTTAAACATAATTAACCATAACATTTAATATTAAAAATTAGTTAAATACATTATATCTTTCCACATCTTAATGACTTTTCATAATATATAGTATCTATGATTACTATAAAATAACAAGAAAACAATATGTTGATAATTAATGACATTTTAACATTATATAAGTCTTTTGGACGTATCATATATTTCTAGGACTATTATATCATATTATAAAATAATATTTTATTTAAAAACGCCTTTATGTCATTTTTATCACTATAAAATAAATTACTTTTTATAAGTAGTAGATTTTTTGTTTTTTTCAAAACAATGGAATTAACATAATGAAAATATATCAATATCGCCCCTAAATGTTTTTATGGAATCAAAATAACCAAATTAAATTTATTTTAACATTTCTAATAACATTTATATGAATTTTTTATTAATGAAGTAGTCAATGAATCATCATTATGTCATAATTAAATTTGTTTAAATAATTTATAAAAATAATAAATTAAATATAATAATGTGTGAATTATTGTTAGATTTATAATTAATATTTATAGTATAATATATCACTTATATAACCCCATATAAAAATTGGTTTACTAAATGATTCAATTTTATGTTATATTTCATATTACATAACATTAATTTTTATGAAATTTCATTTTCATATCCATTTGGCTCCATAGGTTCCCCAAATCGACCAAAGGGTTACCATTTTTTTAGAAATATTTCATCATATAAAATTAGGAAACATATTATGGTAGTTTTATATTATTAAAATATTTTTTTAACCCTTATTACCAGATCTACCATTTAACCAAGTGAAATAAAATAATTACTGATGTTATTATTCATAATGTCCAAATATAAAAGGTACATATTCAAAAAATATGGACCGTATAATTTCCAAATATGGAATCCATTTTTTGAATTTCTAAAAAAAAGAAGTTTTAGTAATTAATTTAAAATTAATTCCCATTATCAAAACCAAAATAGCGTGTCTTTATGAATTAATAACAAAAAAAAGAATGAAATGTGATTTCATCAAATTTAAATGTTAAAGTACATAAATTGACAAAAAATGGATTAAATGATAAAAATATATTCCATTTACAATTTATAAACATTAAATAATATTATTTAATAATAAAAATTATCTCAATGGGAAAATTTGTTTTCTATTAAAATTTAGAGTAATTTTATTATTCATACAAATATGATTGTTAACAGAAGAAATAATGATATTCATCCAGTGTAAATATTGATGTCCCTATTCTATAAAAGATGTATATTTTTTTAAATATAACATATAAAAGAGACAAAATCAAAATTTAAAATTGATTTTCCATCAAAAGGAAGTAAAAAAGAAGAATTTTGAGACAAATACTTCTTTTATTGAAAATTTTATTTTTTTATTTTATAATTATTGAAAACATAAAATATTAATTTAATACATTATATTGAATATATAAAATATATTTTTCCTTAAATAAAAATCTATAAAATGTAATATGATTTTATAAACACAATAATTCTCTATTAAATATGTTATCATAAAAACACTTCAATTATATTCTATTGGATTTTATTTCTATTTATTATATAATTGTTAACCAATGTGTCATCATTAAATCAATTTTAAACCGTATTTAAATATTTAGTTGATATGATTAATACCATCCATTCCAATAGTTAAGCATTTACTACAATTCAAAATAACAATTTTATTGTTTTATTATTTCTCGGTATATGTAATTGTGTTTTTCACTGTATGATTTAGGAGACACCTATTGTTCTTTGTTAAGTAAACTATTAGAATAAGAATCCCCCTCAATTTAAAATTAAAATATTATTCGTAAATAATATTTGAAAATTATAAGTATTATTCGATATAAACCAGTGTCATTATATATTTCATCTTGAATATTTTGTTTCTAATGAAGAAGATTCATCTACAATCAGTCGCACGTTTTATCGTATGTAGAGATAAATCAACTTCAAAAAAATTCTATTTTTGATTTATATGTGTTTTTTCTACTTTTTCTATCTTGTGGTGGAGTTTCAGATTCTTCAACTATGCACTGGATAATTAGTACTCTATTTAGAACTAGAAGACATAATTATTAGTCATTACAGAAAATGTGTCCACTACCTACACTCAGTTGATGGATTTTAGTATAGTGATAAGAGGACCAGACCAGTGAAATTCACCAAGCTCATAGAGAGGGCATACTATTGCGTGGAGTAGGGGATATTTGGGCCCCAAAATATAATAATAAGTCATGTTATTTAGTAATATTTTTCTAGTTATTATTCTTCGATATAACAAAAAAAATTCTTATATGTATTAATTAAAAATGTTTTTTTAAATTCCGAATTGTGGAAGTGTTTTTTTAAAAACACAATCTCCCCCTTGGGTGTTTTTTTATTCAATCCTAACTGGTCAATACCTATCCATTTTAACAAACAGAAGTGTATTATATGTGAAAAAATATCATTAATTAATAATAAATTTTTTGTTGCCTCTATTTTGGATAGATGTTATAGATTTTTACATTTGGGAACTCAAGTTTTGGTAGATCTGTCACAACCACAATATTAGAAAGATTACTATGTGAGCGAATATTAAAATTACAATTATCTTATTCCAATGAAAATATTTATTTTGATAGGAATTCAAAAAGGTAATATTTTGACAAAATTATGAAATTATATCCGCTAAAAAACCATTTTACTAATTCAAGTAGAAAAACATAAACAAATAATAGAATAAAAATCATTTAATAGATTATTTCGAAATGTATCATTGAAACTATCATCTCATCATTATGATAAATTTCGAAAATTATACATGAAACGAAAAAAATTCCTATACAAAATAAAATAAAATTTATATTTCCATATAATCCAAGGATGATAGTTTTCCATTTTTCATTATAAAAAATGTTGATATCACCACCATAAACCATTATTTGGATTTGAAGCAATAATTTTACCCTTTAATATTCCTTGACTAGTCATTTTCCATGCACAAAATAATTTTAGTATAGATATTCATGCAATGTTCCTATAAAATATAATTTATAAATTGTTTTTGGTATCTATATTTTATTAGGTATTGAATTGTTATTAATTACATAGTTAGGAACCCATATTTTTCCTATAGTCCTATTATAATACAACACATATTTTTCAGAAAAACAATTTGGTACTTCCGAAAAATAACAAGTAGTAGAGATTTCATATTTAGATTTAGGTATAAAATCTCTCTTGACTAAAATATTTTTCAATGAAGTTTTCATATATATGTAACGTAAATTTATTTAAAAGTTTTCCATAAATGTCAAAATTTATTTCTCAACCATTGCTAAATCATTATAAAACTCTTTTAATTTTATAATTTTACAGTTTATGTTCATGAATTTTCTATTAGTAATGGATAATACCTCTCTTTTTCAATATATATTTTATATTTAATATTGGAAAATATTTAATATTCTCAATAAGAAAAATTTCAATTAACCTTATGAAAATTGAATGTTACGTATATATATTTTTTCAATATAAAAAATTAGTTCATGATATATTTTATCATCATTATGTTTATTTTTAGAATTATCAAACTTATTCATGTTATAAAAATTATAAACATCATTTACATAAGATATTTTAGTAATTAAGAACATGTTTCCTCAATCTGAATTTTGATTAGGAGTAGAGTCATAATAACACAAGTTATTCTCAAAGGCACTCCAGGTTCCATTCAAGGATTTCTCAATACATCAGTCCTTGAATTCATATTTCTCACATTATTTTAGCTTTGTGAATCATGAAATGAAATGTCGTTTTCATTTGAATTCATAGAAATAAATACCATTAAAAAATTATTGAAATCATTTATTGAAATAATTTTAGATGCATACCTTTTTATAATTATGATCTATGTTAAAATTCTTATTTCTATAAAACATCTTAATTCACCATTCCAAATTTTCCATTTTTACCTCACTGCCGAGAGGTGACACACTGTTAGTTGAACATTAATTTTGGAATTTTTTTTGTTCAATCTGCATGGATACATTAGACATTAATGTTACCTATTTTCTTATTGGATCATCACCTTTCTATCAAATTACAAAATTTTCAACATTATATATCATCATATTTTCTATCAGATACTTGATAGGAGGTTTTGTGATGTCACATGGTTCTCTTATTGAAATAGATGGTCTTGAACGTCTTTAGGAAATGAATTTTAGCAATCACATGATAAATTATTTAATAGAAATGTCATTTTTTTCCATGGAAAGTGTTGTTGAAATTTAGATTTAATATTCATAAATATCATAAATTAATTCACCCAGATTCATTTTTCAGGTATCGTACATAATAAAATATGTATTCAGTCTCATGTCATTAACATTATCTATTACTCCACGTAATATATATAATCTATCCCAAATATCAAATGCGGATTTTTAGGATGAAATTCAATTGAATTTATAATCTCACAAATTCCAATAAAATAAATTAATTGAATTGGAAATATTATTATACTTATTTTTTCATGCATTAGATAGTGGATCTATAGATATTATAGAAATTCCTATTTATATTCTATGATTTTAAATATTACAAAAAAATATACTCTTTATATGAATATTGATTTCTATATTACAGGGAGAATAATTATTTCATTAAAAATGGAGTTATGTTATTATTAGAAACGTCTAATCTATTAACCATTTAAATAATGGAATTTATAACTAAACAAATTATGAAAATTAATGAAAATCTTAAATCACATTTTATAATTGTTTTAAAAAGTTGATATGTGATATTAATCCATTGATACGTAATATTAGATTAAGTAACTATCTCCCGAGGGGTTTCAGGTGAATTTTGCACCAAATGAAAATTTAGTTTAAAAATATATTTAATTAAAATCCCAAAACTTAAATAAAGAATACCAATTTCAGAAAATGGTAGTAATATATATGTTTTTATCTACATGATGTTTTAGTCAAAAAAATTTGGTCTTATGTAAAATTATTTCATCTATTAATTTATCTTTTTAAATCATATTTCATTATCAAAATTTTATATAAAAATAATTAAGATAAAATATCAATGAAGTAGTGATGTATTTTAGTTTAATTTTTTTAAATCTGAAATACCAGAAACAATTATAGAAGATTTTGTATTGTAGATGATAAGTCTCCAGATGACACTTATTCCTCTACACATGGAAATGTACAGACTCCATGAAATTTGTATAGAATAATATTTGGATCCAAATACCTGATTAGATTTTACAATTTCCATGAATTCCATTCCACCCAAGGGACTCTTCCATTATATTTTAGTGAATATAAAATATAAAAAATGTCACATTATATCCTATTCACAACACATGTGTATCAAAAATATATGGTTTTTGGAAGATATCATTATATATTCAATTTTAATGAGAGTTAAAATTACGACTATGTAATACTATTGTAATCGACAATACTCATAAGGTAAATATAAATAATAAATAGACAACATAATTTTTTAAATAAATTGTTTTGCTTGTTCTTTTGGGCTCTAAATCATGTGTGTCCATGAATGGGATTTGAACAGAATCTTGAGTTGGAATTAATAAATATTTTTATTAAATAAATTCACAGACTCATTGTTCATAAATGTAGGATGAAAAATATTCTATTATGTGCTTCAGGTTACTCAATCAAGTGTATGAAATATGTATCATTTAATATTTTCTAGTTTATACAGTAATATTCAATTCACTCAATGTGTGCATCTCAATATATTTATTTCCTTGTTTATTAATTTGCTTGAGGGATTTTTCTTTCACTTTTAATTGTAGACGTAATTATAAAGCATCATCTTTCTCCACTATGATCCTCAGACTACAAGTATGATAAATACATTAATTCATTATGTTGAAAAATGAAGATAAAATTATTAAAATAATAAATCTAAAAAAATAAAATAATTTTTCAATTATAAAAATTAAATTCAAAATTTGAATTTAATTGAACATCGATGGTGTGCCTTTAGTATGATAAAACAATATGTGAAGCCTATGTTTCTATAGTGACTCAGATTTAGAAAATGTATGTCTCACATAGACTGATAGTCTGGTGGTGAAAAATCGTAATAGGGTTCTTATGTACTGGGGAGATACATTAGTAGCGTTTCCTTGGAACATTTATAGTTTATTAACAAGATGTCATGATAGAAGTGAGTGATGATTGAATTTTGTCAGGATAAAACATTTTAAAATTTTCATTTTTACAATATGAATTCCTTGACATGGTATCAATGTAATGGTGAGTGTTTTTGATTACAAACTATTATCAATCGTTTATGATTTTTTTGGAGTTGTCTCATACATTTTCAAATATTTCATCTCAGTAGTGATTCATTAATGATAGTGACTCATTAAGGGTGTTGATTCATTATTTGGGGTGAATCGTACCTAGGAAAATTTTTTCAATATGTTTGAAAAAATAAAATTACGAGAAAACATGAATCTCATTTATATCAAAAGTATTCATGATTTAACGAACGTTGGAAAATAGTGGTCAAAAACATTTTGATCACTCATTCATTCTGATTACTAAAATTATGGCATAATGTGTCAGTATCATGATATGTCAATTAAATTTACCAATGTATTCATCATAATATTGATTATAATATAATAATCGTATATCTATATTTAATGAAATATTATAGTAGAAATATTTAATTAATAATTTTTTCTATATCCACTTTTATTCTATAATGTTAATGAAACCCCATTTCATGATATTTTAGATGCCATCCTGCTGTTATTGTGCCTCAAAATCAATATTAATCATATAAAATAACATTCATGTTGAATGAGTATAAGATGAAGGATAATATTATATCAATATAATTTTTAATACCATGTTAATTAGTTGGTTTGATGACCCACATAATCAATATTGATGATATCACATGAATGATTCAATATAGACTTTCTCATTCAATATTATATTTTGGATTTTATGTTGGTTTTTATAATTTTTCATTTCAATGGAGAGACATGGTAGAAATTCCAGTTTTTTATTCTTCCAAACTCATATCTGGTTTGGATTCAAATTCATAATAACTCCATAATTTCAATAACTACCATTATTAAATATATTCCTCTACATTTAATGCACTAGATTAAATTTTCAAATTTTTTGGTATTACAAAAATAATAAATTTATTAATTAATAAATAAATATGTAAAAAATGTAACTATGAAATATAAAGTCAACACTAAAAAAATCTCTATGTGTTGGACTTTCATTTAAATTGTATGATTCTTATTTTTATCTCAAACATAATTAGTTATATTGGGCATCATCACCATCATCATTTTAAATACGATATAATTTTTCATAATTATCATGATAATTAACCAAATTTAATCTTGTGTGTTTTTAAAAATATTTCCAATTTTAGGCCCAATAATTTTGTACCGAATAAAGTGACATATAATGAAAAAATATCCCTTTTCTGTGAATCAATAATAGCTTCATCTTAGCCAAATCCTTTATCCAAAACATTTAATGCATAACAGTATGTTAATTTATATGAAAACAAACTCTCTCTAACATATTATATATTTTTATGTTTTCGTATATTTAGGTTTATCCCATAGGGGTTTTCTATTTTCATTCTATTAAAAATCATAAAAAATTACAAATCAATAGTCTAATACCATCTAACACGCCCCATAAGAGGACTCCCATGTCCAGTGATCATAACACATTCTTTATATTATATTTTTAATAATCAAAGTTGTGATAGAATCAAATATTTCATATATTTCTCATCATTTTTTTATTTTAGACATTACCTATCACAATAGTAACAAAATTGAAAAACAAAAAATGATTATTTTATTTTGATAATATCCTCGTAAAAAAAGTATTTTACATAATTTCTTCAATGCATCCCACAAGTCAGGTCAACACAATACTTCATGGTTACTTTGTGATTAAAGATAAAATTACAAGGATCATGAAAACCAAAATATGTTGATAGTTAAATATCTACATAAGAGAAAATATATCATTGAATATTAAGGAGGTATGTCTAAATCTTATGATATTATAACGTCATGGGAGGTACAATTTATTAAAATTTAAATATAATAGTATTATTATTCAATAGTTCATGATTGATGGAAACATATTATCTAATGATTAATGATATACCATGGGATTAGTGATCAAAAATACATGAAAATAAATATGATATATAAAATATATCTTATTCATGTTTCAAAACATAAAACTTTTTGTTATGGGTGTGGAAGATAAACAGTTATTGGAAATATTAATGTTATGGGAAAATATTAAATTAACTATGTCTATTAAGAATATTTTTAATATAATTTAAATTTATATATATTAAATTGTGATCATAACCAAAAACCCAATGAATTATGTTGTTAACATAATAATTATGGTATTACAAATAATTATTATTTCAGGATATATTTAGTTCTATCGAATAGATTATAGGAAAACATAAGAACCTACAAATTACATAATTCCATATGTGTTCCAAATTAAATCAATTCTAAATTATATCATATAGGACCCATGAAATGATTATAATCCTCAAATTATTTGAAATATTATCATCAAAATCGATATCTTGAATTCTACTGGATGATTAAAATAATTCTATCACCTTAAATTAAATAACCCTGATTATTGTATATTGTAGTTACTAGTTATATTAATGAATTTGTATGGAATGTAAGGGATAAGGTATTCCATTAAAAAACTTTTTAGACATATCATAATATTTTCTACTCAAGAGTTGTTTGGTATCGTTAAATTAGCCATAGGGTACGGGAATATGGGTAATAATTAAACTCATAAACCCAAAAAATTATGTTTAAATTATAATTAAAAATTATAGAACCCACAATGATATTTAGTATAAAATAAATAAATTAATAAAATTAAAAAGAAATTTATTGATTAATATGAAGAAAGTAAGGAATACAGACAGATTTGGGTATTAAAACAAGTTTTTATACATTAAAGGTTTTGTGATATTCATTTTAGTGTTCTTGGAATTAAATTACTAATGGGTACATGGCTGATTTGTTGTTGGAATCATGTCTTTAGTGAACATTGGTTTTGGTAGCCTATAATAATTATATCATTTCACTATTTGAATAGTGATCTACCAGGTTATATTATTGGTCCAGGTGACCAAATAGCATTTATAATCCTAATAACTCATGGATGTATAAGGGTTATATAGAAACATGTAAATTAATATATATAAATTATTTAAATCTCATCATATCCTAATAAATGTCAATTCAATAGAAAAATAAGAATAATTATAATTTATAAAATGTTTTTAAAGAATCTAAAACATAAACTTAATGTAAATTATCAAAAAAAATTATCTCACTAAACAATCAAAACACTCATCATATAATGTTATAATCTATTATACAAAGCATGATGATGACAAAAAATGTGGATAACCAGAGCTGAATGGAGGTGCAGAATGATGGTGGAAGGGAACCATAGTTTTTCACCCATAATCTTGAAATCATCGCGTATGTATCTCCATTGTATCACCTCTACAATTTTGTGTCCAAAAGAGTTAATATATTTTATTTCTATAATAACCATCTAAAACATATATAACATTTACATATTTTGACTGGTTCACAACATAATATGATATAACGTCATGTATGTTGTTCTTGGAAAAAATTATCTAAATCTAAATCTCATGATACTCTCATGATATTAATGCGTTCACATTGTGAATTGATTTGACATTAACAATTTGTGAGGGTGCTATAAGATCTGGCACATCTCGTCCTTAACCCCATGTGTTAGACACATGTTGTCAATTGAGTTCATGACCTGAAAATTCCATTCTATAGGAACTAATGTCTTCTTCATCACCATTTACTATTATCCTATGAATTTTATGTACTATTTTTATTTAACGGCCTAAAAAGGAGTGATGAAAAGTTTTGTTTGAATCTATTAAAAATCACTATTTCAACCTCCAAGAAATATGAAATGTATCCTAACATAAATCTCGAAACAAGTAAAAAAAACCCTAAAAATATAATTAATATCTACTATAATAATTTTTTTGTTAAATGGATAAAATAAATAAGCATGAAATGAAATTGAAAAAAACAATTATGGGTCACAAATTATATATGGAAAAATTAAACAAAAAAATGCATTTATTGATAAATTTGTTATTAATTCATTTATATCGAAGAAATTATTTTATGTTCACTTAGTAAATTACATAGAAATGTGACATTTGATTCATTAAAAAGGAACACATATATAAAAAACTACCATGTAATTACATTGAATAATGGAAATGGATGTAAAAAATAAAAAAAATATGAAATGATACTACTAAGATAGGAATTTCATATATAATAATAAATACACACAATAATATAGAAAATAATAAATGAAATTATATTAGAAGAATACATAATGTCATAAATCATAATCATACACTGAATGCATAATTCCATTAAATAATAACTAAAAATAGATGCATAATACAACTTCAAAAGAATCCTTGTCTCATGAATAGAGCCAACACATAGAGGTCATATAATATTCGGGTACCACCAATTAATAAATAATTACTAAAAATTCATCAAATGTGGCGAACTATTAAATAATACATAAACATAAAACATTATAAATAAGTATATATTGAAAGTAAAATTATAAAAAATAATAATAATTTCCTTGTTAAAATAATAATTACATTCTATGATAATATTCTTGAATTTTGATGAACTTATACCATAAATATTAATATATATATTTTCATGTCAATAATGTTTATGATATTATCTAAAATCAATTAAGATAATGGACATTGACATGTTTGAGGAAAATAATATCAATCGAGGGGAAATGAATTATGTGTAATATAAAATTAAAATCGTTTATTTAAAATCCTACCTTATGCTTCCTAATATAGAAACTTGTGTTTTAAATAAAATTCAAATAGATTTTTCAACTATGTGTGTACTTATGGGAACATGTTATACATAGTGATTATATCTATTATGTGACTGGTAATCCAAAATTTATAGTTTCTACCCCTTTGTGAATTTATACAATGTGGGTATCCAATTTTTTTCTATAGATGAATTTTATTTCCAAGAAACAATAATTATTTTCATTATAAAATATTTGTTATATTATCATACATTTAGATTTATATATTGTTATTCTATAATATTTGTCAATTTAAATTGATAATTATGTTAGTACAATGAGTGTGGTTTAATATTATCATATTAGAAAATTTTATAATCTATGTTAAGACATTAAATATTCTGGAATGGAAATGTATAGAAAATAATTACTATTGATATTACATATAAAGAATTGTAATTAAAAATGAAATTTGATGATCGAGTGTCCTTATATATATTCATTATTAAAATAAAAATTCGATTATTTTTTTTTTTGAAATTATATATATTTTTTAAAAAAGTAAAAATATAAATTAAAAATGTCTATAATAATTGATTTAGAAAATTGATAGAAAATTAATTCATCTACATATTGTAAAAAATAATCTTAACCAAAGTAAAATAAATTCAATAAAAAATAATCTTACTTAATGTCCCAATTCACAATGTATATACACATAAATCTTTATTAATGAAAATACTTATATTAAATACTTTCATCAAAAAAAATTAGATATATTTATTTTCATAAAGTATATTTTTTATCATTTTTGATACATTTATTTTATCCTTTCTTATCATCGTTTATTTGTGGTGGTCCAGTAAGTTTCTATAGAATTATTTCTATAGGATAACAATTTTTTATCGAGTGACAAAAAATATTTGTTATCTGAAAAATGGTAAATTTATTAATTCCACTTTCATTTAATTATATAATAGTTATATCAGAATATTAATTATAAAAAATGATTGTAATTATCACATTTATATTGATATATGGGTTTTTTGTTAATATTTTAATGAAAATTTAATGTTATCATCTTTAAAAATATTCCCAATATATTATTAAAAGAACATATTCATATTATATGTATTATATTTTATTATAATATTTATATATAAATAAATCAATGAAATGTTGTGACTAGAAAAATTGTACCTCATCAGTAGAGTTGTAGTTTTCACATAACTGAATAAAATTTTCATTTTAAAATTATCATTTGTATAAATAACGATAGTAATTGAAAATTTTTTAAAAACAAAATATATTAATGTAATTAATTTCATTATATTATTTTTTTAGTTAGTTTATTATTTGGTAGAAAATGAAAATATATAAGAAATTATTAATTAGTCATTCTCAAAGTATTTAATGTGATAAACCCCTTAGATTTTTACTATTATTTCACAATGTGGTGTATCTAAGGGATAAGAACATCAATGAAATGATTAATTTTTTAGGGATGGATTTTTATGGGAGAGTGCTGGAACGTTTTCAAATATTCTTAATTAAAAAAATTTAATATCTATTTCATTTGAATGTTTATCAAAAATTAGAAAATTTATATCACATGTTTAGGTATAATGATCATAAACACAATCTATCAAATTGGAATTTTTGTCATTGCTTTATTATTTCTTTATTTCATCCCACTCTTTAATCATATTAGTCCTTAAATTTTTTAATAAATTCCACTCTATGTATCATTTTATTATGAATAAGATGAAACAATCATTATTGTTTAATTTAGACATGATGAATCAAAATGTGAAATTATTTTATAATTATCCTTTTGAATAATATACAAATTATAATCAAAATAGGTTATAAAATAATGTTTTATTCAAAAAATCAGTTTTTTTATAAATATCATACAATTTCCTCGAATAATTTTCAAATATTATGAATCCCAAAATAAGGTCTGTTTATGATATATATATTATAATGTTTTGTTTTATATTAATTTTAAAAAAAATCACTTCATAATATCTTTTTATTATAAGATAATGATAAGTCAATATAATGTGTGTGAAATAAATTTATGAATGTAATGTTTGCCATATATAAAATAATCTAGAGTTTTATATTTTTTCCTCATCAAATAATTCCACAATTATAAATTTTTTACACGTGTTAGAAAATATATAATTACAATAAGATAATCTTAATTTTTCTTCATGGTCCTATGTTTTATCCTATATGATTTGATTCTTATAGATTACAATAACCCAAAAATTAATTAAATTTAATAATAATTGATCTCATCAGTCCTGAATTTGGAAATGTTATTTATTATTAAATAAAATACTTTTCAAATCAATTTCCATAGCTGTGAATATATTTTTTTGGTCTGTAATTTACATAATAAATAATGAATCATGAAATACACTATAGATAGGTTGGGGTGGATAGATAAATGGTAGGACACACCATAAATAGTCTCTAAAATTTTAAAAGGAGAACTGATCCTACGAAAAAATGTTCTATTCATTACAAAACTTATAACCCAATCAATTTGGATAAATTTAACAAGGCATAATACTGAATTCCTATAATATAATAGTTATATATACCATATGATATCTATGTGATGTACTAATATTATCTTGAATAAGAAAATCGGTTATAATATTATCCAAATAATATTATAGGCCTAGAAGCATCCATTTTCAATAATCATCCAAACATGTTATAGGTTTATGCATCTACCAATATAATTATATATAAAGATGCATTCGAATTCATGAATGGAATATATAATTGTATAAAACATCCTCCATGTTTAATATCAATCCAATAAACCATGAAAAAAAACTTATAATGTTCACATCATTTATTCTAATGTTTGGATAGTCATTTACAATTTGTCATTAGTTAATGGAGGATAGGTCGTTCCCAAATACATATTAATGTTGAGGACCATCCTAGGAATCTTCAAAAAAAATTATTATCCCTGGATAATGATCTAATAAAATCGATAATGTTTTCAATGATATATTGCAACATTGATCATATAAACACATGAAATATTTTCGAGATCTAGATCATCTATTTTTTTGTAAATCAATAGAACTTCAATAATGATCCAGAATAAACCATATAGAATCATTCTATTTACAGGACATAAAAATTCATGAATCAAATTGTTATTTTTCTTTTCACCATATCCACATTAAAAGTGGTAAGGGATAACTGGTCCACATAAGATATTTTATTTTTGATATTATGTTATGAGATGTTAATTATGTATACACATTGTACACAATATTCTACAATATTAAATACCACTAGTAGTATTTCATTTAAAATATTTATTTCATTGTGATTCAATGATGTATATTGATATTCTAGTAATCTGTTTCATCATGTAATTAATTTTTGAAAAATGGTATAGATGTAACACGTAACCAGTTTTAAAAATTACCACACAAACATAATATATGGAGTCTAATAATCTCCCATAATTATTGGTTATAGTAATATTTTAAAACCATCAATATCCTACTTATATATCCCCAATATCACTATTAGTTATGGATAATAAATTTCATGAAAATTGAAAAAAAATCACCATGTTAAAATTGTCATATTAAAAACTTTATTATTCATATATACGAGATCCTTTTCTATCCACATCGTGATAATAATTAAATAGCCCTTTGTATTAAGGCATTACCTACTCTAAATAGATATATTGGGTGGTAGTGTGATGAAATATTATATTCCATGAGAAATTATATCATTCCAATTTAATTTATCTTGAGAACATTCTTATATAGTATGTAATTTAGAATTTTTTTCCAAATATATTTCATATCATTCACCATATAATTATGGTATCCATATAGTTGACTTAAAAATACATGATACAAATTAAATATCATTTGTTGGAAGGAAATTTCCATTGAACTATAACCACCATAATGAATATGTAAGTACCCTAGATTTATTTATAAAAAAACATATCCTTTCATTGATACATCACTATATATATAATGTTTATAATTTAACATTGGTATGTTTATACATTTTTATTGAAAAATATTCATTAAATTCTTAAATTGATTTATAAAATTCATTTTTAATGTGAATTTTATGACGATATGTGTAAACCTAGTCAACATGATGACCATTTTGATTGAATTATTAAAAAAATCAATGATATTAACATTATAAAAAAGAAAAATATATTTAATTTATATTCATCTATGATTGAAAATCATTATCCAACTTATCATTGGTGGATCCTATAAAATTCTATACAACGATATAATATGTCCATTAAAGAAAAATTCTAGAGATAAAACTCAAACATATTGACTATATCTTATAATTAATTTTCTATTACATTCAATGGAATTATATTTTATTGATACTCATTCACATAATAGTTATTTGATAATATAATTGTATCCTCAATGTATAACACAATTATTTATTACAAGAATAATGATTAATCTTTGAAACTAAATTATTTAATTTTTATTGATAAAATTATCTAAATTGCACAATAAAAAATATGATTTATAGAAAAAAATTAATAAAATTTGATCAACAAAAAACCTCACAGACATATAACTAATTTTATAAAATATATACGGGAAGTCTATTGCGATTTATTAGGGAGAGTGGATCAATTTTTAGAAAACACATATATTTGGTTCTATAACTCCACCACATCCACTATGCATATTATGTAGGGAGTCTTAGATATAGGTTAAAAATCATAAATAAATACATCTATTTATTAATTCATTGTAGTATAAAAATACATTATAATTTTTTCAATATTAATCATTGATTTATTCTCCTTTTAATATTATCATTGAAATTAATTAATGTGAGAAGATGTAGGAGGATCCAGAAATGATCCATATAATTATTTATCAACAATAAAAATTAGGGATTCAAAACCTCCTTAAATATGTTATTTTTTATATATTACTAAATTGGGACATTAAACATCGTGATCAAATCCATTCCATGTATTTAATAAAATCCAAAAAAAAGTATAAAAATTATTTTTTATGAAATATATTCATTGATGGAATTATTTCCAATATATGTGGTCAAAACAATTGATATCGAATATTGGACAATTGGTATATCCTATTCCAAAGGTTCTACAAACCATTATGTATTTTCTCATTGATAATGTGTAACACTCTAGGTAAATAAAGAATATGACATTTTTATATTTATCCATATTTGTGAATAAAATATTAATATTACTTTAAAGGGAACATTATGGTCAATGGGGTACCCAATACGCATCAATGATTTCATTGGAAATCTTACGTTGCACTCTAATAATAAAATAATATTATTTTAAATGTTCGTTAACTCCTAGACATTATAATGGCGGGAATGAAATGAACTAACTAAAAAATGATTATATTTTTTTGTCAAATATTTTTAATTTTACCCAATAAATGTTAGAGGCGTAAAATGAAAATGAATCCAATTTTAAGCATAAATCTTCTAATATTCTTTAAAAGGTAGATTAACCGCCTTTTGATGGAGAACTCTTTTTAAATATACTTTTGACAATTTTATATGTTTTATTTGATAAAATATAATCTTTATATAGAATCTGGACATTAAAATGTACTTTGTGTAAATATTTGTTATTTTTCCGATAAAGATCATTTTTAGTGAAAATGTTGCATTTTAATTCAAAACCTCTTTTTAATCTGATTTATTTATACGAATAGATTATATTTTTAATTGAGATTAAAGCATACTTAGAATATATTTTTACCATCTAATCCAATGGTAGTCATTTTAATTAATTTCACTTTGAAATTGGATTAAACTAGTGTTAATCTTTTAATAGATATTGTTTCTTAAAAACACACTATTTCATTTGACAGCAAGAATTAATTATTAAATTAAATAATCCTACTTATATGTTTTTAATTTTTTAAAATAGACATAATTTTTGAATTTGTAAAATCAAATATATGTTAGGGTGAATTTTTGGTATTCTTCTGAAAAACATCAATTTTTGATGAATAGTGAAACCACTATGTGGTAGTTAAAGAAACTGATTTTTTGTTTAAGTGAAAATTTACCACTTTTGTGATTTGATATTCAAAAATCCGACATACATGGTTGTCATTAGGAAGTAAAATGTGTTTCAATGAGATGAAAATTATTTTTTGTGAATATTAACTTTTATGTTTTGTTAATCACGATTAAAGGTAATTAGTGTAATTTAACGTAAAAATAATGTTTGAATAATATTAAATGACCTTGAAACATGTCCTACACTTATTTTATGAGTCATGGATGACCATTAAAATCCATTGGTCATCATGGGGTCCCCATGGAGCCACTTTGGTTGGAAGATGACATTAATAACTTTTTATTTAATGTTAAAATTAAAATGTCACAAACATGTATTGTTTTACTAAAAATATTTTTACATGGGGTCATAGTAGTAATATTTTTGACTATAAATATTCATTAGAAAGATAAAACGATTTCCTACATCATGATAATTTTTTCAAAATTTTTAGACATTATATAAATTAATTTTATTAGGACACCATGATGATGCAACGATAACCTCATTATTTAAACGATTTAAATAAAATGAAAATATAATGTAAAATATAAGACCTAAACTTGTCAAAAACCTATTGGATGGGTGGATTTTGAACTCTTATCAACTTACCCTAGAAATATTTAATTTTGGGACCTTTAAAATCAGAAAAACATTTTATAATAAAGTTAATGTTTATAACATTCCAAGAGTGCCCCTCCTCTCCTCTTATAAATGGCCCCCACATCTACCTACTTAAAAACACCTCTCAAGCCTTTGGATCAGACAGAAAATGAAAATTTCATCTCTACACATCCCTCTCTTAATCATTTAAGCCTCAACATTGGGAATAATCTTTTCCATGGAATCCTTTGAGCTCAAATCAAAAAGAGTTACCCGATTTAAAGGTAATGTCTTCCCTTGTGTCTTTTGTTTTTTTTCTTATCCAACCCTCTAAACTACTATTATTACTTTATTTTGTAACAAAACCAGTATCTTCAATATACTAAGATGTTGTTATGTGATTTATTCGAGCTACACATACACACACCTTCGTCTAATGGTTAAAGAACACACTGTTTCTGTGGATGGTGAATTTCTGCCTCACAAAACGATGATTGCTCAATCTTCTGTTAACACCTTTCATGGTGGACATTATGATGTCACTATAATTTATATATGATATATATGTTATTTATGTTCTCTATATGCTTATTAATTTTGTATTTAATACATTCCTTTATGCTTTTCAAGTTGTGCAAAAGCGATAATTTCATACAAGTAAATGTGGACTACCGCACCTCAAGTGATGTAACTCATTCATGAAATACATGGAATGTATAAAGAATGAAATTAATGAAAATATGTGACCTATATAACATATATATTATACTATAATTATAATATATATATATCTCAATTATTTTTAATTCCATTAATATGAAAAATAAATGAAAGCAGCATTCGTGCGTACGTACGCCCTACCATCTCCATGAACGGTGCATTTCATTTATTCTTATATCCAAATGTTATGGAGTAGTATAAAATTATTATTTGATGGATATATATGACATTAAAATCATTAATATTATTCTGGAGATGATTTACTTATAACTACATGGATAATCATTTTCAAACAAGTTCATTTTTGACTCATGTACCAAACATCGACAAAAACATCTGATATGAATTCACATTATTTACAAATTAGTATAACATTATAATATGTGATATGAACTGAATAAAAATCTTTAAAAGAGTTACTTAAGAAATTATAAATTGATCAAAGTTTATTATTTGGGAATATAACATAACATACCAGACAAGTCAGACTTGAGGTAAGGGATCCTACCTCTCTATTTCTTTTTAAGCACTCTCTTTTATGTGATTTCCTTTAAACTCGCCTTTCTTAGGTTTGGGGATGTTATTTTATATTAATAATACTTTAATTTTTATGTTCATATTATTAGAGACCATATTTTATCTCATCAAACCATTTTTGGAAGTTTTAAGTGGCGTCGTTCAGCTGCTGAGTTTTCGTAAGGGATGTTTCATCTCACTTTTATTCCCGTGACATTTATGCTATGTTTTCCACTATTTCCTTTGAGTTTTATATGTACTTCCCATTATTATACACATTTTGTAATATATTTTCGTTTATGGGTATTTACATCTTCATTTTATGAACCTTCTTCCATGGGGTGTACATTTCGAAAGTTACCCAACTCGGTAAGGGGACCTTTCAACCTCCTCTTTTTATAAGACTTCTTTTGTAATGTATTTTAATTCACATACTATTATGTTGGGATAAGTTCTTATATATCCTTATTTATGTAAATTTTATGTCCAAGTGATGAGATACCATTTTCTCTCTCATCATCTCATTTTCTAAATTTTAAAGTGACGTCGTTTGGCTGTCATATTTCTGCAAGGGAACTTCCTAACCCACATTAAGTTCTTCGGGATAAACCTATACTTATTGATTTTATTATTACAAGATTATGTTTGGAATCAATATGTTGTAATTTACACAAACCATTCTGTAGATACACTATTTCTACACATAATCATCTCATTGATAAATTCTTATGAACTTGTATGGGAAATTATAACTCAATCTAATTTCATTGAGTTAAATATCTATGTCATTGGTTTTGTTTTTCCATGATTATGTGTGAATGACCTATGATTGTTTCACACATAATATCCACGTATATTGGGTGTATTTATATTTCTCACACACAATTATGTGATAGATTTATCCTTAATTTAAGGATTCTATCATTATAATGGATTTTTTATCAATTTAATTTTCCATTGAGACTTCATTGTTTTTATGAACCAATTCACTCTTATATGGTGTGTATACTGTCTTTTGACATATTATATCATTAATCCCTTTATTCTCATGATATTATAATGTTCAGATTAAATGTTATTCCGCAATTATTTGTATTCAAGAGTATCTTATTTTGATAAAAACACTTTAACAAAAATATCTTTTTAAATGTTTTAAAGATTCATTATTCTAAATATTTATCTTTAATGTGCATGTTTTGAACATGGTTGTCAGTATTAATTTATATACACATTAATATTTTAAAATTATAATTCTTTTAAAATCTTCAAAGTTGTATGGGACACTTTGATTCAAAAATATCTTTTAAATGGTTTTTGAAAATAGATTGATTAATTCAACATATTGGAATTACTTATTGTGAATGGAAATGAAATGTTGTTATTTGAATGTTTATATTTTCAATATTTTATGGAACTGTATGAGCCTTTCTTATTTTTGTAAATATACATGGGTAGTTGTAGTGAGTATGTCACCGCTAAGTGGTATCCTTTGTTATATTGATGGATTGTGGAGGGAAACAATATTTTTTATATAATAGTAATCCGTTTTAAAGTATATAATTTTTAATACTTGTTTTTCAATAGTCTAGAATCCAACTCATAGTTTTCATGTTCATTTATGGTTTTTCATCACATTATGGTTTTTTTTCATTGATATTAATCAAATTATTATATATGATGTTATATCAGATGGTATTGAATTATGGTATTTCATGAGAATGTGATTACATTCATAAATTATGATTCATTGATATGATTTCAAAAAATATCTAAAATAATTATAAAAAAATTAGAATTTAAATGTTTTTTATGAAATCCATATAGAATATTATATTTAAATGGATTTTGGATTTATGAAAATTGCATTGTAAAAAAAGATTTTATATTAAAATATACAAATATTTCACCATTGGGTTAACTATGGTGGTCAGGGTGGGTTAATATTTTCGACATGGTCTTAGGGTCATTTCAATGGGACAATTATTTAATAAAAGTTTATGTATTTTTTAGTACAACTATTATGGTTTTCTGTTTTTTTAAAATAATCTATGACTATTGAATTATTTATATTATTATATCTATACGTATCCAAAATGAATTTTTCAAATGGTGAACTTATTAAATTTTTATGTTATAGTTATTGTATAGAATTATTTCAGTAATTAAAATGAAATAATGTATCATTATGTCTTGTCTTGTGGGTTTTGACATCGATTCAGGTTAGTTTGGAGGTTATTGTTTTTAAGAGAGGGACATTTTTCTCATTATTAATTTATATGTTTTGGTTTACCTAGGTTGGATTTGAATATATGGATCTAGTTTTATATTTTTATTTTACATATTTATTAACATGTAATTCATATTTTGTTATATTCATGGTTAGTTCTATTTTATTTCATCACCACACTATCTGAATATTAGCTCCATGGAATTTTTTAGTTGACCTAGTTTTGTATGAAATAAAACCACATCTCATTACATTATAAAAAATGAAATTTCATCAATGAATTATATTTTCCCTTAGTGTTTTCATAATTTTTGAATACATCAATAACATATTAAGGAAAAAAATTTGTAATATATAATATCAACAAGAAAATATATAAAATATATGATCAAACCATGGATACATAATAATTATAACTTTTGAAATGTAATTTAAAATGATATTACAATGAAAAAATTATTATTGAAATATAAATATGTGGAATGTGAATCCATATTGTTCATTTATTTATAAAATTTATTGATTCAAAAAATTGTGATTTTTTTTCACAATTTATTAATATAAAAATATAACTAAAACTTTTATAGTGTTAAATTTAGATGATAACATAAAAATTAGTTCTATTCAGGAATGTTATAATTGATAAAAAGTCAAAGAAATATATTTTTTTGTCAATTACCTTACATAAATTATCAAATATTTTCGTATGTTGATTAATATATTTTAATTTTAATTTTTTTATTAAACAATATTTAGATCCATTTATGAATATATATATATATATATTATATGATACTTTCATTATATTACCATATATATGTTAGTTATTATGTAATTTTTGTTCCCCTCATTATTTTTTGATTTTTGGTAAAATATTATAAATATATTATCATATATTTATAATCATAAATTTTGTTATAAAATAGTATATTAGTCCCCATAATTATATAATTATAATTTTTATTCACTATAATTATACCTGACAGATATAATTACATATATATTTTTAGAGCTGATTTTTCATATCTATCTTATGTTCCAGTTAAGTGGAAATATCAGACCTTCTCTCGAGTGTCAGAAATGAATGGGGTAATAATTTGATATTTTTATTTTCATTGTTATATATCATGGTTGATTCATAATAATTTTTGGAGTTTGTGCAGAAATTTTGTGACTATTGTTTTAGTATCGGCATGTTCATGGTTGGTGCGTAGTTTTGTTTACCCTGCGTCTGAGCCCTAGTAACAATGTTGTATGTGATGGTTATAGAAGGAAGTTACCACATGTTTTGTGTGTGGTATGTTAAACCATGCATTTTGGTAATGTGTTCTATCTTCTCTTGGAAATTTTCAACCATACAATTGGCATATATTTTGGTAAACTCCACATCCAAACCATTCGAGCCACACATAACAATCAATTTGATAATAAATCTTTTATCATTATGGTATGTTATCAAAAAATATGCCAATTTCTACTCTCAAACAGTCTATACATCCATAGGGTGGTCTCTCTTTGTCTATCAAATACACCAAATTCATCCTATGCTGTGGATAAATAGATTTATTCAATATTTGTGGTGAATCTCACAATGAAATAACCCACCATTTCTACTTCTCTATATTTCATCGATTTCTCATTATTTCCTCTTCATCAATTGTCATGTTGACATAAGATTTGTTTTTCCTTTTATTTATTGTGTTGTATACGTATGTTTACTGTCACAATCAAATGTTTGGCATTTTGGAACCCTCGGGAGGTGATATCATGTGTGCCTTGTTGAAATGACATTGGTTCAAGGTAATATTATCATAGGCTACCCGATTTTAATTAAAGAATAATTGATTTCATGCCTTTTACAACACATTTGAATGATAAATTTTAATGTGTGGTTAGTAAATGATTTTTTTGGTTATGAAATGTGGTGATTGAAAACATTTTATATGAGGAATAAATTTTTTTGTTAAATATTCTGCATCATGTTTATGATTAAATTGTCGGTTGGATTCTGTTATTATTTCATGGCACATAAATCATGTCATAAATACTGAAGAAACATTATCATTAAAAATTATTACATTGGGTTTCATAAAGGTTTAATAACTGAATTTAATCTTAAAATAAGTGTTTTTTCATCTTTTGAATGTGGTATGACATGTGAAAATGTATTGTGGGTGATTTGGATCATTAATAATTGTGGAATTCGTTTGTAAATGTGATATTATTTCCTTACATGAATTATCTTTTAATTAAATTGAAATGTAAAACAGCATGTTTGCAGAATTTTGGAATGATGGTTTGTTTCTTATTAATAATAGTTTAATGAAATCAACTGGAGACATGTTTCTAGCTTTTGTGATAGTGGTGATAATATTTTTTATAAGACCAGAATTGGATGATTCTATTGGATTTTTTATGTTTTATGGATGGTATTTCCTTTATTTAGAACAATTACTATCCATTATGAGAATTATTGATCCCTTATATGGATTCCTTAGTGATGTATGAGTTTTAGGTTAAGAGACACATTCATGGTATTGAATTCATTTGTTGGAATAGATTGGATAATATTTTTAAACATTATACATGAGAACCTTTTATATTGAGATAATTTTATAAGAATTAATTTTTCACTGGATAGGAAATGCACTTGGTGGTGGCCCATATTAAGTGGATATACTGGGTTTACATCTATGTGATTTTACCCTATCTATTTCTTGAGTATAATTGCCTTTATTGTTATGTTTTATTTGATTATTACAGGTGAGAAAAAAATATGGGGATGAGACTCGTGTATTTTTTAGTTGTGTATTATTCAATATATCCTAAGTGCAACCATTTCAATTTTCACCCTTTTACATGAATTAATATATGAGATGCCTATTTCTCAGTTATAGTTGTGTATTTTTAATTTGACCACATTATTTTATTATTATAGTTCTCTCATTTGGGTTATATTCATGGAACATGATGTTCTATCTACCAAGGGTAATGAAAAAAAATTAATGTAATAATTTCATATACAATCTTCTTCTATTTTATAATTAATTCATCACATTCGTGTTAAAATGTATCTGAATCACTATGGTAAATGAAAATAATTTGAAATAAAGTAGGTTAATAAAATTAATTTTTTTAGTAAAAAATCTATAAATTATTTATTTTATATATAATATTTCTAACATGCAGTTGATATGTCTATTATTTTATAATAACGGAATTAGGAATAGATTTTTTTTATGCTAGGATACTAAGTATTAATCCAATGATCAATGGTTTCTTCTTGTTTTTTGTTTTCGCTTATGTAATCACATTGGAATTGATTTATGTGTGAAATAGTGGTTCATGTTATCATATAGTGGACCTTAGGGTCACTTGGAGATATTGCTTTTTTAGGTTTTAGTTACAATTTTATTGTACATCTCATTTTTAATTTTCATATTTTTCTATTAATGTTGTTCAATTAAGTTTTATTTTTATATTAGTAAAATTTATCCGTATTTTTGATGTTCAGTTGTTTAAATTATTATTGTGTGATATCCTTCCATGTATTTACTCAATTGATGCATAACACTAATTTCCATCCCTTGGGGATCTGCAAAGCAAAGAGGGACATATCGCGGATTGTCTCAGTTGACTTATTGTTGTTCAAAACAGGATAGTTCAGGGAAATTATTTCATAGGAGGTTATCATTAGAGGAAATTTCTTTTCTATTTTCACATTGTTACATTGGGATGACATGGTTGGTGGTGTAGAAATCCTATGACTCGAGAGGTAGCAATGGAAAGGTAATTATTAACCTAATCTCTTTTGGATACTCAAGGTTCAATGAGATATATATTTTTGTTGGTGTTATTGGCCTTTTTGGATTTTTTGGTGTTTGGTATACAAAAATTATTTGGGTATATTGGTCATTGTGATCTCGTAGGGAATGTTTATCTATGTGCATCCGAGGGATCATTCCCCGATAGAATGCTTTAATGGTTGTGTGTCAAGCATGTGGCTGCCAACCATAGAGACATGTCACCAATTGACTATAGTAACCACCCTTAAATATTTATTTGAGTAATATTTTATTATAATTTTTTTTATAATACTTGTGTATGAATTTTGAAAATTGGATTCAGTGGTAATGGTTTGATTTTGACAAATTAGAAAAATTATTTTTAGAATTATACATTTGGAAGACTTTAGAAAATTAATTTTTGAAAAATTAACCCATTGGGGTAAAATTGAAACTATTTAATGATATTTTGCTTCTATAATTAAAAGATTTTGTTTATGAAAAGGTTTTTTAATATGGAATTTTTATTAATTTTTTAAAAGGAAATAATATGGATTTTAATCAAATGGATATTTTATTGAATGAGTTTTCTTGAGTAGCTGGAAAATGTTTTTAATGCATCAAATTGTATTCTGGGATTGAAATTAAAGGATTTAAATTTTTTATAAACATGAAATTTCTTAACAAATGGAATCATAATATGGTTTTTCTCATGGTGGTTTGTGATATTTTTTAGGGATCAAGATTTTTAAATTCGGTAGAAATGATTGTTTAGGAAAATGAGGAAGTTTAGTTTTATACATTGATGTTTTCGTGGGAGCTCATAGGAATGGATGTATATGGAAATGTTGATGGGTTCCCAAGATGTCTGAATAGTGTTCATGTGTGTGAGACTTTAAGGAATATCATTGGTGAGTGTTTGACAGATAGAATTCATTTAAAATCAATATGTTTTTGAAATGGAAGTATAGATGTTAATAGTGGTGGTTCCTTATGTTTATCATTTTAACCTATGTGGTGTTTATGTTCGAATATTATTTTTAATATTTCATCTTGATATAGTTCATTGATTTCATTTGTCGATAAATTTCCCACCTAGAGCTCGGATGCGTGATTACAGCATTGCTATGGGTGATTCCCTGTTAGTGGTACTTCCAATTGATCAACACATAGACTTCATTAGTTAGTTTAGGAAGGTAAATACGCATATATTTTATGCATAAATTGGTCCTATCAAAGACTAATAGTGAATGTGAATGCTCAATAAGAACTTTAGAATCTTTTGCTTTTTTGATTGGTTGATGGTTATGTTTGCTAAATTCCATCTTAAGAGTCGATGTAGAAGTAGTGGAAGACTGTGTACAAAGACATGACTATAATCATACAATAATCTGTACAATTCAACTAGATTTCAATTATTTATATTTCTTAAGACCATTACAGTTTATAGTTATTTGATGGTTGTAAATAAATCGTACGTGTCAACCCAAAACATACATGGTTGGTACAACTTAAACAATTTCCTTCATCCCAAATCATAAAACATTTAAACGAAAAAAACATGATTTCTTCAGATATGTTTTTTTAAATTTACCACGACTTGATTATTTTTCTTATCATTTTTTATAAACTATAGAAAATATTTAAAAATAGGTTATAATAATAAAAAAATTTGTGAGGTATAAATAAATATGGACCAAAACAATAAGTCCCTGAATACTAATAAACATCTGAATTCATTTCACCAATACATACTTCTCACCCACATATAAATAATTCTCAAAAAATGATATTTCAATTAAAAATTAAGTAGAATATATATATATATATATATACTTATTCATAAATGTATCATAGGTATTTACATACATAATATTGTAACCCTCATGACTTTCTTATGATTTGTAACTCTCATTACTACCTTGTTATATAACAATAACATCTACTTTATTGTATAAACATCGCTGTTAGAGTTGATGTAACCATACCCTGAAACTCAAGCATACACATAGCCAATGAATTTATGGGAGATATATCTCCCAAACATAATTATAAAAATTTCATAAGAACATGAACATAATCTTATAAAATGAATAATTTCACAAAAACATTGCATTTGGATTTAATAAAATTGAATTTTATAATACAATGATTAAATTAATGTCCCTTTAAAATATCATATAATTGATGTTAGAAATGATTTAATAAAATGAATATTAGTATACACTATAAATACACATAATAAAACATAATGTTTATTTAATTCATTTCTGATATTGTTATAGTACAATATAATAACTGAAAAGTAAGGTTAACCCAATGAATAGAATCATTGATAAGAATATTGTTATCTCAAGTACAACTTCTTCCATACTTTTTTAAACATTCTATATAATGGTTTAAAGGATTTTATTAATATATTATGGAATCATATTTTTTTTATAATATAATAAATGATTAATTTATAACATCAATCAACACATTATTAAAAATGTTTTTTTACCTTTTTTCGGGTGAGTTCATTATATAGATTCCATGGTAAGTTCGTAATAGATTTTCTTGTCAAATGGATGTGAATATAAAGAAGTTTAATGTGTTGATATTATTTTGATTCCATAATATTTAATTATTCCATAATTAATTTTGGTTATATGGTATGATAGTTAATTATTAGATAAATAATTATTGATATTCCTTTAGATTATTTTCGCTTTTATTGATAATAATTGACTTATACCATCATGTAACATTGAAATTATGCAAATAAGTAAATTAACTAACATAAAATATACAATATAAAACACATAAAAATACACATGACCCATTAAAATAGTTTTACAACTATATTTGAAGGATTTAATTAAGATTTATTACTAATCATTCATGGTATCGTTAAATCGATACATCACAAACAATGTTTTTGTTTTTGAGAATAAGTGGAATATTTGATGAAGAGTGATTTATAATATACCCATAAACTTGATAAAAATCCATCACATAAATAATAATGAAGATTTAACGATTCTTGTATTGTGGTATTTGATAATAGTATAAGAAAAAAAATTGAGTGGTTTGAGAGGAGGAGGGTTGTGAGGGTAGTATTTATAGTGAATGAGAGAGAGTATTTAATTAACATCTATAAACACCTCATTAGTGATATTTTCAAAACCATTGGCTTGACCATGGTTTTTGCAGATGGTAATGGATAGTTACAACACATCGTATCATATTTTAATCCTTAAGAGTCATGTATAATGATTTCATTAAATTTATATCATTATGATGCCTGTAAACTCTATAAATCATAAAACTCTATTTTTACTATTCACAGAAAATTCAACTATTTCTGAAAAATAAAAATAAACAACACAACAATTTTTAAAATTTTATAATTAAAAAAACTACATTTATTGATAAAATATTTATAAATATTATTAATTTAAATTTTAAAAAAAGTCAAAATTTATTTGAAAAATAAAATATATAAAACCATATCTTAATTTATATCACCATAAAAATTAATCATGATATCCTTATAATATAACAATAAGAAAAAAATAATTTTATGATTTACTATTAATAGGGTTTATATTACTATTCATTTTACTATTCATAAGGGTATTTCACTTTTCACAAAAAAAAATAGTTGGTTCAATCACACTCCAATTAACTTATCGATCATAATCACAGATTATTGTGTATTGAAATTCAAATCATTGATGTTGAAAAATTATGTCTAGTGACTTGTTTATAACTATCTACATAAAAAATCTAAATTTTTAAATTTTTTTAAAACATTGTTTTTTTATATTCTCCCTATGTTCTAGAAATCATGTCTTCATAATTTTATATCCTTATTAAACAAGTGAATGAAACATTAAATAATGGAATATTTATATTCCAATTTTTCCTCTTCTACCATGTGCTTCCTCTACAAAACCATTACATAGTTGATAAATTATTCCTCAATACATGTTCTCTTTGATCATGATTATTGTCATGTTTCTTTTCATAAGAATGTTTCCCTTCCAGCTTAACCACGTCATGGCACAAAACATGAGAAGAATATGGAATATACATTCTCAACATCGAAACATGAAAAAATTTGTCTAACTGAAATAAACCTAGAGGTAAATCCACTCGGAATGCTATTGGTTTAAGATTCACTATTATTTCATAGATTTAATGAACCATGGATGTAGCATCCCTTTCATACCAAAACACATAACACATTTACATAGTTATATTTTAAGAAATAAATGATCACCTACCACGATAGATAAGGATTTCCTTATGTGATCTGCATAATCATTCTACCTCCATAGTGCTTCCAAAATGTTTTGTTGTCTCATATTAACATTCTCAAACACTTCCTCTAATATTTTTAATCCCAACATATTCATCTCTCCAAATTCATCCAAAAAATTATAAGTTCTACATGGTATCCCATATAATTCCTTAAAATTTTCCATATGTAAACATGAATGTAAACTATTATTATAAGAAAATACCACAAATAAAATATGATTACCCCAATATCCCTGTTTATATATTAATCACGCTTTAATAAGATCCTCCAATTTAACTATCATCCATTTTGACTACCAATAAAATTTTAGTTGAATGGATGTACGATAATTTAATTTTGTTACTAATGACTTTTGAAGGCCATTAAAAAAGATATGACTGAACGGGGAATCACATCCAGATACAATAGAAATAGGAACTCAATGTAACCTAAAATTCATGTTGAGGTATTGTCAATAGATATGATATGAATATATTGTTTCTAGAATTATCTGTAAATGATAATATTTAGTCAGCCGATCAACAATAAACTATATTGCATTGTTACCTTGAGATGTATTTGGTAGTCCCACAATTATATTCTGGGATATATTTACCCATGTCCACTAGAACTAAGAAGGTATGAAGGATCCACTTAAGTAACTACCACTATTAAATAACATGTGGACATGTCAATCATTTCATGGTAAAATATGAAATATCCCATTTCATTCAATCGCCCCAGTAATGCTCATGATGTTCATTGAACATCATTGTGATGCCAAGATGAACTAAAAATAGAGAACAATGACCATCACAAAACAACAATATATTCAGCTTTGAATTACAAGGTACAAATAATGTTCATCCAAAAATCAAAACTTTGTATTTATCAAATTTAAATTCTGGAATCATTTGCATTTATTCAAATTCTACCTTCATTTTGTAATTCTCCTTATGCCTTTTTATGCCTGAATAATTATTTCTATCAAATATGACTTCATTAAAACCTGAAAAAAAAACTGAGAAATATCCTGCACCAACACCTTCCAAGACAAAATTCATCAAATCATTAATAATGTGGGCATCATCCAAATTTAATAGGGTTAAAGATGAATAATGTTTTCAAATCAAGGAAACCACTACAATGTATGCATTCCCATGATGACAATTATTCCTGAAATTATAATCCTTTATCCATTTAATCAATCTTCTATATCATCAAATTTAATTCAATTTATGTAAATATATACATCATAATTTTTTGGTCAGTATATATTTCGCATTTTTCTCTGTATAAATGAAGCCAACAAATTTTTAACGAGTAAAAGAACTAATCTATTTAAAAATAATTTATACGTTAATTTAACACATTAAGGGGCACCGCCATCAAGCCATCACCATGACACTAATCCATGAAGGAAAACTAGAAAACTGAACAACTAGCGGTAATAGCTTTACCGAAACATGACACAAAATAACCAAATTTACATAAACCCATGTGTGTAAGTATGGTGTGACCCAAAGGCCAGTGGGATTACACCAAAATAATATTCCATGAGATATAAATTCAAGGGGATATATCTTGCAAATTTTCATAAATAATAAATTCTAATAATAATTATAAAGAGATGAAACTATAATTAGAAATTGATTTCACATAGGTTAATCTATAAAATCCACACTTTTAAATAGATTTCCCAATCTACTATTTTTTTAACAATAACATAATTTATGATGAAGTTATGCAGTATGTATCTAAAGAGAAAAAGAAATGGGAGATAAAACCTATAAACAATCTTGTTTTGGTTCCTAAGTACCACATATCTCAGTGATTGTAACCATACAAATATTTGTTCTCCTAAAAACGGGCCACTGGTAGGCATCATACCAATAGCCTAGTGGCCCCACATCATCATCATAATAATAATCGTAATATAGTTTATGTTTTCAACATTAAATGTTCTTTTTGAAATTGTGAAAAAACCCAACGAGATCACTAGCATACTTGTACTCGTTCACCCACCAAGATTCATGTGTTTTCTCTCATGGGTTCTAATAGGTTCCATAACACATGAAATGCAATTTTCATATAAAAATATCAGTTCTAATTCATAGACACAGAAAAGTCCCACACAAATGTCTCATAATACATCTTTCACAAAAAAATATATTCATTTTTTATATCATAGTCACACAAAATAGCCTAAAAATGCTTTTTCTCCTTTCTTACAGTTTGGAAAATCATTTGAGAACTTTATAAAACATTATAAAAATGTTTGACATCTTAAATCACCACTTTAACATTAAAAACCTATCTTATGTGAAGAAACCCAGCAAAATTGTACATGTACATAATTTTCCCACTTTTTCATCTCAATAAATTACTTATAGTTTTCATAAAACAATTACATGGGGTATATCTAATTTTTTCAAACAAAACACAATTGAAAACCCACATTCAAGGAAAAAATAACCCCAATAACAATATAAAATTGATTTCTCAGCTATATCAACATTTTCTAAACAACATTGAAATTTCATCAAATTACCTCAAATGATAAAACAAAAGTTACACATGAAAAAACACATTTTAAAACTAATAAGAAACATTTAAATTAATTGAAAAATTAATAATACCATAAAATGGATTCCAAACAAATTATAAATTCATTGGAGCATGAAAAAAATTTAGTGAATAAAATATAACACTTATTAGGATGTGTATACATGGAACTACATACCTTTTGTGTCAAAACACTAATTCGTTGTGTGGAACTTCAACCGCAGAACCACCGCACCATGAGGGTGTAAAATACAAACTAAACCCACAATATTTGAAAAAAAAATCCCCAAATAAAACCTTATGTTTGAACCCTAAATTATGGAAATTTTACAACTTCATGAAATGTAGAGGAACCCCTAAGTAGAAGGATGTAAATGAAGAGAGAAGCACTTACTTGTTGAAATAATAAAAAAACACAAATACTCTTGTAGCAAGATTTACAAAATGAAAAATAATTAATGTTAGGTTCTAATAAGGATAAAAGGTAATTATAGATATGGAATCAGGGAAAAGAGTAAAAATTGATGGATTTATGAACTAATCAATTTATCTTTTCTAATCTGGTTGATTTGATAAATCCAGAGAAAGTTTTCCCAAATTCGCAATGAAAATGAGTTCGAAATACATTGAGGAAAGAATGTGGATGTTACATGGTATTGTGACATCAATTGATAGTTGGAATCCATAAAAAACATTAATATTTTATAATATATTAAGTAATTAAAAATAATTAATGCACGAAATAAGCAGTAAGGGTAGACCAATACATTAATGAAAACTCAAAATCCATCATGATTATGGATTCATATGAGATTCAGAGGGATTTATTATTTTTCATATATCATCAGATTAAATTTTGGCAGTGGAATGGGTGTAAAATTTAGAAAATTTAAAGAGTTATAAATGAAACAATTTTTTTTTAATTTGGAAATTGTCTCATGGTTTGGCCCGAATCAGGAAAACTCACCCTTTCCTCCAAACAATTACGGTAGACTCCCACAATAAATCATGAATGGAAATTAAATGACAAAATACCATTAAAATATGCCATGGATGTGAAAAATAATATTCTGTATATAATTTAATTATGACCACATGGATTCATTTCTTCAAAACATGATCATTTTTTACTCAAATACCAAACAACCACAAAACGTCTCATTTGAACTCAAATAATTAACTAATAGATATAACATGGTAATAAGTGATATAACATGATTAAAAATCCCTAAAAATGTTCTTAATCATTTGAAAATTTACCTATGTTTATTATTTAGGAAATTAATGTATGTATGAGACAAATCGGTCTAAAGGTAAGGTACTTCATCTCAATCTCCATTTATTGATGCATTTCATGATAACATGCACCATTTATCATTTATAAGGTTAATTTTTAGCCTTTATGACATTACATATAAATATTTATATTTTATAATTTTATTTATTAAAGAATAGAGATTAATGTTTATATATTCAATGTGGTATTGAGAACCTTGATCATTTAATGATCTAATTATCAATTCATTTTATTCCTGATATTAAATTATAAAATTATATAAATTGATATACAAGATATATAAAATAAATTTTATTCAAATTGTGAATTTAGCTGAATGATTTCAAAGGGATTTTCCCAAAAGAATCTATTTATTTTCATAACAAATTTTCAAAAGAATTGATTATTTAGCATATATGATGACAATAAATTCTTTACTATTAAAAACATTATTTGATATTTGGATTCCTCTATAAAAAATAATGTATTTTAAAATGATGATATATCCCCTATTTCATTATTTTGGTCTCTAGTTTTTTAAAATGGGATCCTAAATGAAAATTATATTTTTATACGTATTTTTTTTTCAAATTGGATTAGAAAAATCATTAAAAAATGTGGGTTTTTGATGAATTTTTTTTTCTAAAATGGTAAATTATCATTATATGAAACTGGTTAGACCAATATATCCTATATAATGTTTTGAACACCATTATATCTCTTTGTTTAGAATGATATATCTTTTAGGAAGGGTTGAGATCTAATATATCTCTAGGGTGTGCCCGATATAGCTTATTAGAAGGGTTGTTCCCCATTAAAGCTCACGGGTGAGACCAATATAGATTATACGAACGGTGAAACACATTATTGATAATCAATTTGTATGTAAACCATATGGATTTTCCATATTTATGATGTTTGAAATGGTTATATAATTTTATTCTCTAATAAACCATAAGAAGGATTAATTTCTTTAGTTATTTGTTTTACTATTTTTCAATGATAAGTATTATTAGTGTTATTCTTGTCAAAATGTTTTGTTTCGTCCACTAAATGAAAATTAAATGGGATATCTGGTTATGAACAGATAATTTTTTTTCAATATATTAATGACACATAATGAGAATTTTTATAGCATCACATGTTTTTAAATGATTCCAAAGAATTTAATGACGAATAGTGTCAATGATGGACTCATGTTAAATTTTTGATGATTAAACCCGAAAAGAATCCATGTTTATTTTTCGATGTTTTTATATTATTGAAGAATCATATAAATTTGGATGTGTCAAATTTTTATTTCTATGTTTTAGTTATGTAATAATTATTACATAATTCCCTAATTCTATAATCATGAATTGTTCATCAATGTGAATTCATAACATAACTCATGATTATGTAGTTATTACAGAAATGGACTAATAAATATCCACTGTAATTATATAAAAAACATTTATATTTATAAATTTTAATGTATTAGTGAGTAATTTTACCCTATAAGATACACTATGTATGATGGATTACCCATCACGAAACAACGAGTATCAACAAAATCATACATTTCATGCATGATTGAGATATACCAAAAAAATATTATACTATTAATATCACATTTTTTTTGTCGTATTTATTTTCAAGCCATTTTTTATGGAAAATAAATATAAATAACTAAAATATGTTTAAAAATTTATATTGAATGGTTTTAATTTATCCAATAAATTTTAAAAGCTTTAAATAAGATTAAATCAATTTTTAAGAATAAAAATCTATTTTATATTAAAAGGTAGTTATACCATAATTTTTTTGGTAAAAAATTAAAAATATTCTTATTTAAACTATTATATTTTAAATATTTCATGTTGGAATTCTTTTTTGGATGTAATATATAATAATATACTTTGGGTAAATAATTGTTATTTTTCTAGGAACATTTATAATTTAATGAATATTGAATAATACAAAATATTAGTTCAAAAATTATTTTTCAATCAATATATTTATATAGTTAAATTATGTTTTGAGTATTTTCGGGATAATTATATAATTTTTATATCTGTAAATCCAATTTATCTAATTGTAATGAATGTTATATTCAAATGTTTTAAAAAAACATTATGTTGTTTTGAATGATTTATCTTTAAAAAAGTGTTTTCATGTTATTATAATGAGAATAATTATTAATTAATTTTATATTATTATGTGTTAGGAAGTTAGAAAAGTGTAAATTACATAATTTTTAATAGTATGATATTTATAATATAATGCGGTCCATTTTATTTTTTTAAAATATGAGTACTAACTTTAGTAATTATTTTTATTACTGTGGTTAAGGGGAAATTTAGTAATAAAAAGAAACATATAATGTGATAAGTATTATAAAACTACCTTATCTCTAATAAAAACATCCATTTATGAGATTTTTTTACCCATGTCAATCCTTGAATGAATTTCAACCCTTTAAAAGCCACTTGGATGACATTATGATATTTATAATATTATATGGAATGATTTTTTACACCCTAATTTTTAACAAGTAACGTATATTTTGTACAAGCCTATATAAATAAAATGTTAAAATAAATTATGTATTGAAATAATTAATATGTATACCTGCAACATGATAATTTATATGTATTTTTTTGAAAATTACTAATTAAATTAAATGGTGTCAAAATTATTATTTAGAAATTTCTTAATTAAATAATGTATCAAATAAATTATATTATAAATATTAAAATATAAATAATTTTACATAATTGGCAACAAACGCGAATTTTATTGATTAAATGTCCATTTTATGGATTAATTAATAGAGTTTTATTCTTATATATCATATTGTTTCTATATTTTAAAAAAATAGGAAATGAATTGAATAAAAATTGAAAATAATTTTATTTTAAAATAAAAAATATAATACTAAATGATATAAAATTTATAGAAATATAATATGCATAAAGATTATTTTTATAAGACTATAAATTTAATAAATTAATAATTTGTTAGTATTTTATAATTTTATTGTTTTTATATTAACCATCAATTTCAAAATTACATGATATAATGCTATCATTTATAAATGAAAAATAAGTGTAAAAACAAATAGATTAGAATTAAAAAAATATTCAAAAAGCATAAAATATTCATTGAATTAATGTATTTATACCCCAACACATCCTATATTCAATATAAATCGCTTTAAACATATTTTTATTATAAAATTCGTTTATATTAATTTTATATTTTAAAAAATACAAGGAGTGCCTCTCAAATATCCTATAGAAGAGAGAACCCTCATATATTTACATAACACATAAAAACATATTGGATAGGAAATAAATTCCAATATATATTCACTGAAACCCACCTCATATTCTATTGAACATAGTTTGTGAATAATACTCTCTATTGAGGTGTTAAAGTTTTAATTAAAGGAGGACATCCAAAGAAGTGGAAATATTTTAAATATGGTTTTCTATTTTATTTCATCTTCTAATTAGATAAAATATTATTCCAATGTTTATAAAAAATTAATCCAGCATAAAAAATATTCATATTTGTGATTTTTTAAAGATCAACACCTCAACAAATCTCTACATTCACCGAATAGAAAATGAATAAATTCATTGTCCGTAAGTGAAACATTTTATCTCCATGAATAGGTATAATTAATTATCCATTACTTTATCTAAATACACCAAATAATGATGGAATTTATTTTTATATATGATATTATGTATATATTTATCATTATAGTTGTATAATATGTCTATTACATTATTACATTCCATGAACCTAAAAATGAAAATGAATTTCATGGGTATGCGTGAACTATCACCATCATAGAACGATTTGGATAATATTTAATATCCACATCACATGAATAATATATATAATAATATTTAAACTATTAATAAAATATTAATTATATTATGGTCATTATGGATAGATATAAAAATAAATACCTTCATTACATAATTATCACGATAAAATGGAAAAATAAATTCATGCCTACGTAAAACATACTATCATCATGATTGAATCATATATCCTTATTTATATATATATGTAATTGTTTTATTAACAAGTATAATTAATATATAAAAGTGATTATTATGCAATTAATATTTTTTTGGATATGATGAATTGTTTTCAATTTTGACTATATATGTCATCTGAAAGTCATTTATAACTCGAGTACCATGTATCAACAAAACTCTTATTTGAACTTGAAGAAGTATGCAATTTTTATGACATGATAATAAGTTATATTAAAATAATATTAAAATTTAGAAAGGATCTACTGAAACTAAATTATTGTCATATTTTTATTATTCATGTAGATAATGATTTTACATGTTGATTCTAACTCAATGTAAGGGTCTTTTTTTAAAACTATATTAAATGTTACCCTATACAATATTTTTTACAAATGGTTGATGATTTGATTTTTTAACATAATCCTCATATAAATATTTTCTCTATTTTGAGTTGGTTTAATTTTATTTTTTTTTTCTAAATGTTTTTTCATATTTATTTAAATGTAATGTATCTTTAGTTTGAGGTATTGTAAAAATGAAATGTTATTTCAAAAGTTATTTTTATTTTATGATTGATTTATGTGTTATGATTCTGTTATAGTTATTGGGAATTATTTTATAATTATGGGTTGTTATAAAATAATCTCAGGGTGGGTTTTCCAATTATAGAACTACAAAGAAATGTCTTTTGATATAGAGTTAACCAATTGGTTTTCTACTACGTGATTAAGGTAACTTACTATGGTGTGTATTCCGAATAAAATAATGACATAGATTACCTATATAGTCATTATATATAAGCTAATAATGATAAGTAATTGATTTCCAAAGATACTATTATTATTATTGATTTCTATAGAGTTTTAGAGGACTCTATCGATATCATTAGGTGAGATAAATATATTATTTTTTGGGGTTAACAGTATCACATTGTGAAATTGGTTTCCAGTGTTGTACTTATACATGGATAAACACTTTTTTCCCTCAATATATGTACATTAAAAATTTTCTTAATCTTGTAACATGTCATCAATTTTTTCCAAATAAGTACAAGGATGGGATAGAGAATTACTGAATTTGTAAGAAACCATTTTTTACTATAAATGACTTTGTAATATTTTTGATGTTATTCCAGAGCAGCGCCTTTAAACAACATGTGATTCCGAGCCACATTGTGGCCGGAATTAAATTTGCAATGCGTTTACACTAGGCACGCCAAACAAATGGGATACCTACTATACAGTAGCTCGAAAAGAAAATCTGAGGGCATCGTTGACTTCGGAACATGCCATTTACCCTAGGAATGGTTTAATTTTCACGGGTGTGGGCCTTCTATGAAAAATTCCACCAGGGGTGTTTTCATAATTTGGCATCCTCGGGCATTAAATTTTGGAAATTTTGAATGGGGCCTTGGATTAAAATTTTGAGACTATCGTTGTGCTCTAGAGGTCGTGTTTACCCTTGGGGGGCTTAAGCTCGACCCCGTCAAGAGTTTCAGATGCTGGTCAATATGGGGTGTTTAAAAAATTAATTAAAATTATATTTAGTTTTCATTATTTATGACATAACCCTACCACCCTCCTTCCCTTGTTCTTCCACTGGTGAAACCATCTCATGGGAAGCATTTCCTCAATCTCCCCTCCCTTCAAGTACCTCTCCCCTCCTCAAGAAGGTGGTTGAAGATCTGGCAGATCCCGCACAATGATTCGGGCTACTACCAAAGATGTAGAATTTATTCGTTCCGTATTTTAACATCAAACATATTTATTGAACTCAATTTATGGCATTGAATTACTGTTATTTTGACAAGAGATGCCCATAGATGCATATGAATTGTTCTAACATTTCTGACACATTTTCAGTTTGAATTTTGGAGTCCCGGGGTACCCGAGGTGTCCATGGGATGATTTCCGGCCAAAAACCATGGTTTTCTGTGGGGTTTAGGCCAGTTCGGCGGCTCCACGCAGTATCCCTATGATCCACGGTGGTGGAGGGGCATCTCCAGCGGTGGTAGGCACAAACAGTTGTGAGTGGAGGGGGATCTCGACAGTGGAGGACGACCATGTTGTCAGCGGGCTGAGGACGACGGCGGCCAGGCAAGGGAGCGCGACCGGCAGCTGTTGGCGTCAGCGGGGTCGTCGGCACTCACGTGGACCGGGGTCACAGCTGCGACTCCAGGCAGGAGACCGAGAGCCACACTCAGCTTGTCTTCTCGTGAAAAAAAGACTGTCCATGACGGTCAGTCAGTGCTAGTGTAGACTGCGGGTCCACTGCCGTGTCGCGCAGTTGAGCCATGGGCCGGCGTGGCGAGCCGGGCCAGCTGGCACGGGCAAGCCCAGGCCTGGTGGACCGGCCGACTCAGGCATGTCCAGCCTCAGGGGATTCTTCCCCTCGACTTCGAACACCAATAATCTTCACAACGGGTGTTCGTTTTATGTGTCATCTGTGGAAGTGTGATCATCATCTCGAGAAGAGAATTTTTAGATTGTTTCATTGGTTTTAATTCCCGAGATGGGGACCCTCAGTGGCGCGACATGACCGTTAAGTGGTTTAGTTTTTTTCCAGTGGTTCTTGTTTTTGGAGGGCAAGACACATCCAGAGTCCATTTTGAGTGTCGTCTGCGGCGTTGCGACCCAGGCATAGATACCAAGATTTCCTGTATGATTATAGGCATTGAAATCAGAGTTGAGGCTTGTTCCTCATGGCCTGTATTTCAATCTACGAGCAGCATTTAGAAACATTCTCATCGGACTTCAGTTCGGGGTGTGCGATTTGTTGATTTTGAGTGTTTTTTTGGGGCATTGCAATAGAAGAATCCACCTTCTTTAATTCTGCATGGTTGTTTGGGCTCTAAAAGTTCCATTTTTCGAGTAGGAAGTGATTTCAATATTTATATCTGGGTGTCCGAGTCGGAAAAGTGAATGTGTAGAATTCATCAAATATGTATTATGGTATGAAAATTAATTGTAATGTTTATGAGAATTGTGGTAAAAAAAATGGGGTAATTCATTTGGTATTCCTCTAAGTTCATTCAATCTAATAGTATGTTCTATAAGTCTCATCAATATGATGATAAATATAATTTTATTTGTAATACAAAAATCTAACATTCATTCAAAAAAAATTATTATGTGAAATGAGATTAATCATTATGAATACATTCATTTGATGTGGAACATGAATGATTGAAAGCATCCAAACAATATGAAGAATGTTGTGGAGTGATGTTTTTAATCTACATGAGTAGTTGATGTGCAATAAAACGAGGTTATATCATGTACATTGATTATTTTTTCACATTATGAAAATGTTTTTTCTATATTGGGTGTTCATATTATTTTAGTTCTGAGAAAAATTATAGTTTATTGGAACCATAATGGATGAACCGATATCATACGTTAAAAACCCATGGGTGAAAATTATTGGAAAATGAAATTACAATAATATCATAATGTTTTTATATGGGAATAATTTTCCTAAAAATATTTTTATTTTCAACTAGATAAGTATGTTGTTCTTCTTGGTATGTATTTTCTTTCCGTTTACAATTCTATGATAATATTTAGAGATCAAAATTCTATTTTTTGTATGAGTTCGAGTTTGTATTCATTAATCAACCAAGTCCATTAATATATATCAGGAATATGAGAAACTATTATAATAAGTAATGTTATCTTCCACATATTTATGAAAAAGTAATTATTTATATGAATTGTGTTACATTGGTGAATGGGTACCTTGATTTTTTTTTCTAATGTGTTTCTTGGTATTATGCATGATCAATAAGATGAATTTTTTTTAATTAGATTATGTTTCTAATCCAATTTCAAAAATCCATTATCAAAAGGATCAACTAGAACATATATAATTGAAATATAAATTTTAGGAGTAATTATGAAATGTTTTCATCCAATATATAACATCTCCATGGGGGTCCTCTAGTATTGTTTTCAAAATGAATTGTCGTTACAAGAAATTTTACATTAATTATAGGGCCATTAATAACAACATTTACAATATACAGTCCCCTTTTACTCATAATAATATTTTTTTACCAAATCTAGTTATAAATTATTCTTCAATACTAAATCTATGATAAGGGTACCATCAGTTGAATTGAAATTAAGAAAATAGTTCAAATACATCATTGTGGACATGATATAGGAATTATGATATTGTAGTCATATATATTTCATTAAATAATAACCCAGATGTTTTCATAGATATAATTAATAGAATGTTTGATGATTTATTGGTTATGTTGGTGATTTTATATATTATTGACTTTTTTTGAAAATGAAAATATAATGAGGTGCATATAAGTGGTCTATGGGTTTTCCGGAAAACCAAAAAAACTACATTTGAAATTTTGCATGTTTGAATTTTGTTTGAAATGAATTTCATTAATTTTTTTTCCTAAAGATAGAAAAATTATTCATCCTACTAAAAAAATTATGGATAATGTGAATTCCAAACAAATATATTAATAATTTGTAGTTATATTTTTTTATCTATTATCGGAATATTTTTTAAATCATTCCACTGTTATCTAGCCCACAGACTGTGTTAACATGGAAATTTGTTTTATTTGAATGGAAAAATACATGTGATGATTTTTTTAGGAATTTAAAATAGGAATGGTTAATTCCCTAGTTCTGTTATTATAAACTAGTAATGGTCACTTCTTTATCATCAATAATTTTTAATGGACACGGATTTTTTCTAATATAGATTAATAACATAATTAATTATCATTAAACTCATATTAAAACCCATGAGTTAAATAACCCTACCTATGATTTGTAATTAGATAGTATTTTTTCATTATTAATTTTGTTGCTTCATTTTAATTTAGTAAAATGTTATATATATGTTAATAATAAATCTATTAAGTATATATACAATCAGAAGGAATTTAACATGAGACTGAGAAGATGAATGGTACTAATAATGGATTATGATTCCATGATTCATTACCATCATGGAAATAAAATAATGATTGTCATGAATTGAGTAAGAAATGTAATTCTAAATATACCATGTCACATTTAAAATGCTACCCTTTAATTATTGATTTAATGAATGGAACGACCCCCTCCCCACAAATTGAAACCCTCCTTAACTAGCAATGTGATAAGGGAGATGATGACCCCCATGTCCTGCCTCATGTATGCCCCAGGTTGGCAACTATCACCTAGGGTATAGTAACACACAACTAGGAGGCATTACCCTCTAAGAGAACACATGCAAAATAGAGAGATAAGATAGACACCAATAAACTCCTACTCTGAACTTGAAATATAAAATAAATCCATGTGCACAAATGGAATGTTATGAAAAAATACTATAACTGTAAGGGAAAAAAAATTTAGTACCCAAAAGAATGTAAAAACAGCAGCAACCACAAGCCCTAACTACTCCTACAACCCAAGGATAGTAGAAACCAGCATGATCTCCAACCTGCTCCAAGTGACCTGATAAAATAGTTTATATATACATAGGTTGAGTATTATAGTATACTCAGTAGGATCCTCCCTGAAGCCTCTTGTGAAAAAGTAAATAAATCATGCTAAAGCACAATGAACACCAAGTGATACTAACTCATCACCTAAATAGATATACTATGTTCCCAACCTAACCATGGATACTCTAACCAAGTATCACATACAAAAATATATAATATAGTAAAAAATAACAAGGGTAACTCGCTAATACATCCCCACTAGTTTGCTGCTTTTCCCCAACGTCGTACGTCCTAAGAATCTCTCTTCAAGAAGGCTTGCCCGCTGGCACCTGGGTGAAGCACCAAAATCTACACCTCGTGCACCACATAGGCTTTCCCACAGACACTTGGGCGAAGCACCACACCATCCTCACAACCATAAGTCACAAGGTAGTTTCCAGGACCCACCACAGCTCGCATAACATGCATCATAAGTCGGGTATTATACTTCAAGCCATTACAGCACATACACAGAGTAAGGATTCTCAAGCCATCACAGCCTATACACGTTACACCTATAGTAGTCCATATGATACTATATCTAGAATTTATGTGTGTGAATAACCACAATACATTACATCCCTCTACACAGATATATGTGGAAAAAAAACTGTTGTGCCTAACGACATAAGTATCTACCAAGATAAGAGAGTGGGGCCAAATGGGGAGGTCAGTTATTCATCCGCCTGCCAGAATGTTGGGGAATGCACCCCCCAGTGCTCAGAATCCCTGGGGTGTCGGTTTCCCTTATTGACACGGTGGAGTAGCATGTCGAAACACAAAAAGTACATAATATTTTATTACTCACAACCACACTATCGACACAACCAATTCTTAGACTCAAGTGCAGTTATAATTTATCGGTCCCTGGGTTGCCACTTCTAAGCATAGGTATTCTATAAGCACACAACCATTTAAATAACATTATTAGATTACTTCATTCCCTTTTTTAGTTCCACTGTACGTTAATTAATTCTTTAAACATTAATTATCCCTGAACAATTCCACTTTAAATTTCATTAGCATCAATCCCAAAACCAATTGTTTCATCAAAATATTACAACCTCATCATTATGTTCCTTCAACTCCATCAACATGTGTTAACAAAATTTATTCAAACATTCATTCTAGAATCAGCTTCCAATATTCCCAGTAACTCTAGGAAATAATTCTATGCTACTAGAAAAAGAGGATCAAAACGGTGAGTAAATGTACTACATGTCAAGTCTTTTCCCCCTACAGTAAGGGTGTAGACCCATTCCCCCTTGAGAAGCTAAACACAGAAAGCATGTGGCATTCCCCACATGTCTTCGCCTATCATTGAAGAAGGGTATGCAAGACCAGATGCCTTGATTATTGGGAAAAAGTAATGATGATAAACAAATAAAGAACCGTAAAATAATCCTACATCACATACAACCCATTCCATCATCATCAGTGTCCTCCCTGTCACCCATATGCATAAACTGATGCATCTCACAACTCTAGGCGTCATCCACTACCACAACCAAATGGCCTCCATGACCTCACATATAACAACATTCATCCAAGATCCGAACATAGCATAAGTAGAAGGAAATTAAACATCACATCAATTGGGCTGTCAACCTTTTAAAAACAAGACAGAAACTCAGAAACCTTCATGGAATTATCAAACATTCAAACTTATTTAATCCGTCTTGATTTGATAGATTTAATATTCATTGGTTCCAAAATCTAGAACCTAACATGTAAGATTTTACAAAGGATTAAACATGCTTACTACGCCAATTTGAATAACATCAAATTACAACATGAACCAGATTCATTCACATGCCTCATTATCATAAGACTAACAATTATCAATTTAATCCCGGTTTAAGTTATATAATGATTTCCATGAAGACCAACAACTAAGCAATTCAAGAATAGAAATCACACTATCTAGAAAGACATCAGGAAATAACATATGCTAGATACAATTCATTTACCCGGTAGAAAATATTTATTATGTCAATTCCATTGTCATCCAGTGGGATACAATATGTTAAGATACAGTATCACATAAAAGAAAGAAAAGAAAAGAATCCATTACCTCATGGTTTTTGACTGAAACCCCAACAATGAAGAACACACAAAAAAAGCCAGGCTGATTCCCTATAAAACTGCATTTGATCTCTCCTCCTAGCAAGATAAAAACCGATGCACATCATATTTAGAATACACACACTTAGATCAACACATAACGGGCTTAGATATATGAAATAGAGACGAGAGGAGAAGTATATCCATGTGGATCTAATAAACAGATCAAGAACGAAGATGAAGGATCTCATACCTCAGGAAACTGACTTCTATATTCCATGGGAAGACTTTGGATCACCTCCAATAATCTTGTAGAGGTTCTCCAAACTTCATGTATGGGTAATCCCGAGTTATGGCCAATTAGGAGCATAAACGAGAATGTTACAGGAAAAATGGGAGAGATCCAAAATTTTAGGATCTAATCTTTATTGATGCAATTTTTTGATTTCACCGTTAGAAAAACTGTTCACTAACCGTGAAATCACTACAACCGTATCAAACAATCCTCGCATGATTAGGCCACACGGTTAGACAAACCATGCGCTAATCGTGCATTAGCCACTGCCTCCATGACCAGCCTCTCACAGTTTGGCCGCACGATTTACAATAATTGTGCTCTGCCCGTGTGAAATCTATTTCCATTTAATCTTCCTTAATGTCCACCCAAATGCACCCCAAGTCACCTTAACCTCCCAGAACACCTCAAACACCAAATTTTCTGAATGTAATGGATTAGAGAGGTCTGGGGCATTACATCAGATACCTCTAAAAACATTCTCATCCTCGAGAATCAAAATCCCAGCTAATGTTAAAAAGAAAGAGGTTCTGAAAAAACACACATCGAGATACCTATACAAAGAGAGAAAGTCACCAAATGAACAAAGAGAGTCATCTCATATACATGAATGTTTCAGAACCACATAAGTTACATCAAAACCTGAAAAGAGTGAAATGTCAAAAAAATATGGGTACTGAGAATATATATGTGGCTCACGTTCCCAAGTATTCTCATCCAAGCCACCGTGTCGCCACAAGTCATGAATTAATGGAATATAATTCCCATGTAACACCTTCTCTTTGCGGTCATGGATATCCACAAGTCGCTCCTCAAAGGTTGTGTTATCATCAACATTGATCTCTCCCTAATCTATGATGTGAGTGTCATCATGAAGATAACGAGAGAGATGGGATACATGGAAAACACCATGTATCCGACTCATCTGTGGGCGAAGTGCTACTAGATATGCCAAATCTCCCACACAAGCGGACACCATGAAAGGCCCAATGAATTGGGGGAATGCTTACTTCAATGACCAGACCTTCGATTCCCATGACATGGAGTCACCTTCAGAAACACTTGATCCAATATATTAAACTCTAAGGGCCTTCTTCATTGATCAGCATAAGATTTGTGACGATCTTGAGCTGTTTTCATCCCCTCAGAAATCACTTGAACCATCTCTATTGTATTCTGCTCTTCGTCTGATCCAAAAATTGCTGACTCTATGACCCCTGTACAACACAATTGAGAAAGACATGTTCGACTATACAAGTCTCTAAATAGTGCCATACCATTTGTGGAGAGAAAACTATTATCGTAAGATAACTCCACCTAGGGTTGGTGCCTCATCCATGAACATCTAAAATCAACAGAAAAAGAGTGTAACATGTCTTCAATAGTTTGGATGGTTCTCTCTATCTGACCATCTGTTTGAGGATAAAAATCTGTGATAAGGCGTAACTAGGAACCAAATGAATGTTGGAGACCTCTCCAAAACCTGGAGGTAAAATGAGGATATCGATCAGAAAGGACCATCCTAGGGACTCCATGATGTCTCACTACCTCCTCTAGATACTTCCACGGAAAAACATCCACAGATCGTGACTCCATGATTGCTATAAAGTGGGACGATTTTGAAAAAACTGTCCACTACCACCCAAATAACATCATGTAATCCTTGAGCTCGAGGTAAACCAGTAAAAAATTCCCTTGAGATGTCATCCCACTTCCCTTGAGGAATCTCTAACAGCTGGAGAAGAACACCTGGAACACGGTGTTCGGACTTCACCTTCTGGTAGACTAACCATAGAGACACAAACTCTGCAACCACATGCTTTAGCCTAGGACACCAAAATTGACTCTGCAAGGATCGATACATTCTTGTCACGCCATGATGTACAACTAAGGGTGACATATGGAACTCGTTGAGAATAGTCTCGCACATCCTCATGCGAACAAAAAGGCTTCCATGATACAACACTTTGTGTTTTTCGTCTACATAAAAACCATCAGTGGCCTCATCAAAAACAACTCAGTCTCTCCAGACCTCCACCTCTAGATCCCCCAACATTGTCTATTCCACATTTTGCATCAGGGATGACTGTACCATCATCTGAAAAAGACAACATCTACCCCCAAATTCTCCCATTTTAACACGTAATGCTGATAGTTCTTCCATTACTCTCCAGGAATCACCAGATTCATGCACAACATCACTAAGTGACTTTCGACTCATCACATTAGCTACAACATTCCCCTATCCAAGTGTATACGATATTTCTATGTCGTATTCCTGAAATAACTCCGTAAACATATGCTATCACAAGTTCATGTCACATTGGAAAAAACGTACCTCAAACTCGTATGATTGGTGAAAACCACAAAGCGCTCACCGATGAGGTAATGTCACCACAACATCAGAGAAAAAACCATAGATGCCAACTCAAGATCATGGGTGGCATAGTTGCATTCAGGGGGACACAACTGCCAGGATCCATAAGAAACAACTGACCTCCGCTACATGAGGACACAACCTTACTCCAAATGTGAAGCATCATAGAAGACATCAAACTGGAATCCCTAAGATTGAAGATAAAGGACTGGAGAAATTACAAACTGTTCTTTTAGATACTCGAAAGATGCCTGGAACCAATCAGTCCATATGAATGTCTGATCCTTCTTAGTAAAATCTGTCAGAGGAGTTGTAAATCATGAGAAATTGGCTACGAACCTCCTGTAGTAGCCTGCGAGACCAAGGATACATCACACCTATGAAACTGTCTTGGGAGATACCTAAGACACAACTTCTTATATCTTCGATGGGTCAACTGATACTCCATGTTGTGATACATCATGCCCCAAGAAATGGACTTCTCGAGCACAAAACTCACACTTTGATAACTTCTCGAACAGTTGATGTCGACTACAAACTCCAAAAATGGCTTGTAGATGCTCTGCTTGCTCCTCCTCAGATTTGGAGTAATCAAGGATGTCATCGATGAAAACTACCAAGAACCTGTCATGGAACTCACGGAACATATCATTCATCAATCCCATGAGTACAGCTAGAGCACCCATCACTCCAAACGTCATTACAACAAACTCATAATTCCCATGACGACAATGTAAAGCAGTCTTCAAAATATCCTCATCCATCACACGAATCTGATGATATCCTGACCGCACGTCAACTTTTGATATCCAAATTGCAGCCAACAGTTGATCGAACAAATCATCAATATGCGAAAGTGGATAGAAATTTTTTATTTTCAATTTATTAAAGCAATGATAATAGACACAAAACCAAAAAATGATGTCGGACTTCTTCACGAACAAAACTGGTGCACCCCATGGTGACACACATGGACGAACAAAACCGCACTATAACAGACCATCAAGCTGTTTACACAGCTCTCGCAACTCAGAAGGGGCCATCCAATATGGAGAAAATGAAATAAGATATGCTCATGGTTGTATCTCGATCCCAAACTCGATCTCTCGACTAGGGGTAATGCTATAACCTCTTCGGGAAAGAAATCAGGGTACTCCTCTATGACCCTAGGAAACGACAAAAAGTATACTTCTTATGAACTCAGAATTATCTCATCCATCACAGATGATACGGATGGGATGCACCTATGACCTATCCGAGGATCTTTATCACCAACTAAAACCACTTGTTCTCCAACTGCATCAAAGAAAACGACCTTCTTCCCGAAGAAATCCATGTAGCCTGCACCGAATACAACAAATCCATGAAGAGGATGACATCATATGGTTGTATTTGTAAACATAGGAAATCTCCCCAAGAGCGGTGTTTCCCCAACACTAGATCAATGTCTCTACATATTTAATACATGTCACCTCGACCTCCAACTGGAATAGTCAACACCAATGGCACTAGAAGCCTCTCTACCTCAAGTCCGAAAGTGTGGAAAAGTTTTGGCGGATATGAAGGAGTGTGTTTCTCTTAAGTCAAACAAGGAATAAACAATGTTAGAAAACAAGAAAAGGGTACCTCGAACAACATATGGCTCGCCCGGCGTTGGCAACGCTAGAGCAAGAAGCTGACCATGACCTCCTCTGCATAACCCATCTACCCTATGCTGATCTAAAGCTGGTTCAACTAGTTGTTGTTATCTCGGCTAGAACTGCCTCAATGGAGGAAGCCAATGTGTAACACCCAGTGCACGATGACCACTCTGAAATGTTAGGCACTACCGCTGCTGATGGCCACAACCACCACTAGAAAAACAAGCGCATGATCCCTTGACATTGGTCTAAGAGTAGCTGCCTCTGGAGAAACTATATGTGAAGGGTTGGGACCTGCCCCCAGCTAAACGTAAACTCTTCTGCCGTGAAAATTAGGAACCTCGGACCACAACCTTGCTTCATGAGGGATCGTTATGATCCCTCTCTCATGATGATCCTATCCTGGCTAATGTACTCTCAACAACCTCAACCCTCGCCAGCACCTCAAGATATGTATTTAGCATAAATGATGTGAACTGGAACTAGATCTTTGGATGCAAAGCCTCCTTGACATGACTCGTCCTGGCTTCCTCATCTAGTAATAGGTCTGAAGCATATCATAAAAGGTTCCTAAAACGGATTTCAAACTATTGAACACAGTAGCTCCCCTGTCGAAGGGTAAGAAGCTTCGGGCGACCGGATGCCTTCATAGTCAAGGAAAGGAAGTTGACACTAAACATGTCTGAGAACTCCTCCCATGAGATCGCCCATTTATCACAATCCCCAAGGAATAAGAACCACCTCTTCAATGCTGCTGCACACTGCATCATCACTGCTAAGGACACCCAGTGCTCATTCTGAGCACATATTGAACTGAAGCCTATCTCGACAAATTAAAACCAGTCTTTCGTGACTGCATCTGAAATGGATCCCTCATACTTCATGTAGAATATGGCACTGAAGCTCTCGAAGTGTCTTACTCCAGTTGTGTCGTCGTCAACCTCTACCATGCGGAGACCCACTAGAATAGCATGCTAGACGCTTTCTATTAAAACCTAACGAGGGCGTCGACTTGGAGCACTACCATTAAAATAACAAATCATTATAGCTCCTAAAACAAAAATATAGAAGAATCAACATTAATTAAACTATTTTTTTCGATTATTCATTTTAGTTTATCATATCCCAAGGACTAACCATTCAAAAAAGAAGGCACAAAGTTGAATGACACCTGATCCATTCGCTGGTCTCCACCCTGAAACTAGTATCACCTTTTTTGGTAGCCACTGTAAACTTAAAGGTTCGTACATCAGATCACAGGGGGCCCAAAACGCCTATTTCTCATCCGGTCTCCAGTGTTTACCTCACATGATAAACATGAATGACATAGTTTCCCTACCAACCCATGTTACCTCAGCTGTGCCATACCCCATGATCCATACTATACCTCATCCAGACCTCTAATACCACTGTTTCATGACCCACTCCCCACAAAGGAAACCCCTCCTAGGTCAACAATGTGATAAGGGAGATGATGACCCCTAAGTCACACCTCTAGTAGGCCCCGGGTTGGAGACTAGCACCGAGGGTATAATAACCCACAAATGGAAGGAATTATCCTTGAAGAGAACACATGTGGAAGAGTGAGATAAGATAGACACCAATAAACTCAACTCAGAACTGGAAATATAAAAAAATCAAAGTGCATAAATGGAATGTCATGCAAAATTTCTATAAATATGAGGGAAAAACTGTATGTACCCAAAAGAAAGTAAAAACAACAGCAACCACAAGCCCGAACTACACCTACAACCCAAGACTAGTAGAAACCAGCTTGATCCCCAACCTGCTCTATGTGACATGAGAAAAACCAAGTTATATATACATAGGGTAGGTATTACAGTATACTCAGTAGGATCCTCCACGAAGCCTCTCATGCAAAACTAAAGAAAGCATGTTAAAGTACTGTGAAAAACAAGTAAAACTAAATCATAAACTAAACAAGTATACTAAGAAACAAACTTCACCATGGATTATCTCACCATGTAACACATTCAAGAATATAGAATATTGTAATAAATAACAAGGGTACCATTCTACTACTTCCCAACTGGTTTTCCACTTTTCCCCAATGTCACACGTCCTAAGAATCTCTCTCCAAAAAGGATTTCCCATAGACACCTAGTCAAAGCACCATAATCTGCACCTCGTGCACCACAAAGTCGTCCCCATGGACACCTAGGAGAAGCACCACACTATCCTCAATGCCAAAAGTAACAAGGTAGTATCCGGGAGCCACCATAGCTCGCATAACATGTATCATACGTCAGGTATTATACCTCAAGCCATTATAGCCCATACACCAAGTAAGGATCCTCAAGCCATCACAGCCTATACACGATTCACCTATAGTAGTGCATAGGATAATATATCAAGAATATATGTGTGAATAACCACAATCCATTATGGCCCTATACACACATATATTTGGAGAACTAACTGTTGTGCCTAACGACACAAGTATCTACCAAGAGAAGAGAGAGGGGCCATAGGGGGTAATCAGCCATTCGTCCTCCCACCAGAATGTTGAGGAAAACACCGCCAGGGCTGATAATCCCCAGGGTGTCATTTACCCTTACTGACTCGGTGGAGTACCATATAGAAACAAAAAAAGTGCAGAATATATTATAACTCACAACCACAATATTGGAACAACCTAGTCTTAAACATCACTGTAGCCAACGTCTCTCAGACCCCGGGCTGCTACTTTTAATAATATGTATCCTATAAGAACACAACCATTTAAGGGAAATTATTAGATTACTTCATTCCCTTTTTATTAGTTCCACATAACGTTAATTAATTATTTAAACATTAATTATCCATGAACAATTCCACATTAAATTTCATTAGCCTCAAACCCAATGTCAATTCTTCATTTAAATGATTAAAACCTCATCATTATGTTCTAGTAACTCCATCCCCATGATTTAACACCATTTATTCAAGCATTCAATCCGGAATCACCTTCCCATATTCTAAGGAATTCTAGAAATGCATTCTATGTTACAACAACAAGGGGTTATACATGGTGAGTAGATGTACTACCCGTCGAGTCTTTGCCTCCTATAGTAAGAGCGTAGACCCATTCACCCTTGAGAAGATAAACACAGGAAGAACGTGGAATACCTCCCGTGTCTTCGCCTCTCCCGAAATAGGGTACGTAAGACCAGCTTCCTTGATCAGTGGGGCAATGTAATGTAGATTAACAACCAAATAACTATCAAGCAATTTAACAATCACATCCAACTCATTCCATCATCCCTATTGTCCTCCCTAACACCCATATGCATGAACTGATGCATCTCACCACTCTAGGAATTATCCGATACCACAACAAAAAGGCCTATATCCCCCACATATCACAACATCCATCAATGATCACATCACAACAAAAGAAGCATGCAAGAAAACATCACATAAATTGGGATATTATCCCTTTAACAAAAAGAAGGGTAATTCAGAACCCTTCATAGAATTAACAAACAATCAATCATCTTTAATGCATCTTGAAATAGCAGATTTAATATTCATTGGTTCCAAAATCGGCAACCTAACTAGTAAGCCTTCACAAAATATTAAACATGCTTACTACGCCGATTTGATTAACATCAAATTACAAATAGAACTAGATTCATTCACATGCCTCTTTATCTTTATCCTAACAATTATAAATTTATTCATGGGTGACGTTCATCACTGATTTCCATCAAGACCAATAGCTAAGCAAAGAAATAATAGATATCACACAATCTAGAAAAACATTATGCAATAACATATGACCGATTCAATTCCATTATCCCTTTCAAAATATTTATTATGTCAATTATTTTGTCATACAATGGGATAAAACATGTTAAAGATATAGTTTCACATAAAAGAAAGAGAAGCAAAGAAACCCCTACCTCATGGTTTTTGATGAAAACCCCAACAACGAAGAACAAACAAGAAATCCAGGTTGATTCTCCAAAAACCCACCTTATATCTCTTTTCATAGAAACATAAAGACCAAATCTCATCATAGTTGGCATCCACAAACTTAGATCTATCAATAAGAGGGGTTGATCTACGAAATAGAGATGAGAGGAGAAGTAGATCCAAGTGGATCTATGAAACCGATCAGGAACGAATAAGAACGATCACATACCTCAAGAAACCGACTTCTATTCGCCAAGGGAAGCATTAAGATGGCCTCTAAAATTCATATGATAGGTTATCCAACCTTAAAGGAAGGTTAATCCCGAGTTATTGCTGCCTAGGATCTCAAAAAAACAAGATAGAGGAGAAACTGTTGAGATCAACAATTTTAGGATCTAATCATAAGTGTTCGTATGGTTTTCTCCCATGGTTAGAGAAATTGTGCGCTAACCATGCTATCGCTACTACCTCTTCAAACACTCCACGCACAGTTAGGCTGCACAGTTATTCTAACCATGTGCCAAACATGCATTATCAACTGCCACCATGACCAACCTCGCATGGTTTAGCCGCACGGTTTAGGCTAACTCTGGGCTGCCTGTGAAAAATATATTACCCTTTATTCTACCTTAATGTCCACCCAAACGCTCCCCAAGTCACCATAACAACCCATAACAACTCTAACACAACATTTTAACAATGTAATGGACTGGAGAGGTCCGTACCATTACAATGAATTTGTGATTTCTTGTTTTTGGTGTATAAAATTCTTCTATTTTCATTGAGTATGTAGAACAATTTCCTCTTTGATAGAGAATTAATTAAGCACTAAAGGAAGGCCTTGTGTTTTAAGAAAAATTAGAAATAGTTCAAAAGGTTATGTTAGATAAATAAATCATTGATAAAGATTGTGTTTTGTTATTTGGGAAGTGAATATTGTTTCCAATGATACATAGTTGAAGAATGATTTGTAGTGTGAATCTCATAGTTCCCTATTTTCTGTTCATTCTAGAATCAATAAGATATATTGTGATCATCAATATGATTATTGTTATTATGGAATGAAAATTGATATTCATGACATTAATTTGATGTATTTGACTTGTTAATAAGTTAATTCAAGAAAATAATTTCCTATGGGGATTCATCATTAATTTATTGTGCTAGTGGGAATGGGAAAATAAATCCATGGATTTCATAGTTAGATCATCAAATAAATAATGATGTAATAATTATGTATGGGTTATTGTTGGATGACTCAATAAATCTATGAATTTTATATCTTTTATAGATACTATGTATATATATCAACTATAATTGATTTATCATTTGGAGATGGTCTTATTATATGGAGTTAATATCTCCATAATATTTGATCAGGATTCAATGCTCAGTTCTTAATATTGGAATGTTCATTATATTTCATTGGGTACTAATAAAATTATTGTACATCATTTCAACCCCAATCAAATGTGTAATTAGTACACTAATTTCAATAATTTGATGATATTCTATATGTGTGATCAATGGATTACTCAGAAAGTTGAGCTCAATATATTTATTTGGTTGATTATTCATACATTAAAATCATTAATTCCCATATACTAGTGGATACATTTTGAGGCATTATATTGAAATTAGTGTTTAAATATAGATATTTGGGATGTTTTTGGGGAATGAATGTTAGTGGAAGAAATTTGGAAGAGGTAATGAAAAAGAATGATTTGTTGATTAAGTGAAAAAATATAGTAGATCACATTATGAATAATTGTTTTGGGGATAATTGAAGGAAGGATCCTTAATTATAGATAGTTTTCCATTTCATTCTATAATTTTATGTATGGAAATGTCTTATATGTTTTGTTAAGAGAGGGGAGATTTTTCCATGATTCACTGGATCCTATGAAATCATAATGAATGTTGGATAAGATGCATATGGAGTGGAATTGACTCCATATTTTACACATGTACAATATAATATACTTTTTTTAATTGTAAAAAAGTGTATTCCTGATCCATATCTTGTTTTGAGTCAAGAAGTAATTTTTTTGGGTGAATATATTTTATATGAAGAGAGGACAATTCTGATTTTTTACGAACTATATAATTTATTTGTAGAATTATGTGATTTAGAAAGTTATGATTTTTTGGGAAACCCATATGGTTGAAGTGGAAACATGGGAATCTGAAATCCCTAATAATGAATGTTATCCCCACTTATTTTATATGAAAATATAACTGGGAGGATAAAATCTCATGAATTGGTGAAGGTTGTAACATCACATGGAATAATAAAATATTACTATTTCACATTTATTAATATTAATGAAGTGGATGATAATATTACCTTCATGGGTACTCAATGTACGATAGTGTACCCAGTCAATAACAATGAGTCTCTAAGAAATCTTTTGTTTCATGTATGTTTAATTTATATCAAAAAATAATATATTTTTTATATTATTTTTAAAATCGGTAAATATAGTACAACTTTTAGAGAACCCATTTTGTAGAACAATTTTTCTTTTTAAAAAAATTTAATATGAAAAATTAAAATTCATTTTTTATGTAATAATGTATTGTATTTACATTCGTTTTTTTCATTTTTCTATGAAAATATATATTTAGATAAGTATTGAATAATTGAAAATATTATTTCAAAACTACTTATTTTTCCAATTTAATAATGATGATAGAGAATGGTTATAATTTTATACTAAATACAAATAGATCATTTATTTATCAATTAAAATATTTTATGGAATTTGAATCAATTTCATATGAAATATTCTTTAATATCAATGTGATCTATTGTAATTTATTACATTAAAAAAAACTTTTTCTCCATTAATCATTAAGATTAATCCTTATTCAATTTTAGCCACATCCATATATTGAATGTTGAAATGATTACCTAAACAGTTGTAATCAACATAATATTTATATCTTATGGGAAAAACATAATTTATGTAAATTATGAATTTTATATTTTGAATATTTTTTAATTACAACCATAAAAATGAAATTGGGAAATGAAAGGAAAACATAATAATTTAAATTTTATAAACATACCTGAATACATTTCATAACCTCAATGGATGAGTTTTCTTTAAATTAATCCTTTTGTCAATGAAATATCCTATGGAATTCAATTTGATTACATTACGAAGTATAAAATATTATTTTGAAATAATATATAAATTTTCACCCAATTGATTTTAATAGGTAATTTATTTTTAATGTTGGGTGTTATAAGATAAATATCTAACTATAAATAGTAATTAAAAATAAAAAATAAGACAAATAATTTTAATTTAATATTAATTTGGAGGTGAAAAATAATTACATTATATGGTGATGCAATGATAAAGTAGAAATTTATATATTAATAAATAAATCAATTATATTATTTTATAATTATTAAAATATTAATAATTTTAACTAATTTCTCGCATTATATTTTTTATGGAAGGTGGTGATAAGTTATGGGTGGGTTAATTGATTTTTTTTATAATTTCATAGTTTTATAATATTTTTAAAAATTCAGGAAATTAATAGTTTCAAAATTTATAGAAGTATTATTTCAAAATATAAAATAATTATTGAATGATATAATATTTCTAAAAATATAATTTTCTACCAAATAATTATGAGAAGATAAAAAAATTCATAAATTATATTTTTTGTCTATTAACATTTTATAATATTTTTATTATCCCAAAATTTTTAAATTCCATGATCTCAATTATAGAATTAAAATTGTCAAATAATGGAAAAAGTGTGGGGATTTAATTAATATTAAAAACATGTCAAATTTTATTTAGATTAATTTATTTCAGACCAAAATGATTTTATCTTATAAATAAATCACTTTTTATTCTATTTTGATCAAAAATTAATGTTTAGGAATTAAATATTTTGCTGAATCCCAAGGGTGAACCTCTTCTCTCATCTAAATGTTCACCCATTCATATATTTTTAGCACAAATTAAAACAATATTTTTATATAGTATATAAAAAATTCCAATAATTCAATCCCTACACACATTTTATATTTTACATTATAAGATGAATGTTAGCTTTTGAGGTTTTACGATGACAATCAAAGAAGGTCGTCTGAAGAAGAGGAATCTTTTTAATTATGTGTTAGTATTTTATTTCTTATTTCACTAAAATAAAATATTCATCCACCCTAATGAAATTATATATCTATTATCCTCAATATTCTTATTTTTTATTATGTCAATATCACCACATCAATCATTCACCGCAACAACCAGTTGGGAAATTATTAATTCATTTTTACGTATACACAAACTATCACCTATAGAAACAAATATAATATTTATATCATTACAATTTCTCCATAATATTAATAGTGATATAATTAATTTTTATATATTTTATTCATGAAATATTTATCATTAATTAAAAAATAATATATATATATCATTCATTATTTCTATTCAAATATAAAGGAACAACAATGTTCGTATGTACATGCGAACTATCACATACACGAAAAAATGTGAATCATATTTAATTACAACATCACATGGAAAATATATAAAAGTATATTATATTTATAAATTTGATACTATGAATATTATTATGATTCCTAAAATATTAATAATAATTAATTTTTTCATAACGATTAATGAAAATTTGAAACGTTACACATGCATATGTACAACTTATTATCTCCAGGATAGTAACATTAATCATTTTTCATTTAAATATGTAATAGATGTATTTTAAACTAACATTGATGTATTAAATTAATTATTTTTTCATTAATAATAATCTGTTTAAGAAGTAATTATTTCCATTTTCAAAATATACATCATATCAATGAAATTTTTGACTCGAGTACCAAATATTGACGAAACACCCAATGTTAACATAAATAATTAAGTAATGTTTATAACATGATAAAAAGTAATAAAAAATAAATAATAATCATTAAAAAATTTCTAATGAAATTATATAGTTATCCATATTTTATTATTCTAGATTTTAATTATTTTACTTGATGAGATGGACTCAGGTTAACAGATGTTTTTTATAACTCACTAAAAAAGTTACTCATTAGACTAGTTTTTAATTCGGATAATTGAATGTTTTTTAGATTATATAGATTGAATAGTTTTCACTATTTTGTGTTTAATTTACTTTTATTATTCACTTTTTATGTGGCTAAACCATTATTTTCAAATAATATTTCTTCATTTTTTTTACTCTGTAAAAATTAAAAGGGATTTATAATGTATTTTTCTTTTACGAATGATTTATGCGTTATGATTAAGTTAGGATTATGAGAAAATTTTTAGGATAATGTATAGTGTCATGATAAACAGATGGTTGGTGAACCCATTATAGCTATTCGATGCAATCTGTAATGATACATAGTAAAATGTTTGAGTTACTCTTAAGAGTTTAAGGTAATATACTTCAATGAGTATTTTAAATGTAACCGTGATGGATATTCCCTAGGTAGACTATAATTAAATTGTTAGAGTGATTTGTAATTGATGCAATATGTTAAATTTTTTTCATTATTCATTCTATGTATTTGTTACATGTGTCTTATTATTTTATAATGTAAGATATTGAGATTTTGTTTTATGGGTGAAAAGCATAACATTATGAAAAAATTTAGGGTTTTTGTGTATTCATGTAGTAGATGTTTTCCCGTTATTTAATGTCCCTTACTATAAAAATTTATACTCATACAATGATTTAAAAACACCACAAGGTATAATGAAGTGTAAAGGAGAAAGGTATTCAATTTAAATTATATAATGACTTTTTATGAACAAAAAATTCATTTTTACATTTTAATAATATATTTTTTGGGAAAAAAAATATAGTGGGTTTATGTGCCTCATTATTGATAGATGATATTATATTTAATGTTTATTTAATTCACAAAAAAACTATACCTAAAAATTTGATAAATGTTATTGAAATACTATTTAATTATTTAAATAAGGATTTTGTAATGTTTTATGTCTGTAGTCATTTATGTAATATGTTGATCTTAATAACTGTTGATATCCATTGAACAAGTTCTCAGTATATAATCTATGGATTTACTTGTTTTCTCTATCAAACCGCATATCTAAGAATGATATGTAGTGCTAAAACTAAACATCGTATCAAGATTTCGCTGATGATATCACCAAACCAATTATCTAAATCGGATTCTTAATAAGATACAATAAAATTTGGTACTTCATAAACCAATACCTATTACTTAATTTATATTCTAGAAACATGATCATGGGTTAAAAATTAACTAATATCATTGATGTGTTCTAAAATTTTAATGTGATCAATTACAACACATATAACACTATGTCCATTTGATTTGTTTGGAATCTAATTAAAAAATTCACTGTTATATTATTTCTATATATGCTCTAGAGTGTGTATTGGTTGAAACAACCCCATTTATTTTTTTCTCTCAACATTCACATGTTAAAATTTCAATCAAAATGACACAAACACTATTATAAATATCATTATGCTATCCAAACAGAAATACTCTTCCAAACCTCTCTATTTCTTATTACATTTAAGATTAATTGATAATGAGATCAATGATTTCACACTAATAGATACATATAGAAATTAGGTGTCGTTGTAACACATATATAGTTTATTATCCACAAAATTTTATCATAGTAAAGTCAAGATATGGGAGTATTTCTCACAATATTCTCCTTAACAATATCATTCGTTTATACCTAATTAATGTTCACATATATATATTATTCAACTATTATTATTGAATAATAATATTTCTCCCCTTCAATAATTATATCTGCAGTTGTCCAATGAAATTTTAAGAACATGTAATGTTGTATTATCATCATCCATTAAAAACTACCATAATCATTTAAACATTAATATGTACCCACCTATACTGATTTAATATAAATATTTTATGCTAGATTATTGTGAGGCATAGGATGATGATAAACTCTCTTTCCCTCGTAATCATCTAGCATTAATTAGAGTGGTTAGTCGAAATAGTCATTCAATGTTTTCCATAGTCAAAACAATATATTGTTATAATATGAAAGAATATATTTATCCTTGGTTATTCATGGTACTAATTTATTTATGTTAGTTATTATATTTTGAGATGATTTTTTGAATTTCAAAAACATTTCGACCCAAATGGTCCTACAAGGTGTGCCGCAATGCCTTATGTCATTAATCATGTGATGATGAAATAAAAGAAAAATGTAAAATTTTTATATTCATTACATGTCATTAAAACTATTTTAGAGCCATAGAATCTTGTATTATCATGGATGAGGTGTAACATTAGGTAAATAAAAGATGGTATCCTAAAAAATATTGCAAGACACATTCTTGTAAAAATCAATTATCATTCAGCATATATCTCATGTAATCCCTAATGGATTATATCATATTTAAAATGGATAACTATTCCCATACTCCAATACAGACTATAGGAGAACAATAATTTCATACATAAATATTATATTATAATTTATTATTCGACATTTAATTTAATTTATACAAACACCAGAATAATAAAATAAATTATTTTTTTGAAATATTGATAAAAAATTAGATTCATATGTTAATAACACCATCTTTAACTATGTTATTCATAAATAGAAACCATATATTAATATAATACAAAATAACATTCATCATAATAGGGGGATTACAGTCATAATAAAATTTCAGTATAGATACCATGTAATTTAAAAAAATGGTGATATTAATATATTTTAAAAATAATGGTATGATAACATGATGATATCAATTCATAACTATTCCATTTAAATCATATATCATAAACATCATTCATAAAAAAAATCATGTTTCTTAATATTACATGAATCATAATGGAATCCATGATCAAGATCCAACACGAATTACAATGGAATAAGATCGATAATTATGTAATAAACATAATCTTATAAAAGTATTTCCTTATTAGTAAATTCTCATTTAATATAATTTTATAGTAGAATGCGATCCCATAAGAAAACCATCACATTTGACAAGGATCACTTCTAATAATAACGTATCGAATGACATCCCTAAATTAAATTTGTTCACTCCACATTCATGTCCGGTTTATATCCAATGATAACTAGATTTTCCTAATGCATTACACAGTTATATTTTTTTTTACTCAGTAGTTAAATAATGAAAATCATTCATTTTTTCCACAATTTATTATATAATTAATCATATTAGAAAACATGACATGTAATATTTTTCAATAAAAATTCATCTTCTAAAAACATGTGTAAAATATTATTCTTTCATAATCGTCTCATCATAGAATAAAAAACGGTAAAGAAGTAGTTATAGAAAAAATTCTACCATTATATTGACAAACAACCAAGGGAATTAATAAGGATGGAATAAATGGATCATATCACTAGTATTAAATTTATTGAATCAATTTTGTTTTTATTTATGAATAGATATACCATTACAATTTTATTAAAAACTATTGGGAAACATAATGTTGCCAATTTAAAAATATCATTATAAAATTTTAAAAAATAGGAATATTAAATAAGAAATTATTATAAAAATATTTAGGATGTTGGAGATCAATATTTTAATCATTAAATAATTTATAAGAGTGTTAAATACTATTCATTATATACATATTATAACATCTTCCACTTTTACATTTTATTTTTGATGTCAAATGTACATTGTTCAAATATTAAAAGGGTATTTAGTTGAGTATTTTTTTATAAAAATCCTAAAATGATAAAAATGATGATAAAATATTAGTTTATAGTAATTCAAAAAATTATTACATTTTCAGAAGATATAGATAGTTATTATGACATATTTATAGCTAATGAAAGGAATAAATTCAAATTTCATTTAAAAATCCAATTTCAAAAACTACATAAATAAAGAGAAAAAAATTAAAATAAAAAATTAAAATTTCCCAATTAATTATTTTAGAGGAAATTTATTGACTTTACTTTTATATTGATCATAATATTACACACTAAATTCATAAAATTAAACTATCATGGTAGGCAATAAGATTATAACCTAAACCCCTTAACTCTATTGTGACTTTTTAATTATAATTACCATGAATATTGAAACATTTATTGATAGGTATATCCAATAATATTACTAATAAGAATACAAAATAAATTTTTTTATAACTAAAATATTCAAAACACGGGGTAAATATTTATTTTCTCCCATAGAAATTAAAATGATATTATAATCCATAAATTAAACTCTCTAAATTCATCATAACTGTTAGAGAATCATTTATAATTAAAATATTTTTATTATAAATATATTATAGAATGATATTTATATATATAATTATATATATTATTTACATATGTCCTTTTATTACTAGTTCACTAACAATTAATAAAAAATATAACTTATTTGGGTAATAATTCTATTGTTTTTCCTAAACTGTTTTGTAACACCCGAGGTAAATAAAGAATATGAAATTTTTTTATTTATCCATATTTGTGAATAAAATAATAATATAACATTAATGGGGACTCTATGCTCGATGGCATACCCAATACGCAACAACGAGTTTCTTGGGAATGTTACGTTGCACTCTAATAATAAAATAATATTATTTTAAATGGAAGTTAATGCCTAGCTGTTGTAATTGCGGGAAGGAACATAACTAACTAAAAATGATTATATATGTTTGTAAAATATTTTTTACTTTTTACAAATAAATTTTAGAGGATTAAAAATGCGAATGAATCCAATTTTAATCATAAACATTCTAATATGCTTTAAAAGGTCGATTAACCACCTTTTGATGGCGAACCTCTATTAAACCCACTTTTTGATAATTTTATGTGTTATATTGGACAAAATAAAATTCTTCTTTAGAATCGGGACATCACAATTTACTTTGTGTAACTTTTTCGTATTTTTCCGATAATGTTCATTTTTTAATGAATAGTGAAAAATGTTGTATTTTAATTTGAAACCAATTTTTAAACTAATTTATTTATATTATTAGATTATCTATTGAATTTGTTTAAAAGTTAAATCAGAATATATTTTTATCATTTAATCTAATAGTTGTCATTGGATATAATTTCACATTGAAATTGGACTTAAACTAGTGTCAATCTTTTAATAGGTATTGTTTCTTAAAAACATTCTATTTGTTTTGACATCGGGAATTGATTATTAAATTAATTAATGCAACATATATGTTTTGAATTTTGTGAAATGAACATCATTTTTGAATTCGGAATATCAAATATAGCTTAGGGTGAATTTTTGGTAATTTTTTGAAAAACTTCAATTTTTGATGAATAGTGAAACCACTAAGTTGTAGTTAATGAAACTGATTTTTGGATTAAATGAAACTTTACCACTTTTGTGACTTTAATTTCAAAAATCTTACATACATGGTTTTCAATAAAATTAATATGTGGTTCAATGGGATTAAAATAATTTTTTGGTGAATAGTAACATTTAAGTTTATTAATCGCGATTAGAGGTAATCAGTGTAGTTTAAGGTAAAATTAATGTTTTAGTAATATGAAATGACCTAGACACATGTCTTATCCTCATTGGATGAGTCATGGCCGACCAAGACAATCCATGGGTAATCATGGTGACCCCATGGACAACTTTGTTTGGAAAATGACATAAATACCTTTTTATTTAAAGTTAAAATTAAAATGTCACAAACATGTGTTGTTTTACTAAAACAAGTTTTTACATGGGGTTTTAAAAGTAATATTTTTGATTATAAATATTTATTAGAATTATAAAATTAATTCCTACATCATGATATTTTTCTATAATTTTTATACACCATATAAATTAAATTAATTACGACACCGTAATGATGCAGCGATTACCTCATTATTTAACAATTTAAATAAAATGAAAAGATAATGTAAAAAATAAGACCTAAACTTGTCAAAAACCTATTGGATGGGTGGATTTAGAAACGTTATCACCTTATCCTCGAAATATATCCTTTTGGGACCTTTAAAATCTGAAAAGCATTATACAATAAAGTAATATTTTATAACTTTCCAAGAGTGCCCCTCCTATCCTCTTATAAAAGTCCCCCACCTCTACCACCTTACACACACCACTCAAGCCTTTGGGTCGGCCAACCCCAGCCCATTTCATCTATACACTTCCCCCTCTTAATCAATGAAGCCTCACTAGGGAATAAGCCTTTCTAAGGAAGCCTTCGGGATCAAATCAAAGAGTGTTACCTGATTTAAAGGTAACGTCTTCCCTTGTGCTCCTTCGTTTTGTTTTGATTATCCAAACCCATAAAATCTTTTTATTCCATTATTTTGTAAAAATTCCAGTATCTTAAATATACTAGGATTTTTTTATTTGAATGATTCTGGCTACACTTACTCACACCTTCATCTAATGGTTAAAGAACATACTGTTTCTGTTGTTGGTGAATTTATGCCTCACGGAACGATGGTTATTCAATCATCTTTTAACACATTTAATGGTGTCCATTATGATGTCAATATACTTTATATATTATATATATGGTATTTATGTTTTCTATATGATTATGAATTTTATATTTAAAACACACCTTTATTCTTTTCGTGTTGTGAAAATGAGATAATTTCATACGAGGAAGTGAGGACTACCGCCCCCTCAAGTGATGTGACTCAATAATGAAATACATGGAATGTATAAAGAATGAAATGAATGAACATATTTGACCTATAAAACATATATATTATAATGTAATTATAATATATATATATATCTATTATTTTTAATTCCATTAATATGACAAAGAAATGAAAGTAGCGTTCATGCGTACGTATGACCTACCGTCTCCATGAACGGTGAATTTCATTTGTTTTTATCTCCAAATGTTATGGAGTAGTATAAAATTAAATTTACTATATATATATGATATTTAAATCATTAATACTATTCTGGAGATGATTTACTTATAACTACATGGATAATCATTTTCAAAAAAGTTTATTTTTGACTCATGTTCCAAACATCAACAAAAACGTCTGATATGAACTCACATTATAACCAATTATTATAACATTATAATATGTGATATTAACTGAATAATAATATTTAAAATTTGTCCTTATGCAATTATAAATTGATTAAATATTATTATTCAGGAATATAAAGAAACGAACAAGAGAAGTCAGACTTGAGGTAAGGGATCCTACCCCTCTCTTTCTTTTAAAGTACACTCTTTTATGTCATTCCTTTTATGCTCATATTTCTTATGATTGGTATGTTATTTTATATAAATCTTACTTTAAGTTTTATGATAATATTTTTAGAGACCCTATTTTCTCTCATCAATCCATTTTGGACGTTTTGAGTGGCGTTGTTAGGCTTCCAAATTTTCATAAGATATCTAACCTCTCTATTTCTTTTTATGTACTCTCCTTTATGTAACTTATTTTAAGCTCATATTTGTTATGATGGGGGATATTATTTTATATTCCTCTTTCTGTAATTTTTATTTTAATAGGATGAGAGACCCTATTTGATCTTATCAATCCATTTTTGGAAGTTTTATGTGGCGTCATTAGGCTGCCGAGTTTTTGTAAGGGATTTTTTTATCTCACTTTGTGTTTTCGTGAGATTCATGCAACATTTTCCAATATTTCCAATTGAGTGGGGTATGTACTGTCCATTATTCTAATATTTGGGTAACATAATTTCTTTTATGAGTATTTACATCAATGTTGTTTAGTCCTTCTTTCATGGGGTGTACGTTTTGAAAGATACCCAAATCGGTAAGGGAACCTTTCACCCTCCTCTTTTTAAAAAACTTCTATTGTTATGTATTTTAATTTTCATCTTATTATGTGGGGATATGTTCATATATATCATTATTGCTGTAAATTTTATTTCCAACTGATGAGATACCCTTTATCTCTCACATCAACTCTATTTCTAAAATTTTATGTGAATCTGTTAGGCTCTCAAGGGAACTTCGTAACCCAATTTCGATTTCTTTAGGTTCAACATGTAGTTATTGAATATGTCATCATTTGAATATGTGTGAATCACCTTTGATTATTTTACTCTTATTATCCACTTATATTGGGTGTATTTACATTTGTCACACATAATTATGAGATTTATTTATCCTTAATTTAAGGATACCTTCTTTATACGAGATTTTATCTCATTTTACATTTCTATTGAGACTTCATTGTTGTTATGCACCAATTTACTCTTATATGGTGTACATACTGTACCTTTGAATATTATCTCACGAATCCCTTTATTCTCATGATATTATAAAGTTCTGATTAAATGTTATTCCTCAATTATTGTATTCAAGAGTCTCTCCTTTTGTTAAAAACTCTTTAACAAAAATATCGTTTTAAATGTTTTAACGATTTATTATTCTAAATCATTATCTTTAATGTCCATGTTTTCAAAATGGTTTTCATTATTTATCTATATGGAAGTTAATGTTTTAAAATTATAATTCCAATAAAAGCTTCAAAGTGGTATGAGACAATTTGATTCAAAAATATCTTTTAAAAGATTTTTGAAAATGGATTGATTAATTCAATATCATGGAATTTATTATTTTTATTGAAAAAGAAATATTGTAATTGAAATGTTTATATTTTCAATATTTTATGTGTAATGATGGTAGTTGGACATTTTACGGGTGGTTAGGTGATAAAAAATATGATGGTCGGTGCCGTGAATACAAGGATGGGCGGTTACGTTATAACCTCCAATGCATTGGGTATGGAAGTCGGCCGTATGGCTATTCCATTAAGTGATATGTGTGGAAGTAGACCATATGGTTATTCCACTTAAGTATTTTTATGTCCCATTTTACCAATATATGTTATGTGATCTTTATATGGGTTTTATGGTAATGTTTTGGTTACAAAAGGGTAAGTAATGATCTTTTATTTCAGTGAAGAGTTTTTACTACTTCATAAATGTGAAAAGCATTACATTGATAAAGTATACATGGTTTACTTGTTGTATTGAAAAACTAAAAGTTTTCATTCATTGTGTATCCCTTACTGAGCTTTTAATGCTCATCCCAAGTTTTTTTGAAATGTTTTTCACCGGACGTAAAGTGGAATATGGTCAAGGATGGGATCAAGAAAAATTCATGCTATCTAAAACATGGAACTAGACATGTTGTTCTAAGAGTTTTTATTTTATGGAAACTTACTAGAAGTGTCTAATTTGTAATCTTGTGAGATGAAATAGTTAGGTCTTAAATCTCTAAAACTCTAAACCTGAAAATATCCTCAATGTGAATTATTCAATTAATTCAATATTAATTAAGGTTTAAGGTTGAGGCCTTATAGTTGGTATCAAAGGTCGGTTTAGATAACTTTAGAGGTTAGGGTGTTCTCTAGGCATAAGTGACATTACCATAGTGGTTAGGATTTAAAAAAGAGTCCTAATTTTAGATAAAGTGAGAGAGTAAGTATATCATAGTATTACATGATGTTTTTGTTGATATACTCACACTTACATTTCTGTTTTTAGTGAATGGATGGATCTAGCAGGCCCCAAAGTGACAATAGGTTTGAAAGAAATAGTGGTGGTTCTCTGATTAAGAGACTGGATGAAATTGGGGATTCAATGAAGAAACTCATGGTTGTTCTAAACCAAGCATCAAGGAGTCATGATCAACCACTTGTACCTTGGTATGTTCTGTAATGCATCATGTACGAGATGACCAATCGATGTGGAAGTTCAGGTAATAATTATAAAGGTAACCATTATGGTTTATATGATCCTTACTTTTGAGGTAGTTATGGGTTATTGTATGTTATGATGGGAAATGAAAGGCATGAGATAAACTTGATGTTAAAATATGTTATGATTATTTTTGAAGATTTTATCACGTTTTGGGGAATGTTTTAAGAATTATATAGTTTTGGAAAAAGGACAACTCGCAGACCGTGTGACAACCCGTCGAGTCAGATAAAGCTGCGGGAATCGAACCCACAACCAAAGTGCGACTGGTATTTATCTCCTAGAACTGGACTACATGAAGTCCCTGGTTATTTTGACTAATTAATTTCAATTATATGATTTTAGGAATCAAGAGTAAGTTTATTTTGGGTTATCTATGGAAATGATTAACCTAACATGGAGGATATGTGATTAGGTTAATCACTTTTCAATATGAGAATTTAAAAGCAACGGATGTTATTTGGAGATTATAGTTAATTTGTACCTTGGAAGACTATGTGATTAAATCCTTCAAATATTTGGATTTCAATATTAGTTTGGTTTACTTTGAATAATTTTATGGACAATTGTTTATCGAATTGTCTTCTTTGAACTTTGGGTTTTTTTGGGACAAATTTTGGAGATTAAGAATATATTTTCTTTTTTTAAAGGATTATACTTTTTTGGATTATCTGATCTCATTCTAACTATTTTGTTTTTGGATTTTGTCTAAATACAAGGAAAGTATATTGTTCTCTTTTGTGGATTTTGTTATTCTCTAGTGGTTGATTATAACTCTTTTAATGTAAACAAGTCTTCCTAAATACTCATCATTTGGGGAATGTACGAGTTTGTGTAAGAAATATAATAAATGATGAAAGTCAACATGAAAGTTATGTTTCCATAAGATCAAAAATAAATTCCTCAATGAAAAGTAACATAAAAAAATGTTGTCTATTAACTTTTCCTACTAGGGAATCAAATACCTTTTAACCTACCACAAGTTTGTGATTTTCTTGTGGTTAACAATCTCATAAACATGTTTACCATCAATCTCCATAAAGTCATAACACATTTTTTTCTACTACATATCCATATTTTCATACTTGGAATCCTAGTATGGGTTAACTCGGGTGACCTTTGTACTTCTCTTTCTTTATTTTTAAAGTGATAGATTTACTGACTCTTATTCTGATGTGGGATTTCAAATAAAGTTTCCAAACCCAATTTTAAAATTGTGAGGACGCAATTCCCATAAAGGGGGGAAGGATGTAACACCCCAGGTAAATATAGAATATGAAATTTTCATATTTATCCATTTTTTGTGAATAAAATATTAATATTACTTTAAAGGGGACGCTATGCTTGATGGCATACCCAATATGCAACAACGAGTTTCTTCGAAATCTTCCGTTGCACTCTAATAATAAAATAATATTATTTTAAATGGTAGTTAATGCCTAGCTGTTGTAATGGCGGGAATGAACCGAACTAACTAAAAAATGATTATATATGTTTGTCAAATATTTTTAACTTTTTACAAGAAATGTTAAAGGATTAAAAATGCGAATGAATCCAATTTTAAGCGTAAACTTTCTAATATTCTTTAAAAGGTTGATTAACCGCCTTTTGATGGCGAACAACTTTTAAATCAACTTTTAGACAATTTTATGTGTTATATTTGACAAAATAAAATTCTTCTTTAGAATCGGGACATCAAAATTTACTTTGTGTAATTTTTTGGTATTTTTCTGATAAAGTTCATTTTTTAATGAATAGTGAAAAATGTTGTATTTTAATTCAAAAACTATTTGTAATATAATTTATGTATATGATTAGATTATCTTTTTAATTGGTTTTAAAGTGAAATTAGAATATATTTTTACCATTTAATCATATACTTTTTATTTGAACTAATTTCGCATTGAAATTGGACTTAAACTAGTGTCAATCTTTTAATAGATATTGTTTCTTCAAAACACGATATTTGTTTTGACCACGGGAATTGACTAATAAATTAATTAATGCAACTTATATGGTTTTAATTTTGTAAAATGTAAATCATTTTTTAATTCAGAATATCAAATATCGCTTAGGGTGAATTTTGGTAATTTTCTGAAAAACGTCAATTTTTGATGAATAGTGAAACCACTAAGTGGTAGTTAAAGAAACTGATTTTTCGTTTAATTGAAACTTTAACACTTATGTGATTTGAATTTAAAAAATCCTACTTACATGGTTGTCATTAAGAAATAATATGTGGTTAAATGGGATTAAAATATTTTTTTGGTGAATAGAATCTTTTATGTTTATTAATCGCGATTAGAGGTAATTAGTGTGGTTTAAGGAAAAAAATAATGTTTTAGTAATATTAAATGAACTATACACATGTCCTACCACCATTGGATGATTCATGACCGATAAAGAAAATCCATGGGTAAACATGGGGACCCCAAGGAGCCACTTTGGTTGGAAAATGACATAAATACATTTTTATTTAAAGTTAAAATTAAAATGTTACAAACATGTGATGATTTACTAAAATAATTATTACATGGGGTTATAAAAGACATGTTTTTGACTATAAATATTCATTATAAATCTAAAAAAATATCCTACATCATGATGTTTTTTTATAATTTTTAGACACCAAATAAATTAAATTATTTATGACACCATGATGATGCAGCAATTACCTCATTATTTAAGGATTTAAATAAATGAAAAGATAATGTATAAACTAAGACCTAGACTTGTCACAAACCTATTGTATGGGTGGATTTCTAAACCTTATAACCTTAACCTAGAAATATATCCTTTTGGGACCTTTAAAATCCGAAAATCATTATATAATAACGTAATATTTTATAACATTCCAAGAGTGCCCCTCCTCTCCTCTTATAAAAGGCCCCCAACTCTACCACCTTACACACACCAATCGAGATTTTGGCTCGAAAACACCTGCCCATTTCATCTCTCCACATCCTTCTTTTCATCATTGAAGCCTCACTTGGGCAGAATCCTTTCCAAGGAAGCCTTTGGGCTCAAATCAAAGAGTGTTGCCTGATTTAAAGGTAATGTCTTCCCTTGTGTTCCTTTTTTTGTTTTGCTTATCCAAACCCCTAAAATCTTTTTATTCCTTTATTTTGTAACAAAACCAGTATCTTAAATATACTAGGATGTTGTTATGTGAAGGATTAGAGCTACACTTACAAACACCTTCCTCTAATGGTTAAAGAACATATTGTTTCTGTGCTTGGTGAATTTCTGGCTCACGAAACGATCTTCAATGTGAATTATTTATTTAATTCAATATTAAGTACGGTTTAAGGCTGGGGCATTATATATTTCGTTTCATATTATTGGATCAGGATCATTGAATGTTGTTACATTCTCTCAAAAATTTAAATCATGGGATAAATATAATATATAATCATTATATTCATGTTTAAAAAAATCAAAAAAAATTACATACTAGAGAATCAATTACGCATTTAATTAAGATTATATGTCATACATACATATGAACACAATTTAAATTTTATAAAAGGATGGAACTAAATAATGATAGAATATTAATTCAACATGAATTTGTAATTATTATAAAATATATAAATTATATATTCATTAAAACTATCTATAATAAAATCCTATTGGATATAAAATGAAAAAATCATCACTCTTCTTGGTATAAGTGGTAGTCCACATATACGCATGATGTGTTTTTTCAATATTCACTTGGTTTTATGTTAAGATGTTATATGTGATAATATTATTCGATGATTATAATATTTTAGATAACATAATATATATAAATTAAATCCATTATTATATCATCTAATAGAAGGTGGTGATATAAATCTTATTACATTGACTCGTGAGGTTCTTGTCTAGTATAAAAAATTCTATATTTTCATTTCCAATTTGATGGAATAGTAAAACGACATAAGATGATCAATTAAAATAATAAAATATAGGAATAAAATAGGAATACATTTCATTATATTTGTATTTTTAAATCATATATGAAGGTACATAAGAAGAAATAAAAAATGATCTATGAATAATAATACTTTTTCCTCCAATCGCCTATTTATGATTGAAGAAAAATCCATCATATTTGGATATACTAATAAGAATAAGATTTTATCATGTTATTTGTGATGTATGTAATGAAATTTTATAGTTAATGAAATATCAATAATTTCATAGGATGTGTGAATAAGAGAGGTGAGGTGAATCACATTAATATGTGGGGGAGATAACACATAATGAATTTTTGGAATGAAAATTATATACACATATTTTACACACACACGAAAGGGATAAAAAATGATTATTATAATGAAATAGATGAGGTAATGTAAAAATATGGGCATAAAATATTAATTTGATAAGTGTTTAAGTCATTTAACATTATATATTTTTAATTTAACCTCAGGTAAACACATTTTAAACGTACTAGTGTTATTTAATTTTTAATATTAATTTAGAAAAAACAAAGTTTCTAATATTATATTAAATTATAAATTATTAATCAAAATACAAAATTCATTTTACTATATTCTGTTTAACCATGTGTTGGAATTTAATTTAAAATGAAACCCAAATATAAGATAAATAGGATTTTTATTAATGAATTTTTTCCACATTATAAATTGATGGTATCATGAATTTCAATATAAAAAAATTAGAGTGACGTAAATACTAATATTTTTAAACTAAATATTAATTTAAAATAATATTTATACAATGGTAGATAAATTAATTATTAAATAAAACAAAATTTTTAAATAAAAATTTTTATTTTCCAATATTAATTGAAAAATTAGTCTTACAATTAAACTATAAAAACAAAAATATAAGGTAATTAATACTTGTTATTTTAATTAAAATCAATTATATTTTAAATTTTTATCTTCGTAAATGTAAAATTAAAAAAATTATTTTTCACAATATATATAAGAATATTATTTAGATGAAAACATATCATTTTATATTATAAAATTTATACTAAATAAATTTATCCTTATATATTAGTATAAATTTATTTAAACACATTCTATTAAGTTTTATATGTTTCTATATTTCCCATCAAACATCCATATATCATGATTATGTTTTAATTACCATGTTTAACTAATATTCTTATTAGTATATTATGGTTCATTAAAAATCAATGTTTCATGTTAGACAAGATAAAAATGATTTTATATTTCCATGAAATGGAAAATATTTCCAAAAAATTTGGGTTGTCTCATTATTATACATTGTTAGTTAATAAATTATTTTTCTAAAATATTGAAATATTTATTTTTTGAGAAATAATTATGAAATATTTCACATAATCATTTAGAAATATAATTTTAGTGTAATAAAACATATACACGGATTAAGATAAAAACATTTAAATATGTTGTGAAATATATTAGAAATAATGAAGTAATAGTTTATTTTATAAATAATATTTTCTATTTTATTTTTTCACAACTTTCTTATATTTTACATAAAATAGTACCTCTAAGGTTTATATCATAAATTTTATTATTATGAAAAAAGGTGTCATAATTTTATAGAAAATTTTCAAATATGACTTAATGACAAACATGAGGTGAGAACCAAAATTTGTATCAATGTAATGTAGTTTTCAAATAAACTTATAAATTTTAATGGAATGAATAATTTAAATAAATATATAAAAGTATACCTAAATATTAAGGGAAACTGAATTAGGATACAAAGTACACTAGTGGAAGTAGATACCCAGTATCTTTTTAAATTATTGGTTGTAGTTCAATGGTATTGACAGAGATTATATGTTGTCACATAGCCCACCTTAGTATATTTCATTAATTAATCAAAAATTAAAATTTTATATCAACTCAATGTGACCAATAAATTTATGTGACAATTAATTTTTAAAATATTTAGTTTATTATAACCAATTAAATTAATTTTCTATATATATTTTTATTTATTAATAAATTTTTATAAAAATTATTATTGTCATAATAATAAGTAGTTCCTTATTATCTAAGAGAAAATTCCACAAAAACATTCTAGTAATGAGGCCCTACCAGATGATTTATTGTACAATCATTAATCTACCTATATTGTTGTAGTAGGAGTCATATTAGGCCTTGAGATAGATGTATCTGGATATAAATAGATCTCGGAAGGATAGGATATTATAACTGTAAGAAATGTATCATATTTTTTGATGGGATTTCAAGAATTCAATGATATAAAAAATTATTTTAGTGGGACATAAAATAATATTCCATCAATAGGGAATCCATTAAGGAGATTAAGTGCTGTTATATAACTCTATATTTATGATATTTCTATTTCAACATATTTCTTGATGGGAATATATTGTTATAAAAACTACAATATATTCTCATGGTTCACTGTGAATTATTATTAGATGACATAATGAATGTTTCATTGATAACATGATCATATATATATATATATTTATATAAGAAATAGGAATAATATCAGGTGGCATATTACACTCCCCACTCATTTCTAATGAAATGATAAAAATATATAATTTATTTTTTTAAGAGGATAAATCCATGTCCATGACCTATAGTTTTGTTATATATATTATAATAATTTCTAAAATAAAGTATTTTTAAAAATTTTAATTTTATCTTGTTTATCAATAAATTTATTTTCACTACAATTACACAAAAATATTAAATCAATGAATATTTTAAGATAATAATAGTACCAATTCAGTAACCATTGATTAATATTGAAATAAACATGTTCTCAAATTATATTGGATGTAAATTCAAGAAAACAAAATTATTTTTGTATCTCATTCCATGAAATATTTTTATATATTTTAAATTTCGTGCTAAAGATGGTTTGAAACCCATTTTTATATATATTTAAAATGAATTCTTAATAAGATAACACTGAATTCATTTAATATTATGTTTTTTATGAATAATATATTTTAATCATTGGTTTATTCGAGGATAATGTGTTATAAATGATTGATACATTAATATTATTTTATGACATAGTTTTATTAAATACAATTTTAATCCTTTGTTTAATTTATATCCTTGTTCCCCAAACTATCCATTAATGTTACTATAAAATGGAAACACTGTATTAAAAATATCCCAATATAAAATTCCCAATATTAATCTACATGATCAATATTGATTGATGATGTTTGAGAAATGAGAAAATAGGATGGAAAATCAATTTTTTATAATTTAATATAATTTAATGAAATCTATTTTCATCATTTTTATAATTTGAGTTGGATAAAATCATAATAAGATGTATGGAAAATGTTCTATATATCCCTTATGTCTTGCTATAAATTCCAATGATTGTTCTGAAGTGAAAATTCATTATTGTTTTCTTAAAAATTTTATTTTAATATGGTATTCAATATCTCTAAAATGATAAAAAAAATTTATACACAAAGGAGTGAGGGGGGGAATGAATTTCTGATGTTTTTGTTTTTGAAAATTTTATGGACTGAGCATCAAGATGAAGATGAATTTTAAATGAAATAAAAATATGATAACATATTGATATGCGATGGATTCTATGAGGATTGTTTTGTAAATGCTTTTTGGATAGTATAATTAATCCTGATTATGATCCATTTGGTAAACTAAATTAGAGGGAAATTTATTCCATATATGATATTATGGAACCAATAAATATAAAATAACTTATTTTAATATCTTATATATCTTTTATAGTGTAAGAAAAATATAAAATTGAATAAATTTTTAGAAAATGAAAAAGATGGATTTGTTTTTAATAGATAAATTTATAAAAGATATCATCAATACATTGACTATTCAATTACATCGATATTTGTTAGTTGAAGATGATTTTATATGGGAATCCATTCATTGAGAAAATTGGAAATTAGGTATTGAACATTATCTCTATTCAAATACTCCTCAATTATCTAAATAATATAACATTTAAATATATAACAAAACATATCTCATTTTTTGGAGATAAAGTTGTTTTTGAATACTATGGTGAATCTTGTGAAAACTCATAATTAGAAAAATCATAGTATGAGAATTATAATTGGTGTCGAGTAAAATATTTAACATTAGAGTGTATAAATATGTACAATATAATCAATGATTTTTTAATTATTTTTATGGAATTATATGATAAAATGGTATTATGAACATTGAGATGTTATATGTATTTATAACATGTAAAATGGGTTGAAAAATGATCGTACTGTCTAATTATTTGAATTATTCTTTTATAGTTTTTTTAAACATACATGATAATAGATCGAGGTTATATTGTTCTAAATTTGACATAGTCAATAAATGATTATTATTTTTCTTGTATTTTATGAATTCTATATCAATTTTTTTATCAATTCGGATAATTATAATCAATTTTTAAATTTATGTTCTATGTGATGTGATTGTTTGTATATTGATTAAATTGATCAAAATAGTTGTTTAATTTACAATAATTAATATTTTAAAATTTTTAATATTATTTGGATAATTATTTTTAATCTTTTAATTGTGATGTGCATGGAGTATGGGTTGATATATTTAATTTAATTCCTAATAAGAACATTGTTGAAGAATTTATTGATAAATGGTGGGTTGGAATGGACTCAAAATATATTATGGTATCAAATATGACCTAAAAAGGGATTGACCAGATAAGCATCATTGATGTTCATGGTGGGAATCATTTTTCCGCTAAGTTTGTTATATAGAAGTGATAGAAAACACTATTTAACTATAATTCTCTATATTCCAAAATCATGAATATATATATATATATATATGACTAACCATTAATATACACTACATTATAATCAAGCATAATTCAAATATATGGTAACCATCATTGTAGTCCATGACATGTTACTTAATAAATAAATGAAATCTCATAGTAGATCATTACTACAAGATTATCATTATTTAATGTGGTATATCTATTGGCATTGATAATGTGAGATGAATGACGTGATAAAATATACCATTATAGATTGATTTACTATAAAATTTGATGTCAATATAATATAAGGTAGTTGATAATCCACATGATCATTCTCATCAACCACATTTTGAATCGATAAAATGGTCACTTGTCATCAATGTGACATCAACTATGTTGTATTGTTATTTTCATCTGGAATAATCAAAAGAATTTTATCTCACAATAAATCCATCACATTCTCTAAATATTGTACTAGAAGGTTAAATGATGGTTCCATGGAAACACATATATAAATCTATAAGAGGATTTGATGATATGGATTCATGGCATAAATAAATTGAAGGCTATAATGTTGATATAAACCATAAAAATATTTTAGTCATTGATAATTGTAATTTTTCTATCCCATGTAACCAAAAAAATTGGAGTCGGACTAGTCACCACATGATCACTTACAGGTATCCGCAAATTGAAGTGGCATCCGAATAGTAGTTACGGCCTATGGTGTATCTATGGGGAGACTATTCCCCAATATACCAGATAAATCATGATTATAAAAATAGAGTCTATCAGAAGAAAAATATATATGAATAATTTATATATTAAAATAATTATAAACATGAATAAATTGAAAATAAATGGAATAATAAATGTATAACAATTGAATAAAGTATAATATCTTATTCCAATTCTATATAATGATTCATGAATAACATGGGTTGTTAGATGATACCAGTATTACAATATAAATAAATTTAAGAAACCCCAACAGACAACTCCCCATGCATCCAAACCATGATCCCATTCCTATGCTCCCCAAATGACATATATTCAACACATAAAAAACATTGAATCCAAATACATAAGAGGATGAAGGTCTACTTGGGTGAAATATTGTACTGAAGTATGGTGTGACTTATAAATATAATAAAGGAAACAAAAATGGTGTGTAGGAAAATCCTACTCATGCAATATAAAATAACAAGTGGTCCATAAGTATAAAATTCAGAGTCATAAATAATTAAATAGTAGAAACAATGTCTTATCCCTAGACAGAAACCTTTCATATACAACCTACTTAAACCTAAGGTAGTTATATGAATGATTACCTATGCAATTCATAATATTTATACAAGGCCAAATGAAAACTATATAATCGAAGAAGGTATTCATAGAAGAATATACAAAACCATTTGGTGTAATACACATGTTATCACTCAACTATTCATGTATACAGTAGATAATTTTAAAAAGTTCATATAGTGATCAATAATAATAATAATAATAATAATAATTTATGTATCTCTATTGAATAATAAATCATTCATAAATTTTGTTTAAAAAAATAAATATACAAATAACATGGTGGTGTCATTTGCTCGTCCTTAGCGATCTAAAATAAATCCCAATTATAACAATAGAAACATTTAATAATCCAATAACTATTGATTGCTTCCAATGTTATATAAAAACAATCCATTATATACCTCAATTCATAGAAACTCTGAGTCCATCGAATTTATCACACATAGGGGAGAAAGTAACAAACATAACCTGGACTATCCATCTGTATAATGGGTATATCCATGGATTCTCCCCATGGGAACTGGTATCTCTCATAGGTATAATAATCCTTCCTTGAATCCCTCACTAATACAACCAAATCACCACCACTAGTGCATCTTGGTATAACCACCTAAGCATGAGTATAATCAATGAATCCTTATTACAGAACCCAAATTTTAAATTATCCTATTTCAATAGATAGATATCATGAACTACACATATCATAAATAATGTAAATTATAATTGAATTCAAATTTAACAATATCCTAATGCCATAAGATGTAATAAAATAAAAGATATTCAATTTTTATGAGAAAAATGGCACAATTCATATGGAATGGAATGAGTCATAATAGATATTATTTTATTCAAAAATTACTAATAATTATAAATAATAATCTTCAAGAAATGAAAATCATGTATTGTCACATGGAATTATCATTCCTCTAAACATATGTCACTAATGTCATCTCAATAATTCTTGTTATCAAGATTGACCTAGAATGCTAATCCATTAAATCTTTATAGGGGATAATTAAATGATCATCTCAAAAGGAAAGGAATATTTCATTTAATTCCACACCTTTACATTTGGAATAAATATATAGAATTGAATAATAAATATAGCATGTTAATCATCAATCCTTCTAATTCAAATTTAAATGTAATGCATATGTAATTCAAGGGTATTCAATATGAATTCGCGTAGAATATAATTAATGACTCCAAAAATGAATAAACAATAACACTATGAATTAATAATTAACATGAGTAATTTTCCATTTTAAGATAGCACACCTCATTTAGTGTTACTAGAAAACAATATATTTTATTCTAAATATATTTTCATTAAATATTTAGTTTTTAAATCATCAAAATATTTATGTGATATAACATATGGAACATGGTATGGGTTCTTAGATATACAAAAATGAATGAATGTAAATTATTAAGAATATTATAACAGGAAAAAAGTGAATGTAATAGAATACAATTCGTGTTTTAAAATTTCATAAAAATGGGTATAATAAAGGATCCTAACCTTAATAGTAGTACCAAGTTAAGAGGAACACTTTTGAAATAGATTTTATAATACAATGACAACTACAAAAATATTCTACCTTTCAACGTGAAAATTCTATTTCCCATATAAATATTGAAAAAAATTCCCCATCCACATATTCTCATCACAAAAAGTATTCACAAGATTATCATTATATACATTCTCGTAAAAGAATATATTCATTAATAGTCACCCACATACGCAGAATTCATATTATATGTATGAAAATCATTCCATATATAAATATATTCATTAACGGGATGGAATATACATATAACTGGTGAATGTATATATAAATATTACTACTTATTAATACATGGTATTATAGAATTAACTCAGGACACTTGAAATTTCCTCAAGGATGATCAGTACACACTACAAAAAAATATAGACAGATAAAAAACCTCCAAAATTACTGAAATATAATAATTCTATTTAGGAGAGATTCAAAAAAATTACTTTTTACATTGGTGAAAACCTATACCAATCCAAAAGTTGTGCCTTTGGATGTAAATACCCAAACCTACAAACAACCAAACCAATAATCCATTCGCACTACATATTAAAGGAAGAAACAACCAAAATAGTATTAACCAATGTACAAGGGTTTCGTACGAATCTATCCAATTGAAGGGAGAGAGAAACGTCAACCAACACTAGAGGAGAATTGAATATTAGGTCATAACAGGATGATTCAATAATAAATTTTGATGGATTCCATTAGATCAGACATGCAACGAGGAAGCCACATGGGGGTGTCCCACACACCTAAAGTGCAAAAGGAGGGGATAATCATGTGATTGAAAATAAAAAATCTTTTTTATAATTTTTTCAAAAAATATATAATAATAAGAACAACCAGAATAAAATATTGACAATAGTAACAAATAATAATAATAATATTAATATTAATTTATATAATCTAATTTTTTATATTGTATGTATTTTCATTAATTAGTTTATAATTAAAATTTAATTTAAATATTTAAATAAAAAAAGATACCCAGTTCATGGTTTGGGACGAACGGTTATGGAACCCATGAAACAACCATGCATTCGCCGCATGGTTTGAAGTGGAGGGATACACGATTTTAGAAAAACAATGCACCACTCATACACCTCCCAATAATGAAGACATCAGATCCTAACGCTATCAAAACTAAACAATATCTATAAGGCGCCTCTTGTGACGAATGCATAACAAGATCTATAGGATACATAACAATTGACATTACATAAAAAATGGAAATAAATATGGTTAATGAAATATAAAATAATAATATATATACATAATGTATAAATAAGGAAGATATTTATTATATTTTATTAATATATCATAATGATGAACCCATGAAATCACAAGAGAATAATAAGAAATAGTAGATAATTTTATTTCTATATAGGACCTTTTTATGAAAGATAAAATGTATTTTTAGTTTCTTTTTTTCATATTAGTTTTTATTCTTTTAATTTTGGATACCATCTACTTTTTTCATAGATTGATCATCCATCTCACTGGATGTGTAAATTATGAATGATTAAGGATGTGAAGCCACATAATTTTTTTAAATACTGGTATCTTATACTTAATGGGAAAAATATTTATTTTATCTATTAATCAAGTATCATTTTATAAATATGTGTTTTTACTATCATGTGAGATTTTATGTGTCATTTAATTTTTTATTCATTATTAATTTGCATATATATCACAATTTACATTAACCACGACTATTTTAGTTGACTAATAAGATAAGATGCTTGTGGTGATATTCTATATGTTTTGGTAGAACATGTGTAATTCGTAGTGGGAAATCCTATTTGTTTATGAATAATATGATCCAAAATGGAAATTTCATAGCTGACTACAAATGTACATTTCAATATTTTCGTGAAAACTATAGTGGTAACACCATTCCTTGATCACAAATACTATCATAATCACTTCTAGGTCAAGAGAGAAAGATTTGGTAATTTTACATTCTCTATCTTATCCTATTACTTGAACAAGATTGTATTACATTGAAACTATGATAAAATATTATTTGGATAAAAAATCCTGAACAATTCCCCATCTATTTATTAATTTTTTTAATAATTAGTTCAATAAAATTTATATTCTTTAAAACAATTATTATCATGAACAAAACTCCCTTAACTATAAACAAATCATATAGTGATTTTTTTTCCTGAACACTATATTCTATTAAAACAGATGTTACATGTATAAGGATAGGTAAATTATGGATAATAATTACTTTTTACTATTCCAAAAAACAAATTTCCATTATTAATATTGTATCTCATAATGAATTCACTGAAATTTAAATTCCTTGAAAAATAATTTTATTCATGAATTCAATATTTGAGTACAAATTTTCCATTTACTGGAGAAATAGTTATATATCTACATGATATCCAATATTTGAAATATATGAATCAGAATGATGTATCATACTAACAGATTTAAATACTACTATTTTTAGTATATATATAATTAATATTTTCTTATATTTATGAATTTTAATTTGAAGGAAATATTATAATAGTCATGTTTTAATTATAACATTGTTGATATTGATTTTCTTATAAAAGAATCATGGAATAAATTTAATAAATTTTTATATTTATCACGAGTATCACATTATACACCTAAAATATGTGTGAAAATAATTTTTTTTGGTAATTGGATGAAAATAATAGAATTTTATTATATCGCATTGCCTCTTCAGGTTACAATTTATATTCTTCAAACACATGTATTTTCATGGATAAATTCTTTATGTGGGTGTTCTTCTTTGACAGAAACATATCACATCAATAAAATATAAATACAATTCTTCCATCAAATGAGAGATAATTTTCTCACTTTATAAATTATGATATTATTATCTATTATTGGATAGGAATTTTCCCCTGAAATATAAATTCATGGATCACATAATACCAATATAAGAGGTATGGAGAATATTATATGTAATAACAACAAACCCCATTATGATTAAAAATATCAATAGGACTAAAGTAAAAGCAGATAAATATATCATTCCACACAAAAATAATTACCAAAATATTTGTATATGTTTAATTTAATACATTATATCTAAAATAAAAATAAATATAAACATTGTGTTAGTCATCATATATATTACTTTAGCATTGCGACCCTCTTATATATCAATTATCATTTTGATCCTTTTTAATAATTTATATGACAAGATCTAGTACTTTGAAAATGTTTTATACATAATTATCCAAACATTATATAACACTACATCCAATCCAATGTTGATTCTCATAATGGGTTATTTGGATTGTGTAGTGATCAATATTATTATATGTGATCTCCACCAAATGTATATTTTAATCTCATCATCATTTGATTTCTCTCATGAAATATAATACATATACTACATTGTACATTTTCTTATTTCAAATACACATTTTTTTGTAGATGATAAGACCTGTTAATTATTATTTTAATATAAAATATAGGATTAAGAACACTCCAAAAATTTTATTTGAATATTTTTTTCGTGTTAATGAATTAATGAATGTTTATTCTATATAGTCTTATAAAATTATTTTTATATAACTTATAATGTATTTAGGGTTAGTATTCTTACCCAATATCAATGAATTTTGTATAATAAATATATTTACCACAAATAAATTGGTGGTATTGAATCATTTGGTTGTATTTGGGAGATTAAGAAAAAAAAATTGGAAATATTTTTGACATTTTAGAATTGGTATTTGTAATTATTACATTAACCATTAGTATTATTGTTGGTCATTATTTACATATATTTACACCATATATGCAGACACAGACTCCATAATCTCCCTCATTATGTTGTTTGATAAATGTTTTTCTTGTGAAATATATATATACGTCTTTGATGAATATGGAAAAATAATATATGTAAATCATCTATAACATAAATCATTGGTTACATTATGAATATGCCACCTATAATTTTTTCCAAATATCATATTTCTAACTCTATTAATATTGAAATCATCATTTTTTCAGATCCAATTCTATAAAACCATGTCATATTTCTAGGCTTCCATAATCTTTTAATATATATGATGCTAAAAAATTATTTTTGAATTGTTTTATTTTATACATTTATTTATAATTATTAAAATCTTCATGTTAATTTCCATATATATTTGGCAAATGACATATTTCAAGGCCTCCATCATCATAGAATTATCATGGGTTGAAATAAAGGGAGTCATGAGTGAGAACCTAAACAAAATCAGCCGAAAACTATTTTAAAAACGATACGTGGGTTGTTCCATGAGGTGTACCCTGTTAACATGATTTATATCCACTAAAGCACTACATATTATAGAAAAAAATACCCTCATATTAAAATCCAGAGATTTTTAACTCATTATTTGTAAAGGATCGTCATGTTATATAACATTTCATAGTGCCAATGCCTACATGAATTTCACCCATATTCCCTTACATGTTGTGTAACATAGTTACATATTGTGAAATAATGTTATAGATTAATATTATTTTAATAACTAATATTCCTACCAATCAGTGACTTAACCATTATAGGTATCCCTCATATTCCTTCATATCCATAGAAATACAACTTCAAAAGGGAAAACAACGTTGTGGATAGGTACATGACTGACATATTTGTAATGGGATGTCAGAAACTCCCAACCTAAAATACATTCCATTGATGATTAGTTATATAGTAGTCAATGGAAAAAGATGAAGAAATTAATCCATTAGAAATAAATCAATTTTTTATAAATCATGAGAATATGATCCATTATTTAATAGACTTTTTAGTGAAAAAAATTAATTAACACGTAATGGTTTTACTATAGATTCAATGTTCTCGACTATTTTATAAAGAAAATTCATTTAGATACATTTAAATTTATTTCAAACTCAAAATGTGAATAGTATGTTGATGATCCATCCTGATCTGAGAAATATAGAAAACTTTCTAATTACATATCAACTAGGAAAAAAATTCTATTTGATTGGAAAATAACATGAGACACTCAGTGAATTAATATTTTCCAACATATCTCGAGTAATAATAACATATCTCCCATTCTGATTATGACCCAATCGTTGAGATAATTTCAAGAAAACCCATTCACCTATGAATAAAATAAGATAATTATTTTGTTGATCTACATGTAATTTCTATTTGATATGGTCTACATAAATATGTTGATGTACATCTATAATCTTTGATTAAATCTAAAAGATAATTCATGATAAAACTAAAGATACATCCCCCACCTCCATTCAACCCAGAGGTGATCTTAATGTGTGATGATATAATGCCTTGAAGGGAGAAACTATTATTTATTATGTATAATTATTGTTGTATAAAAACAAAACCAATCCTAAATGGCTATACCATGTTCCACTAAAATCCATGACATAGGCACAAATCATATCATCCATGATTAATATCATATTATCCATCTAACCAACTATATTATGATGGTATGTGGTGATTAATGTGAACTATATTCCAATTACCTCTTAAATATTCAACAAGAACCTCTGTGTAAACATAGGATCCCTATCCTAAATAATGAAATAATGTCTCCCATGTAACCACTGAATCTATAGTATATACAAATTACTAAGATAATCAACCTCAGTTTTATACTTAATCAAAATGAAATTAGAAGACTTCATCAACTGATCACCGACATCCAAAGTATAATTGTTCCATTTGTATGTTAGTGGTTATAAAACAAATACAATAATACATCATATAACTGCATGATAAGGTCTAGATGAATCTAAATCTAAGCAAATGTTTTCATGTGCTCTCTCCATTATCAAATAAATGGTGAAATAACGAGACAACTAACGTCCATTTTCACTCTTTATACATAGCCACAAGAATCATATCCTCATGTAATAATTCATTTTTGTTGTGCCTGGATGGAAAAACCATTAATAGGAATGGTAATTAAAAGATACTAAACCGATAAAATACTTTTTTATGATAACCCTCTTCTCGAATTGGATCATAATATATAAAGATATAGACCAACCCGAAATGTTCTCCCAATCCTGAATGATTTCTCATATTTTTCGTAATGAATCATCTTGTTGCTAACTATAAAAAACAAATGCTTAGAGAGATGATGATAACATAACAAATATCAAAACAATACCATAGACATCCTCCTGAGCATCTATGTTCATCTTAGATTAAGAATCCATTATTTTTCACTCCTCCATCAAATAAAGAATTTTCTGTGGTTTTATGATCCTACATAGAGCATCTACAATGTCCTCCCTCATTATTGAGGGGTTGATGATATTTATATCAAATGTTTGATGGTATTTTATCTGTATTATATATCATAGATTGATGTATTTGTAAGAAAATATATAACTCAAACTCTTATGATCGTAAATGACAATGAACCCTGACCCAAAAATATTTTTCTTCTAAAAATTAAGAACTATCATTACTATAACGTGCTCTAAATCATGAGTGGGATAATTCTTCTAATGGTCTCATAGTTGATAAGAGCCTATGTTAGAACGTGGGAATCATGTATAATTACGAATCCCAATCCATCATTAGAAGAATCAAAAAACACTACATACCCCTTATTGATGTCATATTTGATTAGAATATGTGTGGATGTTAGTAATCATTTTAATTCATTCATAGAATTTTAACTCTTCACATCCCATATGAATTTCACCACATTCATATTAAGATATGTTAATAGTGTCACCATTTTAGGAAATCCTTAATAATCCATCAATATGATTCGTAATTTATTAGGAATCACTATATGTCAATGAGATTTTGTGGTTACTTCATTGACATGACATGATTCAACGTCTCTGGATCAACAAATAGACCATGTTTAGAAATTTTGTTAAAGAAAAAGATAACATCTTCATTAAAAAATGATCATATCAAAATAATTCCATACAAATAGTGACATCTAAGAATTTCTATATGAAATCATAAATGCTACATGTTCTCACACATGTATTGGAATAGACCATAATGTCAAAAACAAACACATATACAAAAATTCGGATGATTTTAATGGGTTATGTTATCCATCAAAGCCAAAAATACATCAATAGTTATTAGGTGGACAAAAAGGAATAAGAAGATACTCATATTTGAATTACCAAATCCTATATGATGTATTTGGTATATCAGACTCCCATACCATGAGTTGATGTTAACCTGGTAGATAATATGCATAAGAAAACTAATACATTTATTTAATTTTTACCCTATTTGACTATTAATAATCCAAAGAAAAATGATTTCAACCATATACCTTCTTGTAAAATAACATGGGTGATTTCCAAGGTTCCTACACTAGTGTGAATGAAATTTTCATCCTATATGTTGTTGAACTAAATAATGAGATCCTTCAGTTCCACTGGTTTTATATGATATGATGGTTTCAATATCATCTGCATACCAAGAACCGGGTCAACCATATAATCTTACAATCTCTTTAGAGGATGTCTTGAAAAGTAATATTGGAAAAAGATATTCAAGTCTCAAAAAATACAAAAGAAAGTTAAACAACAATAAAAATTTGATATGTCCTAATGGAATCATTAAAAAATGCAATCCTTGGATATAGTTTTTATGACCATGCATGACCATATTTCTTGTCTCACTCCATATGAAAAAAAAAATTACTCCTATTTACAACATGAAATAAAACATTATAATGTTTAAAATCCACCATAGCTCGATGAGTTATATGAAAATCCATACCGATGACGATGAAATTAGATCTATATTTTAAATGAGATAATACCATCCAAACTGTGTATCAAATATCGTGAATAATAAATATGTACACAAAAACCATAGAACATTCTTATTTCCATGTGGTGTTGCTAACTCCATAAAAAAATTAAATTTTTTATTATGATTTTTATGAGTATAAAAAAATATGGTGTTACAATAATGATTGATGAAACAAAATCAAATAAAACAATCACTGTTAAATATGAAATAATGAAAGTACCTCTCATTATTTCTTGTCCTGCATCATCATCCGCTGGACAGACATCAGTCATATGAATGTTCTTCACATAAGAGGATTGTTGTTGGAGCACAATTGTCATTGATTATTTTGAATTTACTATATTATCCTTCAAATATGATGAACATTGACCATAATGGGGTGTACATGTAGCCTCAGAGAAGAAATAGAAATAACCAACTGATCTATATCTATTTCACATCATCATGGGTATATTAAAATAATTCTTAGTGTCAATGAATATATCACACTAATAACAAGTCATAGGGATAATTAAATATATAGAAGATGTTGTGGAGGAGGATAACTCATATGACCCAGCTCCAACAAAATTATGATGATCCTTCCACTACATTTTCTTCTCATGTGCTTTAATAAAGATGATATGTGATGGAAGAGAAGAGGAAGAAAATAAATCCACGACTTCTATATTATTATATTCCATCATATATATATCTATCATCTATATATTTGTGTGAATCAATAACATGAACAAATGATATTTTAATTTCAATCACAATCCCTATATGAATTTTTGATCCATTAACTAGTTATTCGTCACTACATCTAGATAAAAAAAAATTACAGTCCAAAATCTATTTGAGTACAGTAACATAGAATTATCTCCCTATTAGAAAGATAAGAACTCTAGAGACTTATACAACATCAGGGACTCCAATAAATATAGATGGAAAAACAGTTTTTTGAATACATTACAACTCAAGTAAACTTTTCTCTCTACTTGGACTAGAGAAACCCTCCAAATCTTTCCTGAACCCTCCAATATGAACACTACACACATCACCTTAATATTCATAGGTGAATATAGGTCATCAATTATTTGATCTATTATATCCATCCATCAATCCTACTATTTATTTTTTATCATTACTTTAATGAAAACTGGATTCACATGAATGCATTACCATCACAGATCTCTCTATCCTCCAAATCCTAGATATAACTCAACAACCACATTCAGTACTCATGGAAAGTGTTGATCAAAACCCATATCTTCACATAATAATGTGACTATGAGATTTTGATCCAAGAGTATTCGCTATTAGACCATAAACTACACCATTCTGAGGATATTTTAGTAGTGTTATTGAGGAATACTACTACACACTAAAATATAAGGAACAATCACACCATATAGTAATTTTCACTCCAAACTATAAAACCAATAAAAAGAAACTATGAATCAAAACAAAACCCAATAATAGTGGAAAATATATCAACCTCCAATGGAATCATGTTTCTGGTCATGATAATATGTGGCTATTATCATATATAATTGAACCACTCATGTCCTGAAAATTTTATCTCAAGTCAAAAAAATGTCCCAGGACAATAAATCATGGGGAATGCCTACGTTCAATTACATTTTATTAATTAACAGACATGAGGTTCCTTGATAAGTGTCACCTGACCCAATATAACACATTCTCGAAGGAAATTTCAGATCCACACGAGTAGGTGAAAGTCACCCATTCATTGATCAACAAACATGAAGGAAATTATCTATAATGTTGATCAAACACCATATTTATATACATGAAATAATGAAGGATATAGTGGAATAAAAATATATATATTATATATTCATGAAAAAATGACAAAACAAAATAATTGAGATGTTTCTAAAATCTATAACAAACATATCCAATTTATATGTACTAGAACCAAATTGCTACTCCATGTGATAAAATGTATGAACAACTAGCATCTCAACACTCCTTACACAACCCGACTAAAACGAACCCCCATCCCCTGTGAATTAGGAAACTTGCGTTACCCTTTAATGTATTACATAAAATATTATAATAAATACATAAGAGTGTCATAGGGTGAGAGGAAATATGATCAATAGGATACCACATAGGTGTTCTATGAAAAGTGTATGTATAAAAATTGTGGTATACTCAATTTAAATAATATATAAAATGATAATAATTAAAGTTGTTTTTAAGTAATCAAGGTAATCATTTCCCTTTTTTCATTATTGTTGAACAAAATAAGGTATATCGATTTCAATTTATATTTTCCATATAACATGCATATCATAGATAAACAATAATGTAATGAAAAATGAATCAAAAGCACATGTATCCACACCAAAGATCATTGTAGCTCTATCTAATAGAATACATGTACTACAATCAATCACAAGTAGTATATGGTTCCTTGAAAACATGTCTACGATGTAGTGTAATAACCCATGAGTAAATCCCCACAACAATATATATATTATTCTCCTAGAATAATCTGCAAAGGTAATAGTGTAAATATGTATGTGTAAACCTCTTGATAATTAATAAAATGGAAAATGACCTCTTGATAAACCTCCCTGCTAATTACCCAATGTAAATCTTGTTCTAATATTGGTAATTAATTCCAATTATATTATACCATTTAAAAACCATTTAATAAATATATTACAATGATTTCAAATTACCACTTTTCAATACATTTTACAAAAAACATGGAATATAAACATAATTTAAGAAATATTTTCGTCACATTCAATATAGTCAAGAAAATTTATTGTATATATCAATTTTTAAAGCAAAAAAAAATTAATCAAACACATCTAGGGATTGAACGACCTACCTCACAATAAGGGTTTCACTTGACCGTAATGTGATTTACAATGTATTTAAAACTCAAAAATGAGAAAATGGACATAATCATCCAATAAAAATCATAAGATAGATTCAATATTGAAAAAAGAGTAATTTTAAGACAAAAAAACACATTATTCATGAATTAATTCCCTCAGCACAATAACAGATAAATACATGTCATCTGGAATACTTTTTCATCATAAATATAGAACACCACATGAAAGAGAATTAATTATGACCAATGAATTCGATAATAAAACATAGGGTATCAACTAGGATCAATGTAAATGAATATGTGGGATGGTATCTTTTTTGGGGAGACAAAACACAACTATAATATATTTCAAACACCAAATAGATTGATATAAAATAATATTTTTCTCTAAACAAATCCTAGTAATATCCCACGGCCTAGTGCTATAGAGATTTTTAAAATAGATGATTGAAAATTAACATCATCATTATTTTAAAAAAGGTATGTGGTATATTTCATGACATGAGAACATAAATGTCCCATAAGAACTAGAAATAGAATAAACAAGGATTGAAAACATGAATATTTATTAATACGTAACTAATAAATTACTTTCACATCTTGTAACATTTCCCATCGTGAATCCTTTTAGGACATGTTTTTTACAACTCATACACAAGGTGTAACCATTTTACAAGTTTATAAATCCTCCATGATCTTGTAGAAATAGATAGTTAAAACTGAGATTCCAACAAATATGTGGCTTCACCATTATAGGTGTCCTCCCGACTCTTTCGCATGACAATACAAAAAAGAGAAAAAAAAATAATAACACAACATGGTTAGGGATGTACCTGACATATTAGAAACTATATGTTATATTATTAAACATCTTATATACCATATAAATTAACTATGATACAGATACATCACTAATTACTATTTGATAATAATATTAATGATATTTGAGGTTATATAGATCACACTATTTCATTAATGGAATCACAATCATTAACAATATTGACAAATGTGGAGAATGATTAAATAAACTATTAACACTTGTTAACATTCAATTATAATATTTATGTAAGAAAATTAAATTAAATGAATCATAAAATATCATGAAAATAATGATATTAGTCATATTACATGTTATATGGAATTGTATATAACTTTTAAATGAATAAAAGTACATTAAATTCTATGTGTATCAAAAAAGAAAATTAGAGAAACATTTACATTACCAATTTTGTATCTTTTGAAACATTGTAACACCACATGATTCCATGGAAAGTTACCTTCTAAATATAAATTTAATAGATTTCATTATACAGAACACCGAGTTTGAGTGCACCATGATCTATGAAATTTGATGCTTAAAAAATGATATAAATAATATAAAACCCATTATGAAATTTATAAATTTTAATTTTCAAAATATTAATCCATTTTCAAATTTAAATATTCAAAATATGTTATGGTGAATTTATTGTATTTTTCTAATATTTATTAAATATTGATGAATATATAAAATACAATAAATTATAGTTAATAAATTAATTTTTCATTTAAAATTATATTAATTCTAAATGATTGTACAATCAAAAAAGTTTAATAATACATATATTAATACCGTTTATATTGATAGAATCATAACTATTATAGAATTTGATATAAAAAAGTAATGATCCTTTGATGGTCTATTTTACACACCTTTTAGCCAAATCGACAGGGTTAGCAAAAAACATAATTTTACCACTTCTATAAATAGAAAATAAAAAAAATAACATACATAGTGATAATTATATGATTATTTTTAATACGATCAAAATAATTTTTTAATGAAAAATAACTCATAATTTTTTTACCATGATTATGTGTAAATCTGGTACTTAAAAAATAATATTAATATATTTAAATGTTACCCTAACACATGTGTTAATTTAATTTCATAAGTGGGTTACATAAAAAATGATCATTATATAAATAATTTGACCTTTTTAATCAACTTGGGAATAATGAGACTTTTATTAAATTTTATTTAAAATTTATTTTTAAAAAGTCATACTCAAACTTCTAATAAAAAATAATTTTTAATATGTGTTCATATATAATATAAATTAGATTTATTGTTTAATTATAAATCATAGAAATTAATCTTCATCATTATAATTTATTTTTAAATAATATGTGAAGAAAAAATATAATTATTGTCTTGTAGAATAATGAGGTTGTAAATAATTAATTAACTACCTATTAAATTAAATGATTTTAATGTGTTAAATTAAATATAATTTGAAATTTTTGACTCCATAAAATGTTCTAGATGAATATGACTTGTCAAGGATGAGATGATAATTTTTTATAGTAATAATTTTGGAATTTTTTATTAATATTTCATGTACTAAATAGTTTTTAAATTGACATAAAATGGATTTTAAAATAACAAATATTTTTTAAAATGATATGAAATTACTAAAATTCTCCATTTCATTAAAATTAATATTTTAATGTTAATTAAATCATAAATTATCCAATTGTATTTATTTTTTCATTTTATAGTAAATATGTAAACCCAATAGTGTGAAAAAGTTATGTTAACATGGTAATAGTTAGCTATTTAACTAATTGAAAAAGACAAAATATAATGTAACATTCATGACCATCGAATATCTAAAATTACTTATTTGAGTGGATTTGGTCCCATCCTCATTTTTAACGTGAAATAACCCATGTTTGAACAATTTGAAATGAAAAGTATATTTATTTTTAATTAATAGTTTTTAACTTTTCTAATGTGCCCAAACATCTATTATAAAATGTCACATATTCAAATCTTTCATTCAAACATCTAATGAACATTACATAGTAAAAATAATTACCATTACACATCTCCACATCCCCAAAATCATTAAATAGTCCATAAATTAGTTTGAAATAGTACATAAGGAGTGCTTTTGGGAATGTCCAAATGAGAAACTTGAATAATTGTATAATGTATTACAACATATTTTAATGTTATTTCATTCTTCTACATCTTATTAATATTTTTTTCTATACTAAGGTAATAAATTTCTATTATACAATTTTATTAGAAATTTTTTTGATTACAATATATCCACATTTCTATTTTTACCTAGCCAATGAATAACAACGTCATCACGCGTGTGTGTGTACGAATTACCTTCTCCATGTAGTTGTGTAAACTGTTTTTCATCTATAATTATGTTCAATGGATATAAAAATGAATATAATTGGTTTAAATAAAAAATATGACATTATCTACTTTATTTCTATTCCATATTTGATCGAATTATTTACACTTTACCATTTCAGAATGATGTCATCGTTTGTGTGTACATAGTGAAAATTGTATCCATGATGCTACAATATTCATATTCTCATAAAATAATTTTTGAATGATAATAAAAAATTATATAATTAATAAATATGAAGTATATGACATCATAATTCTTCTTGACTAATATATGTATATATTTCATTTATTTTTTCCCATTCAAAATGATAAGAAAACAAAAACACCCTTCATATGTACGTACGACCTACAATATCCACGAATAGTGTCTATAATTTCCTTTGTCTAAAAATTATATATATTTAAATAAAATATATGTATGAAATAATTATTATTTTTAAAATTCAGTAAGTAATGTAATTATTACATTAATATAAATATAAAGAATAAAAAGTCAACATTTATACAAAACAAAATGATTATTACACGAATTGATTCCTTAATATTGAAATTTTTAATAAATGTCTTGTATGAACTCATAAAATATTCTTATATGACATACTAATTATTAATATTAATTATTTTAATTTTATAATATATTTTAAACAGTTAATAATAATTTTGTGATACATACAAATAGTATTGAACCTTAGGTATCATAATTTTTGTCTCAGTTTATATTTTCATGACATATAATCCATGTTCACCTCTTTTTTCCGATGGGTAGTGTGTGTACTACTCTATATATATTTCATATCATATATACATTAAAATTATGGTTTTTAAATATTCATTTTATGATATTTATCTTATCAGTTAGATGTTCAAAGTGATATGAGAGACATTGAATGATTGAATAATTTATTCTTTCACCATTTCAATATTTTGTATATTAAATAACATAATTTTATATATGGATATAGAAGGATTATAATGAATATATTATATCAATTTTTAGTTTCATTAAAAAAATTAAAAGGGATTCTTTTAAGGATAAATTTTGGGTTTAATTTCCAATCACATTATTATTCGAATTTTTAACATAATAATTTACAGGGGTATATTTATCATCCATATCAATGATTATTAAAAATGTATTTCAAAACATTATTCGTTTTAAATTTTTTATGAAATAGATACACATTTAATATTTTATAAAAGGAATCAATTTTCTATTTTCTCAGGAGTTCAATTGTGTGGATTTTTGGACAATGTTTGAAAAAAAAGGTTTTCTAACTTGTAAAGTTTTAGAGGAATTTTTTGTTGTTGTGATGTGATAAAATTTTGAATCTTAATATATAATAATTAAATATTATTTTCACTGGAAATATTTTATTTTTAAAGTGTATGATATTTAAAATAACTATTTTAAATAAAATCAGTATTTCTCTAAATAGGTTTATAATGATTTTATAAAATAAATTTTCATCTAGGTCAATATAATTTATAAGACCTTATGATTAATGTAGGATGATTTATAATGATAAAATCTATAAAATTTTGTCTAATGGATTATGAATATATTTACAAAGTATGTACTACTTTTATACCATTCATTGTCTATGGATAATTTATGATGATTTCATATTATAGTTTTAATATGAATTTTAATATTTATTATATCATAAAACTTTTTAATGACTAATTAATTAGTCTAAGTGTGTGACATTCCACTCCCCCAATATCCCTCAAGGTTTCAATAGGACTGTTGAGATAGACTAGTTTAGGTTTTTACACAATTATGTGTGGTTTTAGTAGGAGGCCATGACGATGTGGTTACAATGTACGACATTATGATTCCCTCATTATCTAATTATCTATTGATACTTAATTTGTTTATTTGATAGTTATAATATCTATGCTAGTGTATAAATAAAAGTATTTTATTTAATAAATACTCATTATAAAGAATATTATCTCTAAAAGGAATTTGATTCGGTTTGATGACATATATTAAATTTTTATGTTAAATTATGATGGCTTCTACTATATTGATTACCCAAACTAATCATATGCACTCACCCATTACTTATGTTTTATTATTCAAGTATTTGATGATGTGTTTGACGTTTGATTTGTAGGATTAAGATAGGAGAATGAGGATGTTCTAAAAGTATTATCATCGATTTATTTTATGTTAGGAATTTTAATATAATGTGGATGTCTGTAATATATTTTCCTTGAATGTTAATCTTATTGGTCAATTGGTATTTGAATTCTTATAATATTTCCAATGTGTTGAATAATTCACTGGCTCTGTGATTTTCGGGTTAGGGCATTATAGTTAGTAATAAATGATGTTATAAGAAACCTTGAAAACCAAATTTATAAATAAATTATTTCAATACATATCCTTCAAAATGACATTGAGGATATGTCTAGGTATATGATATATTCATTGATATATTGATTATAATCATGAACCACTTAGATCTATTACCCTTTGGATATCTAGTGATTGAAGTGTACTAGTAGTTCATAGTGGCACATTTTTTAGAATTCCAGTTTTCTAGTTTTTTGAATTGTAGGTCGAGCATTGGTCGGTATGGCCATCAGTAGGTTAGGGAAATAGTGGGTAAGGCTGTAAGTTGTTCCGGGCATTGGTATGCGAGGGCGTCGTTATGTATGGAATATGTGACTCATTTCCTATGATGCATTTTCAATGGGATGAATTAATGTCTCTCCATCAATGGTTCTTATTCGTAACTTGTATCGGGGTCTCGTATTTGTGAGGCATGAATTGGATAGTGGAGTCGATGAATCTCATTGGTGACTCACCCATAGGTGCATCATTTCCTTTTTCCCTTGTATTTCTAGTTTTACCCATATAATATTTTAATTTATTCAAATAGAGTTTAAAAACTTGTTTCATCATTTAAAACGGATTTTTAATGGATATTAATTAAACTGTTAAAATATTAAAGCACATAGAACATTGAAATAGTCAAACCAAAAGGTCTTGAACATGATAATATTTTAATGGAAATTATAAATACTATCTTCCATTGATATAAAATCTTTCCATTTTCCAAATTTGAGAACCTCTCTTCCATGAATCTTGTGGTTTTCTCTTGGTGATCCATGATCCTTTCTTTCCAAATGAGTCCCATATTTAATATAAGGCCAGTCTTGTTTCCCCTTGTTTCATTCCTACTTCATGTAAGACTCATATCATTGGACCAATGTGAAGTTGTTGATAAACTATTATTCAATTTGGGGATTACCTTCATCTCACTATTAGATTGTGTATCATGTAGGGTGGGTGTAATGATGTATTGTTTAAGAAAATGGATATCTCAAAATTCAAGAATGTAATGAATGAGTTAATAGAAATATCATGATATTGGTTTAATGGTTGTACTTATAATATTTGATTCCTGTTGTGTGTTATAGGAGATGTAATCGATAGAAAAATCTAGGTTTTGGTTCGATTTTCATGTTGAGGAATGATATTTAATAATAATTCTTGATCTTATTTTGAAATGTTTCAAATATTAAGATCTATATAGTCATGTATACTTGGAATAATAAAATAATTTGATGTTGTTTGAATTATTTTGTGATCAGACCTAAATAATTAAATTAAAATTATTGAACGATTGATGGTTAAACTATAATACTCATCACTTATCTAGTGTTAATTATTTATATGTCTACTTCAATTCATCTTGGTATCTGGTGCATGTTATATTGGTGTGGTGTGGAATATGTGTGAACCAGGGTTGCTATTTTGCTAGTGTGGGTGTATACTCTGTGTATGTGCTAATATAGGTGGTTAATTGTAATTTATGGTTGAGAGATTTATTTATTGTGGAATGGTTGAACTTTTTATGTTTAAGGAAATCATATGGGATGCGTTATCATAATTGGATGTGGTTTGATTTAGATGTGGGAATGCTCCCAGGTGGAGTTTTTTTTTCTTATATTAGGATGTGGTGCTTTTCATGCAGTTGGCAGTTGATGGTTGTTTGTTGGGGAGATGGGTGCATAAAGATGTGGGGAGTGTGTGTGTAATATTTGGATACATTTTGAGTCATTTTTTTTTGGTATTTTCATATGTTGTCATGGAATAAATAAGTGAATTAATTCATTAATGTAAAATTATAATTGTTTAAATGAATTTGTTGGGGTTATGAAATGGGTTTACAACTATTGATGGGGTTTTTCATTTAGAGGGTGCAGCTTGTTGGATGATTTTTATGTTGGTTGTTGTTTGGAAAACTCTTATGATGGGATGAATATTTGGTAGACACACACACACACACACACACACATATATATATAGTTTCTTGTGATTTCTATGTACACTCTAGTATAGTTGAGAATTATATGTCAAAATCAACAATTTCATAGAGGATGGTTTCATCCCCAACATACCGGTATGAGGATAGAGGGATGGGTATTTACTCTTCATTTATCCCTATCAAATAATTGGTAGCCAAAGACACTTTTGGTTGTTTTTAATGCGGTTTTGAGGATCATAGTTCAGTGGGTGATGTTTTCATTCCCATGAGGATTTGGTATGTTATATATTGGGCTTTACTAGGGTCCATTGGGATACAGATATCATTTTTGGGATAGTTGTTTTAATGGGGTTTATTATTTGGTAGTGGACTAGGTGTTTCAAGGAAGGATGTGGATAGTGGACAAGGTGTGTGCATGAAGGTTTTGATATTGTGGATTGTTTAAGAGCATAGTAGCATCAGGACATTCTCCGTTAGGGATGAGTTGAAAAAAGTGAGAATGTGGTTTGTGGTTCCCTATATTCTATGTTTCTACTACATTACAATACTAAACATACATTATTGGGTGAGTGTACCTTGGTGAGGATGGGGTGGATAGTATATCTTATTAGGTTCTTCTGATTTTATATTATTTCATAAAAGGTAAATAACAATTCTTCGACCACATATACATGAGATACAGTAGAGGTTACCTATTTTTTATACTTTTATACACAGCCTACATATGTAAAAAATATTACTGGTTTATAGGGCTCTTACATGGATCGTAATGGGCCTTACATGCTCAGACATTAGGAAAGCTATTATGTTACTTCTTAACTTATTATCCTTTTAATAATTACCATTGGTAGTATTGTACATTATAGAAATTGTATTTAAAACATGCATGTGGGTTTGAATTTGGATTCATTTTTGTATATTTTTTTTATTTTTTGGGGATAAATCATCTTATTTCAATATATTGTTCTTTAAAAAGTTTAATGTGTCCCATTGTTTAGATAATGTCTACCTAGCATTGCTGATAGTCAACACCCTGAGGCCTACTATAGGTGGGGCTCGAGGGGTCATTAACTGTCTTTCATCATTAATATGGTATTACATTCTACATTGATATCCCTTCCCTCAACATGAAGATAGAGTGTCATGAAAGAGTGGTATTAGTGGTGATTCATGAGAGATAATATTGATTTTGGAGTAAAGTGTTGTGAGGATTTCATGAGTTGTTAGGGAAACCGTGTTAGGTTATATTGTTGTAATACATAGGTCATGGAAAACTATATATGAAAATGGATTGTATGGCCCCTCATGATAGGATATATGGTCTCTAAGACTAATAAATGACAAATTGTGGCTCTATCGATTGTGGCGTACAGACCCTTTGTCGGGTGTAAGCATCATAATGACTTCTGTTCTTGTTTTAAATACGACTTTTTCATATTTCAAATAGTCTGAGTTAGAATGAATCCTAAATAAATTCTGTAATACTTGGGCATATGATTTCCATGTTTTCGTTTTTAGTTATTGCTCCCAGTAAAAATCAACATGTGGTACGAGATGTAGATGCTCAATAGCATGAACTTATTTATTAACAGAGCATTGTCCTAGTAGGGGATGGTGATTAGTGGAAGAATACACAAAATGATTTCTAGAGGCGGACTGTGGGGAAGTAAGAAGGGATTCATTTAGATTCAATGACATAGAGATGTCTTGCAAAGCTGGTGGTCACATATAGCTTTACCCAGGCTTGGAAAAAGTAAGTGGGTTATCTTGTAGTGAAAATGATGTGGGGAGCAACACATTAGTGGTGGAATCTATAAATTGGAGATATAAGGGTGACTAATGATATGTGGGATGATATGGAGGTGTTCTGGGTAGAATTACAGTCATTGAAAATGAAGGATAATAAGAGGTGGGAGTTACTCTCCCTCCAATTGGGGTGAATATCGGCATGAGAGTTGGGTATCATGTTTAAGGACCTACATTTCTTTTCATTTATTCATATTCGAGATGTGGAGTATCGGTCTACATTCTTAGAGGATGGACATCATCCTTCCGTTAATTAAGCAGTTACTCCCTTCACCATATCATCATACATAGAGGTTCAGTAGAAGGATGAGGTGGTATTTAGGATATATTCATCAAGAGTTCTACATGACTGGGGATTCATCATTGATCATCAGAGGGAACAACTATCAGAAACAATACATAGTCACTAGCGTTATCTATGTTTCGGTCTTTGGGGAGTTGACCTCAACAGTTTTAGTTTCTCTCCACTTCTCCTCGTGTTTTTTCCATTGTCTTGGAACTGAGGTGTTTCACATGTGGAAGTCATGGGAACATTTCAAGTTAGTGCCTAGTTCAAACTCATTATGATTTGGGTGGTTAGGTTCATTATCTACCAAATAGGTAGTTGTAGGCCAGACGTATTAAATATTAGTGACATAATAATCATACTCCGTTGATGGGAGATTGAGTAGTTGGAGGCCATCCTCGGGGTACTCCCTAGTCTTCTTGACCCTGGAATGGATGAGGAGGCTATTATCATCTGAGAGGAAAAGGAGTTGGGCACATGTAGTTTCTTGACATAGAGGTAGCAGTCACATTGGTGCCGGAGATAGTTCATGGTATGATAAATTTTATCAATACACATTATTGTAAATTTTTTATATTTTTAAATTTACACTCCTTTTGATTCACCCTATATATCCCATGATATGGTAATATAAATAATGTTCATTTACATGACCGTAGTTTAAAATACATTAGTAATAGGTATGGATATCCTGATTTTTTCTTTTTGAGGATGTGTACTAATGATGTGGTTGTATCGAACCTGAGGATCTTTTCTTGTTATTTATGTTATCGTACGATGTCATCCATGATATCTAATGGTTGTACTAATACATGCTATTATCGACTACTTCTAGATAAGAGTCGTGTTTTCAAATGTGGATGGAAACTGTGGGTCTTTTATTGGTGATGATATTTTTCTTATATAAAAATGGCATTTGGAACCTCTTCATTCATAGTTTTCTGAGCTGTTAGTGGGATTAACAGATTTTGATATGGGGATGTTTCCCCGTATTTTTGTCAGGTTCTTGGATGCATTTCCTGAGGAGGTTGTGAATGTACCTCCTAAATATGATGTGGAGTTTCGGATAGACATATAGCCTAGTTTGTGTTATAATTCAATGGATACATATTAGATGAATCCTTGGGAGTTATAAGAATTTGGGATTCAAATAAATGATATAATGAATATATTATTTATCAGTCCCATCCTGATATCGTGGTGTGATCTAGATTTTTTTTTTGAAGAAGGAAGATGATTTTATGGGGAAGTGTATAGACTACATGAGGCTAAATTAGTTTACGGTCGAGAAATATTTCCACCATCCATAGATATATGATCTTTTGACCAGCTGATGGATAAAATCTCTTTTCATAAGATCGATCAATGGTCTGGTTATCCCCAAATGATGGTGATGAAGGGTGAAATCCAAATGACTATATCTAGGTGTAGATATGGGCACATCTAGTTAATATTAATGCCTTTAATTTTTAATAATGCACTAGATATTTTCATGGTACTTATGAGATCTGTCTTTTATTAGTTCTCATCAATGTTCTTTGTTATATTCATCAATGTCATCCTAATTCACTTGATGTTACAGGAATAGGATACTGATCATCTCACAAATATCTGGTATTTTTTTCGACGCTACCATCTATATGGGATGTTGTCCAAGTGTGAGTTTTGGACTTGGTAGGTGAAATTTTATTGAAATATTGTGACTCAGTAGTGTAATGGGGTGGACACATCAATGGTAGAGGTAGTTGTTTCATGGCTATCCCATATAAACACGAACAACGATATGCATCATTCATTGTCTGTTGGGATACTAAAAGATATTTTTACACGATTTCTCTAATGTTTTATATCAATTGATTACTTTGAAAAGTAAAGACAAACCCATTTTGTGTAGTGAGCATTAGAATGAAATAATCATTTAACAAAACGGGAAATTAGTTAGTGCTATGGTTTCTAGTGGAAAGGGTAATTTTCGAAGGGTATATCGATGATTCATTTTATGACATTGGATGTCTTCTAGTGAAACTACGAGGGGTGTACTATGGTATATATAGGTATTTATGTATCCAAGAATGTAAGTATTCGATATTTGATATATATATCTGAATTCATGTTCGCACTGATGTTATAGTAGAATTTTATAATTGTTAACCACTTTATGGTATTCACATATCACAAGATCCTTTGGTAAATATTTTCAGAGATTGATATGAACTTCATAACATGGAGTTAGACAGATTTTCTCAAATATTATGAATTTAATATCTATTAAAATACATTGAGGGGGATGTTGTAGCTTATTAATTGATTAGGAAGTTGTTGAAGTTTGTAGTTTGAGCATCTCTGGACACTTGGATGAAAATGGTGGAGTTGGATACCTTGAAACTGAATATAGGGATGTAAGGGGGCATATGATGTCTGTTTCATTTGACAATGTATTAATATCTCAAGAAACAAGTGGAGGAATCTAAGTGGGGAGATTCGGAAGGAATGGTGACGTGTTATCACGTTGACTGTGGTGATACTCGGGAGGGGTAGTTGGAGGATGGATAGAATAAGATGTTTTTCCATGGGATGCTATTTTCCATTGTGTATATCAATGAGTGAGTTCACAAGGAGTTTCATATCTCACCTGTAACATTACAGAATTTATTTTCTATGATGTATCATGTCATGAGGGAACAATTTTACTGTTCTGAGATGATGTGGAGCATGGTGGACATTATTGGAAGATATCTAGTGTTCCACCAGGTGAAGGCTAAGTAGTGTGTTCTAGACCGGTTGTTCCAGCACTTATATGGCATTCATTTGATGTTAGATGACATTTTAATGTATTTAATAATAGTTTTACCAAGGTATTCAAGATTTTATTATTGATATATGTGTAGTGGTGGATTGGTTGAAAAAATCATATCACTTTTTATATATTTAGGAGTCATGAATAGTGGATGCATTGGTGGGAATGTATGTGGATGAGGTGGTGCAGTTAAATCGAAGTATGAAATACATTATCTCGGATTGGATTTAATGGTTCATATCATGAGTCTACATAGTATTGTATCATGATTTTGAATTTCAGTTTTGACTTAGCACTGCTTCCCACACTCATATGGATGTGCAGACAAATAGCATTATCTAAACATTAAATGACATATTACATTTTCCTGTTATCAACTATGGGGGATCATTTGTTTGATATATTCCCCTATTAAAATATTTTTACAAAAATGGATATCACTCTACCATTGTTGTGGCTATTTTTGAAGCTTTATCATGAAGACTCTTTCATTCATCATGGCGCATAACAATGGTTGCATATACATAGGTTCTTGGTCATAAGATTGTAAACCAAATGGAAGAAAAGGTTATTCTTATATATGATAGTTTGAAGTAATACTAGGACCATATAGAGTCATATTCACATTGGAGGATAAATCCATTGGAGGTTGAGGTTGGATAACATGTGTTCTGTAATGTTTCCCCTTGATGTAGGTGGAGGAGGTTCGATAAGGGGGGAAATAATTCTCCTAGGTTCATCAGACATTTTGAGATACTGGGATTAGTTTGTGGGTTAATTTATCAGTTGGTGCTTCCACCATAGTTATAGAGGGTCCACAATATCTTCTATGTCCCCCATCTTCATCAGTAAAGTTAGATGACTCCAACATCTATGATGGGAGAGAGTTGGATATCAATGATGATATAAATTTCATGGAGCGGCCAGTAGAAAACATGGATCATTTGGACATGATGATTCATTGATGGATCATTTCATAGTTTTTTTGTTGTGGAAGAATGGTGTCCCCAAGGAGTGTACCCAACAAAGGGAGACACATATGTGTACCAAATACCCATAGTTTTTTGGAGCTTTGAATGTTGTGTTTTTGTTTCTATTAAGATATTATAGAAAATTGGTTTCAATGAAATGAGTTCCTAATTGGTCTATAATTTTTTATAATATCATAACATGGGTTTAGTGGAGGACCATTTTTATATCAACATGCATTAACGATGAAGTGATACATCCTATGCAGGTGAGTCAGTTTCACCAAATGTTGATAGTATATCATCATGGATAAATTAATTCCCTTTTATATGTGTATTGAAACAATGGTCACAATTAATTGGTCTATGTGGTGAATTTTTTCGGGTATTCGATGTCTGGAGAGTTGTTATTTAATGTTGTTTATTCAATTCACATTTGGATCATGTATGGTGGTCTACCCTTGAATGACATCTTACGTGGTGTTTTTTCATAAACCCCTTTATTTTGGGTTATGTAATAAATTATAAAGGTTTAGAACGGGTTGATAGATATATTGTGTAATATCATGGACCACATAGTTTCATTCCATTGTGATTATCTATTACTGATGGTTTACATTTAAGTTAAAGTGGTTCATTTTAGGAGATTTTTAGTTATCTAGTTTAACCAATTGTTGTTCTGGTGCTGGTAGGTTATGGCGTCAATATGCTAGTTCGTTTCATGGTTAGTGAAATGATAGTTTAGTGGGTTGTTAGGATAAGGAATCCATAGGATAGGGATTTGGTGGGTCGTGTCATCATTATTTCATTTCATTGGTAGGCTATCATGTCATTAGACTAGAAGTCATTGACTCGGTTATGGTGACTCGTTGTTTGGGGGTCACATTAGTAACTTGCTATCAGTGGGTCACTTCAATGAATTATATTGTTTTAATGCATCATTGAGTAATTAATATATCGGTGGCATCAGTGACTCATGTAATTTACTCACCCATTAGTGATTCAGTTTCATCATTTCCTACTTTTTATAGTTTCAACCAATTTTAATTTTATTTACCATTAATAGAATTTAAACCCGTGTTTGTTCATTTTAAAATGAATTTTATAGGATAATAAATATATATTTAATATCAAAATTCCCTTATGGTCATTAAAAATTTAAATTACATGGTCTAGACTGAAGGACCCTGGGACACCCTGAGAGGGGAGGGGTGAATCAGGGTGACAACTTTTTCTTTTAATGTGATGGACCTTATTCCCACGTTGGTAGGAACTTTTTGAACCTGTATGATGTTAATTATCAGAAAGAAAACATGCAAATGAACAGAGAAGATACAACCCTTTTTACTTGGTTCACCACTAAGGTCTACGTCCAAGGAGCATACGCCGACATGTTTTTGGTCGTACCAAAAACAACTATGCTTCACTAGCTGGAGATTACAATTGTTCAGGCACAATCACTCTGTCCCAGGATCACTACCTTTACAAAGATTTAGGGATTGCTCACTCCGTCCCTCAAGTCACTCCCGTTTACTCTTCCGGGCACACAACCCTTGGTGAAGTCCCACTCAGTTTATAGACGTGAAGGTCACTTCAATAGATGTGTATTGAAGACTTTGCCTCTGCTCAGCAGGAGACACTGCTTGCATCGAAGTCCGGAATAGATGCACTAGAACGAAGAGAAACACTAAACCAGATAACAAGGATGTGCCGACAAACTTCACTGACAATTTCGCGCAACCCCAAACCATTGCGCGCAAAACCATCCTATTGCACACAAACATTACTTTTTGCGTGGAAAAATATTGCACACAAAACCTCCCTTTTTCACGCATCCCAAAATTTTCCGCGCAACTCTGAATATTTTGCGCAAGACCCTTTACGCGATCCTTTTTCATGCATCAGACCTCAGATCTTCTCTAAGTCTTCAACCTTGTGGAATTAAGGTGGTCACCTCATATTTATAGGCAACTGGGAACCCTGCACGCAAAATCCCCATCGGCGAGGAAATCCTCTCATCTGGCGCGTAATATTTCGCGGAGGTATCGTTTTCTGTGCACCTCTCCAGATATTTCGCGCAACCCATGCCTTTTCCATTTTTCGACGGTGTGATTCTGAAACACTATTTGCACAAAAAACCTCACCCCGTTGTTTCGCGCACCACACTGTTTTTCGCACCCAGCTCAAGTATTTCGCGCACAACCCTTATTTTCCGCGTAGCCCATTCCTTTGCCATTTTTCACCAATCTGATTCTGAAACACTATTTGTGAAAAAAACCCCGATCCCCTATTTCGTGCATCACGCTGTTTTCCGCGCCCAACTTACGTATTTCGTGCAAGCCTCTTATATTTTGCGCACCACTTCCTTTTTGTGCGAACCTCCTTTTTGAACTGTATGATCACGTTGCTGGCACACATTCGGAACTTCCACTGAGGATTGAAAACAATCACAAACCAAACTCCAATTCATGCATAGAACATCCCTAGTTCCAACAATCTCCCCCATTGGGTTTGTTGTCAATCACAAAATAAATTCAATATATCACCATCCACATGCATACAAAAAATGCAATGATCAACACAGCCAACAATCTAAGTCTACGTGAGCAATGCTCTGTGTAAAAAACAAGAGAGGAAGCTTGAATAGGGATCCCGTGTTTCGGAATGCTCAGAGATGCTCAAGAAAATTTCTTACACTGAATTCTCATCATGTCACAGAAGCATTACATGTCCACAGACAATTTGAATTCTTAAATTTATTCCTTTACTTTATCCGCCATTGATAATAAAACCCAAAGGCTGGTAAATTAATCAATGTTCAACTCAATCCATACTCCCCCTGGATAGTATCTCCACCAAAAACCTGCGTCACAGCCATAAACAGATTAAAACAGTTAAAACAAATGGGGAGAGGGGAATTATGTAACCTCCTTATGAACTGGGAGGGGGCCGAACACCGAGGTTCAACCAATGCTTCTCAAACATAGCCGCCGACAGTGGCTTTGTCAGGATATCAGCCACTTTCTCATCTATTCCCACATTATCCATTCTAAACACGATTTGCTAAACTTCATCTTTGATAAAGTGATACATGATTTCAATGTGTTTTGTACAAGAATGCTGAACATGATTACTCGTAATATCAATTGCACTCTTATTGTCACAGTAAATCACCATTTGTGGCTTCACCTCATTGACAATATCAGTCAATTGATGCTTCATCCATAGAATTTGAGTTCATTCCTTTGTGGCGTAGATATACTCAGCTTCAACAGTACTAAGAGAAGTAATTTCTTGTTTCTTGCTCAACCCGCCAACATATTTCTGCCCAATATAGAAAGCTCCCCAACTGGTGGACTTTCTGTCTACTACATCACCAGCCCAGTCAGCATCCGAAAAAGCTGATAATTCACTGTCTCTACCTGCAGGAAAATGTAACCCAATGATCAGGTACAGTAGGCTTCCAATGATCCTCCTATACATGGTGGGATTAACAGAGTTCTCATCCTCATGCTTTCCACATTTAGTTCTAACTGCAATCGGAGTTGACATTGGTTTGGAGTCTTGCTTATTGAACTTCTTCAGTAGCTCTATTGCATATTTTTCGTAAGAAATGAACGTGTATTTCTTCTTTTGAATCACTTGCAGCCCCACAAAATATGTGAGCTCCCCAATCATAGTCATTTCAATTTCTGATTTCATGTGGTTGGAAAATTCATCCACTAATTTCTTCCTGCTTCCACCAAATATGATATCATCAACGTAGACAAGAACCATGAATTTATCGTTTGGAGAATTCTTTCAGAGAGAGATTGTGATAAACTCTTCCTCTTTTGAATTCCTACTTCTTGATATATGAATCTAGCCGTGAGTACCATGCCCATGGTTCTTGCTTTAAACCATATAGAGATATCTTCAGTTTACAGACCTTTGATTCATCAGTACCCAAAACAAAGCCCACTGGTTGTTCAATGTAGACTTCTTCTTCGAGTCCACCATTCAAGAATGTAGTCTTGACATCCATTTGATATACTTTATATCCTCTTTGGAGTTCCATGGAAAGGAAAATCGTGATTGACTCCAGTCTAGCCACTGGAGCAAAGGTTTCTTCAACATCAATGCCTTCAATCTGGGTGTATCCTTTACATACCAGTCGTGCCTTGTTTCTGATGACACTTCCAAGCCCATAAAACTTATTTTTGATGATCCATTTGGTACCAATCACATTATGACCATCGGGTCTCTAGACAAGATCCCATGTCTGATTCTTGTCAATCTGATCTAATTCATCATTCATGGCTTTCACCCAAGATTAATCTTTTGCTGCTTCTTCGAATGTGGATGGCTATACAAATGATAGAAATTAAAGTTGCATGGTATTCCTCATCCTTCCTGTTTGATTGGGTGCACTCCTTTCCCCAATTATGTTGGATGGATCAATCTCAGCTCTTCGATTTCTCCTGTTAGGTTCATTAGTATTCTCTTCAGCAATAGTTTCTTCTTCAGATTCTGCTTCTGAGTCAACACCATGATGTGACTGCTGAGTGATTTGAACAACTTCCCTTATTTCTGCATTTGTATTCTCTTCACGTTCACATTCTTCCTGACTTTCTATCAAATCAACATATGAAGCCCCTGAAGCATTTGTGGTTTTCTCTTCAATTACCTTAACATCACTTCTTTCCACAATCCTTCCCAAACAGTTGTTGAAACATTTGTAGGCTTTGCTGTTCATTGAGTAACCGAAGAAAATTCCTTCATCTGCATTTTCGCCATATTTCCCTTGATTTATTTCATTGTTCCTGATGAAGAATTTACTTCCAAAGACACTATAGTATTTTGGAGAAGGCTTTCGTCCATGCCACAATTCATATGGTGTCTTCGTCTCACCCATATAAAGTCCTGTTCGATTCTGAATGTACACTGTAGCTTGAACCGCCTCATTCCAGTAATGTTGTGGAATACGACTCTCAATCAGTATAGTTCGTGTCATGTTGTTCACATGTCGTTTCCTACGTTCAACAACTCCATTTTTTGGGGAGTTATCACGGCAGCTACCTCGTGCTGTATCCCATGCGTCTCTAGATAATTCTCAAATTCAATGGATGTGTATTCTCCTCCATTGTTAGAACACAACACTTTGATTGTTGGTCCAGTATCATTCTCGGCGATTCGCCAATATTTTTCATGCAGCCATGGACTTGTCGTTTCCTGTGAATGACCATTACACATGCCATTTTACTATAATCATCTAGGAAAAGGACAAAGAACCTTTCTCCTTGACTTCCGACAACATTTATTGGCCCACAAACATCTGTTTGAATCAGATCACGAAGGTGAGACACCCTTTCATTCTTTAGCAGATATGAACTAGAGACCAGCTTCCCATGAATACAAGCATCACAAGATTTTTCACGCTCACGCTTTAGGTTGGGAATGTCTATGACAATTCTCGATTTTGATATTTTCTCCATGTCTTGTTGATTGATGTGTCCCAGTCACCGATGCCACAAATTGTTTTCTTCTTCAACAGTCATGTAACATACATTTCCATCACTATCAACCTGATACAAGTTGCTTTATGTTCTGCATCCCTTCATAAGTGAATTGCGAGTCTTTCCCTTGATAGTACTCCCTTTCTGATTGAATGTAACTATATGTCCTGAGTCACAGAGTTGACTCACGCTGAGGAGATTATGACGTAGGCCATCTATGTAAAGGACTTCAGACTTCTTTAGTTCTCCATTAGCTAATTCGGTACTTCCACTCCCATTGATTTTCAGAGCCCCATCATTACCAAATCCTATTATACCATCGACATTCCTTATGATATTCATTAGTAGGCCGGAATTACCTGTCATATGAGATGAACAACCGCAATCCAGAATCCAGGTACTGTTGTTCATTGTAGATTTTTGGGCCACCTTTGCAAGGTTGGATTTCTCAATCTTCTTCCTTTCCTTCCATGAGACATTAGATCGAGTATATAGAACTTATGGGCTTTCAATTATATATTATGCATACCCAGGTTCTTCATAGTCAAAGTCTTCTTTGAGGGGTGAAAACCTATTTGAAAGAGCAACACTGTCTTGCTAACGAGACTTGACTTGTCTTGAACATCGGTATGAGGTGCCCATGTACCTTCTCTGCCTGCAATTAGCAGCCTTATGACAAAAGTTAAAAAAACAAAATCAATATCCATAGAAATTATTTCTTCTGTGAGAATTAGGATATGAAATTGTTCTCCTTTGTTGAGCTTCTATATCTTATCCATTCAGATAGCTTCATGCCTCTTCACAATAAGACATGGTATGGCCGAGATAGCCACAGAACTGACACTTCATGAGAGGAAATTTCTTGTCAGTTGAATTTCTCCTCATACCTTCTTCCTTGGGAGAATAGTAAGACTGTTTGTCATTTCTGAATGTTTGAGGATAATTTTCAGGTCTCCTTTTAGTTTGTATTGAGGGTTCCTTTTTCGTCACACTAGGTAACATTACAACATTTTCAACTTTAATCTTATCTTTCTTTTGGATTATTTCACTTCCAGAAATTGATGTCTCTACCTCACAGCGAATTTCACTCTTTCCCATGCAAGATGGTCTTTGATCACTCAAGATTTTTCCAACCCCATCTGAACCACACTTGGCTATTACTAGTAATTCTTCATATGAGAATATTCCAAACTATATTTTCATCCTCGATTATTTTGGAACTGATTCAGTCTCCTGTTTACACCTTATAGTATCTACTTTCTCCTCAAGACCATTAGTAGTCTTGGATTTTTCATCCATTTTGGAGGTGAGGTCATTGATGACCATTTCATGCTCTTCAATTCTCTGCTTCATATCTACTACATCATCATTGCTTTCAATTATTTTAGACTGTACCTTCACAAATTCTTCCAGTCGTTCAATTTCAGCATCAAGTTGATCAACGTATTCAGTTGATTCTTCTACAATTGATTTCCACTTATTGCAGCTCCTACATTTAATCTTAAGCTTACTAACTGCATCCTTAAGCTGCAACATAGGATATACAAAAGTTCTCAGTTGTTTTTCTCCATCAGTATCTTCTGACTTTTCAACATTGGCCTTCATAGAAGCATGGTTCCCAGTTTTGATTTATGGTTCTTCTTCATCACAGAATTCATTATCATCTTCTTCCTGTTCACAGACAAAACTCTTCCTTTGCATTTTCTTACCAGATTTGAATTCTCCCTTTTTTATGAACCTTCTCTGAGGCTTCTTGAAGTTTTCATCCTCACTATCTTCATCATTGGTCATTTTTAAGCACTGATAGGCAATGTTCCCAACTTTTCCACAACAGAAACACGCGAGAGGTAACTTCCCTTTGAATTTCCCTTTCCTCTTCTGGAACTTCTTTGCAATGATAGAAAGAATTTGTTTTTCTTCTTCATTTTCACCACTACTATCATTTGAGATTTTCAGTTTATCCATGTCCTTGCTTTCTATTTCCTTTCTCACCCGAGTCGTAGCATCTTCTGGTTTGACTCTCATTTCATATGCTACCAAGCAGCTCAGTAGATCATCGAGAGAAAGTTTGGAAAGATCTATTTCCTCATGGGCTGACACCTTCACATTATACAGAGGTGGAAGTCTTCTCAATATTTTCTTTACAATATCAATGTCTTTGATTTGTTCTCCTAGACCCCGAATAGCTCCAACCACTTTAGTAATTCGATTGAAGAAAGAGTCTTCATTCTCGTCTGGATGCATCTTAAGATCATCAAAACGATTGTGTAGCACTTGTAGTTCCACCTCCTTCACTTTTCTATCGCCTTCATAAATATTCTCAAGTTTATCCCACATGGATTTTTCTGAGTTGTAATTCATCACCTTTAGGTAGATCTGATCAAAAAGGGCTGTAGTGAGTGCATTCTGTGCTTTAACATCTGCATCAAGAAGTTTCATGTCTGTTTCAGTCATAGCTAGGCCTATTGGATCAGTGACTTGTATTCCTTGCATAGTAGAAAAGAGTATTTCCATTCCAAGAGATCTTAGATGAGATCTCATTCCGTTCTTCCAGATCTGGAAATTGCTTCCATCAAAGTGAGGGACTCCCCTGACATTGACCACGTTTTCCATGACGAAAAAGGTCAGCTTCAACACTAGCAACCTCTAATCTATGATACCTCATGAAGGACCCCAGGACACCCTGAGAGGGGTGGGGTGAATCAGGGTGACACCTTTTTCTTTTAATGTGATGGATCTTGTTCCCACGTTGGTAGAAACTTGTTGAAGTTGTATGATGAAAATGATCAGAAAGAAAACATTCACATTCACAGAGAAGACACAACCCTTTTTACTTGGTTCACCACTAAGGGCTACGTCCAAAGAGCATACACCGACAAGTTTTCGGTCATACCAAAAACAACTATGCTTGACTAGATGGAGATTATAATTTTTCGGGCACAGTCACTCTGTCCCAGGCTCACTGCCTTTATAAAAATTTAGGGATTCCTCACTCCGTCCCTCGGGTCACTCCTGTTGACTCCCCCTGGCTCACTGCCCTTGATGAAGTCCCACTCAGTTTATATACATGATGGTCTATTCAATAGATGTGCATTGAAGTCTTTGCCTCTTCTCAGCATGAGACACTGCATGCATCGAAGTCCGGAATAGATGCACTAGAATGCAGAAAACCACTGAACCGGATAACAAGAATGTGCCGACAAACTTCACTGACAATTACACGCAACCCCAAACCATTGCACCCAAAACCATCATATTGCATGAAAACATTACTTTTTGCGTGGAAAAATATTGTGGGCAAAACCCCCCTTTTTCGCGGATCCCAAAATTTTCCGCGCAACTCTGAATATTTCGCGCAACACCCTTTACGAGATCCTTTTTCACGCATCGGAACTCAGATCTTCTCAAAGTCTTCATCCTTGTGTAATGAAAGGGGTCACCTCATATTTATAGGCAATTGAGACCCCCGCGCACAAAATCCCCATTGGCGCGGAAATCCTGTCATCTGGCGCGTAATATTTCGCACAGGTATCGTTTTCCGTGAACCTCTCCAGATATTTCGCGCAACCCATGTATTTGCCATTTTTCGACGGCGTGATTCCGAAACACTATTTGCACGAAAAACATCCCTCCGCTATTTTGAGCACCATGATTTTTTTCACGCCCAGCTCAAGTATTTCGTGCACAACCCTTATTTTCTTCGCAGCCCATGCCTTTTCCATTTTTCACCAATCTGATTCAGAAACACTATTTGGGTAAAAAACCTCAATCCCCTATTTCTTGCATCCCACTGTTTTCCGCGCCCAAGTTAAGTATTTTGCACAAGCCTTTTATATTTTGCGCACCACTACCTTTTTGTGTGAACCTCCTTTTGCAGACAATAAACACAAACCAAACTCCAATTCCTGCATAGAACAACCATGGTTCCAACAATCTCCCCCTTTTGGTTTGTTGTCAATCACCAAATAAATTCAATATATCACCATCCACATGCATACCAAAAAATGCAAGGATCAACTTAGCCGACACTCTATGTCTACGTGAGCAATGCTCGGTGTAGAAAACAAGAGAGGAAGCTTGAATTGGGTTCCCGTGTTTTGGAATTCTCAAAGATGCTCAAAAAACATTCTTACACTAAATTCTCATTGTGTCACAAAAGCATTACATGTCCACAGACAATCCTGAATTCATTAATTTATTCCTTTCCTTTCTCCCCCATTGACAATAAACCCAAGGCTGGTAAATTAATCAATGTTCAACTCAATCCATACTCCCCTGGATAGTATCTCCCCCATAAACCTGCATCACAGCCATAAACACATTAAAACAGTTAAAACAAATAGGGAGAGGGGAATTATGTAACCTCCTTATGCACTGAGAGGTGGCCGAACACCGAGGTTCAACCGATGCTTCCCAAACATAGCCGCTGACAGTGGATTTTTCAGGATATAAGCCACTTGCTAATCTGTTCCCACATGATCCATTCTAATCACGCTTTTCTCAACTTTCTCTTTGATAAGGTGATAACGGATTTCAATGTGTTTTGTACGAGAATGCTGAACATGATTCTTCATAAGATCAATTGCTCTCTTATTTTCACAGTAAATCAACATTGGTTGCTTCACCTCATCGACAATATCAGTGAATTGTTGCTTCATACATAGCAGTTGATTGCATGCCTTTGTGGCAGAGATATACTGAGCTTCAGCAGTACTAAGAGAAGTACTTTCTTGTTTCTTTCTCAACCATCCAACACATTTCTGCCCAATATAGAAAGATCCACCACTGGTGGACTTTCTGTCTACTACATCACTAGCCCAGTCAACATCCGAAAACGCTGATAATTCATTGTCCCTACCTGCAGGAAAATGTAACCCAATGTTGTGTGTACCATGAATGTACCGCATAATTATTTTTACTACCACCATATGATCCTCCTTTGGACTACTCTGAAAGCGGGCCACAAGGCTTGTGGCAAAGACAATATATGGACTTGTCATTGTCAGGTACAGTAGGCTTCCAATGATCCTCCTGTACATGGTGGGATCAGGAGAGTTCTAATCCACATGCTATCCAAGTTTAGTTCCAACTACAATCGTTGTGGACATTGGTTTGGAGTCTTGAATATTGAACTTATTCAGCATCTTGGTTGCTTAGTTTTATGGAGAAATGAAAGTGTATTCCTTCTTTTGAATCACTTGCAGCCCCAAGAAATATCTGATCTCCCCAATCATAGTCATTTCTAATTCTGATTTCATGTGGTTGGCAAATTCATCAACTAATTTCTTCCTACTACCACCAAATATGATATCATCAACGTAGACAAGAACCATGAATTGATCTTTTGAAGAATTCTTCACATAGAGATTGTGATCAACTCCTCCTATTTTGAATTCCAACTTCTTGAGATATGAATCCATCTGTCGGTACCACGCCCATGGTGCCTGCTTTAAACTATAGAGACATATCTTCAGTTTGCAGACCTTTGTTTCATTAGTTCCCAACACAAAGCCCACTGGTTGTTCAATGTAGACTTCTTCTTCATGTACACCATTCAAGAATGCAGTCTTTACATCCATTTGATATACTTTATATCCTCGTTGGAATTCCATGGCAAGGAAAATCTTGATTGACTCTAGTCTAGCCAGTGGAGCAATGGTTTCTTCAACATCAATGCCTTCAAAATTTAGAGTATCCTTTACATAACAGTCATGACTTGTATTTTAAGACACTTCCATGCTCATCAAACATATTTTTGAAGATCCATTTGGTACCAATCACATTGTTACCTTTAGGTATCTAGACAAGATCCCATGTCTGATTCTTGTCAATCTAATCTAATTTATCATTCATGGCATTCACCCAAGATTAATCTTTTGCAGCTTCTTTGAATGAGGATGGCTCTACAACTGATAGAAATGCCGATTGCATGGTATTACTCATCCTTCATGTTTGAGTGGGTGCACTCCTGTCCCCAATTATGTTGGATGGATCAATATCAGCTCTTCGATTTCTCTTGATAGGTTCAGTAGTATTCTCTTCAGCCATAGTTTCTTCTTCAGATTCTTCTTCTGAGTCATCACCATGATGTGATTGTGGAGTGTTTTGAAGAGATTTCTCTATTTCTGCATTTGTATTCTCTTCACGTTCACATTCATCCTAAATTTCTATCAAATCAGAATATAACGTCCTTAAAGCATTTTTGGTTTTCTCTTCAATTATCTTAACATCACATCTTTCCATAATCCTTCCCAAACAGTTGTTGAAACATTTCTAGGCTTTGCAGTTCATTGAGTAACCGGGGAAAATTCCTTCATCTGCATTGTCACCATATTTCCCATGATTTCCTTCTTTGTTCCTGATGAATCATTTACTTCCAAAGACACGAATGTATTTTAGAGAAGGCTTCTGTCCATGCCACAATTCATATGGTGTATTCGTCTGACCCATATAATGTCCTGTTTGATTCTGAATATACACTATATCTTGAACAACCTCTTTCCAGTAATGTCTTGGTATACGACTCTCAATCAGCATAGTTCAGGCCATGTTGTTCACCTGTTGATTCTTGCGTTCAACAACTCCATTTTGTTGTGGAGTTCTCATGGCAGCTAACTCATGTTTTATGCCATGCTTCTCGAGAAAATTCTCAAATTAAATGGACGTGTATTCTCCTCCATTGTCAGATCGCAACACTTTGATTGTTGTTCCAGTATCATTCTCGGCGATTCACTGATATGTTTTCATGCAGCCAAGGACTTGTTGTTTCCTGTGAATGACCATGACACATGTAATTTTACTGTAATCATCTATGAAAAGGATAAAGTACCTTTCTCCTTGAGTTCCGGCAACATTAATTGGCCCACAAACATCTGTATGAATCAGATCAAAAAGGTGAGATGCCCTTTTCTTCATTGTCCGATATGAACTGCAGACCAGCTTCCCACGAATACAAGCATCAAAAGATTTTTCATGCTCACACTTCAGGTTGGGATTGTCCATGACAACTCTCAATTATGATATTTTTTCCATGTCTTGTTGATTGATGTGTCCTAGTCTCTGATGCCATAAATTGTTTTCTTCTTCCACAATCATGTAACATACATTTTCATCACTATCAACCTGATACAAGTTGCCTTCTGTTCTGTATCCCTTCATAAGTGAATTTCCAGTCTTTACCTTGATAGTGCAACATTTCTGATTAAACGTAACCATAAGTCCTGAGTCATAGTGTGGACTCACGCTGAGGAGATTATGACGTAGTCCATCTACGTAAAGGACTTTAGTCTTCTTTAGTTCTCCATTAGCTAATTTGGTACTTACACTCCCATTGATTTTCAGAGCCCCATCATTACCAAATCTTACTGTACCATCGACATTCCTTATGATATTCGTTAGTAAGTCGGGATTACCTGTCATATGAGATGAACAACCGCTATCCAGAATCTAGGTACTGTTGTTCTTTGTAGATTTTAGGGCCACCTCTGCATGGTTAGATTTCTCAATCTTCTTCATTTCCATCCACGAGACATTAAATAGAGTATATAGAACTGATGGGATTTCAATTATATATTCCACATACCCATGTTCTTCATAGTCAAAGTCTTCTTTGAGGGTTGAAAACCTATTTGAAAGAGCAACACTGTCTTGCTGACGAGACTTGACTAGTCTTGATCTTCGGTATGAGGTGTCCATGTCCCTTCTCTATCTGCAATTAGCGGCCTTATGACCAAAGTTATAACAAAAAATTCAATATCCATAGAAATTATTTCTTCTATGAGAATTAGGATATAAAATTGTTCTCCTTTGTCGAGCTTCTATATCTTATCCATTCAGATAGCTTCATGCCTCTTCGCAATAAGACATGGTATGGCTCAGATAGCCACAGAACTGACACTTCATGAGGGGAAATGTCTTCTCACTTGAATTTCTACTCATACCTTCTTCCATGGGAGAATAGTAAGACTGTATTACATTTCTGAATGTTTAGGATAATTTTTAGGTCTCCTTTTAGTTTGGATTGAGGGTTCCTTTTTCAGCACTCTAGGTAATGTTTCAAAATTTTCAACTTTCATCTTATCTTTCTTTTGGATATTTTCACTTCTAGTAGTTGATGTCTCAGCCTCACAGCCAATTCCAATCTTTCCCATTCAAGCAGGTCTTTGATTACTCAAGATTTTTCAAACCCCATCTGATCCACACTTGGCTCTTGCTAGTAATTCTGCATCTGAGAATCTTCCAAACTATATTTTATTCCTTGATTCATTTGGAACAAATTCAGTCTCCAGTTTAATCCTTAGAGTAACTACTTCCTCCTCAAGACCATCAGTAGTATTGGATTTTTCATCCAGTCTGGAGGTGTGGTCATTGATGACATTTTCCTGCTCTTCAATTCTCAGCTTCAGATCTACTAAATCATCATTGATTTCAATTATTTTAGACTACACCTTCATAAATTATTATAGTCGTTCAATTTCAGCTTCAATTTGATCAACGTATTTAGTTGATTCTTCTACAATTGATTTCCACTTATTGTATCTCTTACATTTAATCTTAAGCTTACTATCTGCATCCTTAAGTTGCATCTTAGGATCTTCACAAGTTCTCAGTTGTTTTTCTCCATCAGTATCATCTGACTTTTTATCAGTGTCCATCATAGAAGCATGGTTCCGTGTTTTGAATTCTGGTTCTTCTTCATCACAGAATTCATTATCATCTTCTTCCTCTTCACAGACAAAACACTTCATTTGTATTTTCTTACTATATTTGAAGTCTCCCTTTTTGAAGAACCTTATTTGAGGCTTCATGAAGTTTTCATCCTCACTATCTTCATCATTGATCATTTTTAAGCACTGAGAGGAAATGTTCCCAACTATTCCACAAAGGAAACATGCGAGAGGTAACTTTCCTTTGAATTTCCCTTTCCCCTTCTGGAACTTCTTTGCAATGAGAGAAAAAATTTCTTTTTCTTCATCATCTTCACCGCTACTATCCTTTGAGATTTTCAGTTTGTCCATGGCCTTGAATGCAATTTCCTTGCTCACCTGAGTCGTAGCATCATCTGGTTTGACTCTCATTTCATATGCTACCAAGCTTCTCAGTAGATTATCTAGAGAAAGTTTAGAAAGATCACTTTCCTCAAGGGCTGACACCTTCTCATTATACAGAGGTGGAAGTCTTCTCAATATTTTCTTTACAATATCAATTTCTTTAATTTCTTCGCTTATACCCCGAATAGCTCCAGCCACTTCAGTAATTCGAGAAAAGAAAGAGTCTGTATTCTCGTCTGGATGCATCTTCAGATCACCAAACCGATTGTGGAGCACTTGTAGTTTCGACTCCTTCACTTTTCTATCTCCTTCATAAATATTCTCAGGTTTATCCCACATGGATTTTGCTGAGATGAAATTCATCACCTTTAGGTAGATCTGATCAGAAAGGGCTACAGTGAGTGCATTCTGTGCTTTAGCATCTGGATCAAGAAGTTTCCTGTATGTTTAAGTCATAGCTAGGCATGTTGGATCAGTGACTTGTATTCCTTGCGCAGTAAAAAAGAGAACATCCATTCTAAGTGATCCTAGATGAGATCACATTCAATTATTCCAGATATGGAAATTGCTTCCATCGAAGTGAGGGACTCCCCTGACATTGACCGCATTTTCCATGACGAAAAATGTCATATTCAACACCAGCAACCTTTACGCTCTGATACCACTTGAAGGACCCCGGGACACCCTGAGGGGGGATGGATGAATCAAGGTGACACCTTTTTCTTTTAATTTGATGGATCTTGTTCCCACGTTGGTAAAAACATGTTGAAGCTATATGATGAAAATGATCAGAAAGAAAACATGCACATGCACATACAAGACACAACCCTTTTTACTTGGTTCACCACTAAGGGGTACGTCCAAGATATGCTGAAAAGTTGTTGGTCGTACCAAAAACCACTATGCTTCACTAGCTGGAGGTTACAATTGTTCGGGCACAGTCACTCTGTCCCAAGCTCACTACCTTCACAAATATTTAGGGATTTCTCACTCTGTCCCTCGGGTCACTCCCGTTGACTCCCCCTGGATCACTGCCCTTGGTGAAGTCCCACTTAGTTTATAAACGTGAAGGTATTTTCAACAGATGTGCATTGATGTCTTTTCCTCTAATCAGAATGAGACACTTCTTGCATCGAAGTCCGTAATATATGCAGTAGAATATAGAAAAACAATGAACCAGATAACAAGAATGTGCCGACAAACATCACTGACAATTAAGTGCAACCCCAAACAATTGCATGAAAAACCATCATATTGCATTCAAACTTTACTTTTTGCGTGGAAAAATATTGCGTGCAGAACCCCCCTTTTTCGCGCATCCCAAAAGTTTCCGCGCAACTCCGAATATTTCGTGCAAGGCCATTTAAGCGATCCTTTATCGTGCATCAGACCGCAGATATTCTCTAAGTCTTCATCCTTGTGGAATGAAGGGGGTCACCTCATATTTATAGGAAACTGAGACCCTCGTGCGCAAAATCCCCATTGGCACTAAAAACCTCTCATCTGGCGCGTAATATTTCGTGCAGGTATCGTTTTCCGCGCACCTCTCTAGATATTTCGCGCAACCCATGCCTTTTCCATTTTTCAACGGTGTGTTTCTGAAACACTATTTTCACGAAAAAATTTTGCTCCGCTATTTCATGCACCACATTTTTTTTCGCACCCAACTCAAGTATTTCAGGAACAACACTTATTTTCCGCGCATCCCATGCCTTTTCCATTTTTCACCAATCTGATTCTGAAACACTATTTGTGAAAAAAAACTCGATCCCCTATTTCGTGCATCCCGCTGTTTTTTGAACCCAACATAAGTATTTCGTGAAAGCCTCTTATATTTTTCACACTACTTCCTTTTTGTGCGAACCTCCTTTTGTAGACAATCAGTGTCTTATTTTTTTGATTTTGAGACCCAAAAATTTAGCAAACACTGGGAAACAATGCCACCTTCAATACTGTTGTATGCTTGAACTGTATGATCACTTTGATGGCACACATTCCGAACTTCCACTATGGATTGACAACAAACACAAACCAAACTCCAATTCCTTCATAGAACATTCATGGTTCCAACAATCTCCCCCTTTGGGTTTGTTGGAAATCACCAACTAAATTCAATATATCACCATCCACATGCATACCAAAAATGCAAGGATCAACTCAGCCAACACTCTAAGTCTACGTGATCAAATCTCAGTGTATAAAACAAGAGAGGAAGCTTGAATTGGTTTCTCGTGTTTTGGAATGCTCAAAGACGCTCAAGAAAAATTCTTACACTGAATTCTCATCGTGTCACAGATGAATTACATGTCCATAAAGAATCTTGAATTCTTGAATTTATTCATTTCCTTTCTCCCCCATTGACAATAAACACAAAGGCTTGTAAATTAAACAATATTCAACTCAATCCATACTCCCCCTGTATAGTACCTCCCCCAAAAACCTGCATCACAGCCATAAACAGATTAAAACAATTAAAAAACGGGGAGAGGGGAATTCTGTTACCTCCTTATGCACTGGGTGGTGGCCGAACACCAAGGTTCAACCGATACTTCTCAAACATAGCCACTGACAGTGGCTTTGTCAGGATATCAGCCACTTCCTCATCTATTCCCACATGATCCATTCTAATCACGCTTTGCTCATCTTTCTCTAGGATAAAGTGATACCTGATTTCAATGTGTTTTGTACGAGAATGCTGAACATGATTCTTCGTATGATCAATTATGCTATTATTCTCATAGTAAATCACCATTGGTTCCATCAACTCATCGCCAAAATCAGTTATTTGGTGCTTCATCCATAGCAGTTGAGTGCATGCCTTTGTGGCAGAGATATACTCATCTTCCGCAGTACTAAGTGAAGTACTTTCTTATTTCATGCTCAACCAGCCAACACATTTCTGCCCAATAGAGAAAGTTCCACCACTGGTGGACATTCTGTCTACTACATCACCAGCCTAGTCAGCAACCGAAAATTCTAATAATTCACTGTCCCTACGTGCAGAAAAATGTTACCCAATGTTGTGTGTACCTTGAATGTACCTCATGATTCTTTTGACTACCACCATTTGTTCCTCCTTTGGACTACTCTGAAAGCGGGCCGCAAGGCTTGTTGCAAATACAATATCTGGCCTTGTCACTTTCAGTTACAGTAGGATTCCAATGATCCTTCTGTACATGGTCAGATCAAAAGAGTTCTCATCCTCATGCTTTCCACGTTTAGTTCCAACTGCAATCAGAGATGACATTGGTTTGGAGTCTTGAATATTGAATTTCTTCAGCAGCTCTCTTACATATTTTTCCTGAGAAATGAAAGTGTATTCCTTCTTTTGAATCACTTGAAGCCCCATGCAATATGTGATCTCCCCAATCATAGACATTTCAAATTCTTATTTCCTGTGGTTGGGAAATTCATCCACAGATTTCTTCCTGCTGCCACCAAATATGATATCATCAACGTAGACAAGAACCATGAATTGATCTTTTGGAGAATTCTTCACATAGAGATTGTGATCAACTCCTCCTCTTTTTAATTCCAAATTCTTGAGATATGAATCCAGCCGTGAGTACCACACCCATGGTGCCTACATTAAACCATATAGAGATTTCTTCAGTTTGGAGACCTTTGTTTCATCAGTACCTAAAACAAATCCCACTGGTTGTTCGATTTAGACATCTTATTCGAGTACACCATTCAAGAATGTTTTCTTGACATCCATTTGATGTACTTTATATCCTCTCTGGAGTGACATGGCAAGGAAAAGCCTGATTGACTCTAGTCTAGCCACTAGAGAAAAGGTTTCTTCAACATCAATGCCTTCAATCTAGGAGTATCATTTACATACCAGTCATGCCTTGTTTCTGGTGACACATCCATGCTCATCAAACTTATTTTTGAAGATACATTTGGTACCAATCACATTGTGTCCTTTGGGTCTCTAGACATGATCCCATGTCTGATTCTTGTTAATCTGATCTAATTCATCATTCATGGCATTCACCCAAGATTAATCTTTTGCAGCTTCTTCGAATGAGGATGGATCTACAACTGATAGAAATGTAGATTGTGTGGTATTCCTCATATTTATTGTTTGAGTGGGTGCACTCCTATCCCCAATTATGTTGGATGGATCCATCTCAGCTCTTCAATTTCTACTGCGAGGTTCAGTAGTATTCTCTTCAGCCATTATTTCTTCTTCAGATTCTTCTTCTATGTCAACATCATGATGTGACTGCTGAGTGTTTTGACCATCTTCCTCTATTTCTACATTTGTATTCTCTTTCCATTCACATTCTTCCTAACTTTCTTTCACATCATCATATTATGTCCTTGAAGAATTTTTGGTTTTCTATTCAATTATCTTAACATCACTTCTTTCCACAATCCTTCCCAAGCGGTTGTTGAAACATTTGTAGGATTTTCTGTTCATTGAGTAACCGAGGAAAATTCCTTCATCTGCATTGTCGCCATATTTCCCTTGATTTCCTTCTTTGTTCCTAATGAAAAATTTACTTCCAAAGACATGAATGTATTTTAGATAATGCTTTCTTCCATGCCACAATTCATATGGTGTCTTCGACTCGCCCATATAAAGTCCTGTTCGATTCTGAATGTACACTGCAGCTTTAACAGCCTCTTTCCAGTAATGTCGTGGAATACGACTCTCAATCAGCATAGTTCGTGCCATGTTGTTCACCTGTCGATTCCTATGTTCAACAACTCCATTTTGTTGTGGAGTTCTCATGGCAGCTACCTCATTTTTTATCCCATGCTTCTCCAGATAATTCTCAAATTCAATGGACATGTATTCTCCTCCATTGTCAGATCGTAACACTTTTATTGTTGGTCCAGTATCATTCTCGGCGATTCGCCGATATTTTTTCATGCAGTCAAGGACTAGTCGTTTCCTGTGAATGACCATCACAAATGCCATTCTTTTGTAATAATCTATGAAAAGGACAAAGTACATTTCTCCTTGAGTTCCGGAAACATTTATTGGGCCAAAAACATCTATATGAATCAGATCAAGAAGGTGAGACGCCCTTTTCTTCTTTGGCCGATATGAACTGCAGACCAGCTTCCCACGAATACAAGCATCACAAGATTTTTCAAGCTCACGCTTCAGGTTGGGAATGTCCATGACAAATATCAATTTTGATATTTTCTCCATGTCTTGTTGATTGATGTGTCCCAGTCTCCGATGCCACAAACTGTGTTCTTCTTCATCAGTCATGTAACATACATTTTCATCACTATCAACCTGATACAAGTTTCCTTCTATTCTGCATCCCTTCATAAGTGAATTTCCAGTCTTTCCCTTGATAGTGCAGCCTTTCTGGTTAAACATAACTATATGACTTGAGTCATAGAGTTGACTCTCACTGATGAGATTATGATGTAGGCCCTCTATGTAAAGGAATTCAGTCTTCTTTAGTTCTCCATTAGCTAATTCGGTACTACCACTCCCTTTGATTTTCAGTGCCCCATCATTACCAAATCTTACTGTACCATCGACATTGCTTATGATATTCATTAGTAGGCTAGCATTACCTGTCATATAAGATGAACAACCACTCTCCAGAATCCAGGTACTATTTTTCTTTGTATATTTGAGGGCCACATCTGCAAGGTTGGATTTCTCAATCTTCTTCTTTTCCTTCCATGAGTCATTAGATCGAGTATACATAAATGATGGCCTTTCAATTATCTCTTCCGCATACCCAGGTTCTTCATAGTCAAAGCCTTCTTTGACGGGTGAAAACCTATTTGAAAGAGCAACATTGTCTTCCTGACGAGACTTGACTAGTCTTGATCTTCGGTATGAGGTGTCCATGTCCCTTCTCTGCCAGCAATTAGCGGCCTTATGACCAAATTAGAACAACAGAAACAATATCCATAGATATTTTTTCACCTATAAGAATTTAAATATGAAATTGTTCTCCTTTGTTGAACTTCTATATCATCTCCAATCAGATAGCTTCTTACCTCTTCAAAATAAGACATGGTATGGCCCAGATAGCCACAGAACTGACACTTCATGAGAGGAAATGTCTTCTCACTTGAATTTCTCCACATAACTTCTTCCTTGGGAGAATGGTGAGACTGACTGTCATTTCTGAATGTTTGAGGATAATTTTTAGGTCTCCTTTTAGTTTGGATTGAGGGTTCCTTTTCGGAACTCTAGGTAACGTTTCAACATTTTCAACTTTTATCTTATCTTTCTTTTGGATCTTTTCACTTATAGAAGTTGATGTCTCAGCCTCACAGCCAATTCCACTCTTTCCCATGCAAGCGGTTCTTTGATCACTCAAGATATTTTCAACCCCATTTGAACCACACTTGGATCTAGATAGTAATTCTGCATCTGAGAATCTTCCAAACAGTATTTTCTACCTCGATTCTTTTGGAACTGATTCGGTCTCCAGTTTACTCCTTATAGTAACTACTTCCACCTCAATACCATCACCAGTCATTGATTTTTCATCCAGTGTGGAGGTGAGGTCATTGATGACATTTTCCTGCTATTCAATTCTCAGCTTCTGATCTACTATATCATCATTGCTTTCATTTATTTTAGACTGTACCTTCACTAAATTCTTCCAATTGTTCAATTTCAGCTACAAGTTGATCAACTTATTCAGTTGATTCTTCTACAATTGATTTCCACTTATTGTAGCTCTTATATTTAATCTTAAGCTTACTAACCGCATCCTTAAGTTGCATCTCAGGATCTACACAAGTTCTCAGTTGTTTTTCTCCATCAGTTTCTTCTGACTTTTCAATAGTGGGCATCATAGAATCATGGTTCCCAGTTTTGAATTCTGGTTCTTCTTCATCACAGAATTCATTATCATCGTCTTCCCCTTCACATACAAAATACTTCCATTGCATTTTCTTACCAGATTTGAAGTCTCCCTTTTCGAAAAACCTTCTCTGAGGGTTCTTAAAGTTTTCATCCTCACTATCTTCACCATTGATCATTTTTAAGAACTGAGAGGCAATGTTCCCATCTTTTCTACAACGCAAACATGCGAGAGGTAACTTCACTTTGAATTTCCCATTCCCCTTCTGGAACTTCATTGAAATGAGATAAAGAATTTATTTTTCATCATCATCTTCACCGCTACTATCCTTTGAAATTTTAAGTTTATCCATGGCCTTGAATGCCATTTCCTTTCTCACCTGAGTCATAGCATCTTCTTCTTTGACTCTCATTTCATTTTCTACCAAGCTTCTTAGTAGATCATCTAGAGAATGTTTGGAAAGATCTCATTCTTCAAGGGCTGTCACCTTCACATTATATAGAGGTGGAAGTCTTCTCAATATTTCCTTTACAATATCAATGTATTTTATTTCTTCCCCTAGACCCCGAATAGCTCCAACCACTTCAGTAATTCGATTGAATAAAGAGTGTGCATTCTTGTCTGGATGCATCTACAGATCATCAAACCGATTGTGCAGCACTTGTAGTTTCGCCTCATTCACTTTGTTGTCTCCTTCATAAATATTCTCAATTTTATCCCACATGGATTTTGCTGAGGTGTAATTCATCATCTTTAGGTAGATCTGATCAGAAAGGGTTGTAGTGAGTGCATTCTGTTCTTTAGCATATGCATCAAGAAGTTTCCTATCTATTTCAGTCATATCTAGGCCTGTGGGATCAGTGACTTGTATTCCTTGCATAGTATAAAAGATAACTTCCATTCTAAGATATCCTATATGAGATCTCATTCTATTCTTCCAGATCTGGAAATTGCTTCCATCGAAGTGAGGGACTCCCCTGACATTGACATCGTTTTCCATGACGAAAAAGGTCAGATTCAACACCAACAACCTTTACGCTCTGATACCACATGAAGGACCCCGAGACACCCTGAGAGGGGAGGGGTGAATCAGGGTGACAACTTTTTAATTTTACTATGATGGATCGTGTTCCCACGTTGGTAGGAACTTTTTGATCCTGTATGATGAGAATGATCAGAAACTAAACATGCACATGCACAGAGAAGACACAACCCTTTTTACTTGGTTCACCACTAAGGGCTACGTCCATGGAGCATATGCCGACAAGTTGTCGATCATACCAAAAACCACTATGCTTCACTAGCTGGAGATTACAATTGTTTGGGCACAGTCACTCTGTCTCAGGCTCACTACCTTTACAAAGATTTAGGGATTTCTCACTCTGTCCCTCGGGTCACTCCCGTTGACTCCCCCTTGCTCATTGACCTTGGTGAAGTGCCACTCAGTTTATAGACATGAAGTTATCTTCAATAGATGTGCATTGAAGTCTTTGCCTCTTCTCAGAACGAGACACTGCTTGCATAGATGTCCGGAATAGATGCACTAGAATGCAGAAAACCACTAAACTGGATAACCAGAATGTGCCGAAAATCTTCACTGAAAATTACGTGAAACCACAAACCCTTGCGCTCAAACCCATCCTATTTCATGAAAACTTTACTTTTTGCACGTAAAAATATTTTGCGCAAAACCCCCCTTTTTTGTGCATCCCAAAATTTTCCGCGCAACTCCGAATATTTCACGCAAAACCCTTTACGCAATCCTTTTTTGTGCATCAGACCTCAGATCTTCTCTATGTCTTCAACCTTGTGGAATGAAGGGGGGTCAACTCATATTTATAGTCAACTGAGACCCCCGCGTGCAAAATCCCCATCAGCATGGAAAACCTCTCATCTGGCATGTAATATTTCGCGTATGTATCATTTTTCGCGCACCTCTCCAGATATTTTGCGCAACCCATGCCTTTTCCATTTTTCTAAGGTGTGATTCTGAAACACTTTTTGTGAGAAAAACATCGCTCCACTATTTCTCTCACCACGATGTTTTCATGCCCAGCTCATGTATTTCGCGCACAACCCTTATTTTCCGCGCAGCCCATGCCATTTCCATTTTTCACCAATCTGATTCTGAAACAATATTTGCATGAAAAACCTCGATCCCCTATTTCGCGCATCCCGCTATTTTCCGCACCCAATGTAATTATTTCATGAAAGCCTCTTATATTTCGTGCACCACTTCCTTTTGGTGAGAACCTCCTTTTGTAGACAATCCATGTCTTCATTTTCCTATTTTGAGGCCCAAAAATTTAGCAAACACTGGGAAACCATGCCACATTCAATACTATTGTCTGCTTGAACTCTATGATCACTTTGCTGGAACACATTCAGAACATCCACTGAGGATTGACAACAAACACAAACCAAACTCCAATTCCTGCATAGAACAACCATGGTTCAAACATAGACCACTATCCTATTTTAATGACCTTTTAATCTGCTCCCTTCCATTTATAAAGGTAATTTCCATTTTCTAAATCTGAGATATTCTCTTAATAAAAACCCATAATATTCAATTGGTAGAAATAGATTATTTATTTCTCTATGTGTATCATCTATACAATATATTTCAATGGAGTTTTTCCCAAGATTATTTCCAACTACTTGGACTACACTCTTCATTTTTACAAGGAAGAGTTACTAATCGAATATTGGTCCATGTAGGGATTTACATCTTCTCTCATTGACATTTTGAATCATGCAACAAGAGTGTATTGATGTCATTGTTTTATCTGTTATATTTGAACCACGATAGGAGTTCTATGGGCTATAGGCCTTGTAAAATAATTATTATTGGTGGTCTTTTCTTATTCATGTTTGATGATTTATACTTATTGTTGATCTTATGAGGAATTTTTTATAATATGAAGATCTAGATAATCATGTATTGTTGGTAAAATAAATATATTGCAAATGATTTAATTGTTCATTGATCGCCCTTAAATTATGAAAGTGGAATTAATGAACTATTGTTGGTTAAAACTAAATACACCTCACTTATCTGGTGTTTCTATGTGGTTTGTGTATTTCTAATCACCCTAGTGCCTTTTTTGAGTTATATGGTGTGGTGTGTCATGTTTGGGGAAAATAGATACAGTTTTGGTGGTTTGGGTGTTTACTCTGTGTATGGGGTGATAATGTTGGTGTAATGGAATATCGGGATGAGCGATTTTTAGATTGTGGAGTGGATTATGTTTTTATATAGTGGGGCTACATCTTGGAAGTATTATGGTTTTTGGGTGTTGTATATTATTTCAATGTTTCTATAACAAGTTAGAATTTTGTTGTTTTGATGGATGTGGTGCTTTTCGTATAGTTGGGATTATGATGGTCGTATTTGGGAGATATGGTATTTTTTGGCTGTGATTAGTTGGTGGGGGATATTTTGTTACTTGTGGTGTGTTTTGGATAGTTGTTGCCTAGGTATGTATGTAATAAACAAATAAATGAATTTAATAATGAATATTGATAATTGGATAAATTAATTGGTATGGTTTATGAATTGGGTTTACGACTACATGTGTGGTTGTACATTTAGCGGTTGCAACAAGTGGGACATTTGGTGGGAAATATTTTTATTGAAAACCCATAGGTTTGTTAGAGTTACTAGAGCCAATACATATATATGCGTTGTTTATTGAGATTTATATGTTCACCTACCATAGTTGATAACTATTTGTCGAACACCCCCATTTCATTGGGGAGGGTGTATTTCTCATCAAGATAGTGGTAAGATGGATGGATTGGTATATTCAAATCTGTACTCCTTCTACATGGAATTTCTAGGACCAGAATATTTTGGTTGGTTGTGGTTCATTTCTTAGGCTCGGGTGTAGGCATAGGTGGTCTTATTTCCTATGTGTATTCGGGAGGATATATGTTATGTTTTACTAGGTTTCATTGGGATAATAATGTAGTTTGTGCCCCCTGTATCAACTATTGGGTAATGGAGTGGTAGTGTCCCTGATTTTTTTGTTGGTATGTGGTTTTTGGCCAAAGTGTGTTTGGGTAGGCTGTGACATTAGGTCTTGGGGTGGAGTGTGGAAAATTCATGTTGATTTCCATTAGGGATGAGCAATTAAATAGTGGGTAGGTTATGAGTTTTACCCTTTCATCGATTTTCATAAGACATTACTTTACTTGACTAGAATTATTTGGTGATCATGAATTAGTGAGGCTTGGTGGATTGTATACCATGTTATGTGATTCTGGTTTTTATTATTTTTACAAAGGGTAATTAGTATTATTCTTCCACTAGTATATGAGAGTCATTGGATTTTACCAAATGATTATACTGATATGATCAATAAAAAATATAAAATTACATTCATGTTTATAGGGAGATTACTTGAACTGTGATAAACCATACTATCTCAGACATTAGGATAGTTTTCATGTCCCGTTTTAGCATATTTTTCTTTTGGTAAAAACCTTGGGTTTTATTGTACATTATATCCAATTTTATTAAAAATGCATATGGGTTGGTTTTTTGTCTTCTATAAATTTTTTTTGGTGTTTATTTGTGATTAAACATATTATTTCAATTTTTTTATTAAAATAGTGTAATGCCACCAATTTTTGTGATATTGATTACCTACCATTTGTGATAACTGCCACCCTGAGGCCAATTGGAGGTGAGACTAGGCTGTCATTATCTCCTTTTAATCTTGATGAATACAAGTCATGTAACCTTTCTATCTCTTCTCTAATATTGTAAGAGGGTAGAAAAATTTTGAAAATGACAGCATATGTTAATCTCATTGGATTATGGATTGAGAAGATGATTGAATCATTTTGAGATCGTATAAATTATTTTTCATGACTATATTACTTGGAATATTGTTTCTCATTTTTTTATTTGAGTGTTAGTCAATTATTTGAATCAGAAATGATATAAAAGTAATTGTTATAATATTGATGATGAAGAGACTAGAAAAAAATTTTAATTGCTTTATTTATTAATCAATAATATTATTAAGTGTATTTAATAATATAAAAATGAAGAGGAATGATAAATGTTTTGTATATTACGATTCATGACGATTCCATTGGGTAACAAGGGTTATTCACCTGAAAGTGGACTACGTGATGTCCGGGTTTTTAATACATATATTTAATTATCTAAAAGTTATGAAAGATGGTGTATAAATTATTTTTTTATATTAATTATAATTTATATAAATATAATATTTTTAATTTTATTATCATTTGCAGATAAAGAAGATTTTGTTGTATAAATTATCTATACGATGAAAAAATACTTGTCAGTATGTATGATATCTTTTGTTCTTAATCTATAATCTAAATTAATTTTTCAAATCATATGAATGGATCAAGAAACAAAAAACTATAACCATTTAATTTTTCGAATGAGTCAAATGGTCCCTTGGATCATAACATATTTACAGTTTTATAATTGTAAAAAATCTCATAATCATGTTAAATTTCAAGCACACCGTGATCTATTCATCTATACATTTAAAAGTGATTATATGTACTAATAACCAAATAATAAAATTTATTAATTTTATATTTTAAAATATATTTCTTTTTTGAATTCGGAAAATGAAATTATCTTATTGTAATTTTTTCTTATGTTTGTAGACATTTTCAAATTTTGATAAATAGTAAAAAATACTACATTATTGATAAAAACCAACAATTTCATTTATATAAAAATTTTACATTAAATTTATTTTATACTCCAAATTGATTAATAATAAATTTAGTAATCCAATATAGGTCATTTGAGTCATTCATATAATATAATTAGATATAACAAATTATTGATCTTTGGAACATCTTTTTCACATGCCTTCTAACCACATTTTTTGGATTAACATTAAACATTATATTATCACATATGTGAATGGATTATCAAATAATTAGAATAAATAGTTATAAATATTATGAATTTTTTACATCTGATATGATGAACATTATTATTTCGTGAATTATATCATTAATGAATTTTTATTTATATTCCACGGTTATGGGTAAATCATGTAATTAATGGAAAAATAAAATAATAATATTTAAATGTTTTTATAAAACATGTCATAATTTCAATGTATAATTAGTATTCAACAAAAATTATCCTTATCAATAAATAATGAAATTTTTAGGTGACATTGTTATGAATAAAAAATTTATTATATTATATTTATAGAAAACATAAAAATTTCATAATCAATTATTTAATAAATATATAATATTATATACAGGGTCATATATAATTTAAATTATAATATAAATATACATTAAAAATATTTGAAATTCAGATTTATCATGTTTATTTTCTTTCTATTTATAGAATAGATATAATTTAATTAGTGGGTTTTATAATAATTATTTTTTCAATAATTTATAATAAGAATAATCAATTAAATGATATTAATAGTTATAAAATAAATATAATTTGAATTTTTTGATTTCATAAATTTTTTTTCATGGATATGACATGTTTGGGGTTATATAAGTTAGTTTATCCAAATTAATAATTATTTTATGATTTTTAAAATGTCGTGTACTAAATAGTATCAAAACTGACATAAAAGAGATATTAAAATTAATAATAATTTATTAAAAGGATAAAAAATCCATAAAAATGAATAGTTCAGAAAAATATATTTTTAAATGTTAATTGGGTCATTAAAGATCAAATACATGTTTTTTTTAAATTTTAATTTAGATATATTAATCGTATAGTGTAAAAAGTCATGTTGTCATGGTAAGTGTATATTCATTAAATATGGACTGATGCTTATAGAAGAGGTAAATTTGGGTGACCTAAAAATATCTAAAATTGATATTTCTAACATGATTAAAACACATCCTAACATTATCATCGAAATATATATCTTTATTGAAATTTACAATAGAATATTAATTTATAAAAAATAAATGGTTTTGGAGATTCCTAACATTCCCCTCAACTCTATTATAAAATAAAACCTCTACTTATAGTTTATTCACCCCTCTAAATAAATTAATTTTCGATAAAACCAAAAACTGTTCTCCTAAATAAAATTTTTACTTAGTTCTAGTGGCCATACATTGTGAATAAATTAAACTTATGATGTCTTTTTGTTCAAATAAAAATTATACACTCGAAGAAGAGATAATTGTTTTACCAATTATTTCAATGTTATATTATCCCCCTACATAATTTTACTAAGTCTTTTCATTAATAAGTTCATAAATAAATACTATTATGTATTATTATATGTTTTTATGATAATTTGAATTACCATAATCCTTCTTTTTGTCACCATATGAAAAAAAGTATCACCATTCATTAGTACGTATGACTTACCAGCTTCACATAGTGGTGTAATTTTTTTATACATTATTTGGATGAGTATACAAAAGAATAAAAATGTCTGAAATAATAAATATTAAATGATATTTAATTCTTATAATTAATATTCCATCCAATTACTTACCCTTTAACATTTCATAATGATATCGTCCCTCATGCGTTCATACAACCTATCATCTGCATAATGTGATAAGATTTATCCTTCATTACAACTATTTCGGATTGATTATAAAAATATGCATACTCAATAAATATAAAATATATTATATAATAATTATACTAGAATAATATATATGTATTTCATTACATTCTTCCAATAAATACGATATGAAAATAGAAACACCAGCCATCAATACATTGGGCCTTCTGTATACACCATTACTATGTTCCATTTCATTTATAAGTCAAATATATATATTTATAAACAAAAAATATATCATATATAATAAAAAATTTAAATATGTACAAAATTAAATAATTATTTATCTAATAATTTCATTAATTAAAATTGAAACACTTAAGATAAACAAAATGATTATTAACACAATTGTTTTTTAATATGGAAATTCATAATAAATGGGACATATAAAGGCATAAATGAGTCATATTTGATATCATAAATGTTATTATGATTATGGTATAACATGATAATATGTTTGAAACAATTATAGTGGAGTTTCAAACACATAAAAGAGAATCGATCCAACGATATTGGAATTTCTGTCTCACATTTAATTTTCATGATCTATAAGCCATGTTCACCAGCTATTTCTTACGTGTGGTGTATGTACATCCCCTAATATATTTCATATCATGAATAAAATTTTATAGATTTTATTCAACTATAATTTTATTGGTATTGGTCTTTTGTTTTAAATGTTCAAAATTGTAATAGTTTCTTTCAATGTTTATAGAGTTAATCTTATCTACAATTAAATATTCTAGATATTATTTTACACAACTATTTATATGATTATAATATGATTATAATGGAAATGTTATATATCATTTTATATTCAATAAAATGTATTCAATGTCTATCTTTTAATGTTTAATTTATCTGTAGATTTCTCAATATCTTAATTATCTAGGATATATTTTATATAAGAATTTTTAGTGACATATTTATTATCCATGTCCATGTTTCTTAAAAATGCAATTAAAAAAATTCAAACTATTATTTTCAAATTTCTGAAAACAGGTTTACACTTTTTTGATATTATATACTCCATATTTCTGTTTATTTACATATACTATTTTTTTACATTGTCAACAATGTATGAGAAGAATTTTTATAACTTATACGACATGATTATATATTTCTGCCATTGTGAAATGTTAACATTCTAATTATTCCATTGAAACAGACATTATTACCTTCAAAAAATTATTTTATTTATAAATTGGATTTCATTTAAAATAATTATTTTCAATTAAAATGGGATATATCCTAAAGATGACTCTAATGATTTAATCAAAAAATCCATCTATGAAAACAACTCTTGTAGGATTTTTTGTTTATTTTTGGTTTATTTATTATGTTAAATAATATAATATTGTATTGAATGATTTATTAATAGATTGAATGTGGGGCTACTAATTTTATACCATTATCTTTTTATGAACAATGTATGAATATTTCATATTCTATTTTTAATAATAATTTTTATATTGGTTATGTTTTAAAAAATTTATAATTAATATTCATAAGATGTAATTTTTAATGGGTGGGGACCGTTAAAGCCCCCAAAGCATAATTTAGTCTCATAAGACAAAATGGTTTGAGGTTTAAACCATTTCATTATTGTATTTTCTTAAGGGCTTGACTGTGTGGTTATGATGTCTAACATTATGCAATTACTCATTATAAGTTTAGACATTGATGTTATATATGATCATTCATGTTGTAGAATATACATTTTAATGTTTAAATGGAATTATTTGATTTATTATTTCTATATTATGAAGATGATTTTGTTGAAAAGTCATGTTTTTCTATTTTATAACAAATCATAAATGGTTAGTTTTATTTATGATATATTCTTATATATTATTTACCCATAGTGAGAATCTGAGCTCACCACATTTATAGGATTTGTATACCCATGACATTAATAAGTATTTTATGTCTGATATTTCCGGTTAAGCTATCAGAAAAAATGGAATTCTTACAACATTATATATGTTTTACTTTTTTTATGAATTTTAATGAAGGGGTCATCTATGTAATTTATTTTTCAGTATTTATAAATGGATCAGTCTATTTGGATTTAACTCATTATTAACTGGCCATAATATTAAAATAATGTAGCGTCTCTAGTCTTTTAGGGACAGGGCCCTACAAACATAAAACCCATAAATGAATGATCATTAATAGATATATAATGCCACATAAATATAATTATAAAAATATAATAAAAAATTCATGGTCAGTAAGAACTCCACCTAAATGATAAATGAGGTGAACATAATGTCTCACTAATGTTTAATAAATGACAGACATGGAATCCCATGCATTATGTATTGACAACATTCATACTCATTCAAAACTCATGAATAAAAATTATATGATAATTATAAATCTACGAAAAAACTGTATTATTATATATAATAGCTTATATTAATTTATTATTTCTTTATATTACTCATTTATTAACAATGCAATCTTAATGTTACACATCTGTTAGTAATCATTTTTTCTTTCTCTATTGTTTTTTCATAGTTTATTTTTTTTCCTCATTGGTTTTTCATAATCACCATATTTTAAAACATGGTATAAATTTATTACATTTTTGGAATATATTAATTTATATTCATCTATAAATGTTAAAAACAATTATATAAATTCATTTTTCATTGAGACTTTTGTTCATACGTACACATGGGTGTCATTTTAATCTTTCAGTAATATTAAATGAAAAAAATATATGAAATATATGTTTATATATATAATATAATTTCATTATCATTGTAATTAATTATGTTTCATATAAATTTATAATATCCATCAAAAATAAATTTCATGTAAATTTTGAACCAATTACATCGCTATGGAGAGGAAGTTGTCCACACATTCCCCAAAAAATTTGCATTTCTACATAAAATTGAAATAATGAAGGTATGATTTTTATAATAATTATAGAAGCATAAATAAAGAATATATATGACATATATCATAAAATTTCAGCGTTTCGATAATAATTTTAACTATGATATATAATTATGCAAAAAAGAACAACATAGTTTATTGAGGATGTAGTTTTTCGTACATAAGAATGGTAAGACTGTTACCCAAAAATAGTGTGTGTGTTTAAGTGGAGGAATACAAATTAGAATAAAGAGAATTAATAATATTGGTGATATTGATGATATTTTATATGCATTGAAAAATAATATTTTTGTGGGAGGATAATAAATGTAAAAAATTTGAGCTTGTGGAAGGATGATACCATTTTTCTGGGTATCTTCTTTTTAGTTTTCACAAGAGGGAATCCTCAAAGGGATTTAATCCCAAATGTAGGATTCTAGTTTGATGGGGGTGGCTTCGGGAGTTTATTTAACAATTTTCTAGTTGATATATAGGATTTAATGGTGTGAATAAGTGGTAAGGTTATGTGGATTTTTGTAGTTGATGAGTGTGATTCATGTAAATTTAACAAAAATGGAATTCCACCGACATATTTTCCAGATCAACAATACCGAATAATGGAAAAATTATAGAAATGGATTAATAGGTTCAAAATATTTCCATCAAATTAATTTGGTACATGTTTATAGATCATTTTTCACATAAGATTAAGTCTTAGTAACTTTTGAATCATAATCTTAAGACAATTGGGATAATGAATTCAATTAACATTCAATATATTTTCGGTCAACCATAATATTGACATCATTAAAAATAATTCATTCTTATTATTCAAAATAATGAATAAATTTTTCATAATTCTAATCATAGACATGGAAGAAATGAATTTAAATTTAATTCTACAGACATGACCATAATTTAGGTTTTCAATATTTAAACGTTTAAAATTCTTATATATTTTCAAATCCAATTTCAACATGAAATTGATTCCAATTAAAATAATTAGATTAAATTTTTATAATTGATATAATTAACATTATATCACAACATAAATATAAATATCTTTATATATATATTAGATGAAAATGTGTTTTTGATTTAAAATTCATTGCTCTTTCATAAAAATAAATAATTAAACATATCAAAAAAATAACAAAATTATCCCAAATAAAATTTAATATTATGATGTTAAAAGAAAAATTTATTTGGAAGAAAAATAATGACATTATGAAAAAAAATATTTAAAATACGTTTACCATTAAAATCCAGTGAAATTAACATTTTGAAATATATATATTTTTATACATAAAATTGTATTTATTGTTATATTATATCTGTAAAATTTAAAAAAATAGTTAAAAAGTATTATTTAGAATATATAATATATAAAAAAATCATTGATAGTGATTTTCTAAAAATTATTGAGACAAAATGGTGTATGTATATAGAAAATTATTTTTTGAAGAAAATAAATTACTTTATATTCAAATATTTATATTATAAAATCTAGAAAAAGGGTTTACATAAATCACCTAATTAAATAATATATTTTCCATAACATCAATCCTAACATATTGGTGAAAACCAATTGTTCAATTATATTAATAGTAAGTTATAGTTTCATAAAAAAAATAAGTTTTTCATGTAACACATTCTATTTAAGTAAATCATTTATTCTTTTAAAAATGAAAAACATTGTGTTGTGTGTAATGAAATATAATCTTTGTTTTTAATGTAGTGAATTATTAATTTGGTATTGTGTTAAATGAATTACAGCCATAGTTCATTAATATTACAAAATCCATATATAGTGTTTTGTAGGATGAAAAACATGAAATGGTTAAATCTATATTAAAAATATATATTTCATAAAAAATTATATTTGTTGATAAAAGAGAGGGAAACCATCTCCAATTCCACCAAATCAATTAAAATAATTTATATATGTGATTCCTCAAAATTTTAAAATACAAAAGCAATTTTTTGGTTGTACATCTTTATGAATAGGAAAATGGTTCTCCCCATTGATGACCATTTTTAGAGGAGAAACCACTAAAAAATGTCAAAAAAAATAGGTTATCTATAAATGATAACATTTAATTTAATTAAATCACTTAGTTAATTTATAGTTACATTAAAGAAATCATGATGGTTGAAATATTGAAAACTAGTTGGACAAATATCCAACCCATTCAGAAAAAATATATACAATATATCATTGGTCCATATTAGAGTGATAATCTCCAAATTAATGTTTTTATTACATAATAGTCACATTATAGGAGAAACAATGAATCCCAATAGTCAAACACCTAATGATAATACAAAGAGATTAAAAACAACATATGTTTATTTGATTACGTTTTCATACATAGTTTCTAGAAAAGGGAAGAAAACTAAGTCACTAGATCCATGATTAGATTCTATTTATAATTTTATTCCATAATATCACAGGTCTACATGTACTATTATTTGGTTATCCTACCTTCGATGAATCCCTAGATCATTATGAGGTCCGTCTTGTCAATCCGTACACATATATCCACATTTTCCTCAAATTTTAGCATCCAAATAATCATTATTATATCATATTCTATAGTGGAATCAATTCATTAAATATATTCCTTCATTTCATAAACTGAGAGAATAATATGTTATAGGTTAGGAACAAGATCATTCATTTTTTCCTATTGTTTTTTATATGTACAAACATATGAAGTAGGTTCCTTTTCCATTTGCTCATCCCAATTTTTTTTAATATTCTTTGAATGAATATACATTTTTTTGGATTTCTATTTCATAGTGGACCATGTCTCCATTGGTAGTGGTAAGAATGAATATTCATTTCTTGATTTTCTTTTTCTTCTCTGTCACTTCCACCTCATCATGTTGTGTTATATATTTCCTGGAAATTAATTTTGGCAATCAACTTAATGGATGCTAGAGGAATCATCTATTTTCTCATCTAGATCCCCTGGTCATCCTTGTAGATCAAATGACTAAAAATATTGTGAAGATAATCATTATATTACAAAATGACAAAGTCAATTCCCATATGAATAGCTCGCACCCCCAAACCTTGATTGTGCAAGCCCCAATCCTAACCCCCAATGTCATGTTTTCTAGTCATGTTGTTTGATGAATCATATGTTTTATGACCATTAGAACCCACTTCTTTTCTATTCATTTATAATTTCCCCTAATTACCTCCTTGATTAGTAATTTGATTCCCTAGATGATCTATCACTACATAAGATGAAGCAATAGGTTGACAGGGGCCTAACTCAATCAAATCACCAAAATTTCCCTTCTCTAATAGAGCATGAAACAACTCCTTGGGGAACCCAAAATATTCCACATTCAATTATTGACCCCAAAAACCATTGGTATTCCTACCCCCATTCAACATTTCATAATAGTTAAATTCGAACTAGATGAAGGCCCCATAAAATTTTACTGAGGCATTCCTCCCTCCACAGTTTTCCCAAATACATTTCCAATTACATCTAATTTAGCACCCTATAGATTAATGGACATCCATGTTCAACACATATAGGTAGTATATGAATGTAATAATATCTTATAAAGGGACTAATACATAACCCACTATTTTTATACAATATCTAGTATACAACGAAATTCCACATTCAATATAATCCAAACAAAATCAAAAGGCATCCTCGAAGAGTCTACTTCCACACTGACACATGGACAGACTAGTGGGTAGAGAAAAATTGTTTTTTATCAATGAATATAAATATACCCACATGGTTCCCTAACATTCACAAAATGTATTGGTTTTGAAAGAGAAGATGGAGTTAAGGAAAATATACCCAGATCACAAACCATTGGGAGTTGTGCTTCTTGTGAATGTCATAAGTCCATATAAATAAAAAAACTGATATACATTGATGTTATGGGGTTCATTGGATATGGACCTGGTGAAATGATCCTCTTATTGAAACTGGATCATAATATTCTTATTGTTGATCCAACACACAGTTTCTCCTTCATATAAATCCCTATGGATGAAAAAAAGATTTCGAACTTGTCAACCGAAGGTGAACTCTACTCGAACTAAGAAATAAGTGTATAATTTAAGTGTTTATACACTGTGTATAATTCCAAAGTCAAGATTTTATTTTTAGGGTTTCTTTAAATAGATTATTTTCCATTTGGAAAAGATATGCTTAAGGGAATGAGGCATGAATACAAGGTTTGGAGAATGGTGTGAAAATCCTGGATGTCACACCCTCCAATGATGTCTAAGGTAACCATCCATCAGATGACGAACTGGAAAAAATGTTTTATCCATCCTAGAATTGTATTTTACATCATGAAAATTAGAAATAACACTTGCATATTATAGTTATTATCTTATATCATCTTATGAATTGACTGAAAAAAGAACAAATTAAGAAACTTCAAAGATGGAAAATTAGATAGCACATAAATAATGTTGTCGATAACAAGATGAATGATGAATTAAAATATTTAATTGAGCAAATATTATATTATATCAATAGAAAAAAATTGTGCAAGATTCTAATTTTCAAAGGTGAACATCCCCAATTAAGAATTTATGCATCAATAGAGAGCCCTCAATAACTCACCTATATCTCAAGTGAGAGAAAATAATATTTGGTTTAGAGGTATAATCTCATTAATGTAGAATTTTTAATTAGACCCTAAATACATGGCCCTCTCATTTTAGGCCTCCTGGTTGTCCAAAACATTTATGAACTATGTTCTTTCTATTGTGTATAGGAGGCACCTACATGTTAACTATGCACTATTTGAGTAACTGTGCCCAAACTATGTAAAAACAATCTATTATAAAACTTTTGTTCCCCATAAGGGATTGGGTCTACATCCACATGGATTCCCAAGATTGGGCATCCTATAAGAACCCATCATCCATCCTCTCTTGGCTAATTGTATCCTTGTGACCTATCAGCCACAGGTACTACTAACGATGAGACCTGTCTAGTTTTTCAAAAAAAAACAAAGCTCCATAATCCAAACCAGAATTGTGCACCTTTGTAACACGTTCTACCTAAAAGGGTATACACATTATGTATTATTTAAAAATTTAAATATAGTGAATAATATCATTACATTGTAAAAAAATATAGGTTCTTTGAATCCTTTTCATAATTAAATTGATCCCCACACATCCCAATAAATATTGGTCAAGAATTGTCCATGAATAATACTAAGCATGTATGTCAGCATCCCAATCCCTATCCATTTATGGTAAATGTTAATTCTACCATATCAACAGTACCAAATTTTATGACCAGTATCATAAGTCCTTCATGTTATTGTAAATGATATGAATAATATTATCTACGAAGGACACATATTCCTATATCTCCACATCACTAGGAAGAAAATCATGAGACGATTATGAATGACATTGGTGAAGTTGAAAATGATGTATTTTTTCGAACATGACCTAGTACCTTGTTGGTATGTAAATTGGATATTCTAACATCCTCAATCTCTCTATAATATCCAATGGCCCATCATATCACAGAGTAAGAATAACTTATCTGCTTATTCATCTAGGACCAAGACCTGGTGAGATATATAAAAGGACTAGAACACCATCTTCAAACTAAATAAGTCATATATAATGATTGAATATGTTTTAAATCGAGGTTTAACAATAGTAGTATGCTTTTTGATCAATTAAACCCACTCAGTTGAATATTTCATCAAGTGTGGTCCTTGTAAATCATCCAAAACATCCATTATCATGGATTGTGGGGATCATCATGAAATACCATAAAAAACATCATAATTTTCCTCAATATTATCTCATGATAAATATTATAATATGCAAATTAAAAAATTGTTATATTCATCACTCCGTAACCCTAAAAATCCATGATGCAGGATGAGAACATTTCCTCAAGAACAAGTATCATACGCTCTTCTTGGATGTCAGTCTAAGGACAGTTTCTCATGGATAAAATAATAGATATACCCAGTTCACTATGAAAATTAGGGAATATATGAGACATAAAAAATGTGTCCTTATGTTATACAATAGTGTTCCATACCTCCTTATGACATATTATTTAATATATATATAATTTCCCAAGATCAAAAAAAATATAAGGAGACAATGATCTGTTGGAAATGATAATCCTTCATGATATTGTAAAAAACATCTAACATATAAACACTTCCTCGATGTGAATGTGATAAACTAGTCAGAAAATCCAACATGACATCATAACATTTCCACTAAGAAATATGTAACTACTAAAAATGTTCAGATTATTTCTGGAATTAATGTACCATTTTATAATTGGAGGAAAAACTCATTATAAACTTGATATATGATGTTTCATCCTATAACACCAGTACTAATGGAATATATCTGGGTACATCATTGAAACAATAGGATGTACTTTCCTCACTGGGTATGAATCCTAGACATCAATTAATTTAATTTTTTATATGGAGACCAAATGTTACCATAGATATGGATGGTCTCATCATATCCTAAATTCCACCACGGAAGATGTTCCTCAACTAAATCACTCTCCCATTGTATAAGGATCTCAACCACATATAGAAACATTATTTTTTCATTATCCATCATTAAAGATGGAACATATAAAAATTAAATAAATTCCAATTCATGACTCTCCTCTATCTACTAGTGCATCTCATTGAAAAATTAAATAATTATTCATAAATAATGTGTTTCAAAAATGCTAGTATATGGGTCCACCTATTCAGTACATTGGCCAATGAATTTCCCCTATCTTGTGTGTAAGTAACCTCGATTTTAAATGTTTAAAGATACACATCCAACCTTCACATCCTGTTATTCATTTCAACTTGTATAATAATATACATGAGGATTTTATGTTCAATGTACTCAATAAAACACTCTCTAATTATGTAATGTATCCAAAAGTGCAATGCATGAAAAAATAAAGCTAATTGAATATCATACATTGGGTAGTAATATCATGTGGACACTTCAACTAAGACCTATATACTAAGACCTTATCCACATTCATCATATATACATTAATCTTGATACCTTATGCATCATGATACAAAGTGTATCTTATACCCTACTTTTATAGTATCATGACCAGATCTATTATCAATTTCCCATTTTCCACTGAAAGTATGTGTCATTATGTATCTATCCATACTAACATACCACCCCTCTTAATCATTGATTTCAATAATACTTCTTTGTGTGATAAGTTCTAAATGTAATTCATATAATATAAATATATCCCAATAATATTTATATATAAATAATGTTCATCGGATTCTTAAAGGAAACTATAGATCATCCTTTTCATTGGTCAACTCATTCTCCCTTCTATGAGAAAATATGACCAATGAGGTGATTTCTATCCACACATAAGTTGAAAATTGTAATCATATAATTTAACGGAAGCATTCAAATTGTTTCAAAAATGATACCATGTTTATTTCCAAGGATGTTTTAAATTTTGAAATACACAAAGGTAATTTCCTTGAACACCAACAGAAATGAATACAAATTAAGATAGAAGACTCAGTTCATCAGCACCATGAATATCATTTGTATGTTTGTGAGACCGAATGAAGTAATTATATAATTGTATAGTTTATATATTTTATGAAATCGTGTTCCATGTATTTCTAATTATTGAAAATGTATGTGTCATGATCCATGTTTCAAATAAATTTTCAACAACACCATAGCTCCTTTATGTTGATAAATCGTTTCATTTATCTATGTAATGTTGTATCTGTATTTATCTTTCAACTAAATGAATTTTTTTAATCTAATTTTTTCCAAGGGGAACCATCTACCTTTTCACAAAAAGAACCAGTGAACCACATTAACATATAAAATAATGAATAAAACAACTTCCCTCAAATTCCTTTAGTTTCATATTGCTCACCATTAGCACCATCACTGAAGTCATATATGGAAATCTATATACCAGTGTAGATCCTCAAACTATACCAATGGAGAATTGAACCCCCATCTATGGAGGTATACCAAGAAAATATTTTCAAATGATATCTCTATAATGATAAACTAATTGAGTTAATTCTTCTTGACATGCTTGTTAATAATAAAAAACTAGCAATCTATGATGTCAAAAAGAAAAACCACTAAATATGTGGTTCATCATAGATCACCTCATCATCATATTAAGTCTTGTGATTAAAAATTGTGCTATATAATTATGATAATTTCCCCCACATGAGATTAAATTTAATGAAGGAACAATAATACACTACCCAATCAATCTCATGTATGATGTAAAAACTTTTAATCAAGAGTAAAAACATTACATATGAAAGGACACCCACAAAATTCACGAGGAAACACATTATAGTTACATAAATACTTCATTTTAATTTCCAAGAGATTGACTAGCTGCATAATGATTTCATAAAATAGAATAATGAGAAAATGTATTTCATAAATATGTACTTATTTGAATATATGTGAAGAACATATTTCAAAAAAAAAGTAGATACCAATTTTGTGGGTACTAAGATAACACATCTCCCCATTGATGGTTTTCTTCCTAATCCTTTAGTGTTTAATGTGCTGTATATTATTATCCTGAGTCAGGGACTTGAGAAATATCCTCATTACTCGATGTTAGGCGGAAATGTTGTCATTCTATGATGGTATCCATGAAAACATGATCACAAACAACACCAAAACATCTTGATCAGATGGTACTACTCATGTACCATGCATTACATGAAGCTATGATCCCCATTACCAACACTGGTTTCAAAGATGATATGATACCACTCATTTTTGGATCGAATTTAATTCAAAAAAAATCACTCCTAGCACTGACTTATTTGTTGGTGTTTATCACTGGTGAATCCTCAACAACATTCTTCACACCACATGAATTCATTATACTGGGTCAAGAGACTACAATAATCTACACTGCACCCCCCATCATCCATCATGATAGACACTACAATATGATTATGATTCAGAATATCAGTAATGTAGATCCATAAAAATATGGTTTCCTTTGATCAAACAAATTATAAGAGACCATAAGTAGATCATAATGCCCCTTATAACTCAGAATCTATGTATGTTGGTGAAAAAACATAAAATGTTATAAATCATGATGAGCACCTCATTACTCTCATAACACCCTTATTCAGATGAATGAACTAACATGGACTATCTAGAATTGATGGCTTCAGGTAAATATAGTCACCAAAACTAGTTTTTTAATTATCCCAAACAATATATCATATAATTTCATCATGGTTAATAATATCCAACCATCAATCTATTCCAAAAAAATATAATTCACAAGATTCACTCTCTTATCAATAGGTTTCAACTTATACTCAATGATTCATATAAAATTCCCCAAACAGATATCTTCATCTAATGGAATTAAATAAACAGAAACCATAGGAGGAGGATAATATTGGATTACAGGCATCACATGATCTAGAGAAAAGGTAGGCTATGGGGGTCCTTGAAAAATCAACATGAACCCGTAAAACCTCTCCAAGAACTCTATCTAACCACATATTTCTAGTTAATTTATTTTTTCAGTAGATTGGATTATAAGAGCATCAACAATTAACTAATGTCCCACCATTTTTTGAGTCTATTCATTGACACCTTATCAGAATAAAAATCTTGGTCATTCTGGTGGAATTCAAATATATATCTAAACACATACCTCGAAAAATAAAGGTTTCAAATTTTTCATCTCAAAATTTTGATCAGGTCCAAACCTTCCAATAATATCATATTACCTCACTATCATATCCTAAATCTTGAACTGTAAAATATGAACCATCCTTAAAGGTCACTAGATACACAACATACTTCCCACTCCGAAATGAGATATTGGTTAGGAAATTTATTTATAATATCTATTTTAAATTGGACTTCCATATTAAGTCCATATTTAACATTTAATGGGTTATCCTAATGTTAACCTATTTATTATCCATAAATGCAAATACATAGCAAGATATGAAATACAGATTCCACCTAATTCATAACACAACATCATCCAATCCATTGGTTCCATGTTCCATGACTCAACATTATTATTATTGGATTAGTATTGTGTATTTTGTGTTATAACAAGAAATAAATATCTCATGTTTTGAAAGGTGGTCTTGTATTAACCATGTTATAAATTTCCAAAATAAAATATACATCAAAACATTACTTATTTCATTCATGTATCATATAAAAAAAAGAAACAGTAATGTGATGAATCATATATATAATTTCATAGATCATTAAATATGATTCTACGATGGTTTCTAAAAGGGTGCATGAGATTTCATACCCTCATCTCATCAGGTTGAAAAAAAAATAACCTGAAATAATATGAATAATAACCTCATAATTGAATTCAATCAACCAATTATGGAATAAAATCAACTATAATAGTTGTTTTATAGAATGTTAAATTTCAAATAAAGGTAATTATGTTTTATTTCCTATATATGGGATAAATAATCAATTGAACAAGACATCACTAATTTAAAATTATTTAACATATATGCCTATTTTTTTATATTATAATATAATATGATAATTCATATTCATACAATGTTGTATCATCTTGGTACCGAATTCCATTAAATAGTGCATTGAGATTGGTTTGAAAAATGTCCTCATGAACATCTCATAGATTCCCATGTTATTCCGATGATAATGGAAGGAAAGTGGTGTGTCCATGCGGAGAATATGACCTCATTATTAGAGTGTAATATTGTGAAATAAAAAAATGATCAATAGCATACGCATAACAACATCATAAAACTGATAAACATCATGTCTAAATTGTCAATTCCTAAAGGAATCACATAAATTGACGATGTTGTAACATGTCAGGTATCCACAAATCTTTTGATGAAAATATAAATGGAATCATAACCATAAAATTTTCAAAATAAAACAAAATAAAAAAAATAATATTCTTCTAATTGAATAAGGAGCCTCATCTTTGGTTTTGTGTTACCTCATTCATTTGAATGAAAAAATATCAAGCATTAATATTGGGGTTCTTTCCCCAATCTCTAACAACAACCATATAAACACTACATGTACCCAAAAACATCTAAAACATTTTGATAGATACAATCCTAGTAGTCTATAACCTAGATATGTATACAATGTCCTAGATGTGAAATAATATAAGTAAAATACACATAAAATCTATATCATAATAAATGAATGATTAAATGTATTTTCTAGTGTAATGTATCTTATAAAACATTTAAATTTTATATCCAAACAAGATCCTATAAAAACAAGGTGAACCTATATCACGGAATAAATAACATAAATAGAAGTAACCTTCATGACCATATATTGTAAATTGTATCTAATATAACCTACATCTTGATGATACAACCTCTAATACCATATCATCAACGAATGAGACACATAATAAAAAATGTTACATCATACAATTTCAAGTCATACAACAATTAATATAATATTTTCCATGTTTGTGTCATATAATAATATGTTAGAACCCATGGAATTTGATATATGGTTTACTGGACCAAGGAAAATTCATTGAATCCATGGAAAAACTAAATTGATATTCAGTTATGATTGAATGGGAAACTATGAAGCATGTCACTAGAATATGTGCACTGTGATTCTAGACAAATAAGATCCAAGGGGTTAAAAGTCCAATGAAATCACACATTATTAGAATCCATGGTGAAAACATGTGAATGGATTTTCTACCACTATCATGAATAATGGAGTACTAAATTCATGGAATCCATTGTAACAATTAATAATTTGCATTTTTTTCCTTTTCACACCATTATATTATAAAATTGTATATTAATTTACAAACATTAATATTCAATTAGTTTATCCTCTCATTTCCACAATTAATATATAAAAAATTTAATAAATTCAATTATTAAATATCATTATAACACATGGAAACAGAGGAAAACCATATTGTATTCAACATATTATATTCAATAAATTTATATACAAGATTCCCCAAAATTGTGAGCAAAAGAACACTGCAGATGTGTTGTTCAACATTAGGAAATGGAAAGTAGAACACACCACGAGATTCATTGGTTATGAAAGTGACCAACAACACATATAATGGGAACTAATGGAATCCCTATTATTATAATTTTTATTTATTTCAGGTACTCAGTAAAATTTTAGGGACCCACTATAATTTCTAGTGGCTCGAATAATTACAACTATAATTCTAAATATCCAAATAGATTGGGAAAAGTATAGAGTACATATAGAAGGTCATTAGTATAGTTATCATAATGTAACATGTTTTAATTCCTGTTAGACAACAATAATAATGGGAAATGAATGAGTATCATTGAAATAAGGGAAATTATCTTTCAAATAAATCGATTTGTTTATTCCATGTTAAATGGGGAATGAATGAAACTAAATTAAGTAAATAGTACTGTAGATCCAATGAGACTCATGGAACTCGATTATGAGTTTAGAAGTAAATGATCATCCAATTACTAATTAAGGTGTCAATGATTATATTTGAAAATATCATTTATATCCTATAATAGAGAAAAAAACTTGGTATATGATTTAAAATCATTGAAGTTGGTTTTTTTATTTCTCCCAAAATAATGGGCAACATGGTTAGGCGATACAGTTTTCCAAAGCATTATCATACCTTTCTCAAAGTACTATTTTCAGGGGGAAGAAGTATGATTACTATGTATGGATTGAAAAACCCTGTGAAAACAATTCAAAACACCGCTACTAAAAACTACATGTTCCCTACACAGTAATGCACCTCTATTCAAAAGATTTCCCAAATCCATGAAGTCTATAGCCCCACAAAATCTAACATCGCGTGGTTTAAAGTTACCATGTAACAAATCTTACACTCATTCTATAAACATTGTAGTATGTAATATTTTTTAAATCTTTGACATAGGCTCTGAATACGATATATACACCATTGATACATCCATGACATCAAAAAGTATTCACAGTAGTGCGTAATTAATAATATAAACTAAAATTAAAAATATTTGTTTATTATATGGAAATTTGTGTTCGTAGAAAATGTTTTTAAACAATTTAGTATAAAAATATAATTTTAATTTTTGAAAATACATATATGATAATTTACATTAATTTTAGGGTGTCGTGTGGGAACAATTTTATGTGTCATGTGGTATAGTTCAATATGTTCATTCACTAGAAGTAACACTTTAGGTATCCTAGAAATTAATCAGTAAAAAAGACTCATGTAATTCACAGATTTTATGTTATTTTAGTTCAACAAGATTACCATATCTGAGTGGATATAATGTTTAATTGATCTAAAAATTTTAATTTTATTGAAATTCCATTGTGGTGACCTCAGTTGAAGCTTGAATGAAGAGTTGAATAATATATTGACATGTTTAGTGGATGGATCATTATTTATTTTATACTCATGATGTATGAGGAGTATATTTAAATTAATTTACTAGTATAGATATTCTGTTATTCAATGGATTCATTATGGTGAATAAAATGGTTGCCTTATGGTGGATGGATAGAATGTGAGAGGCATTGTGATGGTTTTCATGGATGTTAGATGTGAAGTGTCTCTTTGTAGTTTTCGGAAGAATTAAACACAGTAATAAAATATTGGAATGGTTTAGGATGGTTCATCAGTGTGGTGTGGAGGTGATGTGAAATTTTTCATCAGATGTTTATGGATTATTGGTTGTTACCACTATAAGTCACTAGTGTATCATGATAATATATGTGATCAGGATATTGTTATAGTTTACTATTTAATGAATCATTGACAGAGGATCATTGTAAAAAACAATTGGTGCCCATTTTATGAATGTAAAAATGTACCAAAAGGTTATAATAATAGTAAAAAATATAAAATTTACTCAATATGGATATGACTAGGTTTTATTCTAGTGTTTGAAGGACTAGGTTCTGAATATTATTGTGATGAAGTTGAAAAATAATTAGGTGGAATACCATTATAATGATTTTAATTTCAATGGATTTGGAATGGTTATTGAAATTTCAATATTTCAATGTAACATATATGTACATGAACTCTAATGAAAGGGGTTTCAATGTTATACCATCCATTTAAGTATAATTTCAGAATAACATAATATTTATTGTTATTGTGATTCATTTCCCTGACATTATATTTATGTGTTCAACATGATCTTAATTTCACATATTACTCTATAAATATGTATATTACCTGAATATATCTTGATGGGATTGTATGACTTGATTTGATGGAATGGTTTTTTATCTACCACATTCTAGACATTATTGTTATCAGGGATTATTTCCTCATAAGTAAATGTTTCATCAGGTGGTTTATTTTAAAAAAATATGTATCGTTGGAATTAAAATTCATATATTAATCTTGGAATATTTTTTCATCCCCATTACTCAGTATATAATCATGGAATTAGTTCATGTATGTTTATAATGGTAGTAATTTTTATAATTGAGTATTTTTGATAAACATTTAAGGGAAATTGATGAATATAACTTGGATTGAAATGATTTGGAGGTGTATACTATAGAAACATAAATTCGTTAGAATATGAATGAGTTACAATTCATATTTTTGTGATTTTATATTGACAATTACTAATAGGTTTCATGTGTCATGTTTTCTTCATTAGATTGATTTTCAAATTACGGAGGAACATAATAATAATAATTTAATGAAGATGATGATCATATATGTTGACCAGATTAATTGGGATAAAACACATTTTTTAGGTGATGGTGGATGATAAAATAAAAAATTATATATTATATATTTTAATATATATATATATATCTTTGAGGATTCTGGTATTATACTAATGGAGTTATTTTGAGTCTATTCCATTGGTATGTCATATAGTAAATGAATAATGAAGTAGAAGTCTATAAAATGAATCACATGGATTATTCTAATTGATGAAGTTAGTTGACAAAAAGTATAATGTTCCATGAAAATTATAATTACAGAGGATTAAATAAATATGGTGGAAATAAATTGAATATAAAAGTTTCTACCAATTAAAAGAGTATTATATGTATGTTTCAAGAAACCATAGTATGGTGGGATGTCCGTAAATGATTCCATGTTTTCCTTGAACCCATGTAATAAGGAACATGGGTCTACAATTTCATCAATGAACATATTTTTTGTGGGTATATGTGTATTTTTTTAGAATCAATTATATATTAGGGATACAACAATATTAAGTATCAATTGTAGTGTTTTTGAATGTTTTTTATACATAAAATAACTGTCATGTAAAATGTAACATTATTTATGGAAGGTGTGTGAATCTATTTTTGGGGATTCGTGCTTATGGTATGTGTGAAAAATTAATAATATTTATCTAAGTATTGGAATTAAAGGATTTTCTAATAAGAGGATGGAATCAGATGAATGGTTTGAATGATCATATACTAGTTAGAGAGGATGATGTGTGTGAATTTTTATATAGTCATATGTATCGTAGAATTATGTAGACAAATTTGTATACATCATAGGTCATATATGGGTTCATATTATAGAGTATTTCAAAATTGGAATTGATAATATTAATATATAACTAAATTAAAAAAATTTAATGAACCATGTTTAAGAGGATTAATATCAATAACCTATAAAATGATATGGTTTAAAATGATAGAGTTATATATGAGATTTGATAGATTTTACAATGTCCAATAGAATTAAATTTGTCATTGGATGAATATGTTATAAATGGGATTTTTATTTGTTGAAGGATATTTATTTGAAACATTAGTCTAACTATACCAAAAAAAATATTTAGCTCATTTTTTATTCTATGTAATTTTTAAGCCTATTCGATTTTAAAACTAAATAATATCCAAACACATGTCATCTTTAATGTGTCATTACATGTTTTATGTCACAATAGTAATGTTCAATGAATATTTATTTCTATATAGATGCATATCTAAAAAATTATATTGACGATATATGTTTTATTACTTTTATTGTGTAGTGGAAATAAAAGGAAAAAAGGTCTTGGTTTCACAGAATAATTTTTTTATACTGTGAGTACATCATTATGAAAGCATCCTAAATTCACAGAGGATCATCATATAGTTACATTATGAACTTTGGAGGGTGTCAATATAGTTTAATTTAATATATTATTATTGTGTTTTGAATGCTTGTACATTTATTCTATATGAATGAATGAATTCATTTTTAATGGGGATATAGACCCAATGTAAGGAGTATGTTGTTAATTGAAATATCAAAAAATAAATTATTTGAAATTAGTAATATTTTTAAATTTAATATTTAAATATATTAATTCAATATATTTTAATTTAATTAAGTGAATTTTATATTATGGATCTCCTTCAATATGTAGTATTTTTTTTTGTGGTTTCATGTAAAATTAGAAGAAGAATGACATAGGGGACCATGTGAATACTTTGTAGATATGGTGACAGATAGATTAATTGTAGGATTTTTTGTAACACCCCAAGATTTCATAGTGTGTTATTTATTCAAAATAATTCAATAACTTGCACTACACGCAACACCGAGTTCAAGCGCACCATGACTTACCAAACAAGCCGTTCAAAAAAGGTTATGAATAGTATTAACTAAATTTTAAACTTTATATAATCCTTATAATTTTAGAATCCATATTATGAGTTTCTTAGACATAATGTAAGAACAAATTCATCTTCAGTATTGTAGTTTTACCAACTTTTAATAGTGAACCCTTTTTAAATAAAATATTTTAAACTTTTTGACTAAATGGGGACATCAAAAAATTTAAAATAAAACATCCCAAGCTTCCACGGTACGCTTTCCTTTGAATAAAACAGTAGCGTGTGTCGTACGCAACTTCGAGTTTTAACACACACAATAACCGATCAAACTAGCCGTTATGAATAGTAATACTTAATTTTTTGAAAATATATATATATGATATTTCAAAATGGAATTCATTTTTGGATTCGGAATATCAAATTTAGCCTAAGGTGAAATTTTGGTACTTTTCAGATAACTTTCATATTTTGATGAATAGTAAAAATTACTAAATTTTAATTAAAAACAACTTTTTTAATCAAAATAATTAATAGTAATAAATTATGAATTTGAGTGGTTTTAAAGTATATTTAGAATATATTTTTACCATTTAATATAATTTTGGTCATTGGACGTAATTTTACAATTAAACCGAACATAAACAAGTGTCAATCTTTTGATAGTTATTATCTCTTAAAAACACGCTTTTTGTTTTGACAGCGGGAATTAATTTTAAATTAATTTCTGCCACTTCTGTGTTTTGAATTTAGAAAAATGGATTCCATATTTGGAATCAGGATGTTCAAATTGTGTAAATAGGTAACTTTTATTTTTAGGCATTTTGAATAATTACTGCGGTAAATATTTTATTTACCATGGTTAAGGGTAAATCCGGTAAATAAGGGTTAAAAAATAATATTATAATAATACTAAATTACCCTAAAACGTGTCTTAACCCTATTGGTTGATACATGGTAGACCATGGGCATCTTTGGGTCAATTTTGGGACCCCATGGATCCACTTGTAAGTGATAATGACACTTTATTTTAATTAAGTTAAAATGAATACAAAAATGGCATAAGCTTACATCTTTTAAAAGAACAATTTTTACATAGGGTTATACATGTTGGATTTTCGATTATAAATATTCATTAGAAAGATAAACAGATTTCGTACATAATGATATTTTATTTATAATTTTTAGACATCAAATAATTTAAATTATTAATGACACAATAATGATGCAATGTTTACCTCATTAATAAATCATTTAAATAAATAAGATTATAATGATTAAAATATTATCTAAAACCTGTCCAATTCTTATTGGTTGATGTTATTTAGAATATGAGTCATCTTATCTTAGACCTCAATGATTTTTGGACCATTATAAACCGAATATAATTATATTATAAAGTAATACTTTCACTCTTTCCTAAAGAGCCCCTCCTCTCCCTTATAAAAGGAGACCACTTCTACTCATTCCTCACACCTCTCAAGCCACTTGGCTCGTCCAAACTCTGCCCAACTAAGCTCCCCACATCCCTCTCCTCCTCCTTGAAGCTTCTCCTTAGGCAGAAAGCATTTCAAGAAGTCCTTTGGTTCCAACCAAAGTGAGTTACCTAAATTAAAGGTAACATTTTCTCTTAAATTATTTTCAATTATTTTGCTTCTCCAACCCCCAAACTCTTTTTATTTCCTTTATTTTGTAACAACACCAGTATCCAAAATATACTAGGATGTTGTTATAAGAAGGATTCAAACTACACATTCACACAACTCCATATAATGGATGATGAACATAATGTTTCTGTGGATGGAAAACTAACGCCTCACGAAACGATGATTGTTCAAATACATCTTACCTCCTCTCATGGTGGCCATTAGGATGGCACTGTAATTAAATATGATATTAATGATATATATTTTTTATATAAGCTTATGTAATTCCATTTTATTTCATACATTTATTCGTTTCATGTTGTATATACATACGATAATTTCATTTGAGGAAGTGCGGACTACCGCCCCCTTAAAACGATATGACTCGTTCATACCACACATGGAACGTATAAAGGATGGTGTTAATGAACTTAAGTAACATATATAAAATATTATATTTTACTGGAATAGTAATATACCTATGTATCATTTGGATTCGATTCTTTTAAAATAAAAATTAAATGGAAGTAGCGTTCGTGCGTACGTACGGACTACCGTCTCCACGAACGTGATGAGATTCATTCTCCATCGTATCCATTCAAGTATAATTATCATTTGTTGATTTAAAAATGATGTTTAAGGACTTGATACCATTCTGGATGTGAATAATATACATCCCATTAATAACGAATATGGCTCACATAACAAAGAATATAAAGTAAAATGAACCCGTTAACACCTGAAATGACGATAATTCTAAGATATTATTAACAAATCAATGTTAAAAGATCATATATTATATCATATTAAAGTAACTGATTCTTTTATTATTCAATAACAATTATTTCACCTTTATACAGGAGGTAAACCTACCATCGACCAAGGAAAAAGTACAAAGTAAGGGATTCTCTTATCTCACTTTGAATTCCGTGAGATTTCCATTGTTCGCTACTCAATTATTGAAAGTGGTGTATTGTGTACTTCCATTTGATATATATTATCATGATACACTTTATATTCATGTTATTCTGTAAATAATTTGGTGGTTATTAACTTTTGGCCATGCGACTCAGTTGATTAACGTGGTAAGGGGTTTCTTGTCTCACTTTTAATTCCGTGAGAATTCCATTGATCACCACTTAATTATTGCATGTGGTGTATGTGTACTACCCATGATTGTATTAATTGTGTAATATAATTTATTTTATGGGTATTTACATCATCATGGTATGATCTTTCTTTCATGGGTGTTTGTTTCTTAAGTTACCTAATCAATAAGGGAATTTGAGATTTCAATTTCCACTCATTTGGCTTTGCGCATATTTCATTGATTATATTACCCCACGATTATGTGTGGAATCACTATTCATTTGATTATGTCATAATTTCAACTCCCCTTCCTGTGGATATAAGTTTGATACACATAATCACTCCATTGATAATTCTCAATTCATTGATATGAATTTGATAAGAGTAATTTTAACTCATTCTCCATTTGTTGAGTTAAACATCCAATTCGTTGGTATTGTTTTTACAAGAATATGTGTGAATATCCTTTGATTGATTTACAATGAATATCCAATCATATTTAATGTATTTATATTTTTCACACATAATTATGTCGTTGATTTATCCTTAACCTAAGGATACAACCTTTATGAGAGATTTCATCTCAATTTACATTCCATTGAGACTTCTTTGATGATATACACCAAATCACTTTTATGTGGTGTATATAATGTACTTTGACATAGTATATCATGAATTACTTTATTCTCATGATATTAAAATGTTTTGATTACCTCAATTATTTGTATTCAAGTGTCTCTCTTTTGGTTAGAAACTCTAACCAAAATACCAATTTAAAATGTTTTAAAGAATTATTCTTCTAAATCATGGTCATTAATGTCCATATTTTAAAAATGGTTTTAAGGATTTATTTTTATGGACATTAAAGTTTTAAATTTAAAAATCCTTTTAAAAGTTTCAAAGTGGTATGGGACACTTTGATTCAAAAATCTATTTTTGAATGTCTTCTTGACAAATAGTGTGACTTTTAAAAGTTTTCAAGAAAAGGGGGATATTTCTATCAAATAGATATGATGATTATTTTCATCTATGTCAACATCCTTCATTATTCATGATTGAGGTTAATGTGATACAATACAATCTTCCATATTGTATCAAATGAGTTATGTTTGACTGTGGATGTTCTATTTTTATACCATTCATGGTTTGTGGTTAAAGTATTGACATTTCGTATGCTAGTTTTAATACGAATGTTTATTTTATGCTTAAACCTATTCATATGAGGAATGAATTGGACTTAATAAGTGACGGGTGGAGCCCGCTATAGCTCCTCGATGCATCGGTAGGTCTCATGAGACAAACTAGTGTCTTGGCACAAGGCCTTGGCAAAATCTTATTTGTAGTCTTGGCACGAGGACTTGGCTATGTGGTTATGATAGTCTGGCATTATGCATTCCATCATTATGAAAGTGGTTATTGATATTTCATGTGATCATTCGACTAGTAGAATATCCATGTGAGTAAGTAAATGGCATTATTTCATTTTACCTTTGCCATTTTATGCTGAAGTTCAAGTTTCAAAGGCTTTTGTTTCAGTTATAAATTGCCTTAAGTGTTTATGCTTATTTATGAAAGCTTCTGCTATAATGTTATCCTTACTGAGCATCCAAGCTCACCCCTTTCAATGTTTTATTTTTTTTTTCCAGGATTATGAAGAAGTAATTTATGAATGACCTGCAGGGATAGTATGAGGGGATATGAAGACAAGATGTTTTTTTTATGATGTAATGTAAAAATTTATGGATGTATCTAGTTATTCCAAGGCTACTAAACTAATCGGTCTTTCAAGACTTGATCTTTCTCATGATCATGCCAATGTTATGTAATAATGCACCGACTCTGGGTAACTAGGGTCGGGGCGTTACAGTTGGTATCAGAGGAAGTTTAGTACAAACCTTGGTAGCTAGATTTAGACAAACTCTGATTAGAGCACGTAGACTTATGATGAACTTTGAGGATTAGTATAAAATAACTTCCTAGAATTTTGGTATTGTAGAGATTTTTTGAGTTTTCTGAGCAATACATCCCTGTCTGGATACGAGCAGGTAGAGGCGGCTCTGGCACAGATGTACCTAGGGATAAAACCCGAAAACACCGCTTTGAGGTAGACTCGAACGGGAACTGGTGCACGACAACGGTCCTTGCTGCACTCTTGGTTACGACACTCCCGGGGGATATGCTTAGGATAATTTACATTTTCTTTACAAACCGATTTAAGTAATATATACATAAGATGAGAGTAAATGACCTTGGTTAATCCTAATATGTTTCAAATTGAGAATATGGTGACATTTTAATCTCTAAATGATTTTACGACTACTATTATTCACACAATGCTTTCTGGTTTTAGTCAATGGCTGGATTCCAAGGAAGTCATAGTGACTTTGAGAATTATGTACAAGGTGGGAACGGTGTTGGCAATGAGCAACAAAATGGAATGTTGATAGGCGTAAAAGATATCGTCTTTATGCCAAATCAGTTTTCCAAAAATATGATCAACAACATATATATTAACCAACTCCCTGACTCAACAAGGAAGAGAAAGGTGATAAATGATAAGATCTCCAGCAATGGAGACCATGGAGAAAAGAAACCTCAATTTTCATCATACAGGAATTGTGGAAAGAGACACCCAGGAAAGTGTCTCAATGGGACAACTAAATGTTTTACGTGCGGGAAGGAAGGACATAAAGTGAAGAATTGCCGAAGAAAAATGAAGAGTACTTTGGAAGAAGATAAAAATGGTCCCAAGAGTCTATTTACAGTCATTTGCCGTAAATGTAGGGGACCTGGCCATTACCCGAGTGAATGTCCTATTTTATAGGATATTTTCTTGCTCAAAGAAGAAGCTATGTGGAAATAAATGGTTGGAGAAAAATTTAAAAAGTATTAGCACTCCTTGTTGATGGGTTTACTTTAGAATAATTTTCTCTTGTATTTGTAACCCCTCAGTTTGCCATGTGAAATTGATATTTGAGGAATAGTTGTCTCTTCTCTTGTGGATATAGGTATAAATAACCAGTTGGTTTTATATTATCATTGGGGTTTGAGAAAATGATAAGTTATTATAATTTGGGATGAAAATGCAAAGTATGATATAACATTTGTGGTTAAATTATGTTATTTTGAAAAATTTATCTCATCTTGGTAATATTATAGAATATAGTTTTTGAAAAAGGACAACACGTAGACCGTGTGACAACCCGTCGCGTCGGACAAAGCTGTGGGAATCGAACCCACAACCAAAGTGAGATTGGGATTTATCGCCTACCACTGGACTACATGAAGTCCCTGGTTAGTATGACTATTTTTTTTGTTAAATGATTTTATTGATCAATAATAAGATGATTTGGGTTCTTATGTCTTATCAAATGAATACCCTTGGTATAGGAAAATGATTTGGTGATTAAGTGATAAATATTTTGGAAGATGTTCGTTTTGTTAGGAACACTATATGCCCAAGGAAAATAGAATACAATGAGGTTTCATTTGTAGAGTAATGGTGGATTTTTATCTACATTTTTATTGTTGATTTATAGTGATTTGGGTTATTTATGGAAATGATTAACCTATAACAGAGAATATGTGATGATGTTAATTACTTTTACGTATGTGACTTTAAGAGTATTTGATGTCATTTGGAGATACAATGTAACATGGGAGACTACATAATCAAATTGTTCTATGTTTTGGGTTTCAATATTAGTTTGGATTATATTAAAGGATTTTAAGGACAATTGGTTATTGAATGGTATCTATTTAACTTTGGGGTATTGTTGGTTTAATTTTAGAATTTAAGATTAGTGCATATTTATCTCAATGAATATCCTTTTGGGGATCATTAGATCATTCACTAACCATTTTGGTTTTGATTAATCTTCAAAGACAATGTAAATATATGGTTTATCCTGCATGGATCATGTGATTCTATAGAAGTTTATTCTAGCTCTTCCAGTGTGACCAAGTCTTCTTGAATACTCATCGTTTAAAAAAAATTGAGTTAGTGGTGGAAATTTATTAAAGAATGAAAATCTACTTAAAATTTAAGTAAATCTCATAATGTTCTTAGTCAATATCATAAATGAATTCATCTTCCTTATGTAATGTAACTTTAAAAAAAATGTTGTCCTAGATGGTACCTTAAATCATCACTAATTTATGGCTTTGGGATTGTTGGCCTTTTCATATCCATGTTCTCTACCACTCTCCATCAGATAATTGATGGTTAGATTTCTCCTCCATATCCAAATTTTCCTACATGGAACCCTAGTATGTGTTATTTTCGGTAATCTTCATACTTTCCACTCTTTATTTTAAATAGAGGCCTCATTAATTCATTTTTCGATGTGGGATTTCAACTAAGATATTTTGAAATGTCAAAAATGTGTGATCCCAATACCCTATATTTTGTTGAACCGATGGTACTTCAAATCATCATTGATTGATGAGTTTAAGGACCTCAATTTTATACTTGTTTGTGATTGATGACCTCAACCACTACCTATAAATATTTACGTTTTTCCTCCATTTATATGTCTCTAATTGCCACCAATGTTCTCCTAATCGAGATCATAATTTGGTGGTGACCCTTTCATTTATCTTTTCCTCATATTAAGACTAAATTTTAGTAAACCAATTTCCGATGTGGGTTTTCCCACAAATATATTTTCTATTTTCGACCTTTTATTTTTGAAGAAAAATTTCAAATTGCGAGGACGCAATTTATTGAAGGAGGGGAGAATGTAACACCCCAAGATTTCATAGTGTGTTATTTATTCAAAATAATTCAATAACTTGCACTACACACAACACCGAGTTCAAGCGCACCATAACTTACCAAACAAGCCGTTCAAAAAAGGTTATGAATAGTATTAACTATATTTTAAACTTTATATAATCCTTATAATTTTAGAATCCATATTATGAGTTTCTTAGACATAATGTAAGAACAAATTCATCTTCAGTATTGTAGTTTTACCAACTTTTAATAGTGAACCCTTTTTAAATAAAATATTTTAAACTTTTTGACTAAATGGGGACATCAAAAAATTTAAAATAAAACATCCCAAGCTTCCACGGTACGCTTTCCTTTGAATAAAACAGTAGCGTGTGTTGTACGCAACTTCGAGTTTTAACACACACCATAACCGATCAAACTAGCCGTTATGAATAGTAATACTTAATTTTTTCAAATTATATATATTTTATATTTCAAAATGGACTTCATTTTTGGATTCGGAATATCAAATTTAGCCTAAGGTGAAATTTTGGTACTTTTCGGATAACTTTCATATTTTGATGAATAGTAAAAATTACTAAATTTTAATTAAAAACAACTTTTTTAATCAAAATAATTAGTAGTGATAAATTTTGAATTTGAGTGGTTTTAAAGTATATTTAGAATATATTTTTACCATTTAATATAATTTTGGTCATTGGACAAAATTTTACAATTAAACCGAACATAAACAAGTGTCAATCTTTTGATAGTTATTATCTCTTAAAAACACGCTTTTTGTTTTGACAGCGGAAATTAATTTTAAATTAATTTCTGCCACTTCTGTGTTTTCAATTTAGAAAAATGGATTCCATATTTGGATTCATGATGTTCAAATTGTGTAAATAGGTAACTTTTATTTTTAGACATTTTGAATAATTATTGCGGTAAATATTTTATTTACCATGGTTAAGGGTAAATCCGGTAAATAAGGGTTAAAAAATAATATTATAATAATACTAAATTACCCTAAAACGTGTTTTAACCCTATTGGTTGATACATGGTCGACCATGGGCATCTATGGGTCAATTTTGGGACCCCATGGATCCACTTGTAAGTGATAGTGACACTTTATTTTAATTAAGTTAAAATGAATACAAAAATGGCATAAGCTTACATCTTTTAAAAGAAAAATTTTTACATAGGGTTATACATGTTGGATTTTCGATTATAAATATTCATTAGAAAGCTAAAAAGATTTCCTACATAATGATATTTTATTTATAATTTTTTGACATCAAATAATTTAAATTATTAATGATACAATAATGATGCAATGTTTACCTCATTAATAAATCATTTAAATAAATAAGATTATAATGATTAAAATATTATCTAAAACCTGTCCAATTCATATTGGTTCATGTTATTTAGAATATGAGTCATCTTATCTTCGACCTCAATGATTTTTGGACCATTATAAACCGAATATAATTATATTATAAAGTAATACTTTCACTCTTTCCTAAAGAGCCCCTCCTCTCCCTTATAAAAGGAGACCACTTCTACTCATTCCTCACACCTCTCAAGCCACTTGGCTCGTCCAAAATCTGCCCAACTAATCTCCCCACATCCCTCTCCTCCTCCTTGAAGCTTCCCCTTAGGCATAAAGCATTTCAATAAGTCCTTTGGTTCCAACCAAAGTGAGTTACCTAAATTAAAGGTAACATTTTCTCTTAAATTATTTTCAATTATTTTGCTTCTCCAACCCCCAAACTCTTTTTATTTCCTTTATTTTGTAACAACAACAGTATCCAAAATATACTAGGATGTTTTTATAAGAAGGATTCAAACTACACATTCACACAACTCCTTCTAATGGATGATCAACATAATGTTTCTGTGGATGGAAAACTAACGCCTCACGAAACGATGATTGTTCAAATACATCTTACCGCCTCTCATGGTGGCCATTAGGATGGCACTGTAATTAAATATGATATTAATGATATATATTTTTTATATAAGCTTATGTAATTCCATTTTATTTCATACAATTATTCATTTCATGTTGTATATACATACGATAATTTCATTTGAGGAAGTGCGGACTACCGCCCCCTTAAAATGATATGACTCGTTCATACCACACATGGAACGTATAAAGGATGGTGTTAATGAACTTAAGTAACATATATAAAATATTATATTTTACTGGAATAGTAATATACCTATGTATCATTTGGATTCGATTCTTTTAAAATAAAAATTAAATGGAAGTAGCGTTCGTGCGTACGTACGGACTACCGTCTCCACGAACGCGATGAGATTCATTCTCCATCGTATCCATTCAAGTATAATTATCATTTGTTGATTTAAAAATGATGTTTAAGGACTTGATACCATTCTGGATATGAATAATATACATCCCATTAATAACGAATATGGCTCACATAACAAAGAATATAAAGTAAAATGAACCCGTTAACACCTGAAATGACGATAATTCTAAGATATTATTAACAAATCAATGTTAAAAGATCATATATGATATCATATTAAAGTAACTGATTCTTGTATTATTCAATAACAATTATTTTACCATTATACAGGAGGTAAACCTACCATCGACCAAGGAAAAAGTACAAAGTAAGGGATTCTCTTATCTCACTTTCAATTCCGTGAGATTTCCATTGTTCGCTACTCAATTATTGAAAGTGGTGTATTGTGTACTTCCATTTGATATATATTATCATGATTAACTTTATATTCATGTTATTCTGTAAATCATTTGGTGGTTATTAACTTTTGGCCATGCGACTCAGTTGATTAACGTGGTAAGGGGTTTCTTGTCTCACTTTTAATTCCGTGAGAATTCCATTGATCACCACTTAATTATTGCATGTGGTGTATGTGTACTACCCATGATTGTATTCATTGTGTAATATACTTTATTTTATGGGAATTTAAATCATCATGGTATGATCTTTCTTTCATGGGTGTTTGTTTCTCAAGTTACCTAATCAATAAGGGAATTTGAGATTTCAATTTCCACTCATTTGGCTTTACGCATATTTCATTGATTATATTACCCCAAGATTATGTGTGGAATCACTATTCATTTGATTATGTCATAATTTCCACTCCCCTTCCTGTGGATATAAGTTTGATACACATAATCACTCCATTGATAATTCTCAATTCATTGATATTAATTTGATAAGAGTAATTTTAACTCATTCTCCATTTGTTGAGTTAAACATCCAATTCGTTGGTATTGTTTTTACAAGAATATGTGTGAATATCCTTTGATTGATTTACACTGAATATCCAATCATATTTAGTGTATTTATATTTTTCACACATAATTATGTCGTTGATTTATCCTCAACCTAAGGATACAACCTTTATGAGAGATTTCATCTCAATTTACATTCCATTGAGACTTCTTTGATGATATACACCAAATCACTTTTATGTGGTGTATATAATGTACTTTGACATAGTATATCATGAATTCCTTTATTCTCATGATATTACAATGTTTTGATTACCTCAATTATTTGTATTCAAGTGTCTCTCTTTTGGTTAGAAACTCTAACCAAAATACCATTTTAAAATGTTATAAAGAATTATTCTTCTAAATCATGCTCATTAATGTCCATATTTTAAAAATGGTTTTAAGGATTTATTTTTATGGACATTAAAGTTTTAAATTTAAAAATCCTTTTAAAAGTTTCAAAGTGGTATGGGACACTTTGATTCAAAAATCTATTTTTGAATGTCTTCTTGACAAATAGTGTGACTTTTAAAAGTTTTCAAGAAAAGGGGGATATTTCTCTCAAATAGTTATGATGATTATTTTCATCTATGTCAACATCCTTCATTATTCATGATTGAGGTTAATGTGATACAATACAATCTTCCATATTGTATCAAATGAGTTATGTTTGACTGTGGATGTTCTGTTTTTATACCATTCATGGTTTGTGGTTAAAGTATTGACATTTCGTATGCTAGTTTTAATACGAATGTTTATTTTATGCTTAAACCTATTCATATGAGGAATGCATTGGACTTAATAAGTGACGGGTGGAGCCCGCTATAGCTCCTCGATGCATCGGTAGGTCTCATGAGACAAACTAGTGTCTTGGCACAAGGCCTTGGAAAAATCTTATTTGTAGTCTTGGCACGAGGCCTTGGCTATGTGGTTATGATAGTCTGGCATTATGCATTCCATCATTATGAAAGTGGTTATTGATATTTCATGTGATCATTCGACTAGTAGAATATCCATGTGAGTAAGTAAATGGCATTATTTCGTTTTACCTTTGCCATTTTATGCTGAAGTTCAAGTTTCAAAGGCTTTTGTTTCAGTTATAAATTGCCTTAAGTGTTTATGCTTATTTATGAAAGCTTCTGCTATAATGTTATCCTTACTGAGCATCCGAGCTCACCCCTTTCAATGTTTTATTTTTTTTCCCAGGATTATGAAGAAGTAATTTATGAATGACCTGCAGGGATAGTATGAGGGGATATGAAGACAAGATGTTTTTTTTATGATGTAATGTAAAAATTTATGGATGTATATAGTTATTCCAAAGCTACTAAACTAATCGGTCTTTCGAGACTTGATCTTTCTCATGATCATGCCAATGTTATGTAATAATGAACCGACTCTGGGTAACGAGGGTCGGGGAGTTACATTTTTTATATGAGAATAATGGTGGAGAATCGTTGATTTTTTATAGACTAAAATATGAAAGAAAAATTGCATTTGAGATTGATATGGTTCTGAATGATAACTATTTTTAGTTCATGTATCATGGATAAATATTTTAATTCACTATTTGAAAATCATAGTTGTTATTTAGTAAAACATAGTATAACATCACCATGAATATTAGGATTAGTGCATTAATTTAAAATCTATAGATGTTTAGTAGGTGGGTGGTTATGTTTATAAGAATAATAATTATTAGAATAATTATATTTTGATAGAGAATAATAGCGTTATGTAAGAGAAGTCATGATGGTGTTGATAAATTTGACGATTCATCTAGCATGAATGTCATATTAATTACCAGTATATTTAATTTACCAAATAGAATATTCTGATCAATCATAATTTTCATATCTTATCTTGGTCTTGGTCAAGGGAAAACCCTATAAAATTATTTACAATCTAATTGAATATATGTCCATCATAAGGAACACTTATACACTATGATGTAATTTCATATATTTTAAGGACTTCTAAAATAATACAGATACATTTATTTTTATAATAAAATTCAATAGATATTTTCCGGTAATAGTTTAATTAAAATATATTTCAATAAATTTTTTTATTGTTATTAAAATTGGATATTATTATAGTAATGTAATATAATTTTATAGGGTATTAAAATTATTATCATATAATAGAATATAATGTCCTTATATTTTCCCATTTTATTCCCCTTATGTAAGGATGGTTCTAATGTTCTGTATTAAAATCAAATTCATTTAACTAAATCATTATGAATATATCTTATTGATGTGGTTGTAACGCCCCGACCCCAGCTACCCAGAGTCGGTGCATTATTACATAACATTGGCATGATCACAAGAAAGATCAAATCCCGAAAGACCAATTGGTTTAGTAGCCTTGGAAACACTAGATATAATCATAAAGTTTTACATTACATTTCAAAGTGAAAAACTACTACAACAACAAAGTCTTCATATCCACACTATTAACCCCTCATAATATCCCTGCAAGTCATTCATAATTTACTTCTTCACTACCTGGGAAAAATAAAACATAGAAAAGGGGTGAGCTCAAATGCCCAGTAAGGATAACAATATAGCGGAACATTCAAAATAATCATAAACATTTAAGGCAATGAATTACTAAAACAAAAGCCTTTTAAAATTGAACTTCAACATAGTATGGCAAAAGTAAAATGAAATAATTCCATTTAATTATTCTCATGGATATTCTACTAATCGAATAATCACATGCAATATCAATAACCACTTTCATAATGTTGGAATGCATAATGCCAGACTATCATAACCACATAGCGAAGGCCTCGTGCCAAGACTACAAATAAGATTTTGTCAAGGCCTTATGCCAAGACACTAGTTTGTCTCATTAGACCTACCGATGCATCGAGGAGCTATAGCGGGCTCCACCCGTCACTTATTAAGTCCAATGCATTCCCATATGAAAAGGTTTAAACATAACATAAACATTCGTATTAAAACTAGCATACGAAATGTCAATAATTTCACCATAAACTATGAATGGTATAAAAATAGCACATCCACAGTCAAACATATCACAAAACCTTCAATACAATATAGAAGTTTTGTATCATAATAAATCAACTTCAAATAATCTTAAAATCCATCAAAGGATGTTGACATAGATGAAATCAAAATTCTTTTTAAAGAAGTATCTCCTTTTATTTTGAAATCATTTAAGGTCCATATAAAATAAAACATTTTTTTTGAAAATATTCTTATAAGCTTGTATGGAAAGCTTCGACGATTTTATAACGGCGGAAAATAACCGCACCCGCCGTATAAGTTAAAAAAAACATTCTTACCTCAATTCTGTCGAAAAGGTTAAAAAGGACCTTATTTTGAAAACGACGGAAAGATTCCTTTATAAACCTCTTATAAAAAGTCAAACAAGGGTATAAATGACTTTAACCCATATTCTTGTAAATAGTAAAAATGTTTTGAAATACATTTAGAAAAAACATGGATGTGGATGATAAAGAGATCCCAGTAGATTATTACGTATAAACAACCTCGGATAATGAAGAGATTGTGAAATAACCCTTACCTTGTACTTTTCCATGGTTGGGGTAGGTTAACCTCCTGTATAATAGTGAAATAATTGTTACTAAATTATACAAGAATCATATACATTAATATGATATCATATATGATCTTTTAATATTGATTTGATAATAATATCTTAGTATTATCGCCGTTTCGGGTGTTAACTTACTCATTTTCTTTATATGTTTTGTTACATAAGTCATGTTTGTTGTATCTTATTCATATCCAGAATGATATCAAGTCCTTAAACATCATTTTTAAATCATTAAATGATAATTATACTTGAATGGATACGATGGAGAATGAATCTCATCGCGTTCGTGGAGACGGTAGTCCGTACGTACGCACGAACGCTATTTCCATTTAATTTTTATTTTAAAAGAATCGAATCCAAATGATACATAGGTATATTACTATTCCAGTATAATATAATATATTATATATGTTACTTAAGTTCATTAACACCATCCTTTATACGTTCCATGTGTGGTATGAACGAGTCATATCATTTTAAGGGGGCGGTAGTCCGCACTTCCTCAAATGAAATTATCGGATGTATATACAACATGAAACGAATAATGGTATGAAATAAAATGGAATTACAGAAGATTATATATAAAATATATATCATTAATATCATATTTAATTACAGTTCCATCATAATGGCCACCATGAGAGGCGGTAAGATGTATTTGAACAATCATCGTTTCGTGAGGCGTTAGTTTGCCATCCACAGAAACATTATGTTCATCATCCATTAGATGGAGTTGTGTGTATGTGTAGTTTGAATCCTTCTTATAACAACATCCTAGTATATTGAGGATACTGGTGTTGTTACAAAAGAAAGGAAATAAAAAGAGTTTGGGGGTTTAAGAAGCAAAATAAATGAAAATAATTTAAGAGAAATCGTTACCTTTAATTTAGGTAACTCACTTTGGTTGGAACCAAAGGACTTGTTGAAATGCTTTCTGCCTAAGGGGAAACTTCAAGGAGGAGGAGAGGTATGTGGGGAGCTTAGTTGGTCAGAGTTTGGACGAGCCAAGTGGCTTGAGAGGTGTGAGGAATGAGTAGAAGTGGTCTCCTTTTATAAGGGAGAGGAGGGGCTCTTTAGGAAAGAGTGAAAGTATTACTTTATAATATAATTATATTCGGTTTATAATGGTCCAAAAATCATTGAGGTCGAAGATAAGATGACTAATATTCTAAATAACATCAACCAATAAGAATTGGACAGGTTTTAGATAATATTTTAATCATTATAATATTATTTATTTCAATGATTTATTAATGAGGTAAACATTGCATCATTATTGTGTCATTAATAATTTAACTTATTTGATGTCTAAAAATTATAAATAAGATATAATCATGTAGGAAATCTTTTTAACTTTCTAATGAATATTTATAATCGAAAATCCAACATGTATAACCCTATGTAAAAATTGTTCTTCTAAAAGATGTAAGCTTATGCCATTTTTATTTTTATTTTAACTTTATTAATATAATGTGTCCCTACCACATACAAGTGGCTCCAAGGGGTCCCCAAATTGACCCAAGGATGCCCATGGTCGGGTATGTGTCCACCAATAAGGTTAGTACACGTTTTAGGGTAATTTTGTATTATTATAATATTATTTTTTAACCCTTATTTACCGGATTTACCCTTTAACCATGGTAAATAAAATATTTACCACAGTAACTATTCAAAATGTCTAAAAATAAAAGTTACCTATTTACATAATTTGAACATCCTGATTACAAATATGGAATCCATTTTCCTAAATTCAAAACACATAAGTGGCAGAAATTAATTTAAAATTAATTCCCGCTGTCAAAACAAAAAGCGTGTTTTTAAGAGATAATAACTATAAAAAGATTGACACTTGTTTATGTTCGGTTTAATTGTAAAATTATGTCCAATGACAAACACTATATTAAATGGTAAAAATATATTCTAAATATACTTTAAAACCACTCAAATCCACAATTTATCACTATTAATTATTTTGATTAAAAAAGTTGTTTTTAATTAAAATTTATTAATTTTCACTATTCATCAAAATATAAAAGTTATCCGAAAAGTACCAAAATTTCACCCTAGGCTAATTTCAATATTCCGAATCCAAAAATGAAGTCCATTTTGAAATATAAAATATATATGATTTCAAAAAGTAGGTATTACTATTTACAACGGCTAGTTTAATTAGTTGTGGTGTGTGTTAGGACTCGAGGTTGCGTACAACACACGATATCGCATTATTCGAAGGGAAACATACCGTGGAAGCTTGGGGTGTTACATTCTCCCCTCCTTCAAATAATTACGTCCTTTCAATTTCTAGGGTATTACTGCATAAAAAGACTCGGGTGGTTCTTCATCATAAGTTCCTCGGGTTCCCACGTTGCCTCTTCCATCTTATGATTTCTCCACAAAACTTTTACCAGACGCGTCGTACGGTTCCTCAGTACTTGTTCTCTTGTATCAAGAATCTTGACGGGCTCTTCGCAATAAGACAGATCGGGTTCCAGTTCTAATTCCTCATAGGTGAGTACATGCGTCGGATCGGGCATGTATTTCCTCAATAGAGATACGTAGAACACATCGTGAACTTTGGAGAGACTTGGCGGCATTGCCAATCGGTAAGCTACAACCCCAATTCGTTCTAGAATTTCGAAAGGTCCGATGTACCTGGGACTCAATTTACCTTTCTTACCAAAACGTATGACTCCCTTCCACGGAGATACCTTCAGAAAAACATGATCACCGACTTGAAATTCCAAATCCTTCCTTCGATTATCGGCATAGCTCTTCTGCCTACTTTGAGCTGCTTTGATGTGATTTTGGATTACTTTCACCTTTTCCACAGTTTCCTCCACCAGCTCTGGGCCTACAAGTTTTCTTTCACCAACGTCATCCCAACAGGTTGGTGTACGACATCTATTTCCGTATAACGCTTCATATGGTGCCATCTGTATACTCGAATGGATGCTATTGTTATAGGAAAATTCTACCAGTGGTAAAGATTGATCCCACATACCCTGAAAGTCAAGTGAGCAAGATCTCAACATGTCTTCTAAGGTTTGAATAGTCCGTTCTGATTGTCCGTCTGTCTGAGGGTGGTAAGCAGTGCTCAAATGAAGTTCAGTATCCAGGGATTTCTGAAGACTTTTCCAGAATCTTGAACTAAAACGGGGATCACGATCAGAAACAATCGATAGGGGTACTCCATGAAGTCTCACAACTTCATTAATGTATAGTCTTGCTAGACGTTCCAGGGGTAGATCTTCTCTTATAGCAAGAAAATGTGCTGTCTTGGTATGACGATCAATAATAACCCATATTTCATCATTCCTTCTAAGAGTCTTTGGTAGCCCCATGACAAAGTCCATCGTAACATTGTCCCATTTACACTCCGGTATGGGAAGAGGTTGCATGAATCCTCCAGGCTGTTGCCTTCCAGCTTTCACTTGTTGACAAACCATACATCTTGACACAAAATTAGCAATCTCCCTCTTCATGTTGTCCCACCAAAAATGTTCCTTCAAATCTCTATACATTTTGGTGCTCCCAGGGTGTATAGAGAAATTGGAACTATGAGCATCATCCAGCAATTCCCTTTTTAGATCAGGTATATTGGGAACACAAAGTCTCTTCCCGAATTTCAAAATTCCATCTTCATACACAACGTCTCTCAATCTCCCATCATTCACAGCTTTAATCTTCTTTTGGAATTCTTCATCATCGGTCTGAGAACTCTTAATCCTTTCTAGTAAAGATGGTTTGGCAACCATTTGAAAAAGCATTGATGTTTTACCTTCCCTGGTTATTCCCATGTCCATCTTCACTAGATCCATGAAAATTGGATCCCTTTCAATTCTCATATTGTTCAAAACTCCATGGTCTTTTCTACTCAAAGCATCTGCCACCTTGTTTTCCTTTCCTGGGTGGTAGTGTATTGTACAATCATAATCCTTGAGTAATTCAAGCCATCTCCTTTGCCTCATGTTGAGTTCTTTTTGTGAGAAAATATACTTCAAACTCTTGTGATCAGTATAAATCTCACATTTTTCACTATAGAGGTAGTGCCTCGATATCTTCAAAGAAAAGATCACTGCTTCTAACTCGAGATCATGAGTAGGATAGTTTTGTTCATGAATTTTCAACTGTCGTGATGCATAGGCAATAACTCTATCATTCTGCATAAGGACACAGCCAAGTCCTTTCTTCGATGCATCACTATAAATAACGAACCACTCATTCCCCGATGGTAGAGTCAATATAGGAGCATTGACTAATCTTCTCTTCAGTTCTTCGAAACATTCTTCACACTCTTTTGTCCAAACAAATTTAACCCCTTTACGTGTGAGCTTCGTAAATGGGTTAGCCAATCGGGCAAAATTCTGGACGAAACGTCGATAATAACCTGCCAAACCAATAAAACTACGTACCTCAGTTATACTCGTAGGTGCTGGCCATTCTTGGATTGCCTTGGTCTTAGAAGGATCAACAGAGATTCCATCTTTAGAGACAATATGGCCATGAAAAGAAATCTCCTGAAGCCAGAATTCACACTTGCTAAACTTCCCATATAATTCATGCCTCCTCAGAGTCTTCAAGATAATGCGCAAGTGATTTTCATGATCTTCGTAGGTTTTGGAGTATACCAAGATATCATCAATAAATACCACCACAAATTCATCGAGATACTCCTTGAAAACTCTATTCATTAGATCCATGAATACAGAGGGTGCATTAGTCAATCCAAACGGCATTACAGTAAACTCGTAAGGCCCGTACCTGGTTCGAAATGCTGTTTTCGGAATGTCTTCCTTCTTCACACACAACTGATGGTATCCAGATCGAAGGTCAATCTTTGAAAAGTATTGAGCTCCATGCAGTTGGTCAAATAAATCATCAATACGAGGTAGGGGATACTTGTTCTTTATCGTTATAGCATTGATCTCCCGGTAGTCGATACATAACCTCATAGATCCATCTTTCTTTTTAACAAAAAGAACAGGGGCTCCCCATGGAGAAACACTAGGGCGAATAAATCCCTTATTACTCAATTCCTCTAGTTGTTTCTTTAGTTAGACTAACTCTACAGTGGCCATTCTATAAGGGGTCTTCGATATAGGCCTTGATCCAGGAATCAAATCAATAGAAAACTCAACTTCTCGTTCTGGAGGATGTCCAGGTAAATCTTCCGGAAATACATCTACAAATTCTTTCACAACAGGTACATCCTCTATTTGAACATTCCTTTCCTCACCGACAGTTATTTCATTCTCTTCCTCCCCAATAATTGAATTATGTTGAGCTACTGGGGGTGGATCTAAATAAGAATTAGGTGGTGACGATTCTGCTCTAAAAATAAGGTGCTCCTTATCATTATCATCAAGAATCGTAACCTCTTTCTTCTTACAATAAATCTTCGCATCATAGTCTGAAAGCCAGTCCATACCGAGGATTATATCAATCTCAATCATAGGTATGAAGATGAAATCAGCAGATAAAGAAAATTGATGTGCTCTAATGGGGACTGATTCACAAAACATTGTTGCAACGATACTTCCCTTAGGAGTTTTAACTGACAACTCCCTTATTAAATCAGATTGGAAATATCTAATTTTCTTAGCAAACTAGGAAGATATGAAACAATGCGATGATCCAGAATCAAATAATGCATTTTCTAAACTTGAGGAAACCATTAAATTACCTGCCACCACGTCATTCGGAGCTTCTACCTCAGCAGTAGTGATAGAATAAGCCTGGCCTTGATCCCTTGGCCTTTTCTGAGGTAAGTTCTCCTGACGCTTAGGACATGCATTTGCATAATTCCCCATCTCCCTGCAATTGTAGCACTGAACATTGGTAGCTTCCTTCTTCCCCTTGCAATCATGATCTTGGTGGCCTTTTTCACCACACTTGTAACAGACTCCCATTCCCTTCAAGCAAGTACCAGGATGTTTCTTCCCGCATTTACCACAAGATGGATATTCAACCTTTCCTTTCTTCCCCTTATTTCCATTCCCAGATTGATCAGCAGGTCTCTTCTTATCTTGCTTTGCTTTAAAGTCATAAGACTTAGAGAATTCCTTTTCGGTCTTGATAGGACATGAGACAATGTCTTCGTACGATGAAAAGGATTGTGAGACTAATGCTCGACGGAGAAATGGTTTTAACCCATCAAAGAAACGATCAATCTTACTTCTTGGGTTGTGAATATAATCACCAGCGTACCTCGCTAACCTTGTAAAGTTAGCCTCATACTTTGTGACACTATCATCCTCCTTTTGTCTCAGACTCAGAAATTGCCTTTCCATATCTGCTCGATGGTCACGAGGAAAGTATTTTTCTAAAAACAGATCTTTGAACTCCCTCCATTCCATATTTGATACTTCATCATCTTCCTTCGTATTTTGAATCAATGACCACCATTGATCAGCATCTCCAGTGAGGCGGTAAACTGCCATGATAACTTTTTCCCTTTCACTGCTCCCCAAAGCCTGAAATATTTTCTCTAGGGAAAATATCCATTTCTCAGCTACTAAGGGATTTGTATTCCCGTTGAAAGTTGGTGGTTGTTGCCTCATGAATCGATCTAACATTGATCCTCCACGCTGCGGATCAGGGTACTCCATACGGGTAAGGTTATTATTCATAACCTGAGTAAGTTGTCCCAGTATGGTGATTAGCTGATCGGCACCAGTTGTATCACCAGCCCCACTATAATTATCTTGATCAGGAGGGAAATCCCTACATGGAGTACGTGCATTGATACGGTTTCCATTTCTTCCACTAGGCGCCATTTCTAAACAATGGCATAAACTAGATCAGTTTATGAATCAAAATACATAATCCCATACTTATAAAACACTTAACATAAATTGAACTATTTAGGGATATAATCCATAATCATAAAAATGTTTTCTTTGAGGAAGTATATACTCATAAACCCTTCATAATGATTTGTAAAGAAAATGAGAGTTATCCTAAGCATATCCCCCGGGAGTGTCGTAACCAAGAGTGCAGCAAGGCCCGTTGTCGTGCACCAGTTCCCGTTCGAGTCTAGCTCAAAGCGGTGTTTTCGGTTTTTACCCCTAGGTACATCTGTGCCAGAGCCGCCTCTACCTGCTCGTATCCAGACAGGGATGTATTGCTCGAAAAACTCACAAAATCGCTACAATACCAAAATTCTAGGAAGTTCTTCTATACTAATCCTCAAAGTTCATCTTAGGTCTACGTGCTCTAATCAGAGTTTATCTTAATCTAGTTTCCAAGGTTTGTACTAAACTTCCTCTGATACCAACTGTAACGCCCCGACCCCAGCTACCCAGAGTCGGTGCATTATTACATAACATTGGCATGATCACAAGAAAGATCAAATCCCGAAAGACCGATTGGTTTAGTAGCCTTGGAAACACTAGATATAATCATAAAGTTTTACATTACATTTCAAAGTGAAAAACTACTACAACAACAAAGTCTTCATATCCACACTATTAACCCCTCATAATATACCTGCAAGTCATTCATAATTTACTTCTTCACTACCTGGGAAAAATAAAACATAGAAAAGGGGTGAGCTCAAATGCCCAGTAAGGATAACAATATAGCGGAACATTCAAAATAATCATAAACATTTAAGGCAATCAATTACTAAAACAAAAGCCTTTTAAAATTGAACTTCAACATAGTATGGCAAAAGTAAAATGAAATAATGCCATTTACTTATTCACATGGATATTCTACTAATCGAATAATCACATGCAATATCAATAACCACTTTCATAATGTTGGAATGCATAATGCCAGACTATCATAACCACATAGCCAAGGCCTCGTGCCAAGACTACAAATAAGATTTTGTCAAGGCCTTGTCCCAAGACACTAGTTTGTCTCATGAGACCTACCGATGCATCGAGGAGCTATAGCGGGCTCCACCCGTCACTTATTAAGTCCAATGCATTCCCATATGAAATGGTTTAAACATAACATAAACATTCGTATTAAAACTAGCATACGAAATGTCAATAATTTCACCATAACCTATGAATGGTATAAAAATAGCACATCCACAGTCAAACATATCACAAAACCTTCAATACAATATAGAAGTTTTGTATCATAATAAATCAACTTCAAATAATCTTAAAATCCATCAAAGGATGTTGACATAGATGAAATCAAAATACTTTTTAAAGAAGTATCTCCTTTTATTTTGAAATCATTTAAGGTCCATATAAAATAAAACATTTTCTTTGAAAATATTCTTATAAGCTTGTATGGAAAGCTTCGGCGATTTTATAACGGCGGAAAATAACTGCACCTGCCGTATAAGTTAAAAAAAACATTCTTACCTCAATTCTGTCGAAAAGGTTAAAAAGGACCTTGTTTTGAAAACGACGGAAAGATTCCTTTATAAACCTCTTATAAAAAGTCAAACAAGGGTATAAACGACTTTAACCCATATTCTTGTAAATAGTAAAAATGTTTTGAAATACATTTCGAAGAAACATGGATGTGGATGATAAAGAGATCCCAGTAGATTATTACGTATAAACAACCTCGGATAATTAAGAGATTGTGAAATAACCCTTACCTTGTACTTTTCCTTTGTTGGGGTAGGTTAACCTCCTATATAATAGTGAAATAATTGTTACTAAATTATACAAGAATAATATACATTAATATGATATCATATGTGATCTTTTAATATTGATTTGATAATAATATCTTAGTATTATCGCTGTTTCGGGTGTTAACTTACTCATTTTCTTTATATGTTTTGTAACATAAGTCATGTTTGTTGTATCTTATTCATATCCAGAATTATATCAAGTCCTTAAACATCATTTTTAAATCATTAAATGATAATTATACTTGAATGGAAACGATGGAGAATGAATCTCATCGCGTTCGTGGAGACGGTAGTCCGTACGTACGCACGAACGCTATTTCCATTTAATTTTTATTTTAAAAGAATCGAATCCAAATGATACATAGGTATATTACTATTCCAGTATAATATAATATTTTATATATGTTACTTAAGTTCATTAACACCATCCTTTATACGTTCCATGTGTGGTATGAACGAGTCATATCATTTTAAGGGGGCGGTAGTCCGCACTTCCTCAAATGAAATTATCGTATGTATATATAACATGAAACGAATAATGGTATGAAATAAAATGGAATTACAGAAGATTATATATAAAATATATATCATTAATATCATATTTAATTACAGTGCCATCATAATGTCCACCATGAGAGGCGGTAAGATGTATTTGAACAATCATCGTTTCGTGAGGCGTTAGTTTGCCATCCACAGAAACATTATGTTCATCATCCATTAGATGGAGTTGTGTGTATGTGTAGTTTGAATCCTTCTTATAACAACATCCTAGTATATTGAGGATACTGGTGTTGTTACAAAAGAAAGGAAATAAAAAGAGTTTGGGGGTTGAAGAAGCAAAATAAATGAAAATAATTTAAGAGAAATCGTTACCTTTAATTTAGGTAACTCACTTTGGTTGGAACCAAAGGACTTGTTGAAATGCTTTCTGCCTAAGGGGAAACTTCAAGGAGGAGGAGAGGGATGTGGGGAGCTTAGTTGGGCAGAGTTTGGACGAGCCAAGTGGCTTGAGAGGTGTGAGGAATGAGTAGAAGTGGTCTCCTTTTATAAGGGAGAGGAGGGGCTCTTTAGGAAAGAGTGAAAGTATTACTTTATAATATAATTATATTCGGTTTATAATTGTCCAAAAATCATTGAGGTCGAAGATAAGATGACTAATATTCTAAATAACATCAACCAATAAGAATTGGACAGGTTTTAGATAATATTTTAATCATTATAATATTATTTATTTCAATGATTTATTAATGAGGTAAACATTGCATCATTATTGTGTCATTAATAATTTAACTTATATGATGTCTAAAAATTATAAATAAGATATAATCATGTATGAAATCTTTTTAGCTTTCTAATGAATATTTATAATCCAAAATCCAACATGTATAACCCTATGTAAAAATTGTTCTTCTAAAAGATGTAAGCTTATGCCATTTTTATTTTTATTTTAACTTTATTAATATAATGTGTCCCTACCGCATACAAGTGGCTCCAAGGGGTCCCCAAATTGACCCAAGGATGCCCATGGTCGGGTATGTGTCCACCAATAAGTTTAGGACACGTTTTAGGGTAATTTTGTATTATTATAATATTATTTTTTAACCCTTATTTACCGGATTTACCCTTTAACCATGGTAAATAAAATATTTACCACAGTAACTATTCAAAATGTCTAAAAATAAAAGCTACCTATTTACACAATTTGAACATCCTGATTCCAAATATGGAATCCATTTTCCTAAATTCAATACACAGAAGTGGAAGAAATTAATTTAAAATTAATTTCCGCTGTCAAAACAAAAAGCGTGTTTTTAAGAGATAATAACTATAAAAAGATTGACACTTGTTTATGTTCGGTTTAATTGTAAAATTATGACCAATGACCAACATTATATTAAATGGTAAAAATATATTCTAAATATACTTTAAAACCACTCAAATCCACAATTTATCACTATTAATTATTTTGATTAAAAAAGTTGTTTTTAATTAAAATTTAGTAATTTTCACTATTCATCAAAATATAAAAGTTATCCGAAAAGTACCAAAATTTCACCCTAGGCTAATTTCAATATTCCGAATCCAAAAATGAAGTCCATTTTGAAATATAAAATATATATGATTTCAAAAAGTAGGTATTACTATTCACAACGGCTAGTTTAATTAGTTGTGGTGTGTGTTAGGACTCGAGGTTGCGTACAACACACGCTATCGCATTATTCGAAGGGAAACGTACCGTGGAAGCTTGGGGTGTTACAGTGGTAATCCATAAATTTTTTTGAAAAACTCAGAGTAATGATGGATGGAAACAAATTATTTTTTAATACCATATAGTAGACTCCATATATGTGGGTATGAATACATATAAGTCAACATCAAACCAAATTAATGTATATCATAGATCAAAAATTATTTTTTAAAAGTATTATCAACAATTTAAAAATAAATAATTAAATAATATAAAAATTCATAATTTTAAACATGAGATAAAATATTTTATAAATGTTTATAAAATATAATTATTATTAAAATATTATAATTTAGATATTAAATAAATATTATGAATTGTATTTTTTTTGGATAATACATATTTTTTCACTATTGTTTCAACACTACCCAAGGATATTATATGTTAAATCCATAAACATAGTACGAACCACTATCAAGGGAATGAAAATTTCAAAATTAATATTTCATCGGAAATAGATCATGGATATCATAAATTCAGGCCTAGAAATTCATTATATATGGAAATTATTTTAGTGTTTTTGTTATCATATTTTTCATTAGATTTCACCATTATTTTTTTAATTGATTAAAATACACACACCTTATTTTATTTTATTCCAGCTAATGGTCGGTAATAAGAGTACTTATGCTAAAAACTGATGTGTTGATTAAATTGACAATTGTTCAAATTACATGACCAATCCAATGAGAGAAATAATCATAAACCATGTAACATAACACTATTATTTAACTCAATAATTGAATAGAAATATGGGATAAGAGGAACGTACACCCCCCCTGAAAATAAAAAATAACCAAAGAGATCATCCGGAGATAAATGCCTCATTATTTCAATGCAAAATCAGATACCTCCATCGCTAAACACAAGATAAACTCCATTGAGAAGATCTACTCTATCCTTCAATGTTGTTAATAGGATAAGGTTCATTTGACTGCTAATTGTATTGGGGTGAATATGATCCTGGGTGTACATTGATAAAATATATCCTTCATGAGGAATATATCGAGATGTTGGAATGCATGTATTTCTAGAAAATGTTTTTCGATAAATATTTTCCTCCCGCCTCAATCATAAAATATGAAATAACTTCATTTCTCACTCGAAATGGATGATGAAAACATTAGAGTCTAAGAGTTGAAATTCACAAGTCATGCATGATATGCCTCTATCATTATTGTTACAACAGAATGCATGGTTGAATGAATATTTTGTGGGATACAACATTGACTAAAAAAACCTATATATCTGTTACATCAATTGTTATGGAGAAATTTTCTTATATTCCATAAAAGTAGAAATGAAGATCAATGAATTTTTGGGGTATCATAGGGATAATAATAAAAAAAGTGTAATTTAATTTTGTAAATCAGGATGATAAATTTAATGGTGCTATGAAATTATGAAACCCAACTAGCCAATGTTGTGGAATGAATAACCCTAGGAATTTCATGTAGGGGATGAGTAATTTCATTAGTTATATAATAGAAAGGTACCTATCCAATGTTTGCTGGCAAGAAAACCCATCTACTAAATCGTAGGTTTGAAACACTCTGTTGTTCCCACAACACATTGTTCAATGGTAAAACTCCCAATAACCTTGGTAAATTGTGAACAAGTTCCCTAATCCATGTGTGTTTGGAGGCAACAAAACATCAGCCCAGGGATCATGGGTGAGATTTTCACCATCACTACCACCAAAGGGAATCCTAATAATAAAATGGCGATATGTTCGATAGTCATTCAATCAATAATAGCAATCATACATTTTGATTCTAGTTCTCAATATTTTATTATACCTTTAATGTTTAGTAGTGAAATCCAAACACAACCATAAATGTTGGAAGTATATATGTTGGTTAGAATGGAAAATGGGTCAATTATTTCCACCCTTGAATATAACTCATCCACTGTTACAATATGTGGATTGGATTTCCAGGCGATCCACTTCATACAACCTATTTCTCAATTTGATGCAATTCTTAAACATTTGGACTGTATTTTCCTAAATATAGAACACATAAATTTCCGTGACTTGAAAATCATCATCCATACGGGGAACCTCCCCCTTATATTATACAAGTACAAGGAAAATGATGGATCACCATTAGAACCATTATCACAAGCATGCATATTTTTTACCTATGAACGCGTTGATCATGCATATTTGATTTTGTCTAAAGAAGGAACCACCCAATAAGACATGCGAATTTTGGTGGAATTCAATGTTTTGATTCCCATTGAAAATCTAGGTCATCCTCCCCGAAGAGATGTTGAATTATTGATTGATCATATAACTAAGGAATTTCCAATATCCAATACTAAATATTGAAATTCTATTGTGGAGCATGAGAAAATAAAGAAACAACTATATGAGAATCAGGATAGAGTGTTTATAAACTGAAGTGCTTCATCATGGGTTGAAATATTTATCTTTTTCGTGAATACAGATGGGTCAATGTGCCTTTTCATTGATTATTGTGAGCTAAAAAAATAATGATAAATAAAAATTATCCTTTTCGAAGAATTTATGACTTGATTGATATGCTACGTGGAGCACAATACTTATTCATGGTGGATCTGCGGTCACGAGACCATCATCTCTAATATGGGACAGTTATGACCACATTCTAATGTGGTTCCCCTAGGGTCTCAATTCACCATAATTCTCAATAATGTCCTAATAATGGAATAATGTGTTCTAGAATGTGTCAACCCCCCCCCCAATAATTTTGAAACAACTATGATGAGTTTTATGAATTACTGTATGTGAACAATGTGTGTGCCAATCAAAATTATTATACTTGAAATGGAGGTAATTCCAAGAATTTTGGTTAGGATGTATCCGCTCAAAACAGGGTGCATTTTGAAAAAATTAAGTATGTGTGTGTAATCAAAAAACAGGACTTGAAGTAAATTTGGGGATTAAAATGACTGATCAATTAATTAATCGCCATTGATCTTATACAAATTATTTATTAAAATCCTCGATTGTAAGTGACCATTCTCTAGAATTTTTTGATACCATAATCATGAAAAATAGTTCACTCACCAAAATTTTTAAATAAATGAATAAAAATTAAATACTCAGAAAAACCTAGAGGGAGCATTAATATAGATTATGATGCAATAATGAATCCACAACTGATGCTTCTAACTATTTTACCACAAGAAAAACGATATATCTGAGGGAATGTAGTTGGGAAAAGTCAAATTCCATCCCTTGTCTAGGATCGTCATTCTATCGAGTTATGATCACGGACCAATACAATGGCATCATTCATCTTTAGGGAAAACCATTTGGGATTCATTTAAATACAATGTATATGTCCCGTGATGGATGTTATCCACAAATACTGGTGGAACCACCACAAAACACTCAAGAAATTACTTCTTTGTTTCAAAACCATATTTAAATTATCCTTCATCATGAGCGTATAGAAATTATCAGATTAATAAATAACTGAATACAATATATGTATAATTTGTGTGACCCAGAGATTCGAGAGTGGATACCTTACCATGAATGGGTGACACACATTATTCCCCCACTAAATTTTTAGATTACTACATTACCAATATTCTTTGTTCCTAGAGACCTGAAACATCATCTAATTCCATAGGTGTATTGTTTTTATCCCATGTTGGTACCACTTCACAAAAAAACCTAGTGAAATAGGGATACATCATGCATACCCAAATGTATTAGACATGTTATGTAAACATTTTTTAAATTTTTCGTTGTCAAAGGGTGAGAAGATATCTATAAGAAAGTTTATCATACAATTTAGATCAACTATACAAAAGAAAAAATTCATTTAAATATCAATATACAAACTATTGGATATTTAGATACACTCATATTTCATTTATTTAAAAATTGGGTGTACATGCTTTATATACCTACGTTCTCCCCATAATAAATTATTTATCATTTCATATAGAACCTTCATGATGCTTTGAGAAAAACACATATTAATTATATATATAAGGTTTTTTCTAGATATCTCAAAAATTTCTCAAATAAATTAATATTTTATATATAGGAGTATACAAATGTCCAAGGTGACCTTACAATCCCTAGGAATGATAATTATGAAGTAAGAGTTACAACTGTCAAACATAAGCTATCCTCTGTGCAGTATCCAAATCCAAATCCCACACTATTTCATGGAACTTCTATAGTCAATGAACATATAGATTATCCTATTAGGGATGGAATGTTAAGACCTATGTAAATTTAATATGTATAAAAATAATTATTATTATTTTATCATGTATGACCATGTAAATAGAAACATCATTGAAGTAATGGGAAATGACTTATTCCACTTATAAGATCTCACGATTCCAAATAAATTAAGCCACAATGTCTATATTCATTATTTCAATATTCAATGGATCATGGTGAATAAAACATAAAAATTATTTATCATTAATGTCATCCATAAAAATATGGTAATCATATAAAATTGAATTTCTGAAATAAAACAATGCATGTAACAAAAGATTGTACTACTACTCTTGGGGATGATGGCGAAGGACATATGGTGGTTTGAAAATATGTATATAAATTTTTTGACTGTATGAAATGACTTATAAAAAAACAATCATTTAATCCCATTATCATAATTGATACAAAAAACTAATTCTTCATCATCATTTATTATAACCCAACCAATCCTTTGGGAACCAAAGTCCTTGAGCATCCAGTATTTTATGAAACTGTCTAGATTAGAGGGATGGGTGCCTACATTATAAGTCAATCCAATACAATGTCTGATTTAATCATTGATCTTTTAGACTAAATTCCCTTATCGTAGATGAAATCTTCACTACACTTCTAAATGGTGGATCTAGCATGGGTAAGCAGATATAACCATCATAATATGAAGAGTTAATGTTATTCTACATAAACATCATTAATTTAATTGATCCTACAATTATTGAATTGTATTGATATAAATCCTAAATAAATTTACTATATTGGGTAACTGGATAATGTGTTTATTGGAGATGATTATTTTGGGGATGACATAGTAGTGTAAAATTATGAAATTATGTCAATATAAAAAATCATGATGTTTTTGATAAAAATATTCATAGATGTTCCCTTTAATGATTTAAATATGAGAAGAATGATTTAACTGCATATAAAAAAGGCCTCCATGAACTGATCATTTTTTATTGTTAATTATAATTGGAATACATTTCCCATCAACCATAAATGGTAGGTATGATTGATCAGCATTACCAGCCATCAAAATTAGAACCATGTTATATTATTTCAAAAGAGGATTCATCTACTCCCAACAACCCAACCCAATATATCCTTTCAAAGATCCTCCCCATGTTGTGAACGGTATTCATGTAGTTTCTATATATGATATCTTAGGGTAATATTACTTATTTCTAGTCATGTTTTCATGGATCGAACCATCTTGGGGCATGATCCAAAACTACACCAACCTAGCATTTATCATCAAGGGTGTGGATACATTCAACAATGGCACACAAAACTAAGGGTGGAATTTTCATTATAACCTATACAAACACTTGTATATAAGTAAATGAAAATGTAAATATGGAATGAGAAAAATCATACAAAACTTCTATAAAAAGGAATCAAAATATATTCATAGGCCCCTAAACAATACAAGATTAGTAATGTAATGTAAAATGGGAATGAAAAAAAATAATCACCAACCATGAATGTCCCAAATCAACCAAACAAGTTTAAATGTAAAATAGCTAACATTGTCCTACACCTGGGTCCTATTATATGACCAACACATGTTTTCTTTGCACATTATATCATTAAGAACCTCTAAAGTCACGATCATCAATTCCTCCATCTGTAAGGGATCACAAACCATGAGAGAAAAATAAATAGGGATTATTATAAATATATGCAGTTTGATTCCATAAGGGATCATGTGATTATCATGATAGGTACTGATTATATGAGCATTAAGACATATATCTGAGAGGAAAAAAGATAAGGGAACAGGTTACAATAAATGGTGGGTATGTAATCTCAACAAAAGAGTGACGTAAATATACCCATAAACAAGGAGTTAGAAATAGTAATAAGATTAACTTCTCATTGAGACTTCTATAACTATATTAGGATAGTGGACTCATCGAACAATGAGAATCTAGACCTAGAATTCATATGGTATACCTTGTGCATCTTCACCTCTCCTTGAAATAGATTAAGAAATACCCAAGGTGTGGGAATTGAAAATAATATATATATATATATATATATGACTGGTAATAAATAATTCGTTAGGGGATCTTAATATAATATCTTATCCCATGAAAGTGAGTGTCCAATAGTATCATATGTATCGACCATTGATTTCATGCATCCCACACATCTTCTCTGAACTAAAAGTCAATGGGACTTAGTCATTGTACCTTGATTAATTATTCATTTCTTGGAACTATCTTGACATCATGGGTTTAGGATGCGTCTTAATGATGTGTATCAGTAGGGAATTAATCCCTATTTCTCATGAGTTCAATTTTATGTTTATAACATCTCATCACTCTCCTATAAATCAAATATATTGAAATCTATTAATAGTGGACCCACCAACTACTGATTCTGGGGGAGTCCACATAGATAGCCATTATAGATCTCCCAAAACATAATGCACATTGGGAATTCAACATTGATGGTCAATATAGAGGATTGACACCCTGATGAGTAGGGGGTTAAAATATAATAGTCTTCATAGGGGACCCAATACCTGATGCTTGTGGGATATTCTACTCAGGTTATTTGATGACCCACTCTCAAGAGCAACCGGGGGATTCCACTTGGAACTACCATCAGGGACCACATCCTAGCCTAATGAGAGGTAATATCAAAACTACACAACACATCCCTATTAGATTGTACCTCTCAGAAAACACATATGGGTGGAACCTCCTAGGATCTGATTAGTATCACTTTCCCTTCTTACTAGATAGTACCTCTCATGAAGCGCCGATGAAAAGTTGTCATCAATGCTGAATGGTACCTATCGAGAAGCGCCATGTATCACTGTTCATCCATTCGGGATGGTACCTCTTAAGAAGAAATAGGGATCATTGTACATCCATGAGTGATGGTACCTCTGTAAAAGCACAATGGAACACTTTCCATCCATATAATATTTTACGTATATGCAATCCCTGAGGAACTCTGGCCATCCCTGAATGATGTTACCTGTGGGGTAGCACTCTGTAACACATCCTAAATATTCTCCAATATTTCCAGTGTCGATGATGACCAATGTCATGGGTTTTCTACAAAAAAAATTATCTTCTATATATAATCCATTCTTGTAACTATATTTAATTATATTAAAAACAGGGCTTCGCACTTCAAAAAGGATCACACTGTTGTGGTCCTTATAGAAAAAAAAGAAGATCAACTAGTTAATCTCTCTAAAAGGAACTCCAATGGAATATTTTTATGTTGATTCATTTTAATTTTAATTTTTCTGTTGGGTCCAATTTATAAATCTAGATATAGTTAAATGTATCATCCAATTGTGATTCTTACAAAACAAATAGAATATGGACATTTTATTCACCTAAAATAGATAACTGGTGAAAAAACTATATTTCACTTCAACAGGTGGGAATCGAGCCTCAGGATGACCATACCTTATCTATAATATTATAAATATAATATTGTCTTGAATAGTCCTAACAAGGAAAAGGGTCATTCCACTACTTATGCCATGTCATGAAGAAGATTAAATTAGAAGATGAGTATGATTAAGGATCCTTGAATAATAATAATTAAATTATTATTATTATATTTAGTTGACTCCTAAACCATAACAACGAGACCATGACTACAAAGTCCCAAACTGTAATAAATTAATTCTACTCAATGTGAGGGATGTGTGGCCATTGAAAACAAGTAAATCGAATGACCTGTGTAGGGTGTATGACATTTTAATGCCATATGGACCGAATAGAACTGTCGGACCCAGTCTGGTCGGACCACTCTGCCTGGGAAGACCTATCCTAGTCGACCAGAGACGAACCATAGGCACACAACCAAACTCTAACTGACCATGATTTCCACAGCTGACATAACTATTTCTCCTCATCAGTCTCCTCTACCTGGTTGCCTCAACACGAAATACCCACGCTTCCTGGATTGCAGTCGGCCCCCAGTCCCCTCCCAGACTGCTTGGGAGAATCATTGTCCTCCAACACCACACCATACAAGTGCCCCCAAGCTGCCCAGACAAGCCAACTAATCTCGGTCTCCCTGTCATGGAATTCTCTATACATCATGCCTCCATAGCCTACTCCAACACCAAAAGGCCACACCACACAATGACACCCTTACATTGACTACCATGGACATCTTTCACACCCCAACATTGCTTTTCCACCAGCCACCTCACTGACAAAAAACTGGTGATCCCTTCCATGGACTATTACGTATCCTATGATTTTATAATTCAATTATTAATGATATATCATAAAACCCTATGACACGAGCATTGCATCACCTGCCTCTGATCGACAATCCGATAATAGATTGAATTGTCTAAATGATGATGATTTGTAATCGCAAAGAATAAATGGTGATTGTGGGTATAAACAGTGATCTATGTTTGTGTTATTGTGTCCATCATTGATTTATAAAATTAATGATGTAGAAAAAGTCAATGATACGGACTTCAAAAATTCAATCATAATTGTAATTAAAATTATTAGATAAATCATTTATCGATTCCTTTGTCTATCGATGAACGCATCCTCCAATTCATTTTCTACGATCCTCTAAACTATATTCTTTATTCTTACTCAATCTTATTAATTAAGAAGATGTAGAGAGAGTGGTGGATAAGAGAGGTTTTTTTGGAGTGATATAGATATTATTGGATAACCATAATTCTAATTCATAATGTTTTATTTATATAAACCCTTTTCAATACATAATATAAAATTCATTCACCCACTCATTTTATATAATACATAGGAAAAACACAAAATTCTGAACTCAACAACAATATCAAATTTCCTATCCATGTTCTTGATAGAGTTTTATTTTAATCAAAATTCAAGGTGAAATAAATTTATTTTTTCATTTTATTTATGTATTTTCCCATGGGTGAATATTCTAATAGAATTCTTGCCTTGAAAAATGTTATACTAGTCCTTGGATAAACACCATGTTTCGAACTGAATTGTGTTATTACATTAATAATTTGTTATAAAATTTAATGATAAATCATATTGAAATCCATTGAATATTATAAAATATAATTTATATTTTTTACAGTGTATTCTTGTCACACCAGTCCCTAGAAACACACACCATCTCACTATCTAGAATATAAAATATAAATATAAATAATAAAAACTCTTAAAAGGAAAAATTGGGCCACTATATCATTACCACCATCATGATTTTTAACCCCCCAAATAAAAAACATGGAAAAAAATATCATGATACTGAGACGCACCTTGTTCACCCTCACCCAAGAAAACCTACAAATTTACATGCATCCACACCACATGAACCAGTGGTATTGTACATCGACACAAGGTATACTCCTATCAATTTTGTGCATAGAAACATGATTGTGTCTTCTTAACTAAGACACATGGTAGGAGTAATGTGCCACATTAACCGTTGGGGGGGGTAGGGAAAGGAATTATGGATCCTCGTCATCTTATTGCATCATATCAAAAGGCCTGATGAAATATGGGGGATAATTTACTTCTCCAACCAATCATCAACATCTGACATCATAACTGTAATCCCCACATGTCCCTAGAATTGTTTCATGTGATTCCTTCTATCAAAATATCCAAATGGTGAATCTTTTTAAGATATCTATTCATTGTGGATTTCCCAGTCACAGAATCAAAGCTAAGATTCTATTACATTATCTAGAAGTGATGGGGATAGTAGAGTCGAGTGAAAAAAATTGTACCATCCTACTTCACCAGGCTCAGCTATTGGTATGATAACTGATCTAAAACGTCATAAAAAGTTTATCCTAGAACTCCATTCTAAGGGAATATGCTACAAAATTCCTTTTGTGTCATATTAAATATTTTTATTTCATATTACTACAATAATTTCAACTAGCATCAACTCCTCTGGATGATGACGTACATGAGGCTCTGGTTTTCTAAAAAAACACTGTGCACCCTCTCAAAAACATATTTGTTCTCAAAAATCATAGGGAGATTACTACCACTATTTTCAATATATATTTAGTCAGTTGATTCTCTTCATTGGCCCTCTATCACCCCAAACATTACCTTATAAATTAAGTATAATGTATTTATGTTGTCCACACAATTTACAAATTAATTGGTATGGTTAGTAAACTCATACAACCACAATATTGAAGACACCAAATGAATTTGGAATTGTAAACAAAGAATTTAATCTATTAGATGGAGAGTAATCACCAAAATAGGTACTATTCTACACCCACTAGTATAATTCCATGAAAAAAAGATCAAGAAAAAATACATCACTAGCAATGCCAGTACATTCTCCAACACTCCAATGTACATCCTCACCCAGAATTCACTAGTAAGATATAATCATCCAGCACACCTCGATAATTTCCACATTCTTCATAACCAACTCACCTGAATGGTTTTTTCATCAAATAAAAAAAATGTGTCTTGGTGGGGGATGTACCCTTAATCCAGATGCATTCATTTCTTTTACGATATGAAATGACATAGGGTTACTATTACATCCCAAGTCACCAAAATTAATCTTCATGAATGGGTGATAAAGAATATAGTAATTCATAGTTTCTATATATTTCTAATGAAAATGTAGAAAAGAAAAATTGTTTCCCTTTATCCATGTCACGATCTACTGGAGTGTACAAATCAGAATAATGTGGATGTCTAATGGCCCATTTTCAGCTTCTTTAGAATAAAATGGGTCACCTGGTGGTTGCGAAAATCCCTCAAAATTTTGTTACCCATCTCCATCTATTCACAATCCACATCCATCACTGCCTCTATGGGGAACACCTTGATCGTCTCAATGTATCTTCTATGGTTGTCTGCGTACTTCCAACCTCATGTTCTCTATACGTCTGGTTGTGAAGTCGCATTCATTGTGACCTCTAACTTCACATGAATAACACTAGTTCTCTTATGTATATCCCATCACAATATGACTCTATAGTCCCATTCAACTACATGATTCAGATAGAGTATCTAGACGCCTACTACATTGATATCTTTTTTACTGGAGTTTTCTTGCATTGGATGAAGTCTCGACCCTATTGTGATCCCTTCCATAACCAACTGTCTGGAGGGATAGGAATCTATCATTCAAAATGTTCCTCTACAACGCCCCATCATTGGTTGGAATACAAAAAGGTAATATATATGAAATACCACATGGCAGAGTCCCTTCTCAAAATTCTAATGAATAATGCAACCATAGTAGATAATATACATATACTAGAATGCAAGATTTGTAATCCTAGTCATGTACTCAGTCTCTGTCATCCCACACATCGGAAAAGGAAGGATCTATGAATTCAAATGTTGGGAATGATGGAGGGGTTTTAATCATGGTGAAACATATATTGGATGTTGTCCCATAAGATAATTGACTCATATAGCATCTAAATAATCAATCTCCACCTACACCTAGCTAATCCATGAAAAATGTTGGATTCTAAAGCCACAATATGATCTATTGGTGTCTCTACAGGCCCAAAAAGGATGAACACTGACTCTAACAAATCCTTGTCGGCCTGAGGGTTTTTCATACAATAGAACCTCAGTGGTCTATGTCACTAGAATTCACATTGGGTGGTTAGCCTATTCACATCATCATCCAACTCTACTGGAACTATTTATTTTCCACTGGGTAGACATTTTTCTACGAACTCACCAAGTGAAATGGAATCTCATGATGTGTCTTAAATTGAGGACTCAATAATCACATGGTTGTTGTTACAAACTAAATATAATATCATGGATGTATATCATCTTTGATACATCAGGAATATTATCAAGTAGTACCATTGATATATGGGATTATATATATATACATATATATCATCAACAACAATGGGGAGATGAGCCATGAAGGACATTAAAATACAAAATAATATATGGTTCATGTAAAATTTTACCCTATAACAAGTTTCAATGTGTGGTGAGTAAACATATGGGTAATCAGGGACCTAACGAATGGATATTCCATCATCCCATACAATTACTGGACTCCCACAACTTAGAATGGTTTTTGAGACAAATTTTGGCTGTTTACCATTACACAATAATGTCCAATTGGGGGAAACGTCTGAACAATTTCCTATGTGTTAAACTACCTCTCATACCACATTGTCACGAATAAACCCATGTCGAGGATCGAGTACAAACTAACACATTCCCACCTCTATTGGCCAGGGGTCGATACAAGCATTGAACTAACACCAAACTTAGGGAGGCCTTTCCCTCTGAACTTGTACACAAACACACACATCTAACATAATGAAAAATTTTAGAATAAAAGAAATAAAAAATAAAAAATATAATGACAAGGAAATCAAAAATATATGAATCATCCAATATATCATACATGTGTATGAATCGAAACTAAAATGGAACATGGAAAAATACACTCCCAACAAGAAAAGTTGCACATCACGAAAAAATTTGTTAAAGTAAATCATCAGATAGAGCTCTACTCCTGGGATCCATTGTATGAACACCACACAATGTTCATGGACAACATAACATAAATCTACTCTAATGTCACGATCAAAATGTTTTCCATCTGGAAGGGCACACCAAGTGGAGGAAAAGTTAATAAGGGGTGCGTATAATTACAATTAGAATGATTCCCCAAAGGATAAATGGAGAAACAAGAGTGGAAATGAAGATGGGAGCATTAAGAGGTACATCACAATTGGAATGTGATAGAGAGGACATGGTATAATAAAAGTAGTGAATCTCAACCTAATAAGAGTGTGATGTAAATTCTTCCATACAAAAGGAGCTAGAAATGATGATAGGATGAACTTCTTGTTGAATTTTCTCTACCTATAATTGGAGAGTAGAATAGTCCACCAATGAGAATCTAGACATGGAATGTATGTTTCATACCTACATAGCATTGCACCACCAAGAAGTATAATTACTAAAACCTAGGGAGAGGGTATAAGAAATAGAATATATTTATACTTGGTCTAGAATCCCAAATGAGTGATTATGTTTGTGTCTATCATTTAGATATTCCTAGGAATGTGATTAGCCAAAATTCATAGAAGCAACCACTGTCGTTTCCTATAATTCCACATGTATGCTCTGAATTTCAATTCAAAAGTACTCAACTACCACACCTTGCTACTAACCGCCTTGGGTGGAACTATATTACTCTTATTATATTAGGTTGCATCATAAGGACACATCTATGTTGGGAAATCATCCATCTTTATCATGGTCCCAAAGGAACATCAACCATATCTCATTACTATTTTACCCAGTCTAGGAATTTCAAACTCATGGTATAGGACTCACACATTAGTGTGTCTAGGGGATTCTACTATGATAGATGTCATAAAAGACCCACACCCTCATGAGTCCTGGGGTTTCCTTATTGATAAGCCTCATATAGGAACCACACCTAGAAGCATCATTGGTATTCCACTATAATATTCATCTTAGAGGACACATACTCTGGTGATGTAAAGGGATTCAAATATAGTTCATCGAGGTCCAACTCCCTAGCCCGTTTAGGGGATTCCACTCAGAACTGTCATCAACAAACACTTACCAGCCTCGATGTAGGTTAGCCAAAAAAACTCTGGAAATCCCTTCTGAATGGTACTTCTCAGAAAAAAAGGATGAAACCTCTTAGAAAGTGTTGAGGAACAATATACATCCATTCAAGATAGCAACTCTCAAGAAGAATCATGGAGTGTTGGACAAAATTATTCGATGGTAACTTTTGTGAAGGGCTGAGGATAATTGTCCATCCCTAATGGACATTACCTACTAGGAAGCACTGAAAGATAGTATCCATCAAAGCAATATGGTACTTCTCAGAATGTACTGAGAAACACATGACAATCATTCTATATGGTACCTATCGGGAAGCACCAAGGAACTACGTTCATCCATACTAAATGGATCCTCTTGCAAGAACTATGGATCTCTTCAAACATCTTCTCCACTATCACAAGAGTCGAAGCAGTCCCAAGCCATGTGTACATTACAAAAAAAAACTAAATGGTCTTCAACTATTATTCCTTACATGATTCTCTATTTGATGGGATCAGATAAAAGACTATGCACATAAAAATTTATCACACTGTTGGGATCCTTTTGGAAAAAACACAAAATATTAACTTATTGATCTCTCCAAATATACCAATAGTTTTAATGTTTTATGTCAATACATTTCACATTAATGATGTCTCTAGGGGACCATTCATCAATCCCGAAACAATTATATGGACAAAATCATTATGATCCTCATGAAAAAAACACGATATTTACTACTAATTCATCCAAAATGGTTAACTGGGGGAAATTCTATATTTCAACATAACACATTTGAACTGGGCTTAATGGGGACAACATCACGTTGTTAAATTAAAAACCAATAGTTTTGTGGAAAATTTTGTTAACGTACCAAGAATGCACTCCCACTAATGGCATGTCAAATGGATGTACTGTTTAGAATATGAGTCCGACACTATATCCCCAAATTATAATAATTAAACATGTTTCTTAGAATTTAGGCATCACATGAACCTGAGCATAATGAGAATATGATAAGTGTACTTAACCAGTATAATTATTTTTTCCCTATAATAGAGGAATGTGTGTCCACATATGATGCATCAATCGATCACCCAACATAAGCAACAATTCTTTTTAAACAATATAGACTAAAATGAAATGGTTCAGCCCGGTGTGTCTGGACCTCTCTACATAGGCTAGTCCGGACTGGCTCGAACCACCATCACCATCTGTTGGCCAACCTCCTCGGTCACCTCTTCATGGTCATGTCAATAGGAAATACATGTCTTTCTAATATCATGATCAGTCCCTAGTACCCGCCTGACTGCCTAAGTGGTCAGCTTTCTGCCATCACTGCAAAATTCTAGAACTGTAAAGACCCGTAAAATTCAAGGGAAATTTTTTCTTAATTTTCTTTAGAATTTTACAAGAGCGCGGTTTCAGACGGCACCTGATTCCGAGGCCCGGAGTGCCCGGAATTAATTTCTGAAGTTTGGCTCGGGTACGTTCAGTGAACGAACGAGCGAGAATTCCTAACATTTGATCCGGTGCTCGGAATTGAAATCTGAGGGCACCGATGAACTCGCAGCGCCGATTTTCGCTTAAAGCGACCTTTTCGGGAGTTGCGTTTGTTGCGAGTTGTATGTTAGTTTTGGGGTTTTTCAGTTGAGTTAAATAAAATTTGTGTAAGACAAATTTTATTTAACTTATTAAAAACCTACCAAAGGAGGTTGGGAGTGGGACCCACACCCACTTAACCTTCCTTGGGAGGATTAAGTGTGGTGGGGCCCACACGAACCCCCCTTTTCTTTTCAAATCCTCCCAACTCCTTTAAAGCCTCTTTTAATGGCTTAGGTTACCCTTAATTAATTTTGGGGAGTTAAACTCTTTTGAATTTCAAACTTTTGAAATTCTTTTGAGATTTGTGTTAATAAAATAAGATGTAATCTTATTTGTTTATGGGTTGTTGGTTTATTTCCTTGAGAACTTTTTGAGAGCTCCTCTTCATCTTCTCCGGCGAAGAACGTCTTCATCCTCAACGAAGAACGACAACTCTTCGTCAAGGATCATCGACTCGGCGACCCGGTATCTTCGGACCTCTTCTTCCTCCCCGAACCTTCTTCGTCGGCAATCGAAGATCCGCCAACGACGTGTCTCTTCGGGCATCACACTTCGTCAACGGAATCGACGAACGACGACCGCGACGCCCGACCTCCGCGACGCCGTCTTCCGCGGGACGTAGACGATTCTTCGAAACTTAAACCCGAGGTAGGGGTTGTCGTTTTCTTTTGGTTTTCTTATTTTATTCTAGATCGTGATTCTATCAAGACTAACGTGTGACTTGATTTATTTTATGTTGCGTTTTTATTTTAACGTGAGGGGGGCCGGACCGCACGAACAAGGCCGAACCCCCCCTCCATCGTTCTTGTTTAATTATTTTGCGGAGGAAAGCAAGTGGCGTGGTGCCGTCGCACCACGCGGATGAACGTGCGAATATCTTATGTGATGCCGTCGCACGCACCTTTGAAGAAACAACAAGAACACGACGCCGTCGCGCCGCGTTGAATAATATCAAAGCACGGCGAAGGGACGCGGTGCCGTCGCACCGCGCCGGATGACGAACGCCGCGGCCGGTTCCGGGCCGCGGCGGAACGAGAAGACCGCGGCCGGTTCCGGGCCGCGGCGGAAGGAAAGACCGGCGGCCGGGCCGCCGGCGTCGGAAGTCGAGGGCGGGACCGGAATTTCCGGTCCCGTTGGTAAAAACCGGCCGGCCAGCGGGCCGGCCGGATGTCATAAAACCGGGGGAATAAATCCCCCGGCTGGTTCTTCAAACCCCCCTCTTAACGAGGGGGGGCGGTTCATTTAAGGAGGGGGGGCAACAGCCCCCCCCGGTTCGTCCAGCCGGCCCCCACTTGCGGGGGCCGTTTGTTGCAAAGGCACGGCTCTAAGCCGTGCCGCCTTGACAAAGCAGCGGGGGCAATTAAGCCCCCCGCGTGCCACCCGCGTGCGCCAAGGCCCGCCGCCGCCGCCAACGCGGCCCGCCGCCGCCGCCGCCATCGCGGCCCGCCGCCGCCGCGCCGCCCCCGTGGGGGGGGGGGGGGGGGTCGGGCCGGGTCGGCCCGGACCCGGACCCCCCCCGTTTCGAACCAGAATCGGTTTTTGGCCCATAACATGAGCCTCGGACCTCCGAATGACGAACCGTCTACGGAAACGCGATCCTTGGATCGAGACGGTCGTTTCGGTATATCGCACTCAAGGTTTCGGGTTACTTTGAGTTCGGCCGGGTTGGTTCGTTCACGGAACCAACCGGGCCTCCGGAGCGGAAACGCTCATATCTTGAGCCACGAACGTCCGATTGACGCGCCGTCAGTCGCGTTGCGTTCCTCTTAATGAGACGGATCTTTTGGCATACTCCGCCCGAGGTTTGGACGCAGGTGGAGTACGGTCGGGTTGGTTTTGCCTTAAAAACCAACCGGGCCCCGGAGACGAAAAAGCCAATAACTCACAGACCGGGCGTCCGATTGACGCGCCGTCTGTTTCGTTGACTTCCTCTTGATGAGACGGAACTTTTGACATACTCCGCCCGAGTTTTGGATACAGTCGGAGTATGGCCGGGTTGGATTGTACTCGAAATCCAACCGGGCCCTTGGAACGGGAAAGCTATTATCTTTCAGACAGGACGTCCGCTTGACGGACCGTCAGCGGCGTTGGTGGTTACGTTGAGTAACGGTCCCTTTGAGTTTACCCTATGGGAGTTCGGGGTACAGTTGAGATACGGCCGGGATTGGTTTCGCTCTCGAAACCAACCGGGCCCCTGGGACGAAAAGGCTAATAACTCACAGACCGGGCGTCTGATTGACGCGCCGTCTGTTGCGTTGAGACCCCTGTGACGAGACGGACTTTTGAGACACTTCTTCGTGGGACTTTGAGATACTTGGAGTATCGACCAGTAGCTCGTGGAGCGGACCCTCCCGGAGACGAGCGTGCAGAGTACGGAGACCGTGTAGCCGGCTGAGACCTGACGACTGCTTGACCGACTCGACTTGGAGTGAGTCGACTAGCCCAGTGGACGGAGCGCCGGTATTTGGCTGCAGACCCACGGCGGACGGAGCGCCAGGTAGATGGCAGCAAACCCGCGGTACTCGACAGGAGGAGTACCTCAGTAGGCTATTTGGGCGAGCGCCCGGTATTTGGCGACAGACCCTCGGCGGACGGAGCGCCAGGTAGTTGGCCGCAAACCTGCAGTACTCGACAGGAGGAGTACCTCAGCAGTCCTAGGTTAGTGAGCGGCATCCTCGGAGTCGTGACAGGACCACTGTACACTCTAGAGACGGAGCTCTTCAGCAGTTACGGTTTCGATAATGAAAATCCTGGTTTGAGCTGAGACTTTGACCTTTGTGTTTCCTCATGATTGAGATGGGTTACTTGATAACTTAGGTATATGTATGGGCATATACCTGGGTAGTGGTTATCCGCTGATCTCATGATTCTTGTGTTTCCTCATGACTGAGATGGGTTACTTGATAACTTAGGTATATGTATGGGCATATACCTAAGTAGAGTTTATCTGTTGTGATCTTCTTGTGGTTATCCTTGTTGGTTTTAGTGAGACCTTGAGGGTCTCGGGGTCCCTACTGAGTATCGTTATACTCACCCCTGCACGGGCTATGCCCGCACCTCGTTGTGTTGGTTGCAGACGACGGCCAGTACTGGCAGAGGCCGAGTGTTCGAGGACTGGACGGTACCTGGAGGTGGACTATACGACGTGGCGGTACCCAGAGGCAGACCACTGGGCGGGACATACTTGGAGCAGACGGCGGGACCCGAGGAGCAGAGGAGCTATCTGTACCCACCCTTCAGGTGGGGTTTCCAGTGGACAGGTCGGCGTAGCTGCTTTACTTTTCAGTTGCTGTTTTCCCTTTCGAGTTGTACTTTACAGTTGGGCTTGTATTTCCGGCCCCTTTTTACTTTCCGCACTTTTAGTTGTACTCTGTTTTTGCTTAGTGTTACTTTCCGCTTGCTTACTCTGGGTGTTTGTTTACTTTACAAAGGCAATGCCTTCCCTTTTTACCGGGATTTACGCCTTGGTGCTAGTCGCCAGCCCCTGGCCTATGGAAGGCGGGCTTGGGGTAGTCACGGCACGGACCCCGAGGGCGGGTCGTGACAAGAACCCCCTATCCACTGATGTACACTATCCCACACATATACCCACATTCTAGATTAATCATCCAATATTACCAGGAATTGTACTATACCTCTAGCATTCCATGCCAACCTGCTGCTCCCGTACACCAACTACCTCAGATACCCATAATACCGTCATTGTACACCACCACCTTCCACCTTACTGACGATACTCTAATGGTCCCTAATGTTGAAAATTGAGACTCCTCTTATTTTCCAATTCTGATTGTAATGATAGATCATTGCTCCATGTGTCACGAGCATCATAACTCATTCCTGTGTTTGACAATACGTTTGTCGATGGATGCATCTGAATGTTGATGATTTACAACTATAATGAATAGGCAATGATCATGGGTTTAAACAAGGATCTATGATTGTGTTTTTGTGGCCATTGATGATTAATGTACGTAACAATGACCGAAAAGGAAAATAAATGGGTCTTCAATATTTAAAATGAATCATTTTTAAATAAAATGAGATAATTCTTACCATGTTTCATAGAGCACCCGCCAATAATTTCACCGTGATCCACCAATGTTCATTCATGATTCGACATTGATTTAATAAAGAATGAGGAGATATAGATAGTGACTCTTTCTGGAGTGATATATAATTAGGGGATTTCCTTAATTTCAATTCATAAAATTATTTTTATTAATTCCCTTCTCGTTGCGAAATCCAAAATTTACACAACAACTATTATTATGTTTAACCTAGGAATAAAAATCTATTCCAAACTCAATAGAGGTCTCAGATTTCAAATACAAGTCCCCATTCAATAGTTAATTGATTCAATGTTTGAGAAAAATAATTAAATTTAATTATGTAGTTATGATTTTTCATCAGGGAAAATATTCTCCCAACGTCCCACAATAACACTATTTATACCCCGACTAGGGTAAAAAACTCATTCTATAGTCAGCTATAGCCTCAGATATCAATTATGAGATACAATTATTTAGATATCCTTTTTTACCCACATGAATAGTATAAAATATATTTAATATTTTTTTATTATATATTATGGACACACCGGGCCTCAGATTCACACACTTTATCAGCGCCTATATCTATAAATATATGTAGATATATTCCAAAGTCATTAATATAAAAAACAGGTCTCTATATATGTTATAAGACATTCATTATTTAATATAATTCAATGACCATAAGGAAGATATTATAGTGGATCTTATAAGCCCTTAAGAGATTTCATATGATGTCGATGACATTAAAATCAATAGAATAAGAAAAAATTATAAATAATATCATGTTATAATCATTATTAGAAATTATGATAATAATTTTTTTATGCAACAAAACATCAGACCATTAAACGTGTCTGGTGATATAAATTGTATCGATATATGCATATATTTCATCAATAATTGCTCATGAGGTAATCTGATACAATCAAAAACACTATTCTAAATACTCTAGTGTGATGATAATGTAATAACATATTCCCTAACATTACTAGGAGATGAATATTGAATGAAAATAAATTTACACCAATCATGCTCTAAGTGATGTTTGGTAACCATACATATTATTCAGAAAATTTTGTTTCTCAAAAGGTTATATTGTTCCATTATATACTAGGAAGCCCATAGATTCATCAACATGATGAAGTCCTCTAAACATACAATCAATTAATTACATAATTAATGGATAAAATGAGTCATTTCATGATAATGATTCTTTTTTAAACTCTAAAAAGTGACACTATATTTATATATTATTCTACGGGATGGAGGGGAAAAATCCATGGTTGACTGAATCGCTCGTGTACCTACCAATAGTTTTATAGAAATGATTACACAAACCCCTTAAAAATATCTTGGTAGAGATTTTGTGTCTCCCAATAACCATATTGATCATATTTTCACATTTAATGATGTATATTTGACAATCAATATGATGTCATCCACAGATAAAGATCCCAACATCAATGAAAATGATTGAAATTCTTATATAATGGTAATATATTAGAGTAAAACGTCCTTTTATTATATCGGTATATTCAATAGATCAATGCATAATCAGATATTTTTGGAGAAGTCACCTTGTCATAAGGTGAACGTGATGCTACTCATTATCTACCCCCACATTTTTACTCCAGCACTAAAGAGATACCACATATAGATAATGGTTGGATAAATGTATGAGGTATAAGAGGTGGGGGATTTTATGGGTGGCCCTCCAACATTTAAGGAGTGCATATCTACAACCATTGATGAACTATGATATCTAACACTTGGGATATAAGAAGGCCGAAAACCCACCAGGATCTATGAAGACATGTCTATTAATTAAAAGTAGGTATATAACTCCTCTCATATTCAACTCCAAAATGTTTTCTAATGGTTCTTAATAGTAATACCAGTACATCATCATAAGGAGTCCATATAACATATGGTATTTCTAGAGGACAAAAAACAATATAAAAAGGTAAACATATTGATGCATCCAACTCACACAACAAAACTATAAGGTAAATTTTCAAATATCATTAAGGATTTCATCACCTAGTATTACCAATATAGATAATTGATATCCAATAATGTAATCATCAATAAATTGAATCAAAAAAATAATCTCTACATCAATTTCTATGATATCATAAAAAATATTCCAATGCATTATTTCTTGGTCTCGGTCATATAGATTTGGATTTATTCTATATATAAATATTAATCATTCTCCTTCTAGGATTAATTTTTGGGATACAATCAAATATGAATGTATAGATGTGAAGAATATTCCACCTCCTTTATGGGACCTCTGGGCTCATTTTCCAATTCAATAATTCCCTATAGCTTGAGCAATTATAAAGGTACCTAACAATGCACCATGAATCGTATCCAATAAACCGTCATGTAGAGATTTCTCAAATAGTTTGATGATGATCTGGTTGTAATATCTCATCATTTCTATGACCACCATATTGATACTGAGAACTTCTTCGACAAACTATAACAAAAAAATATAAAAAAGAACCAGTAAAATTTTCTATCGACATTACCTTTGGGTGGTTTAATGGCCTCTTCATACTCTTTCATTGGAATAATGTCACCGATGAGTAGAAAAAGGATATCCTTTTCATGTCACCTCCAAAAAAATTCCATGTGATGACATGAAATCATTGAAAAATAGCCTCTATATGGTACATCATATCCATAAAAGAATGAAAATTTATTTTACCTGGACATTTTTGATGAAAACATGTTTCACATATAACTCGAATGATGGATTCCTAGACGTATTAAACAATATCAAGACATATCTATCGAGACAACCAGTTTTGATTCCACTAATTAAAGGAAGACATTTAAATTTTTCTGGGGAAGAACATGAATCAATCAATGGGTACTATTATTAAATAATTGAATGACTCTGAGAGATAAAACGAATTTTTTATCTTAACTAAAAAATAGTGATCTGGAGAGTTGTAATTTAGGTATTCAGATAATGTTTCTACAACTATTGTTATCTATATAGAAGCTTCGACATTACCAACAATATCACGATGTCTTTTTGTTCTGTCATAGAAACCCACTACTTTACATTTTAATTTATCCAATTATGAATGGGATTACATAAATTTGGGTTATTATAATATGATAGTTTTATAATTAATTTGTTCCTCATAAATCCATAAATTTTAATGAAAAATTTGGACTTCTCACAAAATGACCCATAGTGGAAATAACATCATAATACAATGAACTACTTGATGAAGAAATATTCATCATTAAGGACTTCTCTCCCAAAAATGGGAGATTTATTTTGGCATTGAATATTTATTCCATTCATAGATTTGGATGGATTACCCCACTCTCTAGAAATTTGGTTGGGATTCGTGAATATTTATCTAACAACTAATGTCCTAGAATATTCATTATTATTATCAGAAGTGTTAATGAACAACGAAGAGGTATATCTGTCTCTTATTACATCAGTATAACCAAAACATCATGAATATGTAAATAACATACAGATAACAGGGTACTCATAACAAGTCATCAAGAAACACAATGATGACTATCCCACCTAAAACGAAGAGTTGATCCCATGACAAGACTATATAAAATTACTAATGATGGAATTCCATACAAAGATAACAATGAATTAAGTAATTCACTATTAATATTCCAAGGAATATTGGGAAAAACTTATTTATATTGATATGGTTGATCGATACGAGGATGAAATAGGAATTTTTAATTCACATTAGTGAATGATATCAACTATTTTTTATATCATAATGGAAGTGATCGATTATTTTAATTCTATCCTGGTACCGAATTGTCGTACAACAATGTGGATGAAACATATATGTGATTTCCTTCAATATTTTGTCCACCCCGAAGACATAGATGGGAATGATAAAATCATAACAACAGACGGCACGTCAATTGGACGCCCGGTCTGTGAGTTATTAGCCTTCTCGTCCTAGGGGCCCGGTTGGTTTCGTGAGCGAACCAAACCCGACCGTATCTCAAATGTACCCCGAACTCTCATAGGGTTCACTCATAGAGACCGTTTCTCAACGAGATCACCAACGCCGCTAACGGTTCGTCAAACGGACGTTCGGTCAGAAAGGTATCAGCTTTTCCATTCCAGGGGCCCGGTTGGATTTCTGTGCGATCCAACCCGGCCACTATCCATCTGCATCCAAATCTCGGGCGGAGAACGCCAAAAGTTCCGTATCGTCAACAGGAACTCAACCCAAAAGACGGCGCGTCAATCGGACGCCTGGTCTGAGAGTTATTGGCTTTTTCATTCCAGGGGCCCGGTTGGTTTTTAAGGAAAAACCAACCCGACCGTACTCCACCTGCATCCAAACCTCAGGCGGAGTATGTCAAAAGATCCGTCTCATCTAGAGGAATTCAACGAAATAGACGGCGCGTAAATCAGACGCCGGTCTGTTAGTTATTGGCCTTTCCGTCTCACACCCACCCTGGGAAACTTCCCAGGAGGTCACCCATCCTGATCACTACTCTTGGCCAAGCATGCTTAACTATGGAGTTTTCACCACGTAGGCTCCCGAAAAGGAAGGTGCACATTGAGCATAGTATACCGAAACGACCGTCTCGATCCAAAGATCGTGTTGCCGCTGACGACGAGTCGTTTGGAGGCCCGTAGCCCATGATACGGGCATTTGACCAAAAGTAGTCCGAAACTAGGGGTCTGGGCCCGGACCGACCCGGCCCGACCCCCCCTGGGTCGGCCGACCCGGCCCGACCCCCCCTGGGTCGGCCGAACCGGGTCGACCCACCCCAGGCGGCGACCCGGCCCGACGACCCGGCTCGGCTCGGAAAACCCGGCGCGGCGGCGCGTTCCGGCACGGCGGCGCGGGCCGGCACAGCGGCGCGGCCTGGGCGCCGTTCGTGTGCCGCGCACGGGGGCAAAGCCCCCGCCTTTCCTCAGCTGGCGGCGCGACAACCTGCCGCGCCTAAAGAAAAACGGCCCCCCTCACGTGGGGGCCTGCCTTCGAGAAAACGGGGGGCCGCCTGCCTCCCTTTGTGAAACCGGCCCCCTCATAATGGGGGGGGGCATTAAGGCTGGCCAGGGGAAATTATTTCCCCCGGTTATCTCACTTCCGGCCAGCCTGACCTGGCTGGTCAGTTCTTCCTCAACGGGACCGGTAAGGCCGGTCCCCCTTCCGGCTTCCGACAACAGGGGCCCGGCTAGCCGCCGGTCTTCTCATTCAGCCGCGGCCCGGAACTGGTCGTGACCTTCGTTGTCCGGCGCAGTGTGACGACACCGCCCCCATCCACCGCGGCCCCTATTCGTCCGCGTCGCCTTCAACTTTCTTCGACACGGCGCGACAGCGTCGCGTCCTTGCATTATTTAACGACGCGGCGCGATGGCGCAACGCGTTTCTTGCCACATGATCCTGCGCAGTGCGACGACACCACGCCACACCTGTTTCAATCCACAACAAAATCAACATTAATAGGAGGAGGGTCGGCCGTGTTCGTGCGGTCCGGCCCCCTCGCGTTATTTGCTAACAATCGGCCTTTAATGAATGATAAACTTTCACAATCTTTTAAATTAAATAAAAAGATTTGGAATCAAGGCCCGACAAATATAAACCTTCAAGTTCGAAGGAGAGATCCACATAACTTTTAAAAGTTAAAACCCCTACCATGATTTAAGAGGTGACGAGATTAGGCGTCGCGAAAAGAGATGTTGCGGAAGAAGACGTCGTCGGTATTGCGGGTATGGCATCACGGAAGACGGTTCCCGAGAACGTGGCGTTCTTCGTCGATGTCCGATCGTTCTTCGCGTTCATTGTCAAGAGGATGAAGAAACTTCAAGACTTCTATGCCTTCTTTCCAAAAGGTCTCAAACAACACAACCCAACCAAATGAAATAAGTTCTCAACTTATTTAATTAACTTCACATGGCTTTTGAAATTCAAGTGTTTGGAATTCAAAAGACTCACACAACTCACCACATTAAAATAAACTCATTTAAGACATAAGTTATAACTATGTTAAAATCATTTAAGTTGGAGTTGAGGGGTTTTAGAGGATATGAAGAGGTGGGGTTCGTGTGGGCCCAACCACCCTCATAACCTCCCAAGGGTGGTTGGGTGGTTACCCAACTTCCACCATGAGCTAACACTTAGAGTAAGTTAATAAAAATTGTAGTGTAGTTATAAAAACTTCCACAATTTTTATTATCAACACTCATGTAAACGCCACTCCAGAACAGGAGTTACTAAGTAATTACCGGCGATGCGGTTCCATCAGTGCCCTCAGAATTCGATTCTGGGCACCGGTTCAAAAGATAGAATTTCCCGCTCGCTCGTTCACTGAACGTACCAGAGCCAAACATCGGAAATTAATTCCGGGCACACCGGGCCTCGGAATCAGTCTCCGTCAGAAACTGCGTTCTTGTAAAATTCCAAATAAAATTAAGAAAAAAATTTCCCTTGAAATTTCAGGGTCTTTACATTCTTTTTGCACCTATCAGGGTGGCCATTATGATGACACAATTTTCATATATGATTTATATATTATGTTTATATTTTTCTTATGCTTCTTTATTTCTCATTTATGGCATACCTTTATGATTTCCCTTATTGGTAAATGCTATAATTTCGTTTTAGGAGGTGCGGACTACCGCCCCTTCAAAGTTATTTGAATCGTTAACGCACTATGTGGGATGTATAAAGGATGTAGTAAATGATATTATATATGATATTATACTTTAATTATAGAAAAACATTATATAATTATGATTTCAATCCATTAAATATGAAATAGAAATAAAAGTAGTGTTCATGCGTACGTACGGCTTACCGTCTCCATGAACGGTGCATTTCATTTCTTACCAGTAAATGTTACGAAATATTATGAATGAATGTATATACTGGATATATATGATATATATTATATCTAAATCATGAATATAAATCTGTAGATAATGGATATTCTACCACATGAACAACATGTAACTATAAGATATTTATTTTTGACTCAAGTACCAAAGATCGACAAAACGGCCGTTATTAACATAAATAAATAAAAAATGTTCATAACATGGTAATAAGTGATTTAAAATTAATAATAAACATGAAAAAGGTTCTTAAGAAATTATAAATTAACTCTAGTTTTTTATTCAAGAGGTTAAGGAACGATTGAGTCAAGTCAGACACGAGGTAAGGGAACTTCTTAACCCAATTTCCATTCGTTGGGTTAATCTCCTACATTGAAATTATGTCAGGATATTATTATGTCCTATCTGGTATTTATACATTATTTATGTGTAAATACAGTGAATACACATAATAGATCTATTTTATTTAATAAATGTTTTTTTAAGAGACTCCATCTAAATCTCCTTTCATTGAGGCATATTTTGTTTTATACACAACTTTCCTTTAGATGGTGTATAAAACCCTTTGACATTTACGTTTAGTCAAAAGGAATATTTTTATATGAAGCATATTTACTAAACGACACAATGGAATTTGTTTTTGTCATACGTATGGGGTGAAAATGACTTTTCCACCGCTGTGACCATTATTTGAGTTTCAATTTCCTCTACAAGCCATAATTTTTTTTAAATGAAAAATAAATACCAAGTTTTAATTTTCTTTTATTTTGGTATTGAAAATGGTTTTGATAATGTTTTAATTATATCAATGTGTTGTATTGATATCTTGTGATTGAAATATTAAAATGTTATGTTTCCTTTATGCATGTTTTATGTGATATGAATATGTTATGGTTTATGATATGCTTAAACCTGTTCATATGAGGAATGCATTGGACATAATAAGTGACGGGTGGAGCCCACTATTGATCCTCGATTCATCGGTAGGTCTCATGAGACAAACTAGTGTCTTGTCATGGGGCCTTGACAAAATCTTATTTGTAGTCCTGGCATGAGGCCTTGGCTACGTGGTTATTATAGTCTGGAATTATGCATTTCATCATTATGAAAGTGGTTATTGATATTTCATGTGATTATTAGATTAGTAGAATATCCTTGTGAATAAGTAAATGTCAAGTTTAAAAGGCTTTTATTTTAGTTATACATTTCATTAAATGCTAATGTTTATTTATGAAAGCTTCCGCTATATTGTTATACTTACTAAGTATCTGAGCTCACCCCATCAAATGTTTTAATTATTCCAGGATGTGAAGAAGTATATAATGAATGACCTGTGGGGATAGAATGAGGGGATTTGACGACAAGATGTTGTTGTAGTTTTGTTTTACATTATGATGTAATGTAAGACTTATGAATGTATCTAGTGTTTCCAAGGATACTAAAATAATTGGTCTTTCAAGACTTGATCTTTTGTGATCATGCCATTGTTATGCAATAATGCACCGACTCTGGGTAACTGGGGTAGGGGCATTAAAGTTGGTATTAGAGGTTGTTTAGTACTAACCTTAGAAGATAGATTTAGATAAATTCTGATTATAGCACATAGCCCAAAGATACATTTTGAGGATTATTATAGAAGAACTTCTAAAATATTTATAGTATGGATATTTTGTAAGTTTTCGGAGCAATACATCCCTTTATGGATACAAGAAGGTAGAGGTGGATCTGGCACAGATGTACCTAGTGGTAAAACAAAAAAAACACCGCTTTGAGCTAGACCCGAATGAGAACTGGTGCACGTCGACGAGCCTTGCTGCACACTTGGTTACGACACTCCCGGGGGATATGCTTATGATAAATCTCATTCTCATTACAAACCATTATGAAGGGATTATGAGTATATAAATCCTAAAAGAAAACATTTTTATGATTACGGATTATATCCATAAACTATTCAATTTATGTTATGTGTTTTACAAGTATGGAATTACGTATTTTGATTCATAAACTAATCTAGATTATGACATAGTTAAGAAATGGCATCTACTTGAAGGAATGGAAACTGTATCAATGCACACACTCCATGTAGGGATAGACCTCCTCATCAAGATAATTATACTGGAGTAGGTCATACAACTGGTGGTGATCACCTTATCTCCATACTGGGACAACTCACCTAAGTTATGAATAATAACCTTACTTGTATGGAGCACCCTGATCTACAATGTGGAGGTTCAATGTTAGATCATTTCATGTGGAAAAAACCACAAACATTTAATGGGGGTACAAATCCATTATTATATTAGCAATGGATAAACTCCTTTGATAAAATTTTCCACGCCTTAGGGAGTAGAAAAAGGGAGAATGTTGTCATGAGAGTTTACCACCTCACTGGATATGCTGATCAATGGTGTTCACTAATTCAAAACACAATGGAAGATGAAAAAGTATCAAGTGTGGAATGGAGGGAGTTTAAGGAAATTTTATTAGAAAAATACTTTCTACATGACCATTGAGCATATAGGGAATGTCAATTTCTGAGTCTGAGGAAGAAGGAGGAAGAGAATGTCGCTATGTATGAGGCTATCATTACAAGGTTAGTGAGGCATGCTACAAATTATATACGTAACCCAAGAGGTATGATTGATCATTTCATTGATGGGTTAAAACCATTTCTTCATCGATCCTTAGTCTCACAATATTTCTCATCGTACGATGATATTGTCTCATGTGCTATTAAGATAGAAAATGAATTCTCTAAATCTTATGACAATAAATTAATGAAAGAGAAGAAGAGAACAATGGAACAATAGATAGTTAAAGAGAAAATGGTAAAGGAGTATTATCCATTATGCTATAATTGTGGGAAGAATCATCACAATACTTGCCTAAAAGGAATGGGAGTTTTTTATAAATGTGGATAAAAAGGTCTCCAGACATGTGATTGCAAGGGAAAGAAAGAGGATATAAATTTTGAATGCTACAATTGTAGGGAAATGGGGCATTATGAAAATGAATTTCCTTAGATTCAGGGAATCATACCTCAAAAAAGGCCAAGGGATCAAGGCCAATCTTATGTTGTTACTACAGTTGAAGTGGAATAATTAATGTATTGGTGCTTTTGGACTCAAGGATTATATTTTGGTTATATGAATAATGTTATATATATAAGGATGGTACTATAGTAATTGTTTTTTTCATTAAGGATTTATAATGATGAAGGTAATCATATTTTTAGTATGTGACAATAAGAGAAACTTTACTTGTTTGGGGAATCTGATGTTACAATTGATCTTGGAATTTAGATACCTTTTTGAGAATGTCTGGACAGAGGTATTTTGGATAACTATAAAGGTTGGAATAGATTAAGTTTAACATTGGATAGTATTGTTAAAGGATCAAAAATTTCTGAATATTATTTTTGGAATATTATATTTGTATAGTTTTAGGAAAAGGACAACCTGCAGGTCGGGGGATAACCCGTTGTGTCGGACAAAGCAGCAGGAATCAAACCCACAAATATAGTACGAAAAGACTTTATTATCTACCACTAGCCTATATGAAGTCACTGGTTATTACAAAATAGTTTTCCTAATCTAAATGTTATGTGTTAATATTTTGAACCTTGTACGATTAGGATAAATATAATATTTATTGAGTTCTATTACCTTTTGGAGTGAAAGATGGGTTTTTGGTAAATATTTATTAAAGAATGAAAGTCTACATGACAAGTAAGTATATTTGATAACGTTATTAGTAAATATCCTAAATAAATTCTTCAACATTGTCAATGGTTACTTAAAACAAAAATGTTGTCTGTTAACTTTTCCAACTGGGGAATCAATGTCTGTTTAACCAATCAATACTTTGTGATTTTCTTGTAGTTAACTTTCTCCTAATACTGTTTTCTATCACTCTCCATCAGACCGTGATGGTTATTTCCCTCCATATGCATATTTTAATAGAATCCTAGTATGGTCTATCTTGGGTGTCCTTTGTACTTCTCTTTCTTTCTTTTAAAGTTATATTTTTTTAACAGTATTTCCGATGTGGGTTTTCCGCGAAGGAATTTTCTAATTTCAATTTTTTAGTTTCAAAGAAAAATTTCAAATTGCGAGGATGTGATTTTATTAAAGGTGGGGAGAATGTGACACCCCATGCTTCCACGGTACACTTTCTTTGAATAAAACACCTGCGTGTGTTGTACAGAACATCGAGTTCTAACACACACCACAACCAATAAAAGTAGCCATTATGAATAGTAATACCTAATTTTTGAAATTTTATAAATTTCATCTTTCATAATGGACTTCATTTTTGTATTCGGAATATCTAAATTATCCTATTTAGAATTTTTTGTAATTTTCTGAGTACTTTCAATTATCATTAAATAGAGAAAATACTTAAAAAAAATATTATCAAAATAATTTATAGTGATAAATTATAATAATTATTGGTTTTAATGTATTATTAGAATATATTTTTACCATTTTATCCAATCGTGGTCATTAGAATTACTTTCACTCTAAAATTGGACATAAACAATTGTCAATCTTTTTATATATATTGCTTCTTAAAAACAAGCTATTTGTTATGACAACGTGAAATAATTATTAAATTAATTAAATCAACTTATATGTTTTGAATTTTGTAATATAGACATGATTTTTGAATTAGGAATATCAAATATAGCTTAGTGTGAATTTTTGGTATTTTTCTGAAAAACTTCAATTTTTGATGAATAGTGAAACAATTCAGTTGTAGTTAAAAAAACTTATTTTTCGTATAAATCAAATTTTACCACTTCTGTGATTTGATTTTCAAAAATCTTACATACATGGTTGTCATTAGGAAGAAAAATGTGGTTCAATGTGATTAAATTTTCTTTTGGTGAATAGTAACTGTTATGTTTTATTAATCGCGATTAAAGGCAATTAGAGAAATTTAAGGTAAAATGATATTATAAAAATATGAAAATATCTTGACACTTGTCCTACACTTATTGGATGCGTCATGACCTACCATGACTATCCATGGGTCAAATTGGGGACCCCATGGAGCCACATGGGTAAGAAAATGACATTAATAAATTTTTATTTTAAGTAAAAATAAAATTGTCACAAACATGTGTTGTTTTACTAAAGAATTATTACATGGGGTCATATAAGTTAACTTTTCGACTATAAATATTAATTGGAAATCTAAAACTATTTCTTACATCATGACAATTTTTTATAATTTTTAGACATTAAATAAAGTACATTTTTTATGACACAATGATGATGCAACGATTACCTCATTAATTAATGTTTAAAATAAAATGAAAAGATAATTTAAAATCTAAGACTTAAACTTGTCAAAAACCTATTGGATGAGTATATTTAGAACCATTATCATCTTATCCTCGAAATATATCATTGTTTGACTTTTAAAATCCGAAAAGCATTTCAAAATAATGTAACATTTCATGACTCTCCAAGAGTGCCCCTCCTATCCTCTTATAAAAGGCCCCCACATCTACCACATTATTAACACCATCAAAGACATTCGGCTCATCCAAGATCTGCCCATATACTCTCCAAAATTCCCTCTCTTACTCCTAGAAGCCTCAATTTGGGCAGAAGTATTCCCATGTAAGCCTTTGGCTCAAATTAAAAGAGTTACCCGATTTTAAGGTAATGTCTTCTATTATGGTATTTTGTTTTATTTTGCTTCTCCAACCCCATAAAATATTTTTATTCCTTTATTTTGTAACAAAACCAGTTTATTCAATATAATGGGATGTTTTTATGAGAATTATTTTATTTACACTTACACATAGCTTCATCTAATGGTTAAAGAATATACTTTTTCTGTGGGTGACGAATTACTGCCTCACGAATCGATGATTGTTCAATCTTCTTTTAACACCTCTCATGGTGGACATTATGATGAAACTATTTTCATATATGATATATATATATATTATTTTTTTACATATTCTTCTTTATTTCTCATTTATGTCATACCATTATGATTTCCATTATGGGTAAACACGATTATTTCATTTTAGGATGTGCGGACTACTGCCCCCTCAAAGTGATTTGAATCGTTAACGCCCTATGTGGGATGTATAAAGGATGGAGTAAATGATATTATATATGATATTTTAATGGAATTAAAACACACCTTTATATCATTATTATTTCATTCCATTAAATATGAAATATAAATGAATGTAGTGTTCATGTGTACGTACGGCTTACCGTCTCCATGAACGGTGCATTTCATTTCATACCTCTAAATGTTAAATAATAGTATGAATGAATGTATATAATTGATATATATGATATATATGATATCTAAATCATGAATATAATTCTGGAGATAATGGATATTCTACCACATAAACAACTTGTAATTATAAGAAGTTTATTTTTGACACAAGTAACAAAGATCGACAAAACGACCGTTATTAACATAAATAATTACAAAATGTTCATAACATGGTAATAAGTGATATAAAAGGAATAATAAACATTAAAATGGTTCGTAAGAATTTATAAATTAACTCTAGTTTATAATTCAGGTGGTTAAAGAATGGTCGAGTAAAGTAGGACCTGAGGTAAGAGAACTTCTCAACCCAATTTCCATTCTGTGGGTTAATCTCCTTCTTTCAAATTTTGTCATGATATTATTATGTCCTATCTGGTATTTATACTTTATATATGTGTAAATATAGTGAATAAACATAATAGATCTATTTTATTTAGAAAATTATCCTTGTAAGGAACTTCATCTCAATCTCCTTTCATTGAGGCATATTTTGTTTTATACACAACATTCATTTATACGGTTTATAAACCCCTTTGACATTTACGTTTATTCAAAATGAATATTTTTATACGAAGAGTTTTTACCAAACGAAAAAAGGGAATGTTTTTTTGTCATACGTATGCGGTGACAACGACTTCTCCGCCGCTGTGACCATTATTTGAGTTCTGGTTTCCTCTAAAAGAACTAATTTTTTTTAAAAAAAAATATACCATGTTTTTATTTTATTTTATTTTGGTATTGAATATGGTTTTGATAATGTTTTTATAATATCAATGTGTTGTATTGATATCTTGTGATAGAAATATAAAATTTTTATGTTTCCTTTATGCAGGTTTTATGTGATATGATTACGTTATGGTTTATGATATGTTTAAAACTATTCATATGAGGAATGCATTGGACTTAATAAGTGACGGGTGGAGCACGATATTGCTCATCAAAGAATCGGTAGGTCTAAAGAGACAAAATAGTGTCTTGTCCTGAGGCCTTGACAAAATTTTATTTTTAGTCATGGTACGAGGCCTTGGCTATGTGGTTATGATAGTCTGGCATTATGCATTCCATCATTATAAAAGTGGATATTTATATTACTTGTGATTGTTCGTCTAGTAGAATATCCATTTTAATAAGTAAATGAAAAGGTTAAAAGGCTTTTTTTAGTAATACATTTCCTTAAATGTTAATGTTTATTTATGAATGCATCTGCTATATTGTTATCCTTACTGAGCAACTAAGCTCACCCCTTCCAATGTTTTAATTTTTCCAGGATGTGAAGAAGTATATTATGAATGACCTGTAGATATAGTATGTGGGGATATTAAGACAAGATGTTGTTGTAGTTTTGTATTAAATTATGATGTAATGTAAGACATATGAATGTATCTATTGTTTCCAAGGATACTAAACTGATCAGTTTTTCATGACTTGATCGTTTGTGATCATGCCATTGGTATGCAATAATTCACCTACTCTGGGTAACTGGGGTTGTGGTGTTATACCACCAACTACATAAATAGTGGGTTCACACTACTTGAGCGCTTTTCATGGGTTCTAGTGCCAGAAGCCACCCAGGTTCATCGGAGAGATAGAACCACTAGCTCCTGAGGACTAGCTAGAGGTCATGGTGATATTTTTCAAACTTTTAGGGACCCCACATGATCTCATAGTGATCCTTGCCTCCATCCATCTAAACAACGCAGCAGGTAGGTGGTAGAGCATGATTCTCTACATTCATGACGAGGTGACACTTCTCTGGGCAGACTTGAGGAGCCTGTTTCGGGCTGAGTTTGTCTCAGCTACTATTCACACAGTGCACAAACATGAGATTCTTCATATGTAGTAGGGAAGCATGACTGTGCCTCAGTACTCAGCGTGGTTCATTGAACTCTCATGCTACTCTACTAATATGGTATGAGACCCATTTATCTAGGACTAGAGCATCGGGAAGGGACTCAGGCGGGAGATCAGGACTTCAATGATCTCACTCAGTATCCCAAAAACAGGCGGGGGTGTTAGAGAGATCCCTCTTAGTGGAGAATTCTCTAGCTGAGTAGTAACCAATAATGAGACCCACCACTAGTAATCACATAGTGGTGTCTTTTATATATTGTAGTAGATAGATGTCACAGAGGTCCAATTGGTCCAAAATGACAGGAGGATGATCGCATGAATCTAGATCAATTGTGCGGGGGACTATAGGAAAATTATGTCAATGCGAGGAATAGTTATTGTTTCACATGAAGCGGGAAGGGTCACATGGCTTGTGACTGTATGACCCACTGTACGAATGATCAGCATATGGTCGAGGGACCACCCAGGTAGAGACATAGGTTTGACCGAGGAGGTCCGTATGGAGCAGGAAGACGTGATAGGGGAGCAAGTCATACAGATGGTGGTGGGAGAATATTCGAAATTTTACCACCACCACCACTAGGTGGTCCACCCCGACCCCAAGGAGAATGTGGACTGGGGTGATATCAACTCTAGGTAGCTGAGGCCCATGAACATGGTGCTCCAAAGATGATAAACGGTACGATCTGTGTCTACTCCACCTTATCTGAAGTAGTTATAGACATTGCTAAAAGTAATTATTTTATTTACACTACCCTCATTCAGAGCATTGATATTCTGATGAAGTTGTTGACTCAATACTTACTGCTATAGATTTATTTATGAGTGGATTTGATGATTACACACTAGTTCCTATAGTGTGAGATTTCTATAGGAGGCGAGAGCTTCGGCTGTGATCTTCTAGTATAGATATGGAGGCCTTACGATTCAATATTGGGTATGGACATTTTATCTTCCATCCATGCTCATATTTTCTATATTTGGTGCAAAGTGTGGTGTGTCTGCATAGATGGGACTTGGTTTACATTCACTAGTGAGATTGGAGACTTTTCAGCACATGCTGGAGTTTCTTAGAAGAGGGTATAGCCGATCACTCATTAGTTGACTAGCCTTACCCTCGGATTTGTTTATGTGGAGAGTCTAATATATCCTGTAGTGGAGGAACAGTACGCGAATTTCTTACCTGATGATGTTCTGGGTCTGGATCCTTAATGACAGGTTGTCTTTTTTTATTGACAAGAACCCCGAGACGACACTGATATCTACACCAGTGTATCATATGGCTCCCGAAGAGCATCATGAATTGTGGGTACATTAGTAGGTCTTAAAGGTTAAGGGGTTCATCTGTCCCAGAGTCTCTCCTTGGAAAGCCCAAATTTTGTTCTCTAAGATGGAAGATGTGAGCATGAAGATTTTTTGTTTACTAGAGGCACCTGAATGAGGTGATCATGATTAAAAAGTACCCACTTCTGAGGAATGATGAACTATTTGGTCGGCTAAAGGGAGAAAAGTGTTTCTCGAAGATAGTCCTCGGATCAGGCTCTCACCATCTCAGAGTGCAAGATGAGGATGTGCAGAAAATGACTTTCAGATGTCTATATGACCATTATGAGTTCTTGGTTATGCCTTCCTACATATCCAATGCTCCCACAGTGTTCATGGGACTCATGAATATGATCGTTTAGATAAACAATGATCACATTTTGGTGGTCATCATTTATAACATTCAGATCTACTCGACTAATGAGGAGGATCATGCCTATCATTTTCAGGTTGTTCTAGACACACTCCCAGAGCACCAGCCTTATGGTATTCTCCTGAAGTGGCAGTTCTAGATCAAAGATGTTCAGTTTCTAGGACATGTCATATCTGAGTCTGGTGTTTCATTGGATCCAATGAATATTGAGGAGGTACCTGCTTGGGAGGCACCCAGGATGGTGATAGAGGTACGAAGTTTCCTAGGTTTGGTCGAATACTAGCAGAGATTTGTGCCAGATTTCTCCAGAGTCTCAGCACCTCAATCAACATTTAATAGGAAGGGGAAACCCTTCGTGTGTTCAGAGAGATTCCAGTAGAGTTTTCATGTGCTCAGACAGAGGATGATTAGTTCCCCCATCATGAGGCATCCATAGGAGGGCATAAGATACATAGTCTTCTGTGGAACATCAGGGAATAAGCTCGGATGTGTCCTGTTGTAGGAGCATGAAATGATCGCATAGTGTTATCATCAACTGAGACAAAATTACGTGAAATAGTATACCCATAACATGGATGTAGCATTAGTGTTATTCTCCTTGAATATGTTGTTAGATTATTTGATAGAAAAATGCTATACAGTCTACTCGGATGAAAAGAGTCTCAGATATATCTTCACTCAGAAAGACAAGAACCAGAGACAATGTCATTTCCATGAGATCCTCCAGGACTATGACATTGATATAATCTATAATAATAGGAAATCGAATGTTGTATCAGATGCACTCATCCATAGATCCAGTATACAGCTGCTAGGTGAGGCAATGGAGCAGCTGACTGCTTTGTAGATAGCATTTATGGATCGGGATAGAGTACATTTTCTTCAATATCTTATAGTCACACCCTTATTTCTTCATCGTTTCAGGGTGGGACAAAATGGGGACACTGACTGTGAGGCTTGACGTGCTCAGATATCCCTTGTACATTCACCTGATGGATTTATTGATGGTGGGGAGCATGTCGTCCACTATTGAGGACACATAATGGAACTTGTGTCTCTTATAGAGAAAGTGTTGAGGGAGTTCCACACATCCCCTATACGGGTACATCCAGGAGTGTTGAAGATGTACCAAGATCACTGATGACAACACTAGTGGCTAGGAATGAATAAAGGACTAGTAGAGTTTGTCTCTAGGTGCCACACATGTCAGAAAGTGAAGGCGTGGCATCGGTTACCAGCAGGCATAATTTATCCTTTTGAGGTACCAGAGTGGAATTGGATGGGATAACCATGGACTTCATGACAAGACTTCCGGTTTCATCCAGAGGTCATGGTTCTACTTGGGTGATCATTGACTGACTAACCATGTTGGCCCACATCCTACCGGTAGGAGAGAGGGATTCTATAGAGAGCTTGGGACTCCTATATTTACAGGAGATTGGGAGGTTACATTGATAACCATCAACTATTGTCTCTAATAGAGATTCACATTTCACTTATCGGCTATGCAAGGGGTTGTAAGAGGTTTTTGGTAGCACCTATATTTCAGCAATGCCTTCCATCCATAGACGGATGTCCAGACTTAGAAGAACATTCATACCCTCGGGGACATGCTATTTGCTTTTATGTTTTTCTTATGTCGTAGATGGGATGATCACATTCCCTTGGTGTAGTTCTCTTAAAAAACCAAATATCACTCCACCAATGTGAAGGATCATTCCGAGACATTGTACGACTAACCTTGTATTTCACCTTTCTGTTGGACTATCCTAGGAGAGTCAACATAAGATGGACCATAAATTGTACGGGCAACCACAGAGAAGTTATTGATCATCCAGGAGTAGATGAAGACTACATAGAGTAGGAATAAATCTTATACCGACAGTAAACAGAGACCTCTAGAGTTCGAGTATGGCGACCATATGTCTCTACGGGTCTCACATAGACTAGGCCTGAAGATATTTGGATGGGTTGGAAAGTTATCTCTGATATTCATTGAACTCTTCCAGGTCCTAAGTAGAGTTGGCGAGGTGGCTTACCACTTACCTCTACCAACTCAGTTTCTCTGGATGCACGACGTCTTCCACGTATCCCAGCTGATGCGATAGGTGGACAACCCTTCTCACATCATCGACCATGATGAGCTGGACTTCGAAAATTGGGAAAAATTAACAGAGGATCCAGTTGAGACTGAGGATAAAAAAGAGAGGGTCCTTTGTGGATAGTTGATACCTCTAGTGTGCATTCACAGGTAGCACGAGAACATCTAGAAGAGCACATGGGAGCAGAATGCTCAGATTCGTAATCTGTGCCCCCACTTGTCTTCATAGTTTTGTGATATTTCTTTCGGGAAAGAAAATCCCTAAGGTGGGGATAATTTAAAGACATGGAATTTCCATGTAATTTTTTTTGATTATATAGGAATTTTATGAGTCCACGGATGACACCATATTCTAAGGCCTAGTGTGCCAGAAATGGATTTATGATCTTTTTTGTGAACGTTCAGTAAATGGTCAAGAACGTTTTTGTATCTTTTGAACTAGTTCTTGGAATTGAAATATGATTTCACAATAGAACTCATAGCGCCGTTATTAACACATGGAGACCTTCACCTAGACCACAATTGGTTGACAATGAATGTTAGTTTTTCACTTTCTCATGGGAAAATAAAAATAAAACTATTTAAGTATTGTTTTTATTCATTAAACCATTAAACATAGGTTATGTTGTTGTGTACCACCGGAAAAAAACCGACGATTTGAATTCTACGTCTTGGATCACCCGGCTATTGAACTCCCTCTATAATAAAGGTGTCACCATAGGTTTTCTCTAAATTCCTTACTCCAACTCCCCATTTTGTTGTTGGATCCATCTAAATATTAATTAAACGTGTCATCGTTTTATTTATCCCAACATAATTAATACTTTTAAGTTATATTATATTGACACCTCTTATTTAATTAGTGGTAAATGGAGTGGGAAAGAGATATTGAGAGGATTACGATTATCTAATGAAGAACAGCTCCCAATGAAGAAATTTTTCAACAATGAATGTGACATCTACAATGTGTGGTGTCTTCGACAAAGACACCCCAACGTCCACCCTTCTCTCCTCATCGATGTCAACAAACCATTGAGGTAGGTTAGTTGCATGAAATTTTTTCCTTACAAATTCTTGATGTTCTTCGTTATTCATGTTTTATGGATCCTATTTCTATCACACTAACACTGAGTGTCCAATAAAAATAATGTGGCATGACCCTTTCACAATCTGTTGATGATTTGGTGTGTTCTTTGCGATGGTGGAGGAAGGTACCGAATATAGTGGGGAATGGAAATTGTGGCCGACACACCACCAGTCGTGACGAAGGCGATTACATGACCGCGCCGCCCAATGGAAGAGAACTACGACTTGTGCCATGGCTGTAAAAGATGGAAGGACGACCATGCCAACTACTAGTGAAGGCACGGTGCGCGACTGTGCCGCTCGGAGAGGACGACGGTTATCCTACCGTCCAAGGTCTCCACACCGCACCGCATCTCCCTGCCGATCCGTGACCACCCCGCTACACTATGGTACCATGTCGCTTCATGGCCACCGCACCGCTCCACGGCCATCCCGTGTCACCCTACAGCTCAGCCACCGCACCGCAGCCGCCTGCATAACAGGCCTCCCAACGTAGGGTGAGACAAAATGCGGGCCAGGTCGCACCGCTGGTGGGGCCGGACCCAGTGATTCGGGTCAGGCTGACCCCAACTTGGTCGGGTCGACCTAGGCCAGCATGGGCCATGTCGGTCTTTCCTAGTCTGACCGAACAAGGAGCAGTTTCATCTCATTCAATACTTTTGGCCATAAATTTTTCACTGGGGATTAGTTTGATTAAATATTGCTGTGATGGAAACCATGGAGTATTTTTCTTCTTTTGATATACCCCATTTGAATTTTGGATAAAAATGTAGTACAATCAGGTAGGATCGAGTACGAAATCAATCGGGACCTCAGGACGAGAATGCTAATAACATACAAACTGGGTTTCTGATTGATGTGAACTATGTTGCGTTTAGACACCTATTATGTGGCGGTCATCTGAGAAACATCCTCATGGGACTTCGTGGTTTTAGAGTATCAAACAGCAACTTGGGGAGTATACCCTCCTGCAGACAAGAGATCTTAGTGCATTAACCGTGTAGTTAGCGAAGACAATGTACTAGCATACTGTGTGTGTCTGATGATGTCATGACGATGTACTCAAATCCTGTGTGGGTCTGAAGACGTAATGACGATTTACAAGGATCCTTTGTGGATATGATGACATATTGAAGATATACTAGGATCATGGGTGGGTCTGACGATTTACTGACAATGTATTAGGATCTTGTGTGGGTCTGATGATGTACTGAAGATGTACTAGGATCCTATAATGGTCTTACGACCAACTGGAGATGTACTAGGATCATTTGTGGGAGTGATGATGTACTGATGAGGTACTAGGATCTTGTGTGAGTATGACGATGTACTAGGATCTTGTGTGGGTCTGATGAGGAACTAGGATCATGTGTGGGTCATACAATGTACTACCATCATATGTGGGACTGATGATGATTTGGGATCATTGATGGGTCAACTGCTTAACAGTGTACGATGTTTATGTAGTGGCATATAATCATCTATACATACAGTATCTAAGTTATACCTGGTGTGAGCTAAGTTCGTACCTATGTGTTACTTTCCTTCATGCAAATACCTTGGCGTTATTCTTCTCTGTGGCGTACCATTGTGGTACATACCTTTTGGTTTTCCTTCCATTGTGGAATAGTTATTATTTGGGATTTTGGATTGTACTATATGATTCCTCAGGATTGAGATGGGTATACATGACAATATATGTATATGTTTGGGACTATACCTTTTTAGGGTTGTCTATTGATTTCATGCTTGGGGTTTATTTTAACGCCCTGACCCTAGTTACCGAGAGTTGGTGCATTATTACATATTATTGGAATGATAAAAAAAGATCAATTCTTGAATGAACGATTTGTTTAGTAGACTTGTAAACAATAGGTATATTCATAAGTCTTTCATTACATCATAATGTGAAAAAAACTACAAAAACATATAGTCTTCATATCCATTCAAACATTCCCTGTTGGTCATTCACAAAACATTTCATCACATCATGGGAATAATTAAAACATTGAATTGGGTAAACTCAGTTTCTTAGTAAGTATAACAATATAGTGGAAACATTCATAAATTAATATAAACTCTTAAGGCCATGTATAAATAAAACAAAATAATTTTAAACAAGAACTTAAGAATAATATGGAAAATATAAAATGAAATAATGCTAATTTATTATTCACATGGATATTATACTAGTCGAATAATCACATGAAATATTAATAACCACTTTCACAATGATGGAATGCATATAGCCAGACTATCATAACCACATAGTCAAGGACTTGTTCCAAGATTACAAATAATATTTGTTCATAACCTTGTGCCAAGACACTAGTTTTTTTCTCATTAGACCTACCAATGCATTGAGGAGCTATAGAGGGCTCCACCTGTCACTTACTACATCCAATTCATTCCTCATATGAAAATGCTTAAACATAACACAAACATTCTTATTAAAACTTTCATACGAAATGTCAATACTTTATCTGTAAACCATGAATGGTATAAAAATAACACATCCACAGTCAAACATATCACAAAACCTTCAATACAATATGGTTGATTTTTATCATAATAAATCATCTTCATACAACTTTAAAATCTATTAATAGATTTTGACATATATGAAAATGATTTGTAAAACTCTTTGAGAGAAATATCTGTTTTTCATGAAATCATTTAAAATTCACACAATTTAGAAAGGAAGGAATTTAAAGACTTTTTTGAATCAAAGTGTCCCTTACCACTTTGAAACTATTTAATGGAATTAATATTTTATAAACATTCATGTCCATATAAATAAATCTCTAAAGCCCATTTTGAAGACATGGAAATTAATGAGAATGATTTAGAAGAATAAATATTTAAAACATTTGAAATGATGTTTTAGTAAAAAGTCACTAAAAATAATCCCTTTGAAAACACTTTCATGAAACATGGACATGGATAATAAATATGTCCCAGTAGATAGTTACATAAAAAAAACCTCGGATAATAAAGTGAATGTGAAATTAACCCTTAACATGTAATTTTCCTTGGTCTAGGGTTGGTTTACCTCCAGTATAATTTGTGAAATAATTGTTATTAAATTATACACAAATCATATACATTAATATGATATCATATATCATTTTTTAACATTGCTTTGTAAAGAATATCTTATTATTATCGTTGTTTCGGGTGTTAACTGATTCATTTTCCTTTATATGCTTTGTAACATAAGCCATGTTTGTAATGGATTGGTTGTATCCTAATCATATCCAGAATGATATAATGTTCATAAAAATTAATTTTTTTCATCAAATGTGAATTCGTCTTGAATGGATATGATGGAGATTTAATCTCATCACATTCGTTAAGATGGTAGTCCGTACGTACACATGAGCGTCAATATCATCCTTCTGATATTAAAATCGTATATAATTGGATTGTATATCATATATAAAGAATCATTAAAATGTTATATTTATTAATTAATTAAATTAAAAATCATTATCATCCGCATCAAAATAATAATTTTTTGAATAACAATTTTCTCATGACGTGGAGATAGTAAGCCGTACGTACGCACATATGCTAACATTTCATTCAAAGGATGGATAGAATACTGAATATGGGCATACCATATTTATAATAACGTCAAAATATATACAAGATAATGGATTTATGATTTTATAATTGAAATAACAATGATCAAATATGTTTAAGAAGGAAGGAACATGAACGGGTGGTGAAAACATTACCACTTTTTCAGGTTCTTCCTTTGGATTTGATCAAAAGGGCTCCATAGGTTGGCATTATGATCAAACTAAAGCCTCTAGGTTGAATTGAGGGAATTTGAGAGAATATTTTTCTATGGGTTAGTTGATCCAATAGATTTTGAAGTTATGATTTTGAGTGAAGGGGGATATCTCTTTTATAAGAGGGGTGAGGGGCACCTTAGGAAAAAACATTAAATAATATTTTATAATAAATTTAAATTCAGTTTATAATGGATCAAAATTGACTTATTTCTAGGATAAGGTGAGGGTGGGGCGAAATCCTTTCCACCAATAGATTATAGATAGGTTTGGTCAATATAATAACCTTTCAATTTATATTTAACTCTTAGTTAAATAGTTTAACATTTACCATGTCTCATTGTATTTTTTATTATATGGTTTAAAAACATAAAATATACATCCAAACGAAACCCATGTGGTTAATTAATGATACACATATCATTATATAAGTATTTTTCTTGAACATTGGAATTTTAGGAATATAATATCATTTTATAATATAATATTTATTTTAATAACTCTTTTATGTAAATTTTGACACTATTTGGTATTTTCTTTTGGAAAAATTCATAAAAGAAATATTATTTCTAAAACAATTTAATTAATCAACCCTAACATGTCTTATTAACATATAAAATTCCTGTAATTTATCAAAAGTCTAATATTAATTATATTTTGGTATTTATAATATCAATTCTTTTAATATTTCACAAATAAGGTAATTACTGCATCATCATTATGTCATAAATACATTAAACAATATAATGTCTAAAAATTATAAATAAAATACCATTATTTAGGAAATATTATTATATTTCTAATGAATATTTATAATAGAATTTATCTTATGTATAACCCTATATTAAAAATGTTTTAGTTATTAAACATTGATTTTGAATTTTTTAATTCTTCATTGAATTAAAAAATAATTAATGTCCTCATCTAATCCATGTGGACCAAAGAGGTACATATTTTATTTCTAAGGTTTTTTTGGTGGAATTATGCTTATAATATAGAATTAGGACATGTTTTAGGTATTTATAATATCATTTTTACCCTTAATTACCCTATTTACTTTTATCTGTGCTAAATAAAAGTAAAAAGATACTATTAACCAAAAATTATTTATATCTTTTTGAACAAACTTTTACTCTTTGATATCAATCGTGTCTTTCGGATTTTTGAAATTCTACATATAGAAGCAGTAAAAGTATCTTTTATGTTAATTGGAAAATTCTCCTAAGAGGTGGGTAAAAGACGGTGGAAAATTAAATAAAATTTTCATATATCTAAAATTATTCTAAAATAACACCAATTAATTACATAGAACATATATAGGTAATATGTATCTATTTTGACCTTAATTATATTTAAATAAAATATATAATTATTTAAATAACAATTCGGTGTTGAAATATAACTCAGTGTTTGTCACTATTAATAAAAAATTGAAAGTTTTCAGAAAAATTCCAAAAAATCACCCTAAGCTAATATCAATATTCTGAATCCTAAAATGAAGTCCATTTTGAATGATAGAATTTATATAATTTAAAAAAGTGTCTATTACTATTCATAACAGCTATTTTGATTGGTTGTGGTGTGTGTTAGAACTCGATGTAGCGTACAACACACGCTATTGAATTATTAAAAGTGAAATGTACTATGGAAGCATGGGGTGTTATATTCTCCCATCCTTCAATATATTTATTCCACAAATTTTTTAATATTAGGCTTGGAAATATAAGGGAAATTCACACATATTAAAAAGAGTCAATAAAACTATCACTTTAAAATAAAGAAAGATAAGTAAAAAGGTCTCCCGAGATAACCTATAAGGGATAGAGAACATGATGTTCTTTACACCTCGAGGTTTTACTGTCCTTTTTCAATATTAATAAATTCCATAGGTGACATGAATTGGGAAAGGAATTAATGTCAACAATTTTCTGAAAAAACATAATGATGACGAATTCATTTTTGAGATTGACTTAGAACATAAAGAGCATTACATACTTTTTACGTAATGATCCATTCTTTAATAAATTCCTACTACTAACTCATTTTAAAACGATGAGTTTTCAAGATGACATGGTCACACTGAAAGAGCTAGAAAAAACTTATTATAGAATCACATGATCCATGAAGGATAAACTATATATTTACCTTGTCAGTGGAGATTAATCAAAACCAAAACGGTTAGAATAATATCAGATGATACCCAAAAAATATATTCCATTAGAGAAAGAAACAATAATCTTAATTTCTAAAATTTAACCAACAATAACCCAAAGATAAATAATTACCATTTGATACAAAATTTTCCTTAAAATCCTTCAATATAATCCAAACAAATATTGAAACCCAAAACATAGAAGAATTTGGTTATGTAATCTTCCACATTAAATTGTATCTCTAAATGACATCAACTACTCTTAAAGTCACATACTTAAAAGTAATTAACCTAATCACATACTCTCTATTATAGGTTAATCATTTCCATAAATAACCCAAATCACAATCAATCATCAATAAAAACATAGATAAAAATCCACCATCAATCCTAAAATGAAATACAATAGAATTCTATTTTCCTTGGGCATATAGTGTCCCCAAAAAAGCAATCTTCTTCCAAAATAACATTTCTCACTTAATCAACAAGTACTTTTTCTATACTAATGGTATTCACTTGATAAGATATCAAATCCCAAAATCAACTTATTATTGATCAATAATATCATTTAACTAAAACTAATTAGTCACACTAACCAGGGACTTCACGTAGTCCAGTGGTAGGCGATAAATCCCATTCACACTTTGGTAGTGGGTTCGATTCCCACAGCTTTGTCTGACATGATGGGTTGTCACACGATCTGTGTGTTGTCCTTTATCAGAAGCTATATTTTATGACATTACTAAAATGAGATAAATTCTTCAAAATAATCATAACATAATTTAACCACAAATGTTATCTCAAACCTTGCATTTTCATCCCAATATTTAATAACATGTAATTGTATCAAACAAAGTGATCATATAAATCAAAATGGCTATTTATAATTATATCAACAATTGAAAAGCAATGTCATCCTCAAATATCAATCTCACAAGGAAAACTGCATGGTTACAAACACAAGAGAAAATTATTCAAAAGTAATACCATCAACAAGGATCACTAATAATTTTAAACATTTCTCCAACCATTTAATTCAACATATCGTCTTCTTTGGCCATGAAAATATCCTATAAAATAGGGAATTCACTCAGGTAATGGACATGTCCCCTATATTTATAGAAAATGACTATAAATGGATTCTTTGGACCATTTTTATTTTCTTACATAGTACTCTTCATTTTTACTCAGATATTATTCACTTTATGCCCCGTGTGACTGCACGTAAAGCATTTATTTTTTCCATTGAGACACTTTACTAGGTTCCACCTGGGAAATTTCATGCCTTATAGATGTTGAGGATTCTTTTCTCCATGGTCTCCACGGTTGGAGATCTTATCATTCATCACCTTTATCATCTTTGTTGAGTATGAGAGTTGGTTGATATATATTTTTTTAATCATATTTTTGGAAAATTGATTTCGTATGAACATGATATATTCTACTCCAATCAACAATCCATTTTGTTTCCCATTTATACCATAGTTTCCACCTTGAACATAATTTTTAATGTTTTTATGACTTCCATGGAATCCACCCACGGACTAAAACCAGAAAGCATTGTGGGAGTAATAGTAGTCCTAAAATCATTTAGAGAATATCATGACACCATATTATTTGTTTTTAACACCTTAGGATTAACCATGGTCATTTATTCTCATCTTATGTTAAAATACATCAAATCAGTATGTAAATAAAATCAAAATTATCCTAATCATATCCCCTAGGACTGTCAAAACCAAGAGTGCAGCAAGTCACGTTGTCGTGCGCCGGTTCCCGTTTGAGTCTACCTCAAAGCGGTGTTTTCAGGTTTTTCCCCCAGGTACATTTGGGCCAGAGCCACCTCGACCTGCTCGTATCCAGACATGGATGCATTTCTTGAAAAACTCACAAAATCTCTACAATACCAAAAAAATTGGATGTTCTTCTATAATAATCCTCAAAGTCTATTTTAGGGATATGTGCTCTAATAATAGTATTTCTAAATATAGTTTCCAAGGTTTTTGCTAAACATAATTTGATTCCAAATGTAACGCCCTGAACCTAGTTACTCAGAGTTGGTGCATTATAACATAATATTGTCAGGATCACAATAGATAAAGTCTCGACAGACCTATTAGTTTAGTATCATTGGTAACAATACATATTTTCATAAGTCTTACATTACATCATAAAGTGAAAAAAAACTACAACAACATATTTTTTTATATCCCCTCATTCATTCCCTACAGGTCATTCGTAAATACTACTTCACATCATGGGAAAATTAAAACATTGAAGTGGGCGAGCTCAGATGCCTAGTATTGATAACAAAATAAGATAATATTTCAAAAATAAACATAAACATTTAAGTAAATGTATAACTAAAACAATAGCCTTTTAAACTTAAAATCAGCATAATATGGAAATGATAAAATGAAATAATTCCATTTACTTATTCACATGGATATTCAACTAGTATAATAATCCCAAGAAAAATCAATAACCACATTCATAATGATAGAATGCATAATGACAGACTATCATAACCACATAGTCAAGGCCGTGTGCCAAGGCTACAAATAATATTTTTTCAATGCCTTGTGCCAAGACAGTAGTATGTCTCATGAGACCTACTAATTCATCGAAGATTTATAGTGGGATCCACCCGTCACTTACTAAGTCCAATGCATTCCTCATATAATAATTCTTAAACATAACAGAAAAATTAGAATTACAACTAGCATATGAAATTTTAATAATTTATCTCTAAACCATGAATGGAATAAAAATAACACATAAACAGTCAATCATATCCCAAAACCTTCAATAAAATATAGATTATTTTTATCCTAATAAATCATCGTCAAATAAGTATAAAATCTATCAATGGATGTTGACATAGATGAAAATGATTTGTAAAACTCTTTGAGAGAAATATCCGTTTTTTATGAAAACTTGTAAAATTCACACAATTTATAAAGGAAGAAAATTAATGACATTTTTTAATCAAAGTGTCCCATACTACTATAAAACATTTTAGTGGAATTATCATTTTAAAAACATTCATGTCCATATAAATAAATCAATAAAACCCATTTTGAAGACATGGACATTAATGAAAATTATATAGAGTAATAAACAATTAAAACATTTGAAATGTTGTTTTAGTAAAAAGAAACTTATAATAATCCCTTTGAAAAACTCATTCATGAATCATGGACATGGATAATAAATATGTTATTGTAGATACTTACATTATAACAACCTCAGATAATAAAGAGATTATGAAATTAAAGCTTACCTTGTAAATTTTTTTGGTCGAGGGTTTGTTTACCTCCTGTATAATGGTGATATAATTGGTATTAAATTATACAAGAATAATATAAATTAATATGATATCATACATGATATTTAAACATTTCTTTGTTAATAATATATCATTATTATCATAGTTTCGTGTGTTAACTGATTCGTTTTCCTTTATATGATTTGTTACGTAAGCCGTGTTTGTTATGGATAGGTTCTATTTTATTTATATCGAGAATGATATAAGGGTCTCAAAAATTACTTTTTATCATCAAATGTGAATTAGTCTTGAATGGATACAGTGGTGAAATGAATCTCATCATGTTCGTGGAGATGATAGTCCTTACGTACGCATGAGGTACAATATCATTATTTTGATATTAAAATTGTATAAAATTGGAAGTTATATCATAATTTTAGAATTATTATAATGTAATATTCATTATTTACTTCAATTACACATCATTATCATACCCATCCAAATAATAATGTTTTTAATAACAATTAAACCACGGCGTGGAGATGGTAAGTTGTACGTATGCACAAATGGTGACATGTCATTCAAAGGAGGGATATAGTACTGAATATGGATGTACCATTTTTATAATAACATCACAGTAAATAGAAGATACCAGAGTTATTATTTTAGAATGGAAATTACAATGAAAGAAGAAGTTGAATAAGAAAGGATCGTGAAAGAGGGTGGTGAAAACATTACATCATCTTCTGGTTCTTCCTTTTTATTTGATAAAAATGGCTCATTAAGATGGCTTTTTTATCAAACTAGGGATTCTAGGTTAATGTGAGGGATGTTGACAGAATATTTGGGTAGGGGTTGGCCGATCCAAAAGGACTTGAAGGTATGAATTTGAGTGAAGGGAGAGTTCCCTTTTATAAGAGCGCTGAGGGGCACCTTTTAAAAAATATAAAATATTATTTTATAATAAATTAATATTCGGTTTATAGTGGATCTAAAGTGACTTATTTAGAGGATAAGGTGGGGATGGGTCGATATAATTTTATTCAATAGATTTAAGAGAGGCTTGGTTCAGTAAATTAACCTTATCATTTATATTTAACCCTTAGTTAAATAATTTAACATTTACCATGTCTCATTGAATTTTTATGTTATTTGGTTAATAAACATTCTATATAAATCCAAGAGAAATACAACTGGTTAATTAATGGTACATATATCATTATATAAGTCCTTTGTCCAAACCATATATTTTTATGAAATGAATATCAATTAATAATACAATAGTTGTTTTAAAAACAATTTTATGTCAATTTTGTCACTATTTGGTATATTGTTTTTTCAAAATTCATAATAGAATTATTAATTAGAACCTGATTCTTCTGATCAACCATAACATTACATATTAAATGATATAATTATTGTAATTCATTAAAATTATAAAATTATATTTATTTGTGTACTTATAATATTAATTATTTTAATATTTCCCTAATAAGGTAATTAATGCATCATCATTGAGTGATAAATAAATTAAATTATATAATTTATAAAAATTATAATGATAATAAAATTATGTTGGAAATATTTTTTTCATTCTAATTAATATTTATAATAGAATTTATCTTATGTATAAACCTATATTAAAATTTTTTTTGCTATTAAACATTGATTTTAACAATTTTATTTCTTCTATGAATTAAATAAAAATAAATTTCCTAATCTAATCCATTTGGACCAAAGATGTTCATATTTTATTCCAAAGGATTTTTTGGTCGAATTATTATTTTCCAATAGAATTATTACATGTTTTAGGGTAATAATAATATCATTTTTACCCTTATTACCCTATATACTTTTAACAGTTGTAAATAAAAGATAAAAGTTACTATTCACCCAAAAACAAATTTCTTATAAAACCACATTTTACTCCTAGATATTAATTTTTTTTTATTTTCAAAATTCCACTCACATAAGTGGTAAAATTAAGTTAAATTTGAATTGGCAAATTCTCCTAGGAGGTGGGTAAGAGACGGTGAAAAACTCAATAAAATTTTAAATTTTCTAAAATTATTCTAAAATAACTCCAATGAATTACATTTAACATATATAGGTATTATGTGTCTATATTGAACATAATTAAATTTAAATAAAATAAATAATTATTTAAATAAAAATAATTATTTAAACTATAACACAGTGTTTTTCACTATTCATCCAAAAATAAATGTTTTCAGAAAAATACCAGAAAATCACCCTAAGATAATATCGAAATTCCAAATCCAAAAATGAAGTCCATTTTGAAAGATAGAATTTCTATAATCTCATAAAGTGGTTATTATTATACATTTCAACTAGTTCGATTGGTTGTGGTGTGTGTTAGAACTCGAAGATGCGAACAACACACGCAACTACATTAGTAAAATTGAAACGTACCATGGATGCATGGGGTGTTACAGTCTCCCCTTCATCAATAAATTGCATCATCCCAATATTTAAATTTCCACTTGGATATATAATGGAATGTTCCACATCAGAAAAAGAGTAAATAAAACTGTCACATTAAAAGAAAGAAAGGGAAGTAAAAAAGTCACCTGAGATATCCTATTCTAGGATTCCATGCAGAAAAATATGGATATGGATGATAAAATAAATATCATGTTCTGATGGAGAGGAATATTTAACATGATCAGGAGAAATTTAACAATAAGAAAACACGAATCATGTTATGGGAGAAATGGTCATTATTTTCCCAGAAGTAAAAGTAAACAGACAACATTTTTTTGTTTTAAGTTTCTTTACATAAAGATAAGGAATTCATTTATGAGATTGACTAAGAACATAAAGAGAATGACATACATTTCAAGTAAATATTCATTTTTTAATAAATTCCTACTACTAACTCATTTTTAAATAATTAGTATTCAAAAATACATGGTCACACTGGAAGAGCTAGAATAAACTTCTTATAGAATCACGTGATCCACGAAGGATATATTTACCTTGTCATTAGTGATTAATCAAATCCAAAATGGTTAGTATAGTATTTTATTAACCCCCAATAGTATATTCCATTAGAGAAAGAAACACTTAACTAAATTTCTAAAATTAAACCAACAATACCCGAAATATAAATAAATACCATTCAATAAACAATGGTCCATAAAATCCTTCAATATAATCCAAACTAATATTGAAACACAAAACATAGAAGAATTTTATTATGTAGTCTTCCACATTAAATTGAATCTCCAAATGACATCGACTACTCTAAAGAAGAAAACATAAAATTAATTAACCTAATCACATAATCTCTATTATAGGTTAATCATTTACATAAATAACACAAATCACTACAAATAAACAATAAAAACATAGATAAAAATCAACCATTACTCCTCAAATGAAATCACATAGTATTATATTTTCCATGGGCATATAGTGTCCCCAAATAATCATACATCTTCCAAAATAAAATTTATCACTTAATCACAAAATCATTTTTCTATACTATGGGTATTCACATGATAAAACATAAGATCCCAAATCAACATATTATTGATGAATAAAATCGTTTAACTAAAAATAATTAGTCACACTAACCAGGGACTTCACATAGTCTAAGGGTAGGCGATAATTCTCAATCTCACTTTGGTTGCGGGTTCGATTCCAAACCTTTTTCTGACGCGATGGGTTTTCACACGGTCTGCATGTTGTCCATTTTCAAAAACAATATTTTATAACATTACCAAAATGAGATAAATTCCTCAAAATAACCATAAAATATTTTAATCACAAATGTTATCTCATACCTTGTATTTTTATCCCAATATATAATGAATTGTAATTGCCTCAAACCCAATGATCATATAAAACCAAATTTTTATTTATAATTATTTCCACAAGGGAAAATTTATGCCTTTATCAAATATCATTATTACATGGAAAACTACAAGGTTACAAATAAAATAGAAAATTATTCCAAGGTAATAACATCAAAAAAGGAGCACTAATTCTTTTAAACATTTCTCCAACCATTTATTTCCACATAGTATCTTCTTTAATAATGAAAATATCATATAGAATAGGGAATTCACTCGGGTAATGTACAAGTCCCCTACATTTACGAAAAATGACTGTAAATGGATTCTTGGGACCATTTTTTTTCAACCATAGTACTCTTCATTTTTTCTCATCAATTCTTCACTTTATGTCCTTCTTTCCCACATGTAAATCATTTCTTTGTTCCAATGAGACACTTTCCTGGGTGTCTCCCTCCACATTTCATGCATGATTGTAATTGAGTAATCATTTATCCATGATCTCCACTGTTGGAGGTCTTATCCCTCATCACCTTTCTCTTTGTTGTTGAGTCCGAGAGTTTGTTAATATATATTTTGTTGATCAGATTTTTGGAAAATTGATTTGGCATGAACACCATATCTTTTACGCCAATCAACAATCCATTTTTTTGCTCATTTCCCCCACCGTTCCCACCTTGTACATCATTCTCAAAGTTAAAATGACTTCCATGGAATCCTGCCATTGAATAAAACTAGAATGCATTGTGTGAGTAACAATAGTCTTAAAATCATTTACAGAATATGATGACTCCATATTCTTTATTTTGAACTCCTTAGAATTAACCAAGGTCATTTATTCTCATCTGATATTTAAAAACATCAAATCAGTTTGTAATGAAAATGTAAATTATCCTAAGAATATCCCCCAGGAGTGTCTTAACCAAAAGTGTAGCAAGGCCCATTTTCGTGAACCAGTTCCCGTTCGAGTCTAGCTCAAAGTGATGTTTTCAGGTTTTACCCCTAGGTACATTTGTGCCAGAGCCGCCTCTACCTGCTTGTATCCAAATAGGGATGTATTGCTTTGAACACTCACAAAATCTCTACAATACCAAGATTCTAGGATGTTCATCTATACTAATACTCAAAGTGTATCTTAGGGATATGTGTTCTAATCATAGTATATCAAAATCTATTTTCCAAGTTTTTTAGTAAACTTTCATCGATACCAACTGTAATGCCCCGACCCCAGTTATTCAGAGTCGGTGCATTATTACATTATATAGGCATGATCACAATAGATCAAGCCATGACAGATAGATTAGTTTAGTTGCCTTGGAAACACTAGATATATACATAAGTCTTGCATTACATCATAAAGTGAATAAAACTACAACAACATCTTGTCTTCCTATCACCTCATACATTCCCTACATGTCATTCATAAAATAATTCTTTACATCCTGGGAAAAAATTTAACATTGGAAGAGGTGAGGTCAGATGCTCAGTAAGGATTACAATATATGAGAATCTTTCATAAATAAACATAAACATTTAATTCAATGTATAACTAAAACAATAGCCGTTTAAGCAATAACTTCAGCATAATATAGCAATGAAAAAAATTAAATAATTCCCCTTTCATATTCAAATGGAAATTATAATATTCAAATAATCACACGAAATATCAATAACCACTTTCATAATGATGGAATACACAATGCCAAACTGTTATAAACACAGAGTCAAGGCCTTGTTCCAAGACTACAAATAAGATTTTGTCATGGACTTTTTTCAAGACACTTATTTGTATCATGGGACCTACTGATGCATCGAGGAGCTATATTGGGCTCCTCCCGACAGTTACTAAGCCCACTTCAGTCCTCATATTAAAAGGCTTAATCATAACACAAACATTCATATTAAAACTAGCATACGAAATGTCAATAATTTATTTTTAAACCATGAATTGTATAAAAATAACACATCCACAGTCAATCATATCAAAAAAAAATCAATACAATATGGATTATTTCTATCAAAATAAAGAATCTTCAAAGAAGTTAAAAATCTATTAATGGATGTTGACATAGATAAAAATCATTTGTAAAACACATTGAGAGAAATATCTGTTTGTCATGAAAACGTTTAAAATTCACACATTTTAGAAAGGAAGAAATTAAAATTCATTTATTGAATCAATGTGTCTCGTACCAATTTGATACTTTTTAATGTAATTAAAATTTTAAAATCATTCATGTGAATATAAATAAATATTTAAAATCCATTTTGAAGACATTGACTTTAATGAGAATGATTTAGATGAATAAATAATTAAATGATTTGAAATAATCTTTTAGTAAAAAATCCATTAAAAAATTAACTTTGAAAACTTTTTCAAGAAACATGGACATGGATAATAAATTTGTCCTAGTAGATACTTACATAAAAACAACCTCCGAAAATAAAGAGATTGTAAAATTAACCCTTACCATGTACTTTTCCTTGGTTGAGGGTTGGTTTACCTCTTATGTAATGATGAAATAGTTGTTATTAAATTATAAATGAATAATATACATTAATATGATATCATATATGTTCTTTTAACAATTATTTGTCAATAATATCTTAGTATTGTTGTTGTTTCGGGTGTAAACTGATTCATTTTTCTTTATATGCTTTGTTACGTATGCTGCGTTTGTTATGGATATGTTGTACTTTATTAATATCCTGAATGATATAATGTTCTTAAAAATAACTTGTTATCATAAAATGTGAATTATTCTTGAATGAATACAGTGAGAAATGAATCTCATCACGTTCATGGAGACGGCAGTCCGTACGTACACACGAGGAAAAATATCATTATTCTGATATTAAAATCGTCTATAATTGGATGGTATATCATATATACAGAATCATTATAATTTTATATTTATTATTTACTTATATTTTACATCATTATCATAACTATCCAAATAATAATGTATTGAATAATAATTACATCACGATGTTGAAATGGTAAGCCGTATGTACGCATGAATGGTGACATGTCATTCAAAGGATAGATAGAATATAGAATATGGTTGTACCATATTTATAATAACATCACAAAATATAGATGATACTAGATTTATTATTTTCGAATTTAAATAACAAATAAATATGAAGATGAATAAAAATGGAACTTGAAAGAGGGTGGTGAAAACATTACATCTTCTTCGGGTTCTTCCTTTTGATTTGATCAAAATGGCTCTTAATGATGGATTTCTGATCAAACTAAGGCCTCTAGGATGAATTCAGGGAAGTTGACACAATATTTGGGTAGGGGTCAGCTGAGAATAAAGGCTTTGAAGGTATGAATTTGAGATAAGGGGGAGTGCTCTATTATAAGAGGGGTAAGGGGCTCCTTTGGAAAAACATAAAATATTATTTTATAATATATTCATATTCATTTTACAATGGATCCAAAGAGATATATTTCCCGGAAAATATGGGGATAGGTTGTGATAATTTCAACTAATATATTTTAGACAGGTTTGGGTCATTGTATTAACCTTATCATTTACATTTAACTCTTTGTTAAATAGTTTATCATTTACCATGTCTCTTTGTATTTTTATATTATATAATAAATAAACATACTATATATTTACAAACAAAGACCAAGTGGTTTATTAACAATACATATATCAATATATAAATCCTCTGGCTGAACAATAGATTTTTTGGAATAGAATAGCAATTAATAATATAATATTGGTTTTAAAAACTCTTTTATGTCAATTTTGAAACTATTTGGTATTTTGTTTTTGAAAAATTCATAACAAACTTTATTACTTTGAAAATAATTCATTTAATCAACCCTAACATGTCATATTAAACAATAAAATTCGTGTAATTCATTAAAAGTGTCAAATTATATTTATTTGTGTATTTATAATATGTATTATTTTAATATTTCACTGATAAGGTAATTACTACATCATCATTGTATCATAAGTAAATTAAATTATTTAATGTCTAAAAATTATAAATAAAATAAAATTATGTAGGAAATATTATTATATTTCTTATGAATATTTATAATCGAATTTATCTTATGTATAACCCTATATTAAATTTTTTTAGTTATTAATCTTTGATTTTAACACTTTTAACTATTATTTGAATTAAATAATAATAAACATTCTAATCTAATCCAATTGGACCAAGTAGCTATTATATTATTTGTAAGGTTGTTTTTGGCCTAATTATACATATCCAATATATTTATGACAGGTGTTAGGATAATAATAATATCATGTTTAACCTTAATTAGCCATTTTACGTTTAACCGTGGTAAATAAAAGTTAAAATTTACTATTCACCAAAAAATATTTTTATCTTTTGGAACAACATTTTACTCCTTGATATTAACCATGTCTCTAAGATTTTCAAAATTCCACTCAAATAAGGGGTACAATTATGTTATCTGTGAATTTTCAAATTCACCAAGGAGGTGGGTAAAAGACAGTGAAAAGTTCAATAAAATATTTATATATCTAAAAGTATTCTTAACTAAATCCAATTAAATAAATTGAACTTATATAGGTATTATGTATCTATTTTGAGATTAATTAAATTTATATAAAATAAATAATTATTTAAATAATAATTCGGTTTTTAACAAAAACTCAATGTTTTTCACAATTCATTAAAAAATGAATGTTTTAAAAAAAATTCCCCTAAGCTAATTTCGATATTCTGAATCCAAATATGAAGTCCATTTTGAATGATAAAATTTATAAAAAATAAAAAGTTGGTATTACTATTCATAATGGCTAGTTTGATTTGTTGTGGTGTGTGTCAGAACTCGAAGTTGCATAAACCACACACTATAGAATTAGTCAAAGGGAAAGGTATCGTGGAAGCTAGGTGTGTTACATTTATCCTTTGTGGATTTTTTGAGTCCTCAATTGTTTCAGACTCCCTACCTATTATTGTTTTAATAACCCCTTCATGGGCTCTTCCCACACCATGTTTTGTTTCATACAGATGACAGACAACGCTGATCAAGGATGAGGGTACACGGACTAGATGATGTCATATGAGGACCACAATTTGTGTTGGTATACAGAGGAGAAGGGATTTCATGGAGTGCTGAGGACCTGATCTGAACCTACACGTTAGGTAGGAACCACGAAGAATGACCTAATAGTTGTCATACTCATTCTGTAGTTTTACTGTATTTTAGATGTACTATTACCTTTACTGTTTGGCTTGTTTTCCTGCCCCTCTGACATCCAACACTCTTTTTTTCTATACAATTTTTTTGAGTTCATATATTGTTTTGTGCTTGGTTGTGTGTTTTTACAGGTTATAAAGCAATGCCTTCCCAGATTTACCGAATACACCATTTGGTGCTACTCACCAGCCCCTGGCATATTGAAGGCGAGCTTAGGGTAGTCACGACACGAGCCCCTAGGGACAAGTCGTGACACATACTATTTCAAAAATGTACATTCTGGAATATGTGGATAAAAATCCCTAATAATTCAATGTTCAGTTCCATGTAATGAGATACCACATTCTCTCTATGTAAACAATTTTTTTATTCTTTTTGTATATCCTTTACGATGACGATGTAAGTCCCCATTCTAACTCTATATGTTTCATTTAAAATTTTGTACTAATATTTTCTTTTAATATTAATTTTCATATACCCTAAATATTTGAATTCCATATTATTATAATTTCATTGAGTTATCATCAATGATATAATAATTACTCCCTCTATATAAAGACTTTGAAATGTCGTCATAATTCGTAAACTATCTTGTTACATTAAAATAACCATCCTATTATTATGATGATGTAATTTCTTAGTGTGGTTTTTTGATAAATTAAATCAATATATAGATATTAACAATAATATTTTTCTCTAGAGAAAATATTCCTTGGGGTAGAAAACAGGAAAATATTGTATTAAGATTGAAATAGTAAGGAACATGGGTAAGTTAATGTGATTTTGTGCACACAAAATGTAATACACTAGATGCATATGATTGGATGATTCAGATACAAATAATAACATTTTTAATTAATTTATCATTCATCATATTTTTATCCAATCATTATAAAACCATGCTCTATTATTTTATTATTGGGTTGGTGAAAGATAAATTCATACCATATAGTTGTTTATTCTCTATGGAAAATTTTATAATGATATGCCTCATTGAAAAATTGATTCAAATTATTTTTATTTTTTATTTAAATTAATATTATTCCATGGAGTCATGGATATATGATTGACCTAATTATTATTTTATATGGAGGGTGAGACATGGAATTATATATCCACATTGAGTAATTTTAGGCATCTTTACTCAATAATATAATTTAATAGAAGTATATTTATGTTTAAGGATGTCATAGAACATGTAAATGAATGTATAGGTAATAATTTTGGGAGTACTTAATCTCATAACTATTTCATCAATTCATTATACGTTTGAATTTATTTATTTTTTATTATCAAAGTATATATTTATTCTCTTACGTTCGTTTTATACGAAACAAATCGTTATATTAGTTCATTTATAATTTGATTATTTATAAATGTTACCTGTATATGTAACATGGTTACTGAGTGTCTGTGCTGATGCATTATATAGTTCAAATTTTCTTTAGGATAACTAGATGATTATTATGAATTTTAAATGTTTTTTCGAAGAGTACAAGGTATGAAAATATATTTATCGAGCATAATATTTATTTTTATGTTTCAATGATTTATTTCCATCCAATGTGATGTAAATATTTTTATTTATTTGGTTTTATATGGATATTGAAATATTGTATTCTCTTTATTTGTTTTATTCATTCCATTATAATTAAAATTCAATTAGATCCATGGTGTTGGATTTAGGTTTGTTTTTATCAGTGTCAAAAGGAATTTTTAACAGTATCCTTAGTATGTATACCTATAAGAATATAAGTAAAACCTTACCGGAAATTGGAAATAGATACTATAGATAGATACACCCATATTCATAATTGATGGAATATATTTATTGATGTGTACATTTTTTGATAATTGATTTGATACTAATTATGATTATAGACTGTAATTATTTTTGTTAATGTTCGTGATAATTTTGGAATTGTAATTTTTAATATTTTAATATGAGAATGAGAACAAATAACCTAATCAAACCTAGATATATCAAATAGTGATATATGTTGACCTCAAATTCAATATGTCTAAAATTAGGGTACCATATTATTTCATATGGCTGTCACCCCTTGCTATATTTTTTATATACTGATGATTATGAAGGATACATAATTATTCAAATTATATTATTTTGAATAAGAGGTTTCTAATTACATTATAATTAGTTATTTCACTTTATGTTTTAATTATTCTATTTACAAAGAATACTTTCGGGATATAATTAAAATCCATTAGAACTCCCAAAAATTGATACCGATATTTCACATATAATAATAGAAATTAATCTGATGTTAGTATCAAAAAACATTTTAGTTACTTTGGGAATTTGGGTTTATGATATTTGTATATAGAGTTGTAGGTAGACATTAAATAAAATATGTTAATTTTAACAAGTCTGACCCACAGTGATTAACATTTAATTCTTTTATAATATGTCCCTTGTAATTGTAATAGGAAATATAACATCTTGTTTTAGAAAGTGTTTATAAATGATAGATATTAAGCTGATGGAATTTTTTTAAATGTGGTAGAATTTATCATCTAAAATGTTTCCACTAAATGTTTTATAGAATTTTCATTCGTAAATATAAATATAAATGAAAAATAATATCATTATTTCATATAATAAATTATTGTGTTAATATTTAATTCAAATTTTATTCATTTATATTTTATTCAAGGAATATATATATTTATTTATTCATTTATATTAATAGTGCCTCATTGGTCGGGAAAAAACCTGAGGCCTCTAGCATAGATTGAGGGGCTAAAACCGATAAACAATGTGTGTCAAAGATGCCCAGTCTCTTATGAATATTCATGAATAACATCTCTTGTATTCCATCCATTATAAATATATATATGACCTAATAAATATATAGATTTATTTTATAACAGCATTCCTTATAAAAATAGTATTATTCCAAATATTTTCAGAAATTATTCCATTATGGTTCAATGATTAAAAATTAATGAAGCATGAATTAATTATTATTGTACATTATGTATAACAATATACAATTTTATATATAGTTACAAATAAATAATAAACTGTGATTTATCTTAAAAATTTATTATAGTTCATTTAATATTTTTTAACATAAATATATGAATTTTCTTTATCAAATTAGTATATGTATGTTAAATTTTTATGTAACATACTTCTTAAAAAAATTCATTATATCATTTATTTTTTTATTTAGAATAAATAAATAATTTTCTATTTAATATATTTAAAAAACTAGTATTCCAACTTATAGGAAAGCACAAGTACATTTAAATAAACAATGATCATTACAAGTCATGAATAATTATGAACATGTTTAATTATAAGTTATAATGGAAAGGAAAAACATACCCAAAACAAGCTATACATTATTTAATTATATAGGAGTGGGAAATTAATTCTATAAAATATCCACAAATTTATTCAAATATTACAATGGGAGTCTGAAAAAGAATATATAATTCATTATATTAAAATTTGGGTCACCACTATCCACTAAAATAATCACATCCTCGAAAAACATTACACCATGAAATTGAGAGTCGGTAGTAAAATATTAATTTTGGAAATTATGATATACCCGATTTTGAAATTGTTGTAATTATGATTACAAATAAGTCTGTTTTATTTATAGGGAAATATGATCACCATCCCTTATTATTTTTGAAATGAATACATATGATATACATAAAGAACATTATTTAAAAAAATGTTATTCATTATTGTGCTTGGTCATATATATTCATTTAAATGAGGATTATGATTATGTAAATATCTAATAAAAATTAATTATCTTCATTGAATTTAATCTAATTCTGTTAAAAATATTAATTATGATTATATTATTAATCTATAATATGTATATAATAATAATAATAAAATATGAATTTGGGATAAAAATATTGAAATCGTAGCTCGAATAAAAATTGGAGGTTTGAGAAGAAAGCCTTTCCCCATTTCCAACAATTGAACTGTATGAATTAATTTATTAATGACCATCAGAACAAAAATTTAATAAAATTAATATAATTATATTCATTATAGGAAATATGAAATGTTAGTATAAGTACTCAACACATTATAAATACTGGTAAATATGGTTTATCTCATAAAAATGAAATTGAAATGATAAACCACTCCCTTATGTCTAAATGAGTTCTGCACATGTTGTTAATATTATAGACAATGAAATCAATTTAATTAATAATTTATATCAAATACTCGAAAAAATAAATATACATACATTATAATTTTATTAGGTTCATTTTTGTACATTTTAATTTTTTATAAAATTCAATTACATATTTGTTATTATTATTTTCTAGGTTTCCATGATTGGTATACTTCTATGCATATATAATGGTTCATGTAAAATGATAATTATTATGAAAAATTTAAATTATATGTTTTTAATGAAAAATAATATATTTTTAGTAATATATATAATTTAGTTTCTAGACATGTTGATAATTCATTAAATAAAATATTAACGATAATATTTTATATTAATGTGGGGTTTTTTCAATCATCACATACTAATTTTTATATAATAATTAATATTATTTATACATTCAAGTTTAGGAATACTATAAATGTTTTAATAAAAAATTTACAGTATATTTTAATAATTATTAATTATTATTACCATCCATTATTTTGTTAATTAAAAACGACAAATAATCATCCACAATGGTGGTTAATCTTTACCTCACTAATGTTGATTCCTTTTTTAGAACAAATGTAATATGATAATGCAGTTGATTATTAATATACCATAAACAATAAAAATTTAATTATATATATGAAACATTAATTATCAGGCCACATGGATAAGGGGGTGTGAGGGAAGGGTAAAGAAGTTATTTATAGAGAGGGAGAGAAGGTTTTACCTTTTCAGTATCACCTACATGTGAACCATATTAATGGACATTGATAGGGTCTTATGGTTTTACGGAATTGACCACAATGTGGATAGTGGTTTGGGAGAAGAAGAGCTTGATATTGCTGTTCTAATATTAGTAATGACTCGTGAAATAGTTTATTTAACATCCTTTGTAAATAAACTATAAATTATTTTATTCAACTATTAAAACAAATTAAATATATTTAAACATCTCTAAAATTCACCTATACCCATTTGGGTGTGTAGAAAAAAATAGACTCAATTTTATATAAATAAATTTCTAGTTATGTGGAATTTACATTCTAAATAATAACATTATTCACCTGAAAAGTTCAAATTTTATAATTATAATAGATTTTATGAAAATTTGTAAAATTAATAAACCTTAAATAAATGATAAATGTAACAATATTAATACTAAATTTTTATTAATGGAAATATTTTATGAAATAAATTTTATTTTAAATAAATATATTATTTTCAAAATAGTTATTGAGCAATTACACTTTAAATAAATTCCAACACATAATTTATATGATACCCAAATTTTATATACACTTACATATGTTATTTTACTATTAAAATAAATATTAGATTATTAATATAAATTAAATGTATGATTTAAAATAGATAGGATTCTTCAATAATAACACTAAAATAATTATTTTTAGATGTACACAAAATGGTCACCCTATGGTAATTTTGAAATCATGTTTTTAAAAATAAATGTATTCCACTAGAATTTTAAAGTGTCATAATTTTGTATTAAAATATGTTTTCTATTAAATGTTTTTAAATTTTAAATATGAAATATTTTCTATTATGATTAATATTTGATTTATTCTTAAACAAATCTTATAAATGTTTTTAGTTAATTTCAAAAAAAAATTAATTTTTATGATGATCCATTTATAATATTCATAAACTCACCATATAAATAATAAATTAAATTACGGTAATAAAATTGTTTTTATAATAACTTGTATTTTATTTATGTTGTTCTCTTATTCATTTAAAATTAATTTTTAACACATGAATTCATTTTATAATTATGTTTAAATATATATTCATAATTTAAATAATCAGTCATTGGTTTTGGTTCAATATCTATTCACATTATTTAATAAATAAGGAGATAAATATTCAATATAAATTTTTATTCGCGAAGCACATTTATGAATCCTATAACCTAAATTCCATTCATTCGTATTTGAAATGTTTACTGAAACCAAGAAGGTCATATTACGTTATTAAATTTTATAGAAATATAATTCATCATTATATATGTAGTTAATATTAGGAATAACACAAAACACATAAATTCATATTGGATGACTAAATATTTTGAGGTAAGGTCAACAAATTTTCAAAATGAAGTCAATATTTGATTCCAAAAATATTGTAACTATTATTTTTTAAATATAAAATATCAATGTACCATAATCATGTTAATGTAATTATAAAATATAAATTCTTCAATGTGAATAATCTCTTGTTAGTGTATAATTTATTTTAATTTAAAAAAATAATAATTATGATATTATATGAACCATCAGACTGCAAACCACCATCTTGGTCAACAATACAATTACATAAACACCTATTTATTATTCCGTAAAATTGATGCACATATTTATTTTTTTCTTTTCCATGTCATGTTTTTTCAACATTAATAACATATAAAAAATTCATTCCTCCTTATTACATGTTATAATTATCACATGTTTCTAATTTCATAAAAACGTTGTAATATAATACAATCCTTATATATCATATGATTCATGAAATTGATGCGTTATTGATAAAATAATCATAATTCATGCATTATAAACAATAAATAATAATCATTAATATCAATCTATGGTAGACTCATAATCTTTACCATAATATAATGTTTTATTTTTAATATACTATTTTCAACCATGATACATTTTTAGTGCCCTCTGTCCTTACTGTTGAATCATTGTATATAGTGACACAAAAATTTATAATCAAAAAAATGAAGGGCCTTCAATCATTGTGGATGAAAACTCTCATTCCCATTATGAAATTACTAGTGTGTTTCTTTCCATAATTATCAAATATTAGTAAAATATTCATTCCCTAATAAAATTTATCCACCATTTTCAATGTCATCATCATATTCTATTAAATCGATTTCATGTCCTAAATAATGGTTAGTTATTTTCCTATATTTATAACACATGAAACTATCATTATAATATGATAATTTCTGTTGTAATTTTTCTCCTATAAATATTTTAGAAGATAATAAAATTTATGATTATTCTTACACATTCGATCATGTTTATTACGAAGGATAACATTCGTTTAGCGCGCTTCAATTTATATATAAGGGGATATAATAAATTATGTAATGAATCCTAATTAATAATTAGAACTACTAAATAGTATAGTTTATTTTGAAATATATTCATATATAATTTCATAATAATAAATTGGGTTTCATTATAGATGCATTTACATTTAATTCCATAATAATGGTTTGGAATGAAAATATGAATTGACATATAGATATCCCACTAGTATGTCTGTTGATATGTGATGTATGTCCAGTATACATGTACAGTGTTACACTGAGTTAGGAATGAAGCATCTTGTTGTAGTCGTTACTCCTAACTACAAATATTTTTTTATCAAAGTACAATTTTTGTATCCATACAGATATGTATTATTATGAAGACCCCAATAATATATACATTACCAAAATTCAGGGACTTTCGTATATACATATCCACATTGTATGTATTAAGGATATGTTCAATTATCTATATTATCAAAATATATAGTTTAAATTGGTTATATTATTCATTCTCTAATACCAACTATAATTAACCATTCAACATTATCATGTATTATGTCCCTTACTTTATTACATTGATATTATGAAGAAGTGTTCACATCCCAAATGGTATAAAAATTCACTATAATTGGAAATATATATAAAGAATTAGGTATAGACTATAAAATCAAATTAAATATGATATTGAAATATAGTATGTAAAAACCAATATAATAAAATATCAGCAATGAAAGTCATTCCTAACATACATAATTATATTCTAGGAAAAAAATTAAAATTAAGAAAACGGTGAGATCTTATTCTAAATAAGGGTAATAAATAAATTGCAATTAGTAAAATTCATAAACAAAAATTAAATATGAATAACATAAAATCCATTCAATTAAAACTAAATAATGAGATCAATATGGATGAAATAAATTTTGATTAAATAATTCCATAGAAGTAAACATATGATAAAGAAACAAAACCATTTATATTGTACTAGTCTTATAATAAACTGGATTTTCACCTACTATAATTATAATGTTAGAATGCATACTGATAGAAATATGAAACATATGACTGAGTCCTCATCCAAGAAATATGAAAATTATTCTTTAAGGCCTCACCCAAATCCATAGCTAAAAATAAATTTTCACGACCTCAAACAAGTACCCGTAATTTTTATGTCTTTAGAATTACTCTTTTATTTAAAAGATATAGAGAGACCCTTTTATCACATACTATTTAAAATTCATTACTCATATGAATCTGTAGAAAACTAAAAAATGTATAAGAAAAATATTTTAATAACATTTCCCAATCATAAAAAATAGTCATTAACTTTTCTAAATAACATGGTGAATGTTATCATGATATCATTTTTGCAGTAAATCAGAACATAAACTATTTTATAAAATATGGTAGATGTTATCATAATAGATCAATCCCAATTAAGAAAAGTATTCAACAGATTTTATTGAAATAATTTAATAATTTATAATAATATTATGGATGAATTAATAATATAAATACACTTTTTGACGTTTGAAATAAGTGTTCTTTTAGAAAAATAAAATTTATTTTACGTAAAATCATATTTTTTACGTGTATATATCAAAAATGTAACGATAAGGATTATTTAATTATGTTTGAAAAATAAATTATTACCAACTTGTAAAAATAATGTTTAACACCCTTTTGTATAGGGCCACGTTTGTGAAGTTTATTATAAAATACAAAATAGTTTTTTAATTTCAATAACCCTATGTGTTCTTATGAAACTAGAAATTATAAAAGGTATATTTTTATTAAGATGCAACTATGTTAATAAAATAATGTTGTCTTAAAATATATTATGTATGGTACTTGGAAGTGGGTACTAAATTTGGATCATCATTTTTTTCATGCATTCCTTTCGTGATGAATTGATATGGGAACCTTTTAAAACACATATTCATTAATAAAAAAATTATCAAATGATTTGGATATATTATTTTATTAAATAATGACACATTATAATATAATTATATACATTTAGTGAATAATTGAATTTTATTTCAAGAGTGAATGTGTAACCCGAATGAAAAATAGAGGTTCAAGATAAAACCCTTACAACTTTGTAAACAATCGAACTATATACCTCATAGAATTAGTAAAAAAAAGAAACAATAAATATTATGGATATAAATAGAATCATTATATGAAAAAAATGGATTTATACATACACCAGACATTTGAAATAGCGGAGAAGATGAAATATCTCAGTGAAATAAATTTAAGATGTGAAACACCTTACCATATGTCTGAAAGATTTATATTCTTGAACATAATGATAGGGATAATGAAATTTGATTCATTAATAAAATCACTTATAATCTATTAAACATGTAATTTTTTTAGAATTATTTTTATTTTTATTTATTTCTATCTTGATGAGTTATATGATTCAATTTGACTATTCGAAGGTGTTGGATTGTCGGTATTCATGATGGTTTCATTTGTTTAAAATTATAAATGATAATGTAAAATGAGAATTTTTATCCAACATTGTGATGTATATGTTATTAATTACTATAAATAATAATTTATGCTCTTATATATAATTTTTATATAAAATGACGATGTCTCATTAAATAAAATGTTAATGATGACTGTTTAGATTAATTTGGTGTGTTTTGATCATCACTCAATAGTATTGTTTTATTATTTAATGTTATATATATATACAATCATTGAAATAATAAATATATTGTAATATAGATTTTAAAATCTTATTCAACAATTTTAATGGGTTTATGACCATCCATGAATGTGATCATATAAAACGAATACACATTATCATCGTAGGTGGCGAATCAACACCTCACAGAGGATGTTTTAATATTTAAAACAAACTGGAGAGGCAAAGGTGCGTGATGGTGAATATAGCATTAATATAAACAATTTGAGTATATATATGATACATAAATTATTATTCCACTAGGATACAAGTAGTTAATGGAAGGATATTAAAATAAAATAAATTGAATGTAAGAGATGGGTGGTATTAACTTTTGAGTGTTGCCACCTAGAGAATATTTTTAAGGGACTTGGAAATGGTATTTCGGTGATACCATCAACAAAACATTAGGGAAATGGGATAGGGAGTATAAAGGAGTTTAATTTTATTATTATCTAAGGATTTTGTGTGTGATGAGAATGGGTTGTGAGAGATGGAATTTCTAGTGGAGGAGAGGTGTGTTTTTATTATGTTATTTAATAGTTTTTTGCAAGACCATAAATTTTAATTGTATTCATTGATTTGTATAAATGAAATAAGTATATAATAATAGTTAAATTATATGGTTATAGTATTATAAATGACTTAATAAATAGTTTAATTATCTTATAATGTATATATACTTCCATTTATCGTCATTTAGTATTCACCAGAAGATTATTTTAGAAATATCCCAAAAATTAAGGCCACAATTTTTTGAAATTAAAGATATAAATACTGTATTTAAATTTATGAAATTAATTTTATAATTATTGTAATTTTAATATTCAAAATAACACCATTTACAGATAAAATAATGATTTTAAATTTATAACTGATTTTATCAATCATTGAAAAATTAATTAAGGTCTAATTGAATTGTATTTAAATCATAATTGTAATAAATATAAATTTAAGAAAATAAATGTAGAAAAAAAATTAAATTTGAAATAATTATTACAATAATTAAATTGTAAATAAACATTTATACATTAAAATAATAATAAATCATAATTTATCATGTATAGAAAAAATATCTACTTACTCCTTGATACAAATAAACAATATTTTAATTTATAAGATACCAAAATATTATTTACTCATTAATAGGTGAGGTTAATATTTTAATCTTTAATGTACTAATAATATAATTAAAATTCTTTTTTATTTAAATTTTAAATTTTCACTATTATTTGTTAAATTAATATATTCTTAAATGTTATAAAAGCAACATTTTAGAATTTATTATTTATTATTTTAAAAGTTATTTTCAATTTTTTCAATAGAAATTTAAAAAATATAAAATTTTATTTTTTAAATAAGTTTTCCTTTAAAATGTGCTATTACTATCTCTAGAAAATTTATTATTTTATACATAAAATTGTATTTTTTTCTTATATTAAACCTATCAAAATTATTAGTGTCAATTAAATACGTTTTATATTCTTCATTGGGAACATTCACATATAGTGCATAATTCAATTAAGTAATACACAAAAACATTTTGTTCCTTGGAATTTCTCTTTATAAGAAGGCATTTTTATGATAAATTAATTATTATTTTAGTTTTTTATTAATTGGATGCAAATGATTTTACTTTAAAAATATGGGTAAACTATATTTTCCAGTTTACATAATATATTGCATTCATTATATTCAAATATATTTGTGATAACTATCCTAATAATAATCAATCATATGTTTATATACGAAGATATGTGTAATGTACAATTTTTAAAAGAATAAAAGTATAAAATTGACTTAATATAAAATCATAGTGCTCTAAATTCATTGTTTCATATTAAATTTTATATAAATCATAATATTATCTAGAAGATGTTTAAATAAACCTAATCATATATGACCATGTATCACAATATTAGAATAATGTTTCATGTATTGTAGTATAAATCAGTTTGTATGTCCTAAATCAGGTTAATTAATATTTTCCTCACTTAAAAAATATCATCGGGACATCCTTTGAATTTTTTTTAGAAAATTTCATTTATCTCTCTTATCAAAAAAATACTCATTTTAAAATAGTTTTATTTTCCTCCCAAAACATAAAAATGTTTAATTAAACATCATCTTAGTAATAGAGAGTGGAATGTAAAAAAAATTATGGTATAAAATAAATATAGGATTAAAAATGAAGTACATGTTTTTTAATGAAGTAATATCACAAATAAATATTGAGAGTGATTGAGTTCATTGATAATAATAAATTAAATGATAAATACAATGTTAATGACATAAAAACCCTAATTTATTTCATTTAAATCCCTACTTGTTCATTATATTTGATGGTACATGGATAATAATTTAGATTGAAGATCATTTTCATAGACTTAACAAATTAAGTTAAAATACTGAATAAGAAAAAATCGAATTAAACATAATTGATGTGTTGAATTTAATCCACCAATCTATTTTTTCCCAAAGATTATATTTTTCTATAAAAAAAGATACAAGAAGAACATCCTCTTATTAATAAACATATAAAATAAAATGGTGTTCAACACTTGGTAATATATTTTCCAAATACATTTATTCATCCTAGATTAATCTAAAATTTTTTACAGTAATACCAAAATTTCTGAAATATGATTAAATAAATTATTTTATTTATAATTATTCATATAATTTCTTGAATTAGTAAAAACTGTAATGATTAAAGGGACTTGACGATATATTGTTTCATGATAAATAAAAAAATATTACCAAAATAAAAACCAATAATTTTTCTAAAAATAATATATTTAAATATAAAAAATTCATACTAACTGAGTCATCAAAAAGGCTAGTGATTAGTATGAAAACCATACATTCATTTGGCCAGGGTTTTAGTCCCACCACCTTGTCAGTTGTTATGGGTTTTCATACATTATACATGTTTTTATTTTTCTAGATTATCATGAAAAAATAATTCCTACCTGAATAACACATCATGTTGATCCAAGGGGTTAATAATTATACCAAACAATAAAAAGTATACAAATATATCATTCATAATATCAAAATTGTTTCTATATAAAACCCTATAATGGATTTCTATTATTTTGAACATATGAACAACCATAACCTAATATTACTTTGATTATATTAATAAATATTAAGATAACGTCACATGAAAAAAATCCAACTCACTATTATTATCAACTCAAAATATCAAATACTAACTATAATATACTAGAACAATCATTCCTATATTTAGTCTTAAAATCATAACCTCTTAATTTCCGACTTTTATAAAGATTTTTGTGACACAATATTTCCTATTTGAAAATTACAATATCAAAATGGAATATTTAGTCACATAAATTTTCTAGGATAATTTATGTTTTTATATGTAGAGTATTAGGAACAATTATTACATTGGAAATAACAATGTCATCAAATGAAACATTTACGCACAGAAACCATCTTTTCCTATTCCACATTATGTTTTAGTCAGCATCCTTACAAAATCCCTTTTAACCAAAATTTATACTTCAACATTCATTATAACAAATGGTAAATGAATTATAATTATAGTGAGATCAAATTCACTACAAGGGTAGAATTAAGAATTAACATTAGAATGTCATCAATTAGAATAAAATGTTTCAATGGTTATTATGATATTATCAGATTTCATGATATTATTATTAATGATCTCATAAAAATTAATTCAAGGACCCAAAAATATAAAAACATGGAAAATAAAAAAGACATAATAATCAATAATCAAGAGATGTGTGAAAATAATATTTTTCTTCAGAACAATTTTAAACACATAATATGTAATTACAACATTTTTTTGTTACATGGAGCATCATATTCACAAAAAACATTATAAAATATTTCATAATGAATATCCATACATCTACATTCTTATATAATTGTTACCCAATTCCATTGAATTTTATTTTAAACAGACATCGTATAAGATATAAAACAATCACTAAGATGTATCTTAGATTCTACTTCATATAAGAAAAAATTTGATCATGTGGTTCAATCTGATCCACCCCTTCATATAATAAATAATTTTCATAAATCAACATAAAACTAAAAACCAACCATTATTCAATTCATAACATGATTATCTGCTGAAAATGAAAGGGTCTCATAGTAGTTTATTTGGAACAATATTATTCAAATTAGATAAATAATTAGGATATAATCAATACTAATTATCATTAACATGTGATATGTAAAAAATAGAGTGTTTTTAAAATGATGGATGAAGATTCAATCAATTGTTCAGTAAAATATTTATTTAGTATAACGTAAATTTCATTTTAAAAATAATATTTTATAACATATACCAATTTAAGAACACATTTATTTGAAACCATCATTGTAAACATAGAAATTATCTTTTTGAATAATTTAATACATTTCATGTAGAATATTTAGTGATGTATTTTATGAAAAATTATTTCCATGTTTTTTTATTTATATAGATGAAACGATTTTTGATTGAAGTCTTTTCTAACAGAAAAGAAGACGTTTAATAAATCAATTATATTAAACCCTCAGGCACATAAATAGAGGACAAATAAGTAAAGCATTTATTCTAAGGACATGACAAGTATAGTATAAATTTCTTGATTTAATTGATAGATATATCGTTATATCTAATAATTGGTTCATTATAAAAAACTATCCTTGCCACGATCATGTTTGGATACTATGTTACACTAATACTCAAGCCAATCCATACAAATTAGTAAGGGGATTTGGAATCCACATAGGATGGGGAAATAAACCTCTCATATTATAATATTAATATCTGGTGTATTTTTCTAAAACTACTTTGGAAGTAATAGATACATATCACTATTATCAACAAAAACTCTTCAAATGAGGCTATACTGTAATGAAGCAATCTTGACATTTATTGAAATTACATTAATTTTTTAAAATACTTAATTAATGTCACAAACATAAGACAAAAAAAATATTTTTTTAGTTTATTGGAAATCATTGAACAAATTATTCTATCATGGTGAAAGATCTCATCATCTCCCTTAATGATCATCCAAATTTTTTCTACCGAAAACATTTTTTTATATCATGGAAAAACGAGAATATAAAAAAGGCGAGATCAAATGCTCAGTAAGTATAAAAATTGAGAAAAAAAATTATACTTGTAAAAAATGAACATATTGTATAAATATCAAAATAATGAGTCATGAAATAAATATTAGCAGTATTTAAGGAATTTAACATAAAGGATAAATAACTAGGAAGAAATAGCATTGGCATAATACATGAAATTATTGAAAACAAATCGGATTATTATATTATTTGTATAGTAGCCAAGGAATTTGGGTAAAGACCATCATAATGGAAAAACTCCATTACTGAGCCATATGATATTCTGTCAATGTATTAATGAACATGATTACTTGTAATTATAGCCATATTAATGAAAAAAATATACAATACATTCAACTACAATATAACAGAACCTGGTTGAATTTATATTTCATTCATGTCCAAATTAATTGACATAAATCCTTACCCAATGCTTTGGAGGGAGATTTTGGTCCATCCCATATCATTATGAAATCATTTCTACTTGTCCATGAAAAACATAAATAATTTATCATATCATAACCCAACAAATAAAATGTGTTTCTTAATGATTATTTCAACATAACATAATGCTTATAAAATAAATTTATTTTATAATGATAATTCCATAATCACAAAAATAAAATCATATAAATAGTAAATATAGGAACATAACCCTTTTTAAAGAGTTTCATATAATATGGAAAATAATTTTGATAAATGACTTGATCTTAATTCTTGAATAGAATATAAAATCTTATTCAAAAACGATTTCTTTTCTAAAAATTGCATGTAATATTAATCTAACATAATTTAATTAAAAATAATAATTAAATATTCTAGTGGAATATTCATGGAAACAATGATTCAAGTAACCTTAAAAAATCTATTAACACCTATAATATTATAAAACATTATCCTTGTATTTTTGTCGATGATGTCAAAAAGTAGCATATGTGGTAAACGAAACAAATATTAATTCCAAAAGGACTAGTATATGTAAAAAATAGGTATAAATTACATTAAACATACATAGAATAATTGTACTCAATTTTTTTAAAAAAATTTAGAAATCATGGACATGGTTGATTAATATACCCTTTGTAAATTTTTACTTTCAATCAATCTCAAATATAAATGATATTTAAAAATCATCCCTTAACATATATCTTATATGCTTCCTATGTATCCAAAAATAATTTTGAAGGGGTATAAAAATATTATTTACATATAATATAACCACAATAACATTTATGATATCATTTATGATTCACTTATGACTTTATATAACATATTTAATTTCCAATTAAATTTTAAAGAAATGATTTCGGTAATAATCATTTTATTTATCATATGTGTTACGACTGGTAAAGATTTATCGTAATAAATTTATAATGATTAAATTTTATCCAGAATGTAAAACATAATTTATATATCATAAATATTCATTATATGAATATGTATAATATATTGATAAATAAAATGGAATAGATTGATTATAGATATTGAAGGTCATACGTACACATTTACATGGTTTCCATTTTATTACAGAATGGAATGGAAGAAATTAAAAGACATGTATATATATATATAAATATACATAAATCTAGTAGAATTATTATATCATATATTTCATGCTTATTTATTATTTACCCATAATTTTTATTAATGATTGGTTAACGTGGAGAATAAATCAGATTGCGTCGTAGAGACTGTAAGGTGTACCTACACACATGTGACGATATCATTCAGATAATGGTTAAATTGTATAGAATTGGATTTTATATTTATTAAACAGAATATTTTCAATGTTATATTCAATTTTTAAAACGAATTTAGTTATCACTGTACCCATCAAAAATAAATATTGTTGAATAATATATTACACCACGATGTGGAGATTGTAAGTTGTATGCACACATGCATGGTGATATCGTTTTTGATAATATTGATAAAATAATATATATGTTTGTAGAATAATTATAATAAAATATAACCATGTATAAAATACATTATTTTTTACATTATTTTGTGAACAACATAAGAAGAGGAAGTAGAAGAAGAAATGTTTTTTGAATGAGGTGATAAAACAATTACGTCTTTTCGAGTATATTCATATCATTTGCACAAATGGATTCGCTATAAAATATTTCATTCCAATATGTGGCACATAAAACGAAGGAATGGTTTGTGGGATATTATTTGGAAATATCATGCACAAGATAAATGGATTAAATGTTGTTAGTATGTGAGTAGAGGTGGTTGCCTTTTATATGAAGGTCCAGGAGCACTTTTGGAAAGTCATTAAATAATAATTTTTTAAAATTTATTTTCAATTTATAATGGACAGAAAATATTTTATATAAAAGATAATATTATTAAGGGTAAAAATCCTATCAACCAATAAAATTCAGACATGTTTTTTTATTTTAAACCAAATTATTTTGATTTATCCTTATATAATCATTATAATTTTATTTGAGGTAATACTGTTTTAAATATTAAATTGTAATAAATATTTACATATAATTTGAAATATTATACATTATTGGATAATTTATTATATTTTTAATAGATAATTTTCACATATTTATTTTTAAATATTTCTATAAATTTTAAATAATTTAATAATATATTATTTTTATAAAAAATCATTAGTGTTAATTTTGACTCTATTCATTTATTTTTCATAATATAAAATATAAAAAAGTTGAAAAATTAGATCCAAAGTATTTAATATACTCATAACATGTCTTAGTAAAAATTAATTTTATTATATCACATTAATTAGATCACATGATATAATTTCTAATATTTCTAAAACCATTTATTTGATATTTATTTTAATAAAATAATTTAAACATCTCTATTTTGTAATCATTAATGGTAATTATTTAATATAAAAAATTCAAAAAAAATTTATCAAGATGTTGTTAATCTCATTAAATTTATGTAAAATATTTATTTTTGACGTTTTATAATTCATATCACATTAATAATGTTATTATACAGATTAGATATATGAGTGACATGTTGTCACTTTCATGTTTTCTATTATAATTTCATCACTCTCATGGAAAAAAGTCCATTAAATGAAATAATTCCGACCTTTAGGAGATATTGATCTGATTTAACTCATCCAATAGTATTTTTGTAGGTTTTAGGGTAGTTTTATTATCGTTATCATATTGTTTGATAACCTTATTTACACGATTTACATTGAAATGTGGTAAAAAAAATTACTGAAATTTCTATCAATAATATCCAAAATAATAATTAAACTAACCGATTATCTATAGTTTGACCCACTTATTAAAATAATGGAATTAATTTTTAAAATTTCATTACATAGACTTTACATTTATAAATTCATAATTAATTCATGTGGTCAAAAATTAAATTTGGTTTTTTATGTTGTAAGAACTATCAAAAGATTGCCATGTGATTATGTATAATTTAAATGTAAAATTACTTAAAATGACAAAAATTAGATTAAAATATGAAAATTTAATCCAATTACACATTTATACAAATTAAAAGTATTATTTAACTAAATAAATAATTGACATGAAAAGGAAGTTTTGAATTAAAATGCAGAAAATTTCAATATTCCTAAAAATATAAATTTAATCAGAAAAGTACCCAAATAGCAACCATGATAAATTTTTATGTCCATATTCCCCATAGGATGTTTATTTATTCAAATTATATATATAAAAGTGATATCTATTTTATTTAAAATTGGTTTTCATCAAAAGGACGTAAAACTACATCTGTTTTAAAACCACTTATTTTATCCAAAAAATTGAGTATTTTCTTATATCATGTACAAGAAAATACATAATATGAATGTGAATATAAATATAATTCAAAATGTTGTTAGTAATAATAATAATGGATAGTTTATATCACATAAAATAATAATTTATTAATAATATATTTTTTTAGCGATACTCGGTGTTGTGTACAATACAAGCTATTTAGGATTGTATCAATTGCATGTAACGCATGACATGTCAGTGTTGTGTATAGTGAAACCATAATTTGGTGTTACTTATAATATAATATATACATAGTTATATTATAATTTTATGAAAATATTTACTCAATGTTTCATGGAATTAAATCTAACAAAAGAACCTAAAATCGTATATAAGAGTTGCCAAATATAGTGTCCTGTATAATGCAAGCTAATAGAGTGTTGTGTATAGTGAAAACAAATCATGGTGTAGTGTACAAAAAAAGTTATAAAATAAATTAAAAGTAATATATCTCATAAAATATGTTGGTTTTATATCCTAGAATCCTTAAAATGAATTTCTCCCTAAAAACATAAGGTTCATAAATGGTTTAATATATCAATGTTTCTTTCATAGAAACTAACATCGTAGAATTGAATACTAAAACATCATTTTAAAATTTAATGTCAGAAACATAAAAGATTCCCAATAGAACTCATCACAGGTTTTACATATATGATAACAATGGTTGAAGTGAAACAAGGATATAGTAGAAATAATCTAACCATCATGTTCTGATGGAGAGTGATATAGAACAAGGAGCTGAGAACGATAACAATAAAAAAGACATAAATATGAAATGATTTAAGGGAATGTCTAATTCATCGGATAAGGAGGTTGTAGGATTGAATTTTAGGTTTTCATGATCATCTTCCAAAATTTGAATAAAATTGGAATAAATGTTGACTTTATTTTTGTACATTTTCATCATTGGTAATTCCTTGAAACATTTCCACATCATCCCTTATTTAAATAAATGAAATTGACATTTTCCATCATGATGTTTTAAAAGAATATGATATTGAAGGATATTTCATTCCATCTATATCAACAAAAATTTTACCACATGTAATAAAATAATCATAACACCACCTATAGTTAGATAATAAATTTATCTAACAAAAATCAGCTAGAATATAACTTATACAATCCTTAAATGTATTAAATACAAATCTATCCAAAAATCAAAATATAAAACACTAGAACGTGGTTAACTAAAACAACTCTATATTTATCTCTCATATCTCGTAATGTAGTTATTAAATGTTACATTAAAAACATGTGAATACCTTAATGATGTATTATCTTAACTCAAACTAACTACTAGAATTATTAGATATCCTTATTTTAAACATTCTTGTTACATTATTCAAAAACATAATGGATATATTCCTTATTTTCCAAAAAGTATTGTAATTAATCTATGATAGAATGAACATATTACCAACAACTCCATAATTAGTTCCCAAGAAACAATCATCATTCCATTTACTTATTCAAATCCAACATATTTTTATCCTATCATTATTATCATAACATAAGGTGCATATTAAGGGTTATCATTTCCTTAATAATGTTTCCTCAAAGAATTTTACTTTTTGGATCATTATTACTCTTCAACATATCCTTTCCAATTCTTATACTTAAAAAAAATATATTTCATGATTAATATTACATTATCTATCAATTCTGATACATGTTCACTTCAATCATCAAACAATATTCACAATCTAAATCTAAAGATCCATCCCCATCATATTACATAAAATATGAACCATGTCTTATGGTTCAAGAACATTAATTATCTTAGGTTTTTGGTAAAAAATACTATAATAACATCACAAATAGATCAAAATATATTATAATCTCTTTATCTACAAAAGTATGACAAATACTCGCACCATTTTCATGTTTCTATTTATGATATTTCCAATAGGTAAATTGTTCTTCATAATTCCGCTAATTAATACATATGAATCATTCAATGGTTAAATATGATCAATGTTGTTTTGTCTATTGGTTAAGTCAATAAATATATGTTCCAGAAATACATATTATATATCAGAAGCACAAAATCAGTGTATATTACATATAATATTTAAGTATATTATTTTCTAGGTTTAAACCTAGGTTATTCATGATTATACGAAAAACCCTAGGATGGAATCATATACATAGAATTATCCTTAAGACATACCTAGCGATACCCTTTCAAATATCTCTATGGATATCACTGATGTTTTAGCTTCCTAGATTCGAATAGTTAACTAAACCTACACAATTATTCCGACTGAAATAACCCATGGTTGATGTAAAAAGACATTACATTACTTTTGAACTACACATATTACATGACACAAACATATGATAAAAGATCATATTAGATTAGTGTCTTTCAAAAACTGAAACATAATATTCAATCTTAGTGAATGATATTCAATATGTCACATAATGACCATCCACATTTATTTTTCCACCCAAAACAATTCTTTATATCATTGGGAATAGAAATAATTAAATAATGAGCTCAATTTATCAGTAAGGCTAAAGTTTGAGAATATTAAAAATCTATAAACATGGGAATGTAAAAAAAATGAACATAATGTTTTAATATCAAAATCATGATCCCTGAAATAATGCTTGATATTACATAAATCATACATCATAAAGGATAATTAACCATGATAAAATAGAAATTCCATAAAACATGGAATTGTGGGAAGAAAATAAGCACATAATATTATTTACATAGTATCCAAGGAAATACTAAAAATACCATCATAATAAAAAATGTACATTAATAATTGGGTTTACTTTCTATTCTAGAAATTCATTAGTAAAATATATTTATTTTTTATTCCGGTCATATATTACAAAGTATGATTTACATTTCAATACACGCATTATTACTACACCATATTTACATTTCATACCAATCATTTCTATATAATTAGATATAAATAGTTACACAATTAATTTGAAGGTGATATAGGTGCCAGACATCTTATAATAAATTATTTAATAAATCTTCCATAAAAACATAATTCATGCATCGTAGCATAGTCTAAGAAATAAAATGGATTTCATTATAATCATTTAATCATAACATATTACATATAAAATAAATATATTTCATAACAATAAATCAATCATAAACAAAAAAAATGAAATAATATAGATAAAAACATAAACATATTTAAAGAGAATCATCTTGATTGGAGAATAATGTTGATAAAACACTTGAAATTAATTCTTGATGAGAATATTGATTCTTCTTAAGAAATTTTTTTTACACAAATTTTCCTTGATAATTTTTTTTAAAAATAATTATATTATTATTAATAATATAATGTAGAGGAAGATTCATTACAATGATAAATCTTGATCCCATTAAAAAATCAAGTTGTATAAGTGAAAACAATACTCTCCCAATAATTTTGTGGAATAATTCAAAAAGTATGATGTTTAGTAAATAAAAGGATGATTCCATCCAAAATAGGTATTAAATGTAAAAAATTGGTAAAAGTGAATATAAACATACATAAAAAAAATTATACAACTTTTAATTTTATAAACATGGATATCTATGTTAAATATACGGTTAGTATATATTTGAGTATAAAAAATATCAGATAAAAATGTTATTGGAAAATTATCGCTTACCTTAGGTATGATAAGCTTCATAGGTTTCCGATACTCATTTAAAGGTTGTTCAAAAATATTATAAAAATTTAACATAACTATAATAATATCTATGGTATCATATATTATTAATTTATGACCATAGACTACCCATTTATTGGTCAATTAAATGATAATTCTGTGTTTTGGGTAATAATCTATTTATTTATCTTTTGTTTATTGGCTATTTAGGCTTTATATTATTACATATATAATTATTTACTTACATAATAATTGAATGAAATAATTTATATGTCATAAATATTTATTAAATTAATATACATATAATTGATGGATTAGTGAAATTGAATACACCATTCATGGAGGTGGTAGGTCGTACATACACAAGAATGATGTTTCCATTATCATATTTAATGTAAATCATTGAAGAAAATTATATATATATATATATACACACATAAATAAAATAGAATTATTAAATCATTTATAAAATGATTATTTATTATATTCACTTTAGAATCATTCATGAATGGTTATGGTGGAGTATGAATATCATCATGTCGTGGAGATGGTAAGCCATACATACACACGAGTGATAATATCATTCATATAATGGATAAATTGTATGAAATTTGATTTTATATTTATTATATATAATATTTATCGTGATATATTCATTATTTACATCCATTATACTCATTATTTTATGCATACAATATAAATATTGTCGAATAAGAAATTACACTAGGGCAGAGAGATTGTATGTCGTAATTATGCATACATGGGTATATTGTTATTCATAAGATGGATAAAAGGTATTATATGGTTTTATCTTATTTATAATATCATCTCATCATATTTAAGAAAATATATTAACTATATTTGTATGTAAATCACATAATGAGTGGACGAATAAGAAGAAAATAATTTTTAATGTTGTGATAAAACAATTACGTCTTTTTGGAGTATCTCATTTTCTATTATAGAAAAGGACTCCCAAGGATGGATTTTATTTGAATTTATGGCCTCTTGTAGGATAATATGGATGTTGCGAGATTATATCAGTATAGTTTGGAGGATCAATGGGATTTAATTTTATGAGTAATTTAGTTTAGATGGTTTCCTTTTATAAGTGAAAGGAGAGGCACATTAAGAAAGTCATGAAATATAAATTTTTTATATATTGATTATTGGTTAATAATGCCCCAAACTCATTTATTAATAATATAATATGTGTATGGGTCTAAAGACTCTCAATCAATAAACTTTAAATATATTATTATTTTATTTTAAAACTTATCAGTTTAATTTATCATTATCTAATCTATTTAATTTAATTATTGTAATAATATTATAAATATTAAATTATTATAAATATTTACTTATGTGTTGTATATTTTCCATAATTGTATAGTTTATAGCATTTTAGAAATTATAATTTTCACTTTGTAATTTTAGAATCGTTTTGTGAATTTTAAATAATTTAATATTATTTTATTTTTATAAAATATTAATAGTGTTAAATTTTACTCTATTCATTTATTTTACTCGAAATAAATTCCACACAGAAGATAAATTAGAGTCAAAATAAATAATAGACATATACGAATTCATAGGAACCTATAAAATTATTATATCTCATTAACTATATATTATCATATAATTTTTAATATTTTTGAAACCATTTATTTAATATTTATATCAATAAAATAATTTCCATTGTACTATTTTGTCATTATTTATAGTAATTATTTACTCTCTAAAATTACTATATATGATCACATGATTTAGATAATTTAATTATATTTCTGAAAAATATTTTTGTTTGTTGTTTTATCATGTTTATCTCTATATTAAAATTATTATACATATAAGAGAAATGAGAGTGACATGTTGTCACTTTATTTTGTTTTAGTTATAATTAAATCACAAGCATTGAATAATGTCCATTAAATGAAAAATTTTATCTCTTTTGTTATATTGGTGCCCTTTAACTTATCTGATATAACTTGTCAGGTGTTAGGGTTATTTAATTATCTTTTTCATGTTGTTTGTGACCATAATTTACACGATTTACATTTGTCTACCGTAAATAAAAAATATTGTAGTGAGTATTTATATTATACAAAAAAAATTAACCTATTGGATTTATTTAGACCAACCAATTCCAAATATTTATTATATTATCCAAAATTAAAAATATAATATTTTCATTAATTAATTTAATTTTAATTTCCGTTGTCAAATCTATAAACCTGGTTTTTTAAGTTGTAAAAACTATCCAAAGGTTAACGCTACTTTATGACGAATTTAAAAGTCAATTTTTTGCATTGACCAATATTGGAATAAATAGTAGAAACACAATAAAATTAAACATTAAAACCAATTTAAAAAATAATTTTACAATATTAATAAATTAAATTAAAATGAAATTTTGAATTAAAATTTAGTATTTTTCACTACTCATGAAAATATGAATTTCATTAGAAAAATACAAAAAATTAAACCATATTACCTATTGATGTGCCACATCCAAATAATAAATTTATTATGTCAAATAGAATATATAAATGTATTAAAAACATATTAAAAATGGATGCGCCCTCAAATGGGGGAAAAAAGAATTTTATTAAAAATATATCTTTTATTTAAAAAAATTAATTTTTCTTATATCACGTTATCAAAAATACAAAATTTGACCATTAATGTTATTTAAAATTAAAAAAAAATGTTAATATTATTCATAAAATTTAGTTCATATAGTATTAAAAAATAATATATTAATTATATATTATTGTTTAGTGAAACTCGGAATTGCGTACAACGAAAGCTATAGAAGAAGTTCGCTCATGCAAGTAATGAAAGAAAAGTTAGTGTTTTGTATAGTAAAATCTTGATTTGGTGTTCTATCTTACACAATCCCTATAGTGTTCTTTTATAAATTGAATAAAATTTTTACTCAGTGTTGAATGATATTAATTCTATAAAAATAAGTTGAAATTGCGTGTAACATATGCCAGATATAGTGTTTCATATACTACAAGCTAATATGGGGTTTTTTGTTGTGAAAGATAATCACGATATTCAATAAAACAGATGAAATAAAAGAAATTAAAAATAATTTATCTCATAAAATCTTTGGGTGTAACATATACTGTAAGATCAAGTTGAAAAAGAGACCCAAACCGTATATCATCAATTACACAAAAAATGCGGATAAATAATTGTACTCATAGTGGAAAAATAATCTCATTCCAATAGAATGAAAAAATCACCACCTATAAGTCGAAATTTCTCTTTTATATAACCCAGAAGAATAAAATATATAAAAATTCTAAGGGAAAGTTATGGGGTTATATGATTCCCTACAAGTGTCTTAGTAAATGATATATAACAATATTGCATATAAAAAACAAAATTATGCATTGAATTTATTATTAAAAATCATGGTTATGAAATTTATTATTTAAAACAAACCATTATATTTATTTTAAATGATGGAAATATTTTAAATAGTGGATTAATAAGTGGGAGCATAGTTTTTTAGATAGTGTGAGAATGGTGGAAACCCATAATATTTTGATTATCCTGGTTTATGATGATTGGGAATTATAATTATAAAACGATGTGGTAAATAAGATGTATGTAGAATTTTTCAAAATAAACAAATTTCATCTCAAATTCTCATCGAAAAACCACAAATAATTTATGATAAAAAATTTGGTTCGTTATGTATTTAAAATTTAGAAACGAATGTCACAACTACCCCACCATGGACAATTTTTTTATCTTAGAAGGCCTATCAGAAAAATACCATTTTCCAAATGATGAGTCCATTAATCTTTTATTATTTACTCTCTCTCCAACATGTCATTACTATTATAACATTTCGATCATATCACTCGAACAAAATTAATCACCCTCTAACAATTTTCCTTTATTTCAGTATCATATTCTCTTATTTGATGGTAAATAATAGATAAGTCATTATCAACATCAAGATCAGTCCAGATCAAATCATTTGATGGATCGTAATGATATTTTCAATGATGTGATACATGGAAGAAGTTATTATTCTATGTAAATTAAGAAATATTTATAGAATGTATCAATATTTTCCCACCCTGTTAAAAACCTCATAAGGATACAAAAAATGATGGCCATTGTTTTCATTCCTCGGAAGATATTATTGACCCAAAATGAGATGAATCCTTCAATAAAAATAGATCACCAATTAAAAACTCTAATGGTGTTCTGAGATGATTTTCTTAAGTCATATATTAGATATGGTCATTCAATTTTTTCTAATGATTCATCTCAATAATTAATTTAATTTCTTGAATTAATAACTATTCAACAAATGAAATTTCATCAATCACTGACCAACACAACATATATTCACAAGGGAATCCCAAGAAGGCAAAAATGGAGACATTTCAATAATATAAATGTAGTTATTTTTATAATAAAACTCCACCATCAAAAAATGGGCTTCACCATATGTGAAAAAAACTAGAAAGTAGAATGAAATAATATAATCATGATTCATTATATCCATCATGGCTTATCCATCCATTTGTAAGTGATATGAAGTACTATAAAAACCTAAATTATGAGTACCTCCAGAAGGACCCTCCATAAGACAGATATAAAACTATGATTTCCTACATTGATTTAATTTTTTATTACATTGAATATAAATATATCATGTGAATATCTGTGAAAATGATAAACTACCGTCACATATATATTATTCAACTCTACAAAATTGGTTGAACCATGAACATTTATATATTAAGCTAACATGATCATCCAATTGATCAAAAATCATGTGAACATATTTTTTTCAATGTATGATCCATAAAAACCAAAATTTCCAATGAATTATCATTCCACTCTCATTTTTGTATATGAATAGGATGATGGAAACCTGAAGGTATCTGTTTGTCAGATTGGACCTATTTGAATGTATAATAATGAGAGAGAAAATCATAAATTCCATGTCTCATACATGGCCACCAAATTTTATTTATCATCTCACAGAACATATTTGTGGTTCCCATGTGAACTAACCAATAAAAAATATAGAAATCACCTCTCACAAATTTCCACATTGATTATAGAAAAATAAATATATTCTGAAAGAATATTTTATATTCCCTATAAAATGACCACTCCTCAACAACCTTCCCATGAAAAATAGTATCTCTAATTAAATAGAACTCAACATCAAGTTATTATTCCGTTTGTTCTATCTCTAGAAGTATAGATTTCATCTAAAGAATTTCCAAAACAACATCAATCATTATTTCCTGAACAACTATAAGTATCTATTAAAATGGGAAATAATTTTCATCTATCTGGCAGATCATTTCACAGCCTATGTTATATTTATTTTTCTCATCGAATATGAAATGACGTTAATTATACATGACGTATATGCAATAACACAATCATAAAACTTCAGTTAATATAAAAATAACATATACATTATATACAAGTATTTTTGAGAGAATATATAACTATATTCATTTAGTTTGTAATACATTTTTAAAATTTATCTGAAATTGTAATACCTACCAGTCATTATTTAAGTAGTAATAATTTTGAATACAAGGCCATGGGGTATGTAATTAGTCATGGGTTTCATTGGATTCATACATACATATATAACGACATGATTTCATTTTTATGAATACATCCCAAACATGATCATAATGTACGCCAGAAGAAAAAAAAATCACTTCGTGTCCTCTATATGAGTAAAAACTAGTGTAGTAGTAAAAATAAATTTCAGCTCCACAAAATAACTAGATAATATATCATTAAAATAAATTTTTACTCCCTTATACGTGAAATAAATTATTGATGAAACTATATTCGAGAAATCATATGGGAACCATTGGTAATAGTCACATAAAAGAAGATTATCTAAATCACAACAAAATTGAAAAATTGATCACATCTCATAAAATCTCTCACTATCTCTAGATCAATTCAAATACTGTGATATTTGAAAATATTTCCTATTAATTTCACATCCTATATCAAAAAATTCCATTTCAAAATCATGGACTTAATTTTGTTCTTTAAAAAAAATTTGAAGTAATCTCAATTAATGCACATCATAAATCTCATAAATTCATAATAAATCAAATAATAAAGAAATGCCACCAATTGATGATAAATATACACAATGAAAATAAAATTCAAGGAATCCATTAAGACCATAGGATCATTTTTCAGAACAAAATTCATGATAGGGTACTCAAAATTTCCACACCAACCTCAATATACGTGTTAGGAATGACGAATTATTTTATTATGTAATGGTGATAACCAGATCAATGTTATATTTAAATGAATCACTATACCCATTAAAATGATAACATTTCAAATTAATATATACCAATAAAAAAGTCTCTGTTATAGTATGATTATATAGTTTTTGAAAATTAAAACAATGTAAAAGGGTTTAACTAGAATTCATATAAGATGGAACATTAACCACCAAAGGTTACACACTCATGTGAATAAAAACATTCTATAAAATAACTTCTCAATGATTCTTTAATTTTTTTCTCTATGGGTCCCAATCAGTAACAATGTACAAAATAATGAGAAGAATTTTGTAAAATATCAATCGAACATAATAACTCTCATACCAGTTGAAATATTGATAAGTTAGACGTAAAAACATCCTCAAACACAATAAAAATATTCGGATATCATCTCTCAATGTTCATAATTTTAGATCAAAATTAATTATTGATATTAAATTCCTTATTCCACTATAAGATAGTTTATCTCTACCCATCCATGATTCCTACTATCATTTCAAGCTATAGAAAACACATTAGGTTTATAAAATGACTCTGGTAAAATATAACAACAAAATGATCCTTATTATGAATGTCCAATGCATAAAATAAATTGCATCAATATTTGATTTCTTATAACCATAAAATCACACATATGATAAATTTTAGTGAATGATAAGACATGTGTAGAAAAATGATGTTTCAACTCTATATTTTTCAGTGTCACTAGACCCATATTTTCTTCCACATTTGATTCTCCCATGGAATGATGAATAATTATTCGTGATTATTCTGTCTAGATTCCTATAGTATGCATAATATATAATTTCATTTTATTAATTTTAGGTTTTTATCATCTCATACCAATATACAGTGTTTTATCGTTATGTAATAACATTTTTGAGAGAAATGAGAATCCCTAGGAAACCGATCTTGTCGGTGCCTTAGTGATAACATTTTTTGTGTGACCATGCATTCCAGAGTAGAAAAAAATAAAAAGCGCCTACGACTAGATATATATGTATTCTAGATAATCCTTTTTATTTAAATCCATCACAACAATCATCGTTCATTCTCTTCCCTAAAATATAATTGATATAAATTCCACTAGAGAAATATGAACTCTTATCCACCCTGAAATAAAATCCAAATAATGATTGTCAATCTCCACTATTCAAAAAAAATCATAAGTAGTTATCTTAATACTCAAATTATATGTAGATATACAATATCAAATTACCATCTCAATCTTACATCAATTGATATTATCGTCTTATAAAATCTATGGTGAAAACTATAAAATTATTTTTAATTGGTTCTCATATTCTACCATGACCATGAAAACCTACTTCTGTTTGAAAAACTACAAGGCCCTACCAATTAATCTAGACATTATATATAAATAGTATGTAAAATGAGAAATAATGTCCATAAACTCTAATATATTGTTAATCATTGTAGTCATCATATTTTACAACCATATCCTACTTGGTACTTCTATATTGAACATAGAACACAAGACCTTAATTAACTAAGGATTCTCCATGAAATGAAAAAAAGATAAATCCTTCTCGACAATTCTTCATCTTTTTGTTGATTATTAATCCACTGGAATGATTGTTAATTCTTGAAAAGGAACTCTGGATCACTATTCCAAGACCCATCCCACTATGATTCCACAAATGAATCATGAATGGGAATGATTGTATGTTCTTGTACTTGATCATGGAAAACACATACAATACCCTATTCCCAATTTTAATCAAATTTTTGATTTATTATTTTGGGTAATTATTATCTCCCTCTTAATTCTTTATCTCTTGTCATCTCATAGGTATGATGCTACACAACTGAGAAAAAAAATATTATGTTGCCACAATACTAAATTGATAATCCCTAAAAATAGTAATAGCGAAAATAATCCCATTATATAGACAACCATGATTTGAATTTCAATCAATCCAAATCAAAATAATGGAAATCAAAATTCCATTTCATGAATACGCCTTACCAAATAATCCAATGGTAAAAAAATGCTCATAAAAAATAGGGATGTCTAGACATTCACTCGCACCGACCTTCTATGTCTTGAAATGATTTCTCAACATCATAATAACATCAATGAACGATTCACAATGTAAACCTTCTATATAAATTTTCCACGAAGCTACCATGATAAGTTGGTATCATAATTAACATGATGATTCATAAATTTACTAATACATATTTGTGATCAGCATTAGTTTTTTACTAGATTAAGGAATCATGCAATATAAATATAGGATGGAATTATAAAAAACCACATACGATGAAATATATGCTACCAATATTCACAGTGAAATATCAAAATGATTGATGTTTTGGAAGAACAAGATGGAAGAAAATCAAACCCAATTTCCAATGGTACTCAAAAACATGGAGATAAAAAAAATCCATATCCCAACATGCACAACAATCCATGAACAAATGATCATCAAAAACCAATACCTCAATGCCCAAAATTTCCCTTTCAGGATCCCCCGAGAAGAAAACATTATCATTCCAAAAGACAATGGTATGGTGTGAGGGAAAATCACACTAGGGCCACAACATGTGATACATAATAATATTAATAGAAAATAGCCTTAATCATTCATTAAATTTATACAAAAAAATCATTGATATAAAATTTAATAATAAGAAATAGTATTTTCATTTGAAACGATTTATATATTTGAATCAACTTCCTAATAAACATTTTATATGAAATAATTCATATAAATCAATTTCAAAGAATAATAAATTTCACAGTCAAATATATATATATATATATATATTATAAATGAAAGAAAAATTTTCATCGTCACAATGGTATGTTGTTTAATAATTATGATTTCCTTAAACAAAAATGTTTGTGACGATGAAATGTTACACATACATACATCAAGATTATGCAAAATATGACATGTTAACATACCACTAGAGATAATACAATCAAAAATTGGTATTTTTGAAATGTAAATATTATATCAATATTTTCTGAATTTCCACATTCACATGTTTTCTCTAAATAAAAAACAAATATACTTGGATCAAATAATCTCAAAAAATCCATCAAAATTCATAAAATATTTCCGAATCTGTAAAAAATACAATTTCCCCTTGTTATGTTTCATTGTGTAAAATAAATTTGAAAAACCAAAATGTTGTTTTTTTAATATTATTCTATTTAAATAAAATATCATAAGTTTATAGTATTAAAATTTAATCTTTATTTTACAAAAAACAAGTGCCAAATAAAATTAAATATCAATGAATTTAAAATTGTAGTCCAATTTCCAGATCCATTGGTATTAATGGTTTTCCAAAATTTTCTTTTTCATGAGAAACCAAATAATAAATTTTATAAAACTAGGATTAAAAAATTATTTTAAATAAATTTCATCAACCAACCAATTTATGGGTTGTTAATTTATCCAGTCATGGATAGAACCATCAACCATTGTCATGAATACCTTTAACAACAAACTATAATGGGATTTTGAAAAGTAGAATAATGTAAATGAAGATGAAGGAATAAAATAATGATTCAAGATCCCAAAAAATGTTTGAAATGGATTGGACCCCTCAGCTCTATTACTTTTAAAAAATCAGGTGTATGAGGAGTTTCATGATATCAAGGTGACATACCCCCAACAAATTTCCAATCATCCATTTCTATGAATAGTTTTATTACTGGCCTCTATTTATTTTTCAAATTTTTATTTAATGAGAAGTGTTTCCAGAACGGTGAGCTTCCATCTAAACATCTATTTTCTTTTCCTAATTTTGTGTTTGTAAAAATTGTTTCGAGAACGGCGAGTTCCATCGCTAACCACTATTTCTTTTTCTGAATTTTATGTTCGTGAACAGTGTTGCCAGAATGGTGAAGTTCCTTCGGTAACCTCTAATTCCATTGATAAATATGTAGTTGGTGAATAGTTTATCATGAATTGTGGGGTTCAATCGGTAACCTCTATTTATATTTCCAAATATTGAGTTCTTGAACAATTTTTCTAGAATGGTTTTTTCCATCGGTAACCTCTATTTTCATTGCCAAATTTTGAGTTTTTGAATAGTGTTTCTAGAACTGTGAGGTTCCATCGGTAACCACTATTTCCATTTCCAAATTTTGAGTTCATGAAAAATGTTTCCAAAATGTTGAGGTACATGGGTAAACTCTATTTCTATTGCCAAATTTTATGTTCAAGAATAGTGTTTCTAGAATAGTGGGGTCCATCAGTAACCTCTATTTCCATTTTCGAATTCCATGTTCATGAACAGTGTTTATAACATCCTTCAATTTTACCCAATTGACATTTCCATTGACATAAAATGCATTCAAAGCCTCATTTTAAGGACTTTGTGAACAATTCGATGGCGATAACTCATATATTACATTCTCTTAAGCATCAAGAAGTTTTTTTCATGGTCAATTGTCATGGTTTATTGTGATACACTTTTAATGGAAAATATATCATATCTTAAACCACTGCTCCATTAAATCTTCTAAAGAGATGATATATCTTCGTCCCATATTCTACCTACATGAACCCCGATGCGAGACACTTTATCATTTCCTTCATTCCTTAGGAGAGGTGTGATAAAACCATAATCCTTGGATCAGTTCTCCTCAATTATTGTTGCAACCATGTGGTATCAATCGATCTTCGATGTATGCTATGTTATGTCATCATTAATTTGGGTTTATCTCATTCTGTTTCACCTCTCCCATTTAGGGAATTCTATCTCCTTCTTCATAATATACATTTCGTGGGTGTTGACTGGTATGGTGGTGTCTCTGTATCATCATATGGATACAGTTTTCAACTGTGGTGGAGATCGTAACCCATTTTTTGGTCATCATAAAATATTTGAGGTAAGGGATTCATTACTTATCTCTTCTTTTTTGTGTGCCTATATTGATAGCATGTTATATCGCACTGGATCACAATGATATTGACATAATAAATATTCAAAATTGATAAATAAATTGAGATCGATTGTATGTAATTACGTCATGTTTTTTTAGATAGTGTGAAATTTATGCTTGTTTGTTTAGATTTTTTGTTATCGATGGAAATTGGTAAAGAACACAATGAAGAAATTAATATATAATCTTTTGGATAAAGATAATGATGTAAGTTAATGAATCCGGTTCGTCTTGTTGTAATTTTATTTCAAAAAATTGTTTTAGTAAGCATGATTAATTAATTTTGATGGCTTAATGATTAGGTTTCATAAATTTTCAACTTACGAAAAATAAATCGTTTAATCCCAGATGGATTAAAGAACATTTTTTTTAGAAAATATTATTTATTGTAGTGTTTAAGTTACACTCGTTCTTGTTTAAGGGCTAAGAGCTGAATTTATTTGAGGGTTGTTTTCCTGATAAATGTGTTGTGATGTGAGTCTGGAAGGCTTTTGTTATAGGTGGGGGTAGGAGGGCCAATTGGTTGATGCTGAAGATAACGCCAATAGTGGAGAGATGCCTTAGTTTATGCATGTAGGGGTGAGAGAGGACACCAGGTATGCTGGAATGGGTTGGATGTGAATGTTGTGATTCTTTTTGTTTTGTTGATTAATTATTTACATAGCATTCCCCACTACTCAAGGCTGATGATCATTCTTACTCTTCTTCTAAAAGGTGTGAAGATGTGGGAGGTATTCCATGTTCTTTCTGTGTCTAGCATCCCATGGGAGGATGCATCTATACTATTGGTATAGGTTGAAAAGACTCAATGGATAGTTATCAACAAACCATGTCGATCAAAATTGTTATTAGAATAATAGGATATTTTTCTTGAATGCCAATGTATTTGGGAAAGCACTACTGTAAATTCATAATTAAATAAATGATGTTAACCCAGATGGTTGTATCTTGCTGGAATGAAATGATGAGGTTAAAATATTAATGGGATAGTGGAATTCTACTATGATGCAAATGAAATTTAATGTGGAATAGTTAACGGTAAATTAATGATGAAATAATTAATTAATATAATGTGGAATTGATTGAAAAAATAGAATAATCAAATGTAAAAAATCACATTAAATGGTTGCATGCTTATAGGATACAATGTTTTAAAAGTGAATGTCGGGAGTCTGAGAGATGTCAGCTGCAGTTGAGTCTAAGACTAGGTTATTCCCATAGTTTGGTTGTTAGAAATAGTATATTATGTACTTTTTGTGTTTCTATATGATACTCCACCCCATCATTTATGTAAACTGTCACCCCGGGGATTCTGAGCATGGGGGTGGGGGTCTGTTCCCTAATATAACAGTGGGCGGATTGATGTATGACTACCCCCTTTAGCTTCACTCTCTTCCCTTGGGAGTTAATTACGCTGGTAGGCACAATGGTAATTTTTCCCCTTATATGTGTATGGAGGGTTATATTGGCTTGTGGTTATTCACACACCTATATTTTGGATATATAGTCCTACGGACTACTATAGGTGTAATATGTATAGGTTGTGATGGATTGAGGATCCTTACTTAGGGTATGTTATGTAATGGTTGTATATATGACGTCTGATGTATGATAAACATTATAAGAGAAGTGGTGGCTTCCAGAAACTACTTGGTTAGTTTCTTTTGTGGACGTGTTGGTTTTATTGCACGAGGTGCACGTTGTGGTGCTTCAAACATGTTTCTTTGGGAATGAATTTTTGGAGAGAGATTCTTAGGACATGCAACATTGGGGAAAAGCATAATGCAAGTGGGGAAGTATTATTTGGGTACCCTTGATAATCATTATTAAATTATATAATCCTATATACGTAACATAGAGAGATTAGGCATGAAGACGATTGGAAAATAGTATACATGTTTAAGTGACGAGTTAATTTTACTTATTGTTCACATTCTTTATAATTCTTTCTTTACCTTTTCATGAGTGTCATAGAGTAGGATCCTATAGAGTATACTCTTATATTCAACCTATATATATACTTTTTGTTTCTAATCAAATGGAGTATTCCGGAGATCATGTTGGTTTCTACTAGATTGGGGTTGCAGGAGCTATTCGAGAATGTGGTTGCTGCTATTTTTACATTCATTTGGGCACTTTTAGTTTTCCACTTCTAGTTGTAGTAGTATTGCATGACAATACATATTTGCACATGGGTTTTAATTTATATTTCAGTTTGAGATTGAGTTGGTTGTGGTATATCTTATCACTATCTTCATCATGTGTTCTCTTAGAAGGTAATGACTCACATCTTTGAGTTTACAATACCCTCGATAATTGTCTCCAACTCAGGTCCTACTGGAGGTGGGGCTCAGGGGTCATTTTCACCCCTTCATACATTTCCATCCAAGGTGGGTTACACATTGTGTTGAGGGGGTCGTTACTGAGTGGTATGAGACATAGGATGAGGGATTGGATGGAGTTTGGAGTTAGGCCTATGTGAGGTTTCATAGGTTGGTTGGGAAACAGTGTATGTTAATATTAGAATGTGATGTAATCACTTTATACCAGATGATACATAGTTGTTTAGGCCCCCGTATGATCTGATGTATGGCCCATTATGTTTACAATGGCTACTAAATGTGGTGATACTAGTTGCAGGGTAGAGTCCAAGGAAATGATCATGAATTATTTTTCATTGTGCCTATGTTTTAATGGGTTTAACATGGGATAGGTTAAACTAAAATAAATAAATGTATACAATTAATTAATTTATGACGAGTCTTCCATATTCATATTTTAAGAGAACTATATATTTTTTATTTTGCAGGTATGGCTTGAGGTCCATGTCCTCGTCAGAATAACATATAATACATCTAGAAGGTTGTTCTAGGAGATCGCCACCAGCTAACGGCTAATGATGACAACACTTCGAGATTATCATCCATAGAGTTTACAGAATAATGAGGTATCCGTTTTATATACAGTCATATAATACTAGATGGAGGAGGTTGATATAGTATTCAGTTCGATCCGTACTCAGATAAAGCTCTAGGTGTCCTTTGTTGTAACGATGCTACATGCTGTAGTGAGGAATTGGTGTTTCTTATCCCTCAAGATTGTGAGGAGTCAATGATATCATGGGAGGAGTTCTGATACATGTTTAGAGTCGAGATTTTTTCCTCGAACGCAATGGATTCCAGTTTCCATGTGCTTCTTACCCTTCTACATGGGAATTCTTGTGTGACAGAGTTCAGAATACATTTTAGGAACCATTTATGATATTCTTTGGAGGAGTTACTAGAAGAGGAGGCCAGGGAAAGTCATTTCAAGGAGTCTTTGTGTACAAGGATCCAGTGCCAGGTCACCATATTTTTTCTGAAGACATATCTTGAATAACTATTGATGGAAGTGGTCTTCGAGAGGATATTGGTCAGAACTAGATCATCACGAGAGGGGAGCAATTAGGATTCCATGCAATTAAGAGTTGTGGTTCGAGTTTCCAGGTTTTCAGGGCAAAAAAGTTTCCATTCAGCCAGGGATACGTCCCAACCATTTGTATCTCCTTTCTATAGAGGCAGTAGATCAACATCATATTACAAGTGATTAGGTGCATTATTTTCATTTGGTGTTCAAGGTCATTATCCATGATAGTGCCCGAACATTCAGAGCAATCATCGTGCCCCAGTTGTTCCTCTCCAGGGTAATCCATTGAGGTAGTTCTGACATAGGAAACAACAGCAGATTGCACCACCATTAGATACTAGGATGGTAGATTGGGAAAGCAGAGGATAACCCCGTGATGCTCCATGTCCTCCGAGGGTAGAGTTTGGCATTTTTGGTGGTCATCATTAGGGTCATAGAGGTCATGGAGGAGGTCGTGGTCAGCTTCATTCTTTAGTGAATCCAGTTCCAGGATATCCAAACGCCATTTGAGGTACCTTTTTCTTGGTTTATGACCATGGTGTATACCCTGATTGATTCAGGAGAGACCAACTATTTTATATCACCTACCAATTATCCATGATTTGGGACATGAGGTAGAGAGGCTTCCAGTAACCTTGGAATTGACTACGCCAGTTAGTGGTCAAGTTGACTTGTTGGATGTATGTAGAGACTATGATATGGTGTTGGGGAAGTACCTCTCTTTGGTAGATTTACTATGTTTACAAATAAAACCTTAAAATATCATCCTTAGCATTGTATAGTTGTATTCAGTGCAAGAAATCATGGATTGTATCAGGAATAAGGTCATTTTCATCAATGTGGATTGTGAGCCGATGGTTTTTGTTAGGGATCAAGATCCTCGAATGTGTCATACGTGTGTTATGTCTTTATCATCCCTGATGTCTGAGATAATTTTGAGTTCATCTGAGGTTCATTAGCCTGCGTTTCCTGGGGTCGTTGAAGAGAACCATGTTATCTTTTCAGAAGGGTTTATTACATTACCGCATCGATGAGTGATTGTTTTTGGGATCGTGCTACAACTAGGAGATTCATCAATCTCTATATCTCCATATAGGATGTCCCATTTTGAGATTTGAGAGCTATGTATAAAACATGATGGTCTATTAAAATGTGGTTTTGTTCATCTGAGTCTGTCACTGTGGGGTGCATAAGTTATGTTCATGAAGAAGGGTGGCAGTAGATTGTTGTTGTGTGTCAATGATCGTCGATTAAATAAAGTGACATTGATGAATTGATATCCTATTACACAGATTAATGATTTATTCATTCAACTGATGGGTGCATGTTGGCTATCAAAGATCAATATACGGTAAAGATTTCATCAGAAGAGTGTGAAGGGTGAGGATATCCTGAAGACTACATTCAATTGTTTTCCTGGGAATTATGAGTTCATTATAATGCCATTCAACATGGAAAATTATCCAGATGTGTTCATGGGATTGATGAAAGCTATGTTCCAAGAGTACCTAGACATGTTCTTGGTGGTTTTCATCAAGGACATCCATGTGTACACCAAATTTGAATAGGTTCATGCAGAGCATATACATGCCATTTTGGGAGTTCATTGTCAACATCAAATGTTTTGGAAGTTGTCAAAGTGTGAGTTTTAGGTTCAAGAAGTCTGTTTCATGATGCATTTTGTCCCCCAACTAGGAGTAGCTTTGGATCAATCAATTATAGAAGTGGTTGTGTCTTGGGAATCCCCCAATAATGTGTCATAAGTGTAATGTTTCCTTAGTCACACATGAAAATACAGGAGGTTCGTAGCCGTTTTCTCTCGAGGTAAAACTCTTCTGACAACACTAACCAGGAAGGATAAATCATTGATATGGACTAATCATTTTCAGGAAGCATTCTTGTATCTAAAGATGATTTTAGTAAGTGCACAAGTTTTTGTCTTCCAGCTGAGGGTGTTGAGTTTGATGTTTTCGGCGATGCATTGCATCTGTGGTTAGGAAGTGTTCTGAAGCAGCAAAGATCCGTTGTTTCTTATTGGTCTCCTTAGTTGCATCCTCCTTAACATAACTATGCCACTCATGATCTTGAGTTGGAATATGTGGATTTTTCTCTGATGTTTTGTAGACATTACCTCATTGGTGAGAACTATGTGGTTTTTACCGATCCTCTGATCCTAAGGTATGTTTTCTCTAAGTGTGACATTAATTTATGACAAAAAAATTTGATGGATTTCATAGATGAATAGGATTTCTAAATATAGTATAAACCGAGAAAGGGTAATAATGTAGCTGATGTGCTAACTTGGACATCACCTAATGATGTAGTGTGTGAATCTAGTGTCTCTATGAGAGTAATGTTTGAACTGTCATCATTATATCATGAAATGGGAGATGTTGGGGGCTGAATATGTCTTTATCAGATGACGATGTAATCATCTCTTGTGCAGATAGTGGAAGAGTCCATGTTAGGGGATTTAGAGGCATATGTATTCAGAGACCGATTAGTTTGTGTTGAGTCCCCTAATAGTTGGTCTGAGGATGATCAACACCGAGTGTAGTATAATGGATTTATATTTAATCCTTAGACGATGAGAAGAAAGTTTCCCCAGAATTAGATTAGCAGAGGGTAGATGGTTCTGGCAGAGGATAGCCCTGTGTTGCTCCTCTTCCTCATATAGTAGAGTGCGACCATGGTGGTGGTCGTCACCAAGGTCAAAAAGGTCTTAGAGGAGGTCGTGGTCATCTTCATGCTTTAGCATTGCTAGCTCTAGGCAAGCCTAGTGTTGTTCGAGGTACCATTTTCTTGTTTTATACCATGGTGTATTTTTTTTGATTCTGGAGTGATGCAATCCTCCATATCACATACACTTTTACATTCTTTGGGACATGAAGTTGAGTGGCTTCCATCACCCTTGGAGTTGACTACACCAATTGGAGGTTGATCTGTCGTGTTTGATGTACATAGAGACAATGAGCTAGTGTTGGTGAAGCACCGCTCTTTGAGAGATTTCTTATGATTATGAATAAAACAATATGATGTCATGCTCGACATCTATCGGTTTTATTCAGTGTAGGCTATCGTGGATTGATTCATGAACAATGTTATTTTCTTTTATGCAGAAGGAGATCCCGTGGATTTTGTTAGTGAGCGAGATCCTAGAATGGGTCTTAGGTGTGTTCTGTCATTATCATCCACAAGGGATGAGATAATGTTGAGTTCATCAAACGATCAAAAAATGGAATTTCTTAGGGTTGTAGAAGAGTTCCCGGATGTATTTCTAGAAGAGGTTTTATCATTACTCCCTTGACAGGAGATATAGTTTGGGATCTAGATTAAACCAAGAGAATATTCTATCTCTATGTCTCCAAATAGGATTGCCACTTCTGAGTAACGAGAGCTACATATACACCATGTCGGTTGGTTACAATGCATTTTTGATCATCCAAGTGAGTCACTGTGTGTTTGACCAGTTTGGATTCGGATGAAGGATGATGGAAGTTTGAGGTTCTGTATTGATTATCATCGCTTAAACAAAGTAACAAGGAATAATCACAATACACCTCCATAGATTGATGATTTATATGATCAAATGAAGGGTGTGTGTTGGTTCTAAATGATTGATTTATGGTCGGGCTATCATCAGATGCATGTGAATGATGAGGATGCTCTGAAGACCGGTTTCTGTTGGCATCATTGTCATTTAGAGTTTGTTGTAATGTCGTATGACATGAAAAATACCCCATATATTATCATGGGATTGATTAATGATTTGTTTCGTGAGTTCATGGAAAAAAATTTAGTGGTTTTCATCAATGAAATCCTTATGTACTCGATGTTTGAAGTGGAGAATGCAGAGAATCTACACCACATTTTGGGAGTTCTTCGTCAACATCAGTTGTTTTGGATGTTGTTGATTATTGACTTTTACGCTAGAGATGTATGTTTCGTGGGAAATGGGGTCTTCTAGTTAAGAAAAAATATGGATCCATCGATGATAGAAGCAATTTTGTCTTTTGAATCCCCCGTGACTATGACAAAGCTGCGATGTTTCCTTTGTCCCACAGGCTACTACAGGAGGTACGTAACCGATTTCAAACTTGTTGCGACACATCTGGAAACTTTGACCCAGAAGGGTCATGCGTTTATATGAACTGGTCATTGTAAGGGAGCATTCAATTATCTAAAGGAGAAGTTATTAAGTGCTCTAGTTCTTTGTCTTCCACCTAAGGGAGTTCAGTTTAATGATTTATGTAATGCATCACATCTGGGGTTTTGGCTGTGTTCTGATTCCACAATTATTAGTTGTTTCTTATGGGTCTTGGTAGTTGTGTACTCATGAATGTAACTATGCCCCACATGATCATGAGTTGGAAGCCGTGGTTTATACTCTGAATTTGTAGAGACATTACCTCATAGGTGAGACCTTTGTGGTTTTCATCTATCATAAGAGGCTGAGGTATGTTTTTATCCCAATGAGACATGAATTTATGATAGCGTCGGTGGATTAAGTTCATACAAGAATACATGTTAGAAATATCATATACTCATTGAAAGGGGAATGTTTTTGCAGATTTTCTGATTTGGAAGGCACATAGTGGTGGATCTCATGAATCTTGTGACTCCTGGATGGTAGTAGAAGAATTTCCATCATTACAACATTATATGGGAGATTTTGGGGGCAGAGGTTGTTGTTTTCAAATGAAGGAGAAGTCATTAATGGTAGAGAAAATGGAAGAGTCTTGTTGGGGGATCATGAGGTGGAGGTTTGGAGAGACCACACTTTTTGTGTACAGGTCCATAACGGTTTGTATGTGGATGAAAAACACTGAGAGTTGTATTATGGAAGGATGTTTTTTTCCATTGATGATGCACAACAATGTTCTAAGATATTTCCATAGTTTTCCTTTAGCGGTGCATCATTTCATGAAGAAGATGAATCCAGCCTTGAAGAGTGAGTTTTACTGGCCTGGGATGAAGCGTGCGGTTGCAGAGTTTGTGTCTCAATGTTTTTTTTCAGAAGTGGAAGGCCAAACACCGTGTTCCTGGTGGTCTGGTCCAGTCATTAGATGATCCTTAGTGGATTTTGGATGTCATATTAATTGACTTTCTTACTTGAATACCTCAAGATTATGGAGGACATGATGCTATTTTAGTAGTAGTGGTTCGTTTAACAAAATCGTCCCACATCATAGCAATCAAAGATTCAAGTTCAATTGATGTCATGTTGAGGATAAATCTGTAGAAGATGGTGATTCTTCATGGAGTACCATAGATGATCATTTATGATCAAGATCCTCATTTTACCTCTAGGATATAGAGAGTTCTCCTGGATGCATTTGGTTTACATCTATGGCTTAACAATTCTTTTCATCCTAAAATGGACTATCAAACATAGTGAACCAATATTACTCCTAAATATATGTTACGCTCTTGGGTCCTAGATTTAGAAGGTTCGTGGATGAGCCACTTTCCCTTGGTGGAGTTTTCTTACAACAATAGTTTTGAATCCACCAACGTTATGGAGACATTTGAAGCATTGAATGGCTGCCCATTCCATTTTCTATTATGATGGACTAGGATTGGAGAGTCAGCAATTCTCAGATTGAAAGTAGTGCTGAATTCAAGTGAGATGGTTCAGGTGATTTGTAAGATCATGAAGACATCACATGATCCTTAGAAATTAGATGTCGATCAAAGGAGGAGATCCTTAGAGTTTGATGTTGGGGATCAAATGTTTCTGAAGGTGACACCTCATCAGGGGAAGCAACGGTCTGGTCAGGGGAATAAGCATTATACACAGTTGGTTGGGCCTTTTGAGGTGTTAGCTCATTTTCGAGTTGTGGAATATTGAGTATCCCTTCCCCCATAAATGGGTCAGATACATAATTTCTTCCATGTATCATAGCTCTGTCATTATTTTCATGATGAATCTCACATCATCAATTGTGGAGAGATCGATGTTAATAATGATGCGACCATTGAGGAGTGAACTGTGGAGATCCAAGACAGCATAACGATGGTGTTTCACGGGCATTATATCCCAATGGTTCAGGTCTGGTGGTGACACGGTGGCATGGAGAAGAGTACTTGTGAACGTGATTCACATATACGTGCTCACTATCCAGAGTGGATTGATGTTTAACACATTTCAACAATCGATGTATCCTTTGTGGTTTTATATCTTTTGTTGTTTGTAATATGGATTTCGTTTTTTTGTATTTTTGTGGATTTCTATCTATTGAGAGGTATCTCATTAGGTGGTTGTTCAGACATCGTTTCATTTTTCCTTTTAGGTGGGTTTTGAATTCATGGGGATGAGAATGTTTTGAGAGGTATCCGATGTAATGGACTATACCTATCTGGTCAATTCTGTTACAGAAATTTGTTGAATGAGGTTTTTCTGGGGGTCAAGGTGACATACCACCAACAATGTGACAAAGTTTGTGTTCGTCAATAGTATTTTCATAACGGTGAGGATCCATCTATAAACTCTATTTCCCTAGAAAAATTTTGAGTTCGTGAATAGTGTTTCCAGAATGGTGAGGTCCATCGGTAACCTCTATTTCCCTTTCCCAATTTTGAGATTGTGAATATTGTTTCTATAACGGTGAGGTTCCATCGGTAACAACTATTTCCATTGCCAAATTTTGAGTTCGTGAACACTGTCTCTAGAAAGTTGAGATTCCAACGGTAACCACTTTTTCCTTTCCCAAATTTTGAGTTCATGAATAGTGTTTCTAGAAAGAAGAGGTCCATCTGTAACCTCTATTTCTTTTTCCCAAATTTTGAGTTCCTGAAATTTTTTCCCGAACAGTGAGGATCCATCTGTATTCTCTATTTCCTTTTCCAAATTTTGATTTCCTAAAAAGTGTTTCTAAAATAGTGAGGTTCCATCATTAACCCCAATTTCCATTTCTAGATTTTGAGTTCGAAAACAATGCTTCCTGAATGGGGAGGTTTTATTGATAACCTCTATTCCCTTTTCAAAATTTTGAGTTCATGAACAATTTTTCTAGAATGGTGATGGTCTTCAGAATCCTGTATTTCCTTTTCCAAATTTTGAGTTCATGAACAATACTTCTATAACAGTGATGATCCACAAGTATCCTCTATTTCCTTTGAAATTTTTTGACTTTGTCAACAATGTTTCTTGAACGATGAGGTCCATCGGTAACCTCCATTCTCTTTTTCAAATTTTTAGTTCATGAAATGTGTTTCTAGAATAGTGAGGTTTATCTGTAACCTCTATTTCTTTTGAAAATTTTGATTCCATGAACATTGTTTCCAGCTTCCTACAGTTTAGCCCCTGTGACATTTCTTATAAAGTAAAATGGATTCAAAGCCTCATTTTAAGAACACTAAGGTCGATTCAAAGGTATTAACTCCTATATTTATTTTTCCAATGGCTCGAGAAGTTTTTATACATGGTCAAACCATGTGGTTAAACGCGATATACTTTAAATGGAAAATACTGAATATCTTAAAAAACTACTCCATTAAATCTTCTAAAGGGATTATATGTCTTCCTCACTTGTTATGGCTTCTTCTTCCCTGGTTCTAGATGCTTGATCTTTTCCTTCTACCACTATGATCAGTGTCATCAAAGCCTAATCCTTGGATCAATTCCCTTCTATTTTTGGGGAAACCAAGAAGTATCGATTGATATCTGATATAAGTTAAGTTCTACCGTCGTTCTTTTGGCATCATCACTTTTTGTTTCCAATTGCCCTTTTATGGAAATCTATCACATTTTCCCTAATGAACATTTCATCGGTGTTGACTGGTATGGTGGTGACTCTACATCTTATGGTGGATACTGCTATAACGGGTGGAAGATATCGTCAAATATACAGTGGCTCATCATGAACATTTTGAGGTAGTGTATTTGTTTATTCTCTCTTATTTTTGGTGCAACTATATTTCTAGTATGTTTTATCTCACTAGAACTCAATGAAATTGGAATAATAAATATTCGATACGGATACATAAATTGTGATCGATCATTTATTATGGACTCTTTTTTCAAGATAGTGTCATATATATGCTAGCATGATTATATTTTTTGTTCTCATTTGAAATTGTTAAAGAACATAAATCAAAATTTAATTGATAATCATTTGTTTAATGTAAATGAGGCATGGAAATGAATGTGGTTCCGTTTGCTGTATTTTTATGTTAGTCAAATTATTGCTATAAGAATTATTAATTATTTTGGATAGCTTACTAATTAGGTCTCCCTAATTTGGAAACTATGAAAAAATGATCAGTTAATCCATGATTGATTAATGAACCTATATTTGGATAAATGATAATTCATTGTAGGGTTCTGAGTTACCCACTTTCTAGTTCAAGAGCCATCAGAAATATTAATATGATGGATGTTTTCCTTCTCCCTATGTTGTGATGTGATCATGGGAGAATGTTGTGATATGTGGGGGCATGGAGGCTGATTGGTTGTGGCAGCAGATGACGCCTAGAGTGTCGAGATTCATCGATTAATGTGTGTCGATTTTAGAGAGGTCACCATGTATGATTGAATGGGTTATATGTGAATGTTTGGATGCTTTTAGTTTCATTGATATTGTTATCTCCTTTACTTTCCCCCCTTTTCATGTTATCTGGCCTGGCATACCATTCTTCTAAAAGGGTTGATGACGCGTGGGGTATGCCACATGCTTTCCTTGTCTGGTTTCTCAAGGAAGGATGGGTTTACACTCCTGCAATAGGCGATAAAGACTCGAAGGGTTGTTGTCTACACATTATATTGAGCACCCTTATGTTTAATATCATATAATTTTTTTCTATAATGAATGGGAATATGGGGATGTAATGCATTAAATATGTAATTGTATAACTGATGTTAACCCATGGGGTTTGATCTTACAAGAATGAAATGTTGAGGATACAATTTTAAAGGGACAACAGAATTTAAGTGTTATGTTAATGAAATTTAATATGGAATTTGTAATGGTTAATTAATGTTTAAAGAATTAAATAACCTAATATATAACTGATAAAAATGTGAGAATGATGTAATGTAATAATGCTCTATAAATGGTTGTGTGCTTATTGGATACCTTGTCTTATATTTGGTAGTCGAGAGTCCGAGAGACATTAGAATTAGTTGAGTCTAAGTCTATATTAGGCTCATATTGTTGTTGTGACCTATTTTATTTTATATACATGTTGTGTTTCTACACGCTTCTCCACCCTGTCAATTTGAGAAACTGACACCCCAGTGATTCTGCGCCCTGGGGGGTGTTTTCCCCATCATTTTGGTGGGTGGATGGATGGAAGACTATCCTCTTTGGCCAAACTCTCTTCTCGTAGTAGTAATATGTGATTTTAGGCATAGTGCATAGTTTTCACCCCATATGTGTGTAATGGGATATAATTTCATGTTTTTATTCACACACAAATATTCCAGATATAGAATCATATAGAATACTATAGGTGTAATGTGTATAGGCTGTAATGGAGTGAGGATCCTAACTCAGTGTTTGGGATGCAATGGCTTGAGGTATAATAACTGAAGTACAATACACATTATACGTGCTTTAGTGGCTTCTATAAACTACCTGGTTACCATCTTTTATTGATGTGGGCGTTTTGTTGCATGAGGTGAATGTTGTCGTGCTTCACCAAGGTGTCCGTGGGAAAGCCTTTTTAGAGAGGGATGCATTGGGAGAGCGAAATCACAGCAAAGCATCAAACGAGTGGGGAATTAGTAGAGGGGTACCCATGATATTTTTCTTTATATTATATAATCTTGTATGTGTTTCTTGGAGATTGTATCCATAGTGAAGGTGGGAACATGCTATAATTGCTTAGGTGATGAGTTAGTTTATCATGTTGTTCATTGTACTTTAGCATGCTTTCTTTACTATTGCATGAAAGGATTTAGGCATGATCCTACTGAGTAAACATTTATACTCACCCTATGTATATATGAATTGTTTTTCTAGTAACTTGAAGAAGGATGGAGATCAACCTGGTTTCTACTAGCATGGGGCTACCAGAGATGTTCTCTTATAGGGTAATTCCTACCATCTATGGGTATATTATACCATTGATTCTAGTTTGCAACCCAAGGCCTATTGGAAGTGGGACTCGGGGGGTCATTATCTACCTTCTCACATTGCCAGCTTGGGAGGGGTACACATTGGGGGGGGGGGGGGGGTCATGAAAATATGTTGAGTTCCATCAACAATTTATTTTTCATACATGCCCTATGGATAAAAGTTAGACAGATAGAGAGAGAGAGAGTGAATAAAATAAGATATCATAAAAGAGTGGAATTGAATGAGGTTTTCCACATATTCACTCGAATTTAAGGTGTTTTGTGAAGAAAGTTTTTTTATTGGTGGCTTCCATGAACTACAAAATCCTAAATATAAATTTTAGGTAAATCGCATGTTTATACTGGGGTTAAAAAAATTTTAAAAGTCTTTTTGGAAATAAAATTCATGATGGCACAATTAGTAATATGTTATAAATATTCATGAGAATTTTTTTATGATTATTGATTTTAAATAACTTATTATCTAATTATATAAAATTAATAATTGGTAAAAATTATGTTGGATAGTTTTGACCATATTCATCATTTTTGAAAAAAAATAACCAAAATATTTTTACATTGGATAAATAATAAATAATTTAAACATATCCAAAATAACAATTAGGAATGATTTATCAAATTTTGAAATGTAATATATTTTTTAAACACATAATGAATTATTATTTTTGAAAATTAATTACTCATATATTTATTGAGAAGGTAATATATTTTTACTCTAGAGGAACATTTTAATTTTTATCTGATTATTATTTAATAAGGTCATGTAATATTATAACACGCTATAATAAATTTAAATATCAAATATATAATATTACTTTTTATATATTACAAATTGTTTACTCTAATTCGGTGGAAAAAATAGAATCACATCGATGAGATTGTAGGACACAAATCCATGAACGACATTATAATTGTTTCCAGTGAGGGAAAATGATAATAATATGGTATATTATATATTTGGAATTAATGATATATCCTTAATATCATAAAAATTTCACATATATCAGATATATTTATTTTATTTTAAATTATTAACATCTATGAATATAATTTGTGAATAAATTACTACATTAATTTCTATTACAAGAGACCTCTATAAACATGAGAAATATTATCGTATCACAAATTATGATGAATAAAACAATTATATATGATTTGAAAATAACTTTGAATAATTATGTTATAAATAAAATTTATAAACATTATTTTCAATGTAATAACCAACTAGAAATGGTGGTAATTGAAAATTGAGTGACATAATATCACTAACCATACATCCATTATACTCGGGAATGGCAATTTCATAACCAATCTGATGGATGTTCATGTTGTATTATGTCTAAAAATAACATTGAAACATATTATTATATGAATTATACTGAGGGTTTTATTTCAACTTGTTATTATATGTATTTATAGAGTTATATAATGAAATAAAATAAAAATCTAGGTTAATGAATTTTATATCTACTTCAGGCATCCTTCATTGCTTTCCATAAAAGACCTTCTTATGAGACCTTTTTGAATATAATAAAACTTCAAGTATATGATTAGTTATATTGGGATGTGTTATCATTATGAATGTTATGATCCCAATAGTTTTTAATGTGTGAATATGGAAGGATATTTAGTTCACATTCATGGTAAAGGATGAGTGTTATTTATATCAATACAAAAAAATTTCACTAATGGATGGTTAATATTCCTACATCTATCTCCAAATTTTTTAGTTAATTTGGTGGAGTGAATTTTTTGGTGTAGAAAAACCTCTAAAAAATAAATCAAATGTTTTAAACTTGTTTTACAATAAATTATTTGTTTCCTTATTTTTACAAATTCCATTTTTTCGTAAATATTCATTTTATAGTAGATAATTTATCAGATATAACTAAATAAAATAAAAAATATTATTGAATTTTGATATAATGAATCTATGTATAATATATAATTAATAAATAATGAATTTTTTTTGTTGAATGTTAGTTTTAACATAATTTCAAGTAACAAGGTAAATATTTTTTTAACCCTACAATGCTAATTTAGTTTTTACTATATAGTAGTAAATAAAGTCATTAATAATGTTAATTTTACCATGAATATAATATATTTTTTATTTATTACCCTTAAAAAATTTAATTTCAAAATATATCATTTTTTAATTATAAATAATTAAATATAATATAATTTATTATAATATAAAATTATTATTTATTTTGACATTATTCATTTAATATTATTTTAAATATACCTATAAAATTATGTAATTAATATATTTAATATTAAAACATTAGTTAAATGGTATATTAATTTTGAAATATAGTGTAATTCAATAATTTATTCCATTGAATTCAAATTTAATATTTTTTGAATAATTTATTTTAATTATTTAATACCTAAAAATTTCCTGATATTTTATTTCCTAACCCATTAATTTAATTATTTATTCTCTCCAAAGTTTAAATATATTATCATAATAGAAAAATATCCTTAATATACCAATATATATATGCTATAATATGTTTTTGGTGTCCCCATCAAAGGTAATTATAAATATTATAAGTAATAAATGTATCATTTCGGCCTTTTTTTTATTCACTTATAATATTATGTGTCCCATATTAAATTGAATGTGTAATAAAATATAATATTTTAATTCAATATTTTAAATTTTTTCAAAACAAACAAATTTAAAATAATATGTTTACTATTTTATTCCTTTTTCAATTTTAATATTCATTATTAAACCATGTAAATATTTTTTACTATAACTGTGGTATGAAATTTTTACTTCAATAACTATTTCAGTTATTCAAAAACAATGTTGATCGTACTGTAAAATTTAAATTATTATGATTCTAAACCTATAATCCTTGTTTCAAAATTAAATTAACATAAGTGAGATTTTTTTAAGAAATAATACTGTAAATGTGATGTGATAACATGCTTTTAATAAGATATTTTTAAGATAATATATGATTCTAAAATAACTGTATAACTGGAAGTAATAATTATAATATAGTAAAAGAATATTAAATGATATATTATATATATAATTTATAAAATTCCCCATTATGGATAATAATTAATAAATATAATGGATAAACATTATTCAGTTTAAATATGATTTCAGAAAAATAAGATTTTAATCCCAAAAATGGATATCTACTAAAAACTCGATATTAAGAAGATTCATCGAAGTTACATGGGTTAAAAATTACAATATTATACATGTGATAATTATAAACATATTTTTAAAATAATATAACTTTTAATTTTATAAATCTATTAGGATGAAAACACTTCATACCAAAAATCGGTATGTTATAACATTAACTCAAAATCCAATATCTTTAGAAACGTCATAAAATTCAATTGAAATTTAATTTTCATATTATAAATTATTATATTTTAATAATTTTATAAATATAAATATATTTATATTTTTTCAAAAATTTAACGATTTTTTTTTTAAAATCATTATTTAATGAAACATATATTTTGAAAATAAAATATATTTTCTATAATTTGGATTATTAATTAAAAAGTATTTAATAGAAATTTATATAGTGTATGAAATATATATATTTGTATATCAAATTAAAGAATATACTAATCATACTAAACAATTTAATGGCGAGCTTATAATGGTAATATATATCCTATGTCATTAGTTTTTCATTTTTTATGTTGAGTAAAACACCAATCATAAAAATTTGGTTGTTTTTGTAATAAAATATATAATAAGTGTTTAATTTATTTCAAGGTGAATAAATCGTATCATTTTACAAAAGATAAACTCATGGTTTCATGTCCATTATCGTATCAATGATAATTTTTTTTTGTTTCTAAAAATATAATGGGATCACAAATATTTTTTGCCAAAAATAGTTTTCTGTAAAGTATACTTCATATTTTCATCATTAAAATTTATTTTTATTTTTTAGTAATTAAATAATTACGTTAATCTTTGTCACAGTAGTGACTCGATTAATATTTAACAAATTAAAAAATAAAATAAATGATATTAAAAATATTAATATATATATATTGAGACAATTAATTTCATTATATGGTTTTATAGATCTCCTTGATGTTTTTATATGTAATGATATATTTTGTTAAAATTATATATTTTATTTGTATATTATTATAATAAATTTAATGGATAGTTATAAAATTGGATATATTTATATTTTATGAATAATATTAATTTATATGATGATATAAAATTCATCAGAAAAAAAATATTTATCCATGGGATTAGAATATGGTTTAAAATATAAACCACGGTCATCAAATGGAATTTCTCATTATATTTAATTATAAATATGTTATCTCTCAAATATTAAAATTCAATGTGGTCACATTAAGTGTTTATTATTTTAAGTAAGATATAAAATCCTATTATACGAGTTGGAATATATGAAACACCCACATGTAGAGAAATATATATATATATATATATATATATATATATATATTTAATTTTATGAATTTATATAGGACCATAAGTATTTTATATTCGAATTATCAACATTGGATCCACTTGTAATTGAAAATTAATTTATTTTAATTTATTATTTTTATAAATTCATTGTGTTCTCATCCAATCTCGTATAATATGGATTATATTGTTCGAATTTATACACTCATTTAACTAGTTTTATTATTAAAATCACAACCAAAAGTCTTTCATATAATCTATCATCATATTCTATTGGTCTAAATTTATGGAAATGACAATCATTTGGTATTATTATTTTAGGAATTTTAGATTTTCTGAAAAATATGTACTATTTTAAATTGTGATTTTTTTGTTTAGTTTTATCTTCCACAATTATATAACAATAATAAAATGTTATAATATAATTAATAGATTAATATCCAAATAATATGATGTTACATTTTTTATTTCATCATATAAATTCTTATCCATTTAAATCTTGTGGGATAAAAAATCCTCATTCTTTTGTATGGAGGACTGTCGCCCTATGGAATGATGTTATAATTTTACATTGTCAACACTAGTTTATTATAATAATGATTTATTTATAATAAATAAATCTATATATATATATATATTATATGATATTTTTAGATAATTAATCATTATGGATTTATGATATCAAATATAACAACATTTATTACATTCAATTGGAAATATGGTAACCACACTCATCTATACAACAAACTACCACATCACGATGTTATATGATTCATTTTTCAATAATACTTTACATAGACGGTAATAATGATAATGTATCTGTGATATACATGAATTTAGAATTATTTTTTGTGAAATTATTATAATATTTATAAAAATTTATCATTCTCATTCTTTCATTCCATGTAACCAAATATTTTTTTATCTAGTGTATGTGTCTATTATGACCTATATAATGAGATGTGAGTCGTTTTTCATTACCTAATCATAGTGATAAATATATTAGTAGATATAAGGATTTAAAAAGATATGAATGATAATATGAAATGATATTAAATAAATAATAATACTTTTTGTTTCCAATTAATTCCAGTAAAAAATTGGATACTTTACTCATGTGTTTGTATCACCCATCGTCACTCTGATTTATACAAACATATTTTTCAATAGACATATAATAAAATTTGATTTAAAATTTTAATTAAGAAGAAAAATTGATAACTCATTAATGATAATTATTCTATAGTTGTTTGAATACTAAATTTATTGTCCAAAAATCAACAAGAAAATGTCATTTTCCGATATAATTACGAAATATCTTAAAAAAACTATATTAATTTAATTTATTAAGTTATTAAAATAGTGAAATGTTATATTAAAATGTTAATATACATTAAAAGTGTTATTAAGAATGTAAATAATTAATGGATAATAATATTTTATTTTGATAATGGACATATGTGATGAGTTGGACATAATGTAAGGGAAGTTCATTTAAAAAAGTTATTTCAATGATTCTCTTAAATTGATTAGAAAATATAGTAATGAAATATGTTTTACTTTTAATTAATTTCCTAAGGATACCATATTGATGATTATTTTAATTATTTTATGTTTCTATTATACTTATTCACAGTTAGTTTTAAATAAAAATGAATCATTAATATTTTTAGGGTCAATATATTTTATATTTAATTTTTACTAGAAATGTATATTCTAATATCCAAATTTGATGTTCAATATTATATTAAAAATTAAAAGGTAATATTCATGATATTTTCTATGGAAATTTATTATGATGACTTAATCCCCTAATAACACAATATTTGATGTGTTGATCCCCATTATATATAATAATTTTTTGGTTAAAGACCCATTATTGGAAATGATATGATGTGTGAGCCGTATTATAGATTGATAATGCATTATTTACATTAGACGTGGAATTATTACTTATAGATATTCCATTTGAATTTGTGATTATATTATTGTTATAAAAATGTTTACCAGAGGTACGTACATGACATTAATCATTTCAAACTTGTATAAATCAAAATAAAATGATTTAAAAAGTTAATATAATTGTATTATTTAATGGAAAAAATATAGTATTTTTTGGTTGAATGTAATGTATTTTTATAAAATGTATTTTAATGGTTGTTCATGTTTTTAACTAGACTAACAGTTTTCATCAATTTTTTCCCTTTCAAGGAATTTTGTGGTGACCCATGCTTTTTAAATTACTTTTCATATGGTTTTTGAAATATTATATAATAGAATGTTATCATTAATTAAATTGTGAATATTTATCTTGAAATGAATCAATTTATTATTTTAAATAGATCAATTTGTAAAAAATTAGTTTAAATAGTTTAAATCTCTACTATTAATTAAGGAGTTTACTTTCTATGGTGTTTTCCAAATTATAAAAATTAAAATGATCATCATAATTGTAATAATTTAATATATATTTTAATAATACTACAATATGTAATTATTATCCTTGGTTCCTTATAATTTGTACAATTACAAAGGAGACCGAGTCGTAATTAAGGGATTTTCATCACCCATTTATTTTCAATGTGATAGAATTCATATTCAGAATTTTTATATTTATCTGATATATGTAAATTACATGAATTTATTTTATGATTTTTATACTTATTTATTTTTCTATTTACATAATAGTTTTCTGATTTATCATTCATTGGTTTTACATTTCTAATGTAACCATATATGAAAAGGATATTTTCTAACAAATTTACTTCCATGGGAAATAACTAATTTTTTCAACTATGTTTTTCTATAATGATTATATAAAAAAATTTACATGATATAAAATTAATGTCATTATTTTCATGATGTTATTATTTTTATTTAATATTAATAATTATTAGTGATTATTTTTCGAATTTTACATGATGGTATGAATTTTATATTATATTCACATCATTTATCATGATTATTTATGATAAAGATTCCAATGCTGAAATATAATAATCGAACTCTCATAAAACATTTTTTTTCATATAATATGGTTATTCAATAACTTTACATTTTTCACTTTATTTTAATCTATTTATATATCCACTAATTAATAATAATTTTTTTTTAAAATCATTGTTTATTTCAATTTGTTAAAAAATATTTTTTCATCAAAATACCATGGATTCTAAATGTAATTAAAAATATGTTCATGAAATTATCCAAATATTTTTTCGTATAATTTTTTAACAAATTGATTTCTTGTGAAAAAATTATATGAATATTAATTTCATTTTTTAAACAGAAAACATTTTTTTTTCTATATACAAAACATCAATGTAATAATTTATATAGCTTAAAATATGGAAAATATTTTCCACATTCAAGATTGAATAATGTTTTATAGAATCCATTAATAGATTCAATTTTAATTTGTAAAAAATATATTTTTATTATTTTTACATTTTAATGGTATTATTTTCAAATTGGAAATTATATATTCCACACAAAATGGTTTAAGTAATTTTTATACATCCTTTATAATTTCAAAAGATTAGTGTCAAAGAAAAATTTATTGAAAATGTTTTTTTTATTATAAAACAATATTTCATTAAAAAGGATGATTATTTATCCCTTGATATTGTTATATATTTTTTAATTCATACATTTTAGGGTATCATGATTTTAATAAAATATGATCAATTTAGAAAATATTAATTTTTTTTATTTTTTCAATGTAGTATGGTTAATACGCTATTGAAAATTTTTATATAATTATTTATTATTTCATTATTCTTGTCAAATGTAATTTTCAATGACATTTATTTTTAAAATATTTCATTTTTTAAACTGTTTTACAAAGTGTATGTTATATTTTCCTTTTAAAATGTTTCAAGTGATCATTTAAAATACTTATATGTCTATGATTTCATCCAATGAAGTAACATATTCATTACTACTGATATGTTCAATGGATACAATTATAATAATTTTTTAAAATGGTTTATGTTTACTATGGAATGATTTAACTGAATCCTATTTCTCGTTTATTTTTTATAAAATGAGTATATAATTATGAATACAAATTTTTTAGGTGTTATTTTAGACTGAAACAGTGAAATGATTATCAAACCAACCTTTTTGTGATTTCTTATTATTTTTTTAAATTTTGTTGAAACCCATTCATTGAAGGTGTTATAATATAATGAATATTTTATGGACTTCTTTCAAACATACAGTGAAACATAGTTTTGGGAAGAAGGGGCCTATATATAACTCAAATTCATTGGGTCATTATTTTTTTAATGGGATTGAAATTATTAAAATTGGGAGTTAACCAATTCCACTACAATATCAATAGAATATTGAAATCTATATAAATTATTTTCTATTCTTAAGTATAGCCCCAAATTTTATTTTTCTTTCAATAATATTCTTTCATGAAACATGCTATTCTATTTTCTCTTGAATAATTCCTCCATAACTGCTAATATTTTTTTTCTCATGGATTTTAACATTCCTATATGTGGTTTAATTTTCATATGACATTATCAGGTCGTAATAACATAATGATAATGTTATATTTTTATATTTAAAATTCATTACCAAAACTCATCACCTAATCTCCCTTCAATGATCAACTACTATGGTCTAATTCATATTGTCCATGGAACCAATAGACTGAATCTTCTCATCCTGAAATATCTCGACTACCAAGTCCCATTCAAGTATTCTTTTATAGATTGGAATTCATATGTATAATAATTAATCCATGATAATATAGTGTATTCGTTTTTATAATGTTATTTATCATAAAAAATATCTTCAAACATACCCATACATTATCTCTAGTGGTCCATATACCACATTGAATAATCCTCCATTTACCTGCTATCATTCTGATGCTAATGATGAACATATAAGTGCAATAAAACCATCGTGTAGGGAAAAAATTCACCCTTTAATAGGTGGTCAAACTCTCTTTATGTATTATTATTCGCATCATATTACTACATCATCATACTCCCTTTTATCCTATGGATCCTTGAAAAAGAATAACTTCTAAGACCGCTTATGCTTAAGAGGTGTCCTCACAAGGAAGAAAATGATAAGGATTTCATCAATCGTGTCCCCATCTTCCAGGCGGTACAGCTTACTCTGGTACCTACATTGTGTCCTCTATTGAATGGAATACGAAGAAAAATATTGAATAACATACATATCGGGTAGAACCAACAGTAAATGTTACTCAATTGGTGGTGGGTATACAGAAAAAATAGCAGCTTTAACCACCACCTATGAAGACACTTACATTAAATACTGACCATTAATAAGATGATCATCACAATCCCACCATTAAAACCAAAATTGATATCATTTTGTTGGAATCATAAAATATAATTGATAAACACAATAGTCGTAAGAAATATAAGGGGATATTACTCAAGAAGATCATAAAATCCAAAAAACAGTCTTTTTTTATGAATGATAAAATGATACCCCAAAAACCTTTTTATATGATGTTCGTGAACAATTATTTTATCAAGGTCCTAGTGAATATATATGTTGGCATCCATAACAATATTTCACTCCCTATATTGAAAGCTAAAATTGAATATTATATGATTTTTTATATAAATCCCATTATAATATCATAGATGGAACGTCTCTAATTATGTTCCCAACATAGAACCTACTATGATAGAACTATTTCAAGAAATATCCCACTATGGCCCGCTTAAATAGTGATACATTAAGTGTCAGAACACAAATTCCAGCTATATAGATTAATGGATGACATTGACTGACCAGTATAAATATCAAAAACTTGAGAGTCTGTATTCTATTGTACATTTATTCTTCTAAAAAAATAATATATATATATATATATATATTAGTGTAAATATAATAAAAATCATACTACAAAACACGAATTCATGCATCCATCCCACATTTAGTGCTTTTAAAATTAACGAAGAACGTGAAGAGGAAAAATAAAATCCAATTACAATATGATAAAAAAATACATCTTAGATTGTAAGAGGATGAATTTTCCAAATTGTACAATTTTTAAGCACAAAAGTATAACTATCTTGTTATTATGATTCCAATATAATTTTTCAATGGATGTTATTATATGATTTGTGTTTTGAAATTAATAAACATGTGTCAGAAATGACCATATACTGTTGAATTCTAATGAATGGTAATATAATATAACTATGTTATATTAATCATGATATGTTACATAACCACAATGACTCCTTGAATAACCCATTTTTACACATAAATGACTCTAAATCTCATGGTATCATCCTAACATCTCTACATTGATTTCTAATCAAGGGTTAATGTAGCGATCGTTTGGGAGAACTAACTCCATGATAGAATCCATCCCAAATGTAAGTCATTTTATATATATCACACATCTATTTTATCTCATTGATCATTGATTGGTATACATTGAAATATCTAAGTAATTAGGTATCACTATGAAAATGGAACATCCCTTCCATCCTTGTTGATGTACATCTGGAGAACAAGGCCATCAAGTCACCCAATGAAATATATATATCTACAATGTGTTGTATTATGAAACTAAGCTAGGTTTTATCGACCATTTCCCATTCGGGGCTCCATGAACACTATGGATGACCGATTAATTGTATCACAAATATATGGTATAACATATAATAATAATGAAAATCACAAAAAACCCAATATTGATCTCCTTAGATCATAAAATCAATTAAGTCATCATATCTAGGCCTTATGGGGGATTCCACATACACATCAAGCCCACTAATATTGATACATATATTAGGGATATCACATTGGGCCAATGGGAGTTGTTGAAAACACAACTATTTCTATCATCTTTTTAAGGAATCACATTCACAAATATACTGAAAACCATACTGGATGAAACCTCTATGTAGTGGATCATATATCATTCAACAATGTTAAACTGATAACCTAAACCCCACAATGGAATGAATAACTGATAGAGGAGTCTATATATGACACTATGATAATATACAATCTCTATCAAAACTCATTATGTTGTGTGGAAAAAACATTTACAGTTGATTTAATACCACACTATACAATCAAAGGGGATGATCAAGTGAGAAAAACCTAAAATACTCATTAATTAATATCTTATATTTTTTTTAAGACTCACTGTCTTTGTAATATCTCATTGAAAGACCCTGACCATCCTCACATCCTTTTCAATAAAACCACAAATGATATTATTCTCAATATCATCCATTAAAGTGAAGAAGAATAATATTATGTAGGGATTGTTCACAATGGAAGGTATATGAATTTTACCCATAGTAAATGGTGTGTTGCTAAAAATGGAATATTTTGGTTTTCCATATCAGTACTCAGCATGTATAAGGTGGAATGATAGTGTGTACCTGATTTTAAAATGTGTAGAACCCCATAAAAATATTAAGGGAATCTTCACACAAACAGATTATGGATGGACATGTATCCAAATGTGTTGTGTACCCAAAGTACATGACATATTTTTCTTGGATAGGATGAAGCCCATATACTTTCACCTTCTCGTGTACCATGGAACATTATATAGTTTGTATCTAAATCCAATGATATGAATAAACGAAAAATCTATATTTTTTATTTACTTATTACCATTTCAATATTGAAGGCATGCCTTCCCTTATCATTGACATCGCATCCTAGGATCAATATATAGAGTGTACCCCAAATACACAACATGTAATCTCTAAAATATCATCTTACATGAATGAGAAGAACCCTCAACGTGTTATCATTCACTACACGTATTGTGATTTGAATTTGTGAATCATAAATCCCCTTAAAACCATAAAAACCACAGAATCCCACATTACACCCTCAATTATCACACTGAGTGATATATTGTCGTCATAATGGGGATATCAGCCTATTAGATCAATCAAACTCATATATAAAATCCTATTAATCTATTCCAACTATATATTTAATTCATTTATAAAAAATGTAACACTATTTATTAATTATATGAATCCAAAATCAGATGACTCCATTAAAACTATCAGTTATAAAAAAAATATTATGAATGGATAAAATTTATATTTAAAACTATAAAATATAGGTTTCTAAATAAAAATTTTATTTTTATTTAAAATTAATTAATCTATATATATAAATTATATTTACAATATTGTTTTAAAAATATTTATTCCATAAGAATATCATGATTATTTCATAAAAGATAATGTATTTGTAGAAATTCTAATTTTTTCTGTAATCAAAAATAAAATTTTACTATATAAAAATTCATTGCATAATAGTATTGACAATCTAAATTAAAAAATATATATATTTTAATACTCTAAAATTATAATTCTAAATTTATTGAATTTAACAATTAATAAAACAATAAATGCAATTAATTAATAGTATTAGAAAATATAACATAAAAACTCTAATCTCATTAATATAATTTCAATTTAATTATTAATTATTATATTTTTCAGTAAATATTTATTAAATGGAAAATATATTTCTGCAAAAAATATTTCATTTCAATTAAATTTATTAATATTATATTTTATAATATATATAAATTTTTTATCCAAAATATATGTTATCTTCACACTAGATAATTTGAAAGAAATACCATTAATTGTTTATAATATAACAATGAAATATCAAAAATGGCACGGTATATAAACACAAAAAATTAATATCTAAATTGATTATAATATTATATTAAATATAACATTTTAACTATTATTTTTATTACATTATGTTTATTTGTTATTTTAATATTAATAGTGATATTTTTCACATTTATCTCTTCAAGTATTAATGTTCACATTGAATGTGAAAAATACTATGATTTATTTCATTTCATATCTCATTTTTTACGATGTATTCATCATATAAAATATTTAACAAAAATACTTATGTTATGATATCAATGTTTTATAGTAAGTCTATATGACATACTAAATTTATCACGATGCAAAACAATATTGAATTTATTTTCTCAATCTACCTATTAAATACATAAAATTGTTGTATTGATAATAGTATCCACAAAACACCCCCAGATACTAGTAAATAATATGATTTAATAGGATAATCATACATGTTAATTGGAATAATGAACTATTATCTAACCATCCCTAAATGAATTAATGGGTGATTAATTTTACAAGGATTTTACATGATTTTATTAAAGAAATTACAATGATGAGTTTTTTTTTTCTGTGATAGCCCTTATGATTATTAGTATTATATCCTAGTGAATACCTTAATACTTTTAGAAAAATCCTTATTGTAATATCATATTTTCTCAATTCTCATGATTCATTTGACTCTTCATTAGTGGGTATCTCTAACCATTATTTAATTATATATTCAAAATCAAACCCAGTTATCTTGGTAGAAGTTAATCACTAAATAAATAACAATAAAGAATACATAAATAAATTTTACTACTAGTCATTCCCAGTCAAATGATTAACCTTTTTAATCACTCCCTCACCTAACTAATATATCAATCAAATATTGTAAAATATTGAATGATTGGGAACTAAATTGAACGAAATATAACCCATCATGAAATCCAAAAATTAATCCTAATTGTTTAAATAATTCTATATTCATTTAAAAAATACAATAGAAAATATATGCCCCCATACTAGCCTTGAGATCATATTGTGTAAAAATACATTATATGAAGATCATGTTTACTCTTTAGACATTTATTTATAATTATTGTTCGGAATATCCCCCATGTAATGTTCATTGGATCATTGTTTTGACCACAAATTCCGTAGATATATCTCACAATTTTTCCATTACAAAATATCATTATATTTTATAGATTTTAGTCCATTTATATATATATTTTAAATATATATATATATATTAGTAACGACACATGGATGGACATATCCTTATTTTATTTCCTGATCATTATAAATAATAAGCCTCAACACTCTTCCACTTTAATGGACAAATTCATCAATATATTTTTTAATAAATATAAAACGGTTATGCAAGTTAGAATCCATCAACTATATAAATTATGTAACTGTGTGTGGGTATCATGACCATAATTTAAATATAATTATATAAATATTTCATTGATATGGTAGCTTCATCCATGATTATATATGAATAATTAATTTCTTTCTCTATATTAACATGAAAATAGAATCCCAAATTAAAAACCATTGGTTATTCATCTCCAATGACTCATCCCATTATTAATTCAAATTCTTCTAACGTCTGAAAAATGACTCGACAATGAAGAAACTTTTATGTTTCATACTATATATATTCTATCTTGGTTGATCCTCAAAAACATTCTTTATCCCATTTTTAATTTTCCACTAATAAATCCTTTATATTTGGGGCGTTTTCATGACTTTTTTGTCCCTGAGCACTCTTTACTGAACACATTCATCATAGCTATGGTGTTTTTGAGGTGGTTTTGTTCATCACCTTATATATTCATGAATTTAACATCCCCATTTTCAATCTATGAATATAAAGGCTTTTATGGGGATTAAATAGAATTCTATGTCCTATTATATCATGAAATGATGTCCTAGAATTGATTTCATGTTTTCTATTGGTTGAGAATAAAATATCATAGTGACATTCAAGGTGGTGTGACAATGGTAACGTGGTTAACTATGGTAGAATGTGTTTTATAATGTTGTCTACTTATTTGTTTTCTTTACTAATCTCTAGATGAATATTTTTTTAAAAATTAATAGTTCAAATGAAAATGAAGTCAGAAAACATTTTTTCCCATGTGAAGTTACAAGATTATATAGTCAATGAAAAATGTATTTTTCAATTGATCACTGATGCTCCAAACCCTTTCATTGGTCCTATTCATGATTAATAATTGGTATTTATCCCCATGATAATATCACATTTCTATGAAACACAAAAAATAACATTTTCAAAAATTTCTCATATCTCTAATAAAAAAATCAGTTACATATAATTCAAATTATATATTAAATTAATAATTAATTAATGATAATTTGTTTTTTCCAAAAAAATAATGATATTATCTACCCACAAATGAATAATTTTTTAAGAAAATTTTATTAAATAATTAAAAAAATAAAATAAATTATATATTTAATATTTATAAATTTTAGTGTATAAAACCTTATTTTAAAAAATATCCATACATAAACATGTTCTTTTCCTGTAGAATATAATCTCATTATTAATAAATGAGGAACAACCTTACACTAATGATAAAATTTCAATGTTCCAAAATAATAAAATTATTAATAGGTATAAATAATATTCAATCATAATAATGAAATAAATTAAATTATATATTTTCATTTCCCTCTTTTTAAAATGAATCTCTTAAGATTTATTCATGTATGATAATATATTGTTACTATTCATGAGAGTTGTGAGAATCTAATCCTAAATTAAATTCCTCTAATCAATCAAGGTAAATATATGTATGTATTTTTCTTCACATAACATAAATACACATGTTAAAATATGTACCTTAATTTGATTAAAAATATCAACTGTATTGAGATAAATTTAACATTTAATCCTGATTGCTTATAAATTTGATTCATATATCTCTAAAGAGAAGAGTAGGGAAGTATTATTGTATAAAAATAGCGATCAATATGTGTTCTAATAAAAATAAAAATCCATTATTAAAAGAATTAATGAATAAAAATTATACCCTTAAATGTAGAAAATTATATAACAATGGTCAACAAACATGACTGATTAATAATAATATACCATTTACACCCACTCTAGTTTTTATCGTATTCAAAAAAATAGTATTTATTCTTAAATTGTTGAATCTAGTAATGTCACCCGTACTCCTACAAAAATAAATCCAAAAAATCATTCAATAATTTCGTTTGAACCTCTAAAATTCTAAACTGATTTCAACTTATTTACATATTATATATCAAAAAAATTATCATTTTTTCTAAGGAGAAGAATAATATTAAATAATTAATAGAAATTAATCAATTCAATCCTATAGATAAAACATTATCATAAAATATCCTGATCAAATAAATCAGTTCTCTAATGGAAAATATCTTCCACACACATAATTCAATTAATATCATAATATTAAATAATATGGAATGGATATTTCATGATCCAAACAGGTCGTACATCCAAAACAATACCCACCCAAGCCCAATACATACCCAAAAATGATTTCCCGACCCTCACAGTCAAGATATTAGTGAACAGATATCAACATTACACTATTGGGAACCATTTCACAAATTTAATTAATACTAAAAAACCATAAAGAATAAAACATCAACTCATAACTAATAAACATAACCAGAAAGGTATAAAAAATTTTCATGGCTTCAATTTTATTCTTATTAACATAAACTACCCAAAAAATTTATTTCATATACACCACAACTAATACATATCTATTCTATGGTAGGTCTATCTCCCTCATGCCAAAACCTACAACACCTCTAAGAAGATTTAAACAGAATCCAGACCCACCATAACTATTGAACATCTACCCATTATTTGTGTCATATATACAAATGTATATATAAATCCAAAGGTGTATGAAGGGGGTGATAAAATATCAATAGGATTCCAACCAAATGAATGTTACCGTGCTATAAATGTCACGACCCGTCCCTCGGGGCCCGTGCTTTGACTACACCAAGACCGCCTTCTATAGGCCAGGGGTTTGCAACATCCTCCAGAAAGGTGTATCACTTAAACAGGAAGACATTGTTATTAAACCTATACAGACACTCATTCAATGATCATTTAAATATTCAAACATGATGTAAAACTTCTCTATTAATGTTGTGTGCTAAATGTAAAGGGTCCGTAATATAATCCCAGCTAAAAGGTACAACTAAAACTGAAAAATAGGTAACAGATCATATAATTGTACACTGACGATCCTACCTGAATGGTAGGTATAGCTCATCTCCATAGATCTCTATGTAAGCCAATCTCTTCTGTGTACCTCCTAGTACTAGCTCTCAAAACTCTCATCCAATCTACTCGTCATCTTCACTAGACAAAACATGGTGCAGGCGAAGCCCATGTTGGGGTAATTATAACAATAACAAGTAGGGACCCCAAGACCCCTGTAGGTATTTCAGAATTTCACAGTGTAAAACTATAAAGAATGATCTCAATCATAAAGCACTATGAAATTGACCCAGTTAAAACCAGGTATAAGTAACGCAAAGAGGTACATATGATTAGTCTAGAATGTAGATAATCATATTTTGTTGAGAGGCAGAGGTGATAAACATAAAAAGTTTGACAAAAATAGGATTGGTATGCAGTGACACACACTGGTTCACTCACCGTTTACCCATTGATGATCTAACCCACACATGATCGATATGTTGCTAATCCACAACAAGACTCTCAATGGCTGGACCTCACTCGGTGGCATACTGCAAATCAATACTTGATCACCATGTGATAATCAACCAATGATAGATCGGTGATGAAACAAATAGGATCACTAGTTGTTGACCCACATTGGATAGTTTAGTACTAACTTCTGTATGATCTATCTCCAACCTCCGTCTAACTTCCATCAACTGGATTCCGACTAATTGTATGCTTGATTCTGGGAGAACTGATCGTCAAAAAAATTTCTTATTAAAAATGGAATTATATCACAGGAAGAGGTAATATGATGATCTCTCACATCAAAATATTTCCAAACTAACATAAGTTGTTTCAACTAGATACTTGGTCTGAATGTTACAGTCATTTTAGTACCGAGTTCGTGGTTTGTGTCACGGTCAATCAAACCCAGTTGTACTCCAGCATTTCCCAAAACACTCATGGAGTATCTCAAATGAAATGTATTACTCCAATGATCCTAGCTCTATATACATTTCATCCAAAAGATTTTTGGATTGCATGGTAGGGTGACATAAGCGTATCTAGGCCCAAGTATGGTCTGCGTCTAATCCAACCCAGTCGCCTAACCCGGTTTTCCGACCCAAACCATCACAGTTTGGGTTTATCCAACTTGGTTCTCACATAGTCAGGACCTAACTGGAATAGGCCTACCCGATTTGGCTAGGCCGCCGTGGGCTAGGCCTTGGTGGGCTCGGCCTGCTGGCTAGCCCAACCATCGCGGGGTCACAAGGTCCACTGCTTTCTAAGAGATCAATAGAGTCGTTCAGCTCAGTTAATTAGTAGTGTCACATGACGCCTCTTCATTAGCCATCGGACCCACAAGATGTAGGTCCCCTGCCCTCTATATTGCTTCTTTGATGTCGCACAATTTTTTAGTGAGGATGGAAACAACGCGTTGCCTCCACCACCGTGTTCCACCGTTGTCGGCCTCCTGTCCGTCAATCGCGATGCCGAGTGTTGCCACTCTTCCACCATGGAAAGCTTTTGTCGGCCCCAATCTAATGAAACTCCATAGATCCTTTTACACTTCTTCTCACCATTAATAGCTCCATCGAATTCCGTCGTCATTTCAAATCTCCCAGATTCCTGATTTTGTAATGTTGAAGAATTTTCCCTTTAAGAACACAACAAAAACGAAGCGGTGGAGGGTCTGAGCCTTGTTCTATTGTCTTGTAACCTCAATGTTAACATCATAATAAGTTCAAGGATAACAATTAATCATATATAACAATAATAAAATAAACTCCATCCCACATGGACTGTCATAGGTATCCCGGTTGTTGGAAGAAGGATAGTCCTTCTCAGAGTGAGGTCGTCGGAGTTCGTTCATTTCTTATCGTCGCCACCCAGGCTTCAATACATCATTGGTGGGTGTTTCCATAGGAAATCCCTAGAGGTTCCTCCTTTCATGAAGTGGTATCAAAACCCCACCCCAATATCCATTTAAATAGAATGGGAAACCACCTATGTTGCAAGTAATCAATGTTGTTAATTGATTAACTTCAACTAATGTTTTATCGTTGAGGATACAAATTCTGTGGGCCAATCCATTAATTGTCTTGACAAGAACATGTTATGTTATTTTTTTATTTTCCACTAAAGGCCAAAATTTAACTTATTCTCATGACCCACTATTGTGTAAATAAATCCTTCCATTAGAGAATCTGGGAATTGAAAATTCAACTGTTCCCTCAAATTCTTAATATATACACCTGTTCAAAAGATAGAAAATTATGCCAATACTTTTACTAAATTTACCATAAAAAGAGGTTCAAAATTCTATTCTGGGCTCACCAGGATACAAAATAAGGCGTCTTCAATTCTCGAAGACTCAAAATAATATCAAATAATTAAAACAAAATTACATGGAATTTCTGGTAAATAATAATAAAATATTATTAAAAATTAACATGAACAATACCATAAATACATTTGAATTATTTCTAAGTTAACTAGATCTAGAAAATATTTTTTTTGGAAAACATTGGGGAAATAAATCATGGATTAACATTAAAAAATATACATTTTATACTAAATACAATTGTTAATCACCAAATTATAATGAAATATTTCATAATAGATAACCCCATGAAATACTTCCAGGTTACTATGACATGTGGGAAACTATGAGCATTGTACATTAGTGATATAATATTTCGACCACAACCCACCATGACTTCATTAATGCCCCATTATAAGGAAACACATCATAAGGTATTGTGACCTCAATTAATAAATAAACCAAAATTTTCATCATGGATAAGCCTCTGTATGGGAAAACAGCACATGTTCATGTGGTCTTTGATCTCATGCCATGATTATATTGTATGGTAGTGTCATTCTTTAAATATAAAATTAGGCCTTCACCGTGCTTAATTAACCAACATATGAGTTCTTGTTCATCCTCATAGATAATATAGATTTCATTTATGATTAATTTCCATTTCACAAGTCACATAAATCATTACATCAAGAAAAAATTCAGTGCATCATTGATACCCATGAAGGTCCATTTAATTCAAAATCATGTTCTTATGAAAATAAAATATATCCTTGAAATCATCATTTAATATGATGAATACTAAATTAAAATTAAAAATAAATTTAAATCCTTTTATAAAAACATTTCACATCAAATGAACAATTTATAATTACCATTTGGAATCAATACATGATTATTACACATTAAATCTGATCATTTTAATAGGAAATACTCCATTAAAAGGTATAACTGCTCCAAATTCATTTCAAAAAGTGATTTACATAACCCTCACAATTCAAGGAAGATATATATGAAATATTAAACAAATTATATTTTGATTAAAAACTCAATTCATTTTGAGAAAAAAATTCATAACACAAATACATCAAAACAATTTTAAAAAGTATTTGTTACCATCCACAATATTCTTTTTTACACATTTTTGATGCACGATAGGGATGATTGCACTAAGAAAAATAAAATTAATTACAAAATGATCTTCCAATACCTATTCAATTCATTACACATTTAAATAAATTAAATCAACAAAAATACATCATGTAACCCTTTTGTAAAACAAATTAAATCCAAATCCATTTAAACATATGAAATCATTGAATACCAACCTTAATCATGAAAAATTCCAAAAACCAGTTGAAAACCATAACTAAACCACTAGAGAACCATACAAAAGAAATATAAAACCAAAATAGTAATTATTTTACCTAAAAATAAGCTATATTACACAAATTATGTACATGAATACATGGGATAACAATAACCCAATTAAGGAGGAAGAGAAACACTAGATATACGTAGAAATCAAAATAAAAATGACATGATGATTTCATGAATAACTAAGGAGAAACCAACAAATGATTAGTGTTCTTGGGGACCACGAAGAAGTGGAGGAAACTCGTATGGAATAAAATCATATATGGATCATATAATAATTGAATTAGGGTTAAATTTTAGGATGATGAAGGAGTAAATTTGCTATTTTCGTTGGAATTGAATGGTTTCATGGTTATCCCGAATGTCTTTCCAATCCTTGCATAAATGTGTATCACAATTTGTTTGGGATGAATGGGGATTCACGATATACAAGGGGAGGCGGAACACCCATGTGAATAATTGTGTGGATTTGACATTTCAACTACGTAAGTTACATTATTTTCGTTGGTATGGAAAATATTTTACGCTTACCATTCTCCAACTGTGTGCCAAGTAACGTAATGTCCCAGAAACCGATTTTTATCTAAATTTATGCTGCAAACAATGAAAAAATATTATACCAACAATAAGAAATGGAATACATCAATATAATATCACCATGCTGTGAATTCTCTCATCCATTGAAAAATTTCATCCCAATAAATTCATTGTATTGTTTATACTTAGAAAAAAATGGGATACACCTCCAAAACACCAGCCTTCTGATCCCATGTATCATGAAGAATCACTACTATGATGAAAAAGGCTCATAAAAATGTTGTGGACTTCACAAAAAATATCTTTCTCTATGGAATCCATTATCTACACAAGCCCCTATAACATAAAGTGATCATTATCATAATTCAAAAGTAAGACCCGAGCCTTAAACCATACATAATCTTGTGTTATTTCAATAAATCACATTAATTTTCTTTATTTGTTTAGTTTTTTAGAGAATTAGGCCATAAATATTACATTACATCTAAAAATTATAACATTGATGCTTATAATCGATCGAATTGTTTTTACAAAAATTAAACCAACTAATATAATACAACAAGTTTTTTCTTGATATAAATCATCTTGAATAATTCATTTCCATTACCCTCTTATGACATTTCAAAAAAATTGGATGAGCATAAAAATATCAATATAGGTTATAAAATTATGAATGAAAACATTATTCTATAAATACATACAAAACATATGTTGTTTAATATTCCTCATGAAATCATTAGATATATGAACAACATGTAGTAATCATAAATCATAATGGATAATTTTAACATCTATATCATATATACATTGTCGTATTCAGAGATACATAGGGATTTACATTTGGAATACCCATCACAATATATTCCATAAATCGCATAGGAGAAGCATTAACATTTGCTTTTGTTACGTTACCTAGTGTATTGTAGAGCTATATCTGGATACCCTACTATAGGTTTATAATGAATCCACCTAATTTCATAAACAATTTCCAAAAAACATTATAAATTAATAACACCTAAAAATGTAAATATTAAATTTCCATATTGAAATCACAATATATAATTTCAATATATTTACCTAATCAATCTCTTATCAAAATAATTTTCAATACCAAAATTTGTAAAAAGGGTATATGGTATTTATTTTTAATTTTAAGAAACAATACATATGGAAGAAGAAGTCAAATATCAAATAATGCTCATAGTGGTAGAAATGTCATTGTAACCATGTAAATTGATAATGAATATTCCCTTTGTCCTTTTGTAAAACTATATGTATTAAAAATATTCCCTTTCATTTATATTAAATGTTAATGGGGTTTATACACTGTATAAAATCAATTTATGTATAAATCAAAATATCCCTCAATTAAAGGAGATTGAGACGATGTCCATTACAAAGATAATTTATTAAATAAAATAGATCGATTATTTTTATTAAATACAAGTAAACAGAATGAATTTTTAAAGTCAAGATAGGATATCAAAAGTTATTTCTTACATAATCAATACACTATATAATCATGAAGTATATGTTTAACCCAGTGAATGTTATTTAGTATAATAATTTCTCTTACAAAAATGTTTCATCTTGATGACATCCTGTTTAAAAATAGAAAATATGTTGACAGGAGAGAAAAAATAATATCATAAATTGTACATAACATTTTCTCCAAAAAGGATATAAAAGAAAGTATCCCAACATAATTAAAATAAAATTAAGTGGCATATCATAAAAGAAGTCATTGACTAGTAAAGGAGGGTGAAACGTTTCCAATCCTTGTGTCGGTCTTGTCTTGATAATTTTTATCTCCCCAAATAACAAACATAAGATAATTATCATAGTATAAGATACTTTTTTCATGTTTATTATTTATTTATATCACTTATTACATTCAAATAACAATCATATATTTATTCATGTTCATATCGTCCTTTTTTCGATGTTTGGTACATGAGTCAAAAATGAACATGTTATAATTATAAATTGAACCTATTGAAAAAATTAAATTATCTCCAAAATTTAATTCATGGTAAAAAATCTTATTTATTCGGTATATATATTTATAGAGAGATAAAAAAATTATATAAAAAAACAAATACAATGTTCATGGAGATTGTAAGTCGTATATATGAACAAACGCTACATTCATTTCATTTTAATTTTTAACGAAATGAAATCTAAATGATATGTAGGTATATTATAATTCCATAATAATATATTTGTAATATTTGTTACATATGTTTGTTAATTACAGTATTTATATGTTCCATTTATAGCATGAATGAGTCTTATCACTTTGATGGGCTGATAGTCCACACATCATCAAATGAAATTATAATATTTATACAACATGTAAAGCATAAATATAAGTTCTAAATGATAATTAAAAAAGAATATAGAAGAAAATAAATACCATCAATTTTTTATGTAAATTTTGTTCCATCATAATGGCCACCATAAGAGGCGGTAAGAGATCATTGAAAAATCATTGTTTCCGGAGGCGGTACATCACTTTCCACAGAAACATTATATTCTAAAACCATTAAGTATAGATGTGAACGAGTCTAAGAAAAATACTCTTTATGACAAAAAAATAGAATATTAAAGATACATGTGATTTTATAAATTAATTGAATAATGAGATTTATGGGGTTCGGGATGGGAAAATAAATGAAAGTAGCATGATAGATGGCACTAAGTGAAATAAGTTAACTCCTTTTGATTTAAGATAAAATGACTTATTGAATTTCCTTTATCCCAAGGTAAGGATTATAATAAATATATAGGGATTTCTGAAGATTATTTGGTTAGATTTTTTATGAGCCAAGGGGAAATGAGAGTTTTTAGTAAGGGATAGAGTTGGTGGCCTTTTATTGGAGTGAGATGATGAATATAATCAATATCTTGTAATATTATATTTTTATAAAATCATTTTTTATTATAAATGAGTAAAAATTAAGTTAGTTGTATGAAGAGGTTATTATATATGTAAATAAAATCATCCAACTCAAACTATAAAGGTTTTTGATATTTTTAATCATTATATTTTTTATCTAAAAAATTGTTACTCTAACTAATTTATCATTCATTTAACACTTTTAGAATAATAATAGTAACTGAAACATAAATAATATTCATTTAAAAATTCAATAATTAAATTTTAGACTTATAATAATTATTTGGACGAATATTAGAAATTTTATAATTTTATAATATATAATAAAATATAATATTTATAAATATGAATAATTTAATTTTTTACTCTATTCATATCGTGAATTTTTATAAAAATCCATAAGAACATAATTATATCGATGAAACATCACTAATATATATATAAAATGTAACTATCATAAGAAAATTATTGGTTGACATCAAAATAACATGATTAAAATTATTTTAACATTTATAATATCATTTAATCGAATCATTTTTTATTGAAGAAAACATTTCATCACCATTGTGTCTTAATTAAAAATATTTATTTAATGCATCAAAATTATAAATAAAATATGTGGATGTATAAAATCGTATTATATTTACAATGACTATTTATAGTTGAATATATCACATATAAAACCACATATAATTTTTTATTGATTAAAAGATATATTTTTATGTTATATTTTCATAAATATGAAAATGAATTTTACTAAATGTTCATTTCACACCCAAGTAGATCTATGAAGTCTTAATGTGGACCCATAGATTCTAATTTTCATACATATCTCATAATATAGTGTTAGGAACTGTGTTAGGAAAATTTAATATTATTATAATATTATGAATTTCCCTTCTTTTCTATATTTACCCTTTCACAATGGTAAATAAAATATTTACAGAAGTGAAAATTCAAAATGTCTAAAAAAAGATACATGTTTATATAATTCAGACCTCCTGATTCCAAAAATGGAATCCATTTTTTCAAACACAAAACACATAACTAGAAAAAATTAATTTTATATTAATTCTCATTTTCAAATTAAAAAATCATGTTTTTATGAAGTAAAAACTACCAATTGATTTTCATGTGTTTATATCCAGATTAAGTGTGATCTTACTTCCTGTCACCTAGATTGTATTAAATAGTAAAAATATAATTTAATTTCAAATTAAATATATTTAGAGTAAAATCTAAATATATAAATATATTATATTAAAATATAGGTTTACATTTAATATATGTATTTTCACTTTTCATAATAAATGAACATTATTTATAAAATACGAAAATTTCAGCCAATGTAAAATTTGATATCCTCATTCTAAAAAATTTATTATTTTGTAAAATAGATCATATAAATGTGAAAAAACTAGATTTAAAAATATTTCTCCATAAAAGGTGGTAAAACAACCTATTCATACTATTGGAGTTTTTTATATTTAAATCAGATTCATTCTAATTTTTATCATAAAAAATTTGATTGATAAGTATAATGAATTTTAATAATAATATTTTAGTTAGTTAGGGTTTTTCCCACCAATATATATACTAGGCTTAATCTATGATGTAAGATAATAATTTTTTTATATTATATTACAGGTATATATCAATGTTGTATGTAATGTAATATTTCAAAGAAACTTATTGTTGCGTGTTGAGTATGCTATCACAAAAATGTCCTCATTAACAAAACAATTATTTAATATTCATATATACTAATAGATATAAAATATTTTTTATTCTATTAATACTTAGGACATTACATCCTTCCATCCTTTTGGAAATTGATTGCTAAAAAAATTAATATTTTTCTTAGAAACATCATTGAAAGTCCCACATTGTAAAAAGTGTCAATAAAACTATGTCAATAAATGAAAAAAAGTTAATATCAATGGTAGCCATATATAACACATATTATGATTCCATTTTTTAAAAAATATATACAAAAAGAAAAAACAACATTTATGTTTTGATTGAGAGTAATAGATAACCTGATCAGACGAAAGTTAACCCCAAGAAACCCACAAACGTGTTATATGTTGAAAGGTCATTTATTCACCAGTAGGAAAAGTGAACTGAAAAAGTGATTTTTATGATATTTATTATAATTTTGGGGAGTTTATTTATTATATTGTAAAATAACAAATGGAAATATATATACATTTCATTTATTGTTTCATCCTTTAAAATTAGTTTACCACAAACTCATCATTTCTTAAAATGATGAGTATTCACGATGACTTGGTCACACAAGAAGAAGATGAATAAACTTCTTCAGAATTACATAATCCAAAAAATATGATATATATATTTTCTTTATCTATAGATGGTAACCAGTACCAAAATTGTTAGTATGAGATTAGATAATCCATAAAAAGGAATATCCTTAATAAAAATAAATACTACTCCTAATCTCCAAAATTGAAGAAACAAAACACAATGACCAAAAAAGAACATTAAATTCAAAATTTTCCTTAAAATTATTCTAAATAATAATACTAAGATGGAATCCCAAAATTTCAAAATTATGTGATCACATAGCCGTCTACGAAAAATAATAACATTTATCTCCAAATAACATCGACTACTCTAAAAGTCACATACTGAAAAGAAATTTTTAAAATAACTTATTATCAATGATATGCTAATCATTTACATAAATTCCCAAATAACCATATGTCCACAATGAATCATATATTATTACAAAATAACATTTCAACCATTTCACCAAACATTAAATCCTATTTTATATCTTTTTCTGCGGCATATTGTGTTCCCAATGGAGAGAACATATGACTTCAATAATAACATTTATCATGTATTCACCAAATAATTTTCTGATAAAAAGGATATCTATATTAAAAACATATGTCCAAAAATAATAAAATACACAATTCAAAAAAAAAATATTTAAAAAAATTAGTAACACTAACTAGGGACTTCATGTAGGCTAGTGTTAGGCGATCCACCCTAGAGGAGATTCAGTTTCAGGTTCGATTCATACGACCTGGTAGGACGTGACATGTTGTCACCGATCCAACGGGTTGTCCAATTTATAATACAATATAATTCATATAAAACTCCCAAAAATATGATTTTTCAATAAAAATTTATCATAAACCAATTTATCTTTAAAGGATATCAAATACCTTTCATTTATCATTCCAAAATTTAATAACCATTAATCACTTCAAAAACGAACGATCTGATGAACCCCTAAGGATAACCATAATTTCCACATAAGAAAAATTATTTATTCATTGAATAAAACATTATCATATCAAATGTCTTGGTTAGACATGTTATGAAATTCCTTCCTAATGTAATCTCATTATCAAAAGTGAATTAATACTTACAAAAATTTCATCATCTTAAAATATACCATAACTCTTGAATCCCATATATGTTGACTTCTTACGCATTTTGTTCTCTTCATAATCCATTAAGTATGATTTTTTTCTTTATTTATTGATCCGGCGTTACTGAATATGTAATATCATCATAATATATAAAAATCAATCCATATATGCTTCATTATTTATTTATATGAATATAAATCATACATTGAATCCAGATATCATGGTATCCAGGATGTTTCTATTTTCTTTTTGCATGTTGTCTTATTTTAAAAAAAAATTAACCTTATATCCACTTCTATAATTTCTTTTTTTTGATATATTTGGAAATGATGAAAATTGAAATCATATGAAAAAGAAACCACAACCCTTAAAATTGTTTAATTATTGAGTATGAATTGGATAACTCAAACAATTTCTTGCATGTGATTTGAATACAAAAGATGTTGTCAAAATAATTTAAACACTATTTTTCCATTATAGTTATGATAAATTGTCAGAGTGGGATAATAAGTTTTTGAAATATATCATTCCTTCCAAATTGAAAAATTATCCATAATCCTCTATTAAGAATCAACAATGAAACATGAAACAAATTTTTTAAAATAAGATTACTCTATAGTGTAAATATAACATATAATCAGTTATATTACTCTTATACCTAAACCTAATTATATTTTCATGTTATATGTTTTTATTCAATCATCCACTATTAACTTAACACACCAATAGTGTCCATATTATAATAACCCTCTTGGTTATATCAGATCCTTTAACTACACTCAGATAATATCATTGCTTCTAAAGTTATATAAACCTCCCTTTAATAACAACTATAAGGACCCAGTATAAACAACACATAATATAGAGTTATTCCATTAATTAACAATGAAGATCCTTTCAGGTTTTGAGTTACAGATAATTATGCCATAAATATTACATTATTTCTGAATAATACAAGGTAGACACTTATACTCAATCTAAATTTTAAACAAAAAATAACTCCTTAAATAAAATAAAAGTTTTTATTGATATAACTCATATTTTATACATCATTTCTCTTCCCATTCCTTAAACCATGTGATAGACATTTCAAAAACATTGTATTCATATAAAAATCTCTGTAAGGGTTATAAAATAAAAAATGAATACATTACCACATGAATATATACAAAACATATTCTCTTTAACATACCTCATGAAATTAAAATATTTATGAATAAAACATTTTAATCTTAATCTTAAATGTAATTTGTGGAATATATATCATACATACATTGTAGAATTTATAGCTACATAGGCTGTTACATTTGGAATACTCAACACAATATATTTTATAAATCTCTTAGGGAAAATATTAACGTTTACCTCAGCCATGGTACCCAATGAATTAGAGAGTTATCATGGACTCATCTGTAGTTTTTTATCAATAAACCGCCCATATAAAATGGAAATTCCTACGAACAATAGAATATTCATATCACATAATGAATGATGATAAAATTTCAATATTGCGATCACAATATAACATTTCTATATATTTAAATAATAAATCCATTTTCAAAACCATTTTCAATACCAAAATATGTTAAATAGATTATATGATATTTACTTTTCCTTTAAAAAAATATATGACTTGTAGTGGATGCCAAATATCAAATAATTCTTGTGGTGGTAGAATGTTCCTTAACTCCAGGTAATTTAAAAAGAAACATTCCTTTTTTAATTTAATAAATCACTAGGCTGACAAAATATTACTTTATAATGAAATTAAAATTCATAGGTGTTTATACAGCATAATAAATAATGTCATGTAGAAATCAAAATATGCCTCTATGAAAGGATACTGAGAAGAAGACCCTTACAATGATCATTTTGCATATAAAATATGTCAATTATGTGTTTTCACAATATGTAAACATAAAGAATGTATGAATACAATAAAGGATATCTGATGATATTTTTTACAATATCATAGCCCAAAATAATCATGAGGTAGATGTTTATCATAAAAAAATAGAAATTGTATTATGAAGCTCACTTATGAAAATAGGGAAGCTTGAAAACATCACATTAAAAATAATAAAATGAGTTTATGGGAGATAAATGGGACTCTCATCACTTGGACATAAAATTTTTAGTAATAAGGATATATTAAAAAAAATATCCCAACATAAAAAAATTGAAATTAAAAGACATAACATAAAAGGAGACTTTGAATAAAAGAGGAGAGTGAAAGATTCCAATACCTTGTGTCTGACTTGTCTTGTTCATTCTTTATCTCCATGAATAATAAAATTATTTTAATTAAAATAGAATATGATACTTTTTCATGTTTATTATTAAATATATATCACTTATTACCTTGATATGATAATCATTTAATAATTTATATTCATATTGGTGTTTTTGTTGATGTTTGATACTTGAGTAAAATATATACATGTTATAATTACTAATTGTCCATGTGGTAAAAAGGCCATTGTCTCTAGAATTCTATTCATGATTTAAATAACATATATTTATAGTATATATATAGTTAGTTCCATATCATTTGGATATAGGAAAATGAAATGCACCGTTCATGGATATGGTAAGTCGTACGTACGCATGACCCGTACATTAATTTCATTTTCATTCTTATCTTAATAAAAAATAACGTATACATAGATATATTATTATAAAATTATAATATCTATGTTTTATATGTTACATATGTCCATTAATTCCATACATTATATTTACCAATTTTAGCATGAACGATTCATATCACTTAGAGGGGGCGGCAGTATGCACATCCTCAAATTAAATTACCATATTTATACCACATGTGATGCATAATGGTATGTTCCAAGTGATAATTACATAAGTATAGAGATAACCTAAATATCATATATAACATAGTTAATTTCAGTGCCATAATAATGGAAACAATAAGATGTCATAGGAGATTATCGAACAAGAATCGTTTCACGAGGAAGAAGTTCACCATCTATAGAAACAATATTTTAAAAATCCAATAGATGGATTTGTGTGTAAGTGTATGTCAAATACTTATCATAACTACAACCTAGTGTATTTAAGATACAATTTTTTTATTAAATAATTGAATAATAATTTTTATGTAGTTGGTGAAGGGAATTTAAAAGAATGAAACATGGGAGAGGGCATTACCAAAAATCTGGTAACTCCTTTTTATTTATGATAAAAGGCCTTACTGAATTATATTAATCTAAAGGTAAGGCTTCTAGGAGGAGTATAGGAATATATAGTGATTATTTGGGTAGAGTTCGGAAGATCCAAGGGGGATTAATATGTGTGAGTATATGTTAGAGTTGGTGGCTTTTTATAAGATGGAGGATGGGTTCTTAAAGAATATCATCAAATAAAACAATATTATAAATTACATTTCGATTATAATTTAGTGAAATTTCAATTATATAGAATATAGGGTAAATATAAGTATAAATAAAATCATCCAATAAATATTAAGTAGGATTTGGATATTTTTTAATCACTATCTTTTTACATAGCCCTTTTTCACTCTTACCATTTTATTAGGAAATTAACACTTTGAGAATCAATATGGTTACCAAAACAAGAGAAATAACCAATTAAATAGTCAATAATATTAGTTTAGACTTATTTTAACAATTTGGAAGAATATTTGGTTTTTTGGAATTTAATAAAATTTAATAAAGTATTATATTCTAAATTAGGAATTTTTTTAATTTTGACATTATTCCTATAACGATTTTCGTATTAAAATCCATAAAAACATGATTAATTAGAAACAAACCTCATTAATACAATGAAAACATGATACAATACTCTAAAAAATTCATGGATGACATAAAAATAAAAAAATTTCAGTTATTTAAACATTTATAGTATCATTTATTTGAATAATATATTAATGATGTGATCACTACCTCACCATTATGTCACAATAAACTTTAATTATATAATGTCTATAAATTATTAATAAAATTTCTTGATGTAGAAAATATTTTTTTATTTTTAATTATAATTTATAGTCAAAGATATCAATTATATACTCCATTATATAAATTGTTTTAGTAAAATATATATGCTTTTGTTAAATTTTCCTGAACATTAAATTAAAAGGAATTAAAATTGATTTTCGTGTAAAAGTTACTACATGGGGACATAAACTCTACACAATGTTGGTCATGGTCGGAAATAATTCATAAAATTGGGTTAGGATATTTTTTAGGGTAATTTAATATTATTATAATATTATTTTCCCCTTATTTACCAAATTTATCATTTTATCATGGGTAAAAAACTATTTATTGAAGACACAATCCATATTGTCTAAAAATAAAAGTTAATAATTTACATAATTTTTGCGTCCTAATTTTATATATGGAATCCATTTTTCAAATTAAAAAAACATAATTAGAAGAAATAAATTTAAAATTAATTCCCATTTTCAAAACCATAATGTTTTTTTAGAAGTAAAAACTTCCATTAGATTGACATGTGTTAATCTCCAATTTATCAGTAAAATTTAATATAATAACCCAAATTGTACTAAATTGTTGACATAAAATCCAATTAAAATTTAAATACAATTAAATTTAAAAAAAATATCTTTATATAATGTAGATTAAAAGGCAGTTTTGGAGTAACATTTCTAAATATTTCACTTTTCATTAAAAATTAACATTATCAGAAAAAATACAAAATTTCATCGAATGTAAATTTTGATGTCCATATTCTAAATAAGAATATTATTTTGTCAAAATTGAATATATTAGAGTAGAAAAATTTTATTCTTAAAATGGTTCTCTATCAAAAGGAAAAAAACAACAATTTTAAAATATAAGAGTTTTTAAGGATTAAAATTGGAGTCATTTATATTTTGTGCCACTAAAATTAAATGGACATGTTTAATGAAATTTAATAATCATATATTATTTATTTCAATTCATTCAAACTAATAAAATATCTAGGCATAAAATATCATTTAAAATATTAATAATATAATATTATTTTTTTGGTATAACTCAACAATGTGTGCAACCTATGATTTCAACGAAACATGTGGTTGTGTGTTGAGTATGTTATCAAAAAAAATTTCCTTTTTATATAGAATTAATATCTTATTATTAAATAACAATATATATGAAATATTTAATATTCAATATATATCATGATTTATAAGAAAACTATTCCCATGTCAACATAGGGATATGATCGAGATTTTATTTTGTTAGCTACGGGAAATGGAAGAAATCATGATTTGCTGTCCTGTAGGAACACCATTATAACTAGGATTGAACATAATATCCCTCTAGGTAACCTAAAATGGTTTAACATACCTCATAGGTAGCTTCCATTACTTAACAAAGTTATGTTGAACAAAGTTAAGTGTTAATGTTTTGAAACACCCTAACAGCCATGGAAAAACACCAGAGCTCATCACATAAGATCAGTGTAATACTTATGAGTACTTTTTTCTATCATAAATCCAAAACTGATAAACATGATATAATCAGAATCTTCCATTACCGGGCTTTGTTCAATCAACTATGTCTCACTCCACTCAGCCCAACCCAACGGGGGAATACAAGGGATACCAGAACACGCCTAAAAAGAGCAATTCAAGTTGTCTATTTATAACTGTTATTATAAGAAAACTCAAAAAAAACTGAAATAGATATCCCACAAGATGATTAAGTAAAATTTTTATTTTCAACAAATCTATAATCAGATTACCTATTCCTGGAATATATATGATGTTAATGTTGAATTGCTGATGTTACTCCTTCCCACAATTATACCTCAAATATATATCCATAAGAGAGATTATTTTTTCCATGATATTATGATCATAAAAAAACTAAAAACATCTAAAAGAAAATTTAATTTTGCCACATATTTTTGTAAGTCATAAACACCACTAACCCTAGGTCATGATTCAAATAGTAATTTTTATGTGTTCAGAGTTGGCATGAACCACATGATACAACATGGTCATATTTCATATGCACACACCGAATACCTATACTGGAAGCATCAAAGTAAAAAAAAAATCCCATTCCATGTTTCATAAATATTGAAAAAACGGTTAATGTGAACCTCGTCGTAATCTCCATAAATGATTATTCTGATTTTGGGATCCAATAAAAAATTATCCACTTCATGTTATGTGGTTTCATGGATGAATAAAAAATAAAGAAATATTGGGTAAAATGCCTATAATATTGTGGTATGACAAATTATATTTCTGATTTAATATATATTCTTATGTTGTTCTAAAGGAATCACATCACTAATCTTCAAAGGGTACACAAACAACCAGCCATTCAATATAAAATGTCACATAAATATCACCTCCCCAATATTGAAGGTGAACATAGTATAAAAGAACATATATAATAGGATCGTGTATTGTTCCTTGAAAAATCCTTTTGTTCTTCTCATTATCCTCCTTAATCCTTGAATAGACCATAATTTTATCCAACAATACTAGAAAAAATGATTTTAGACACTAATGGATTAACATAGTCATAAGTTCCATAATGACTTCTGCAGAATTCATTAACATGGAATGTATGAACAAATAATGACTTATGTATGTCTCACACCTTTAATATGGATCCCACTCACCTTACAATACATGGGTACTACCATCAGAAATCAAATAAATAACTCACCTCTAATAAAAATCAAGGTGTTCCTGAAAAAGCAACATCTAATGCATATTGTGAATCATGTTAAAGTGGTTCACTTCCAAACTATTATATATCATTCCCTCTAGACCTCTAACCTAATTGTTAAATAATAAGGATAGCTAAAACACTAGTATTTCATATTTCCTAGAGGACTTACTTACTAAATCACATAATGTAAAATCAATGTCAAAATATTTAATACATTCATGATATGGGATGAAATATAATTTAATATTTCACTATTATAAATAATGGAAACCACTATAGATGATTAAATATAAATGGTACCTTGAACTATCACATGCCCTACATGTGATTCAATTTGATCTTGATCTAAAACAAAAGGATTCCTTTCCCCTATCATACCCTGAGCATGAACACTGATATGTGAGTTTTCCTTAACCCAAATCGTCCTATAAGAAGATCCATCCATACTTACATGACCATTCACTCTAGAAACAGATATCCTATATATTTTTAACCGAGATGAAATCCCTATTAAAGAAATTATTTTTCATCTACCCACATCTCTGAATTCTACCATTTCAAAATTGATTCATTTTCATCATAGATCAATGGATATTTCATATTATCTGAAAATCTAATCAAGATGAACTCATAATCCCTTCACTTCTACAATGATATTAAAAATAGACATGTCATTAGATACAACATACATAGACAAGTGATAAGGATATCATGATCTACCACCACCCCACATCTCTTACTTATCATGCATCCTCATATTCTTAGATAATATGTTGCTACCTTTACCCTCTAATGACATTAATATATTGAATCTAGAATTCACTCTAAATTTAAAATACACAAACAATAAATGATCATAAAACTTGGAAGAAGTATATATATAAAAATATATGTTATAAAATCAATGGTCAGAGACCCATTTAATTATTTTGAGCTCTCAAATATTCATGGGACTTTATCTCGGTAGCGAACCCAAATTAATGTTTGAAGTGGTTAACACAATTCATTGCTATCTAGTTTCCCAATGGAGGATGAAAAATATATAGTGAAATTGAGAGTTTCTCAATGAAATACAATATATAAAATGGGACCATGAAATCATTCCACCCTATAATTTTTTTCATTCCATCTCAAGCCGGGATGACCCACCGTATCTGACTGGGACATTCCAACATGAATGATGCAGACATTACCATATCTTCCATAGGAATATCACAAAACACAAAAATTATCTCTATATTATCATGAAAACCCTAAAAATCATGAGGATTCATAATATCCTAGATGAAAGGAGGAAAATTCATAATAATCCTTTTTGGTATTTCCATTCGTAGACACGATTTGGCTCCACTAATATGATCTCCAAATGTGCCTACTATATGACCCAATGCATGGATTTCAAAACCCTCAAATTTCCTTAGACATTTATTAAGTTATTGAGTATATCTATCTCCTAAATATTTGTGATGTTATAAAATATTTCTATTGGGAGGCATCATGATACACCATGTAACATCCAAAAATACGAAATAGATATATGATCATTGAAACAACATTAATAAAATATAAATCATCAAAAACAATTATGAAGTCATTACATAAATAAAAAACCATATACATCAAAATAATAAGATTTCCCACATAAACCCACACTAAGTATCATTCAAATTCTACATCCAGCACGTCCCACATGTTGGGGATCTAAAAAAATTTCCAAATTCTTTTGGGGAATGGAGTCCCCTCACGAGGTGTGTTTTTCATACAACATAGTTATAAGTATAACAACATTCCCTGAAAATCCAATATCTTTCCTATGTAGACATTTCCCAAATTTTGTGTCCCAAAAAATAATAATCCTAATCTGATACCATTTCCTCATGAAAAACATGGTGGTTCCATCCACCCCATCACAAAACCCATCCTATGACAGAGCATAATGGGTATTCCCAGACCCCAATGGCATGAAACTAGTTATTTGGAATCATATATACACTATTAGGAATTATTAAACACATTTAAATAGAAATTTAAAATCAAAAATAATAAAAAATCATCTCATTACTGATAACCATTACAAAAAGGGAAAAAATTCATGATTAATCATTTTCAACATTAATAAAAAATAAAATACCATAAATGGACGGGTAAAACTAAAACAAATCTACAAAAATATAAGATTTGGGAGGATAATAAACCACTAGTCACCACTACCAATACATGCATGAAGGGGATCAATCGAAAATGGATTCAACATCAATATAGAATTTCTTTACTTTACCTTATTCATTCATACATATAAATTATAAACTGAATATTTTATTAATGTGTGATCCAAGGCCCAGGAGGATTCCACCAAAAAATATGATTCCACAAAAAAGAGTTCATATTATAACAAAATAATAAATATTTTATTAAAAATTTATATGAGATCAATCGAATCATTTCTAATAAGTTTTTTAGTAAAATTATTTTAGGAAAAAAATTTGTGAATTGAAAATATATTTAAAATTACAAAATATTCAAGGTCCATCATATATAGATTGTATAAACCACATCATAATGAATCATTCCTCAATAGAGATACTTGGGAAAGCCCTATAAATAAATTTAACTTGTGGGATCCTATGAACATTGTACCTCCGTTTTAATCTCATAAAACTAAAACCCTTATATTTTGAAAGAATGATCCACTGGAGGGGAACATATCACAAGGATGAATGTTCTCTAATGAAAAGCCAACCCCCAAATATTCTTCATGTACAAGATAATAGTTTTTAACAAATACTAATGTCTATTGGTTTACAAAATTATCAAATTTATATTTTTTGTGGAAGCATCAATCATACTAGAAGAAAGCATGAAAAGTCCCCTCAGAGTCCACCAACATTCTAGTTCTAGTTCTACCACATAAATACCATAGATTTATTTTTTTTCAAATTTATATTTCACATTTTTAATAATTAATCACATTCAAAATCAGATTTTATACATAATTTATTCCCCTGAATAACCATTTCATTCACACAGACATTTATCACAAAAAATTTCACATAGAAACCACTATTTGCAATAATAAAAACTATATGAAAATAAACATTCACACCAAAATAATTTGGGAATACATTTCAAATTACATATAAAATTCATAAATAACATTTTTTAATTTAAAAATTATAACAAACATGTTATCCAAAAATTTCCATAGGCCATGCCCCTTTTAAATATTTATAAACAAAATTTATTTTTATACAGTTTTCACATAACATTAATGAACGAATGAATAAATTTAATTAATATAACAAATATTATCATTTTAAAAAATTATTTTCCTTTATTAATGTATACATCACCACATAAGTACCGCAAAAAAATTTGAAAACAAATTTTTTACCATCCACACATTCTATTGAACACATTTATGAAGCACAAAAAATGATTTTCCAGAAATAAAATATAATTTTTTAGGAAACCATCATCCAACACATATACATTTCCAAAAAATATTAAAAACATTTCCCACAACACAAATACCTCATATAAGTAATATTTTCAACCAATAATGTAATATAAAATAATCTAATAATGTAAAACTATTGTGCCACCTACATCAGGAAAGGAAACAGATGGAAACTGTTAGAAACCCACAACTAAACCACCAGAGAAACCAATAAAGGAATGATTGAGATAGATTAAATAATATTTCCCCAAAATACTCAATATATAACACACTATTAGTGAAAAATAATGTATAAATTAATAACACAAAGATGTATGATGTGAAACTCTATATGAAAGATGTTTTTAAGAGAATATTTACATACATAATGATTTTTTAACGTTTAATGTCCAAACCCACACAAATATTCATGCTAAAGGGGTAAATGAATGAGTGTAGTAAGATAATTAGGCTACAAATATCATATGATGTGAAATATGGAGGATTAATTGTAATATATAATAATTAAAATGGATTAAATTCCCCATATTTTAGGACTAGGAAATGACACATTGTTCATATTTTTGGTTTTCCTAAACCTGTGACCATAATTCAACCATCTATGTACAATAGGTATGTCGTATATTGGTTCCCTAGAGTAGGATTCATGCTTTTTTATCTGGTTGTGTCTCTTGGACAATTCCATTATCCGAGGAATATATTTTTTATGGTCTTCAGAATGGTGTAACCTAATTATTCTCTAACCACGATCCACCTATTGTAGGGTCCAAATATCCAATTTAAATTAAAATTCAAGGGTAAAATCAGAAAATAATTTTTTTTATTTTTTTTAAATAGAAATAAATCAATATAATATGATAGATTTGATAGGTTGGAGTTGTTATAACATGCTTTTATTTTAGATCATTCCTATTGAACATAATTGATGGCCTGTAAGAAATTCAGGAGGGGTAAATAAGAAGGACCTTCATAATGATGAGAGATTAACTATAAAATTTAATTAATAAATTTCAATATTATTTCATATAATAGTAGATTTTATGATATTCTAATACAAATTGATGTAGGATTAAAATCCTTAAAATCACAGAAGAAATGTAATAATGTAATTTATAATAATTGGATTCTCTTCTCTCCAAAATGGGATAATCTAATATTATAAAATCACAAAAAATGTAATGTAATAATAACATAATCTGCATGAGTTGCATTAACTAAAAGAATCAATTTTTTTAATGATCATCTAGTTAAATCAACTTGTATCAATTGATCAGGATTCATGAAATATACGGTACTATAAATGACCCTAAAAAACTAATCACCAAATAATATTCATTATATATAATTAACTACTAATTATAAATCATGGAGTCCTATAATTCCTTTGTAATAAATGTATCATTGAATAAAAAGTATAAAAATTATAATTCATGGTTACACATTTCTTATTAAAACACAAAATTAAAATATGAACATCATAGTAATGTGGGATATAACATAGAGGTATAACAATCTAAATTATGAATAATTAATGATCAATATTTTCTTCATCTTATGTTTCTTTGTTCTTTTATCTTACTCATAAATAATCAAAACACAAATGTGTGAGAACATTATCCCTTTCTATAATGAAAACATAGTATGGGTTGTTGAAGTTATTAACCAATTTATATTAGTAATATATGACATATTACTAATTACAATGAAGGAAATAAGATAAAAATACTCGATTAAAATAGAATCAATTTTGGGTCCATATATTATGTGGTAATATTATTTTTATTTATCATAGCCTTAAATCTTATTCACAAATAAATAGGATTCAAAATAATTATACACTTCAGGGGTAGATATAATTTTTATAGAAGTATGTCTCAATTGTGGATGTAAACTATGTAATTATTATTCAAATAATAATTTTTCAATGACAAGATCACTGTATTGAGTATTGATATAAAAAACGAATCTCATTGATTTTCATCAATGGGTAGAAATATTCATATTATTCCATTGAAAACCATTTCAAATGGTTTACACTAATCTATTATCGATTGAACTCTATTCTACCATATTATTATTTAATATGACATTTAGTATATAACCTTTAATTTTATTATTATAATGTTGACAAAATTATTATTTCTTCATCCATATATTGACGAACCATGTATATTATCCTTGATTATTATATATAATTATGGGTGTCGGCAATTCCTATTTACTTTATGAATGTATATATTCCTTATATACCAATTATATTATATAGTACAAACATAAATAATGCATATTATCCAATTCCTCTATATATTATTCATCAATTTTGGGTTATTATTATTATTTTTTTCTTTTCCATATCAATATATATTGTCTTGGTCTTCTTTTTCATCCTAAAAATCACAAGTTATGGTGTTTTCATTAGAAAAATGATATCATTATATGTCGTTAAAGTATAGTTGTTAATTAATTTAGCTTCTTCTGCATAATCATCAATAATTTCAATTGGTTCTTCAATTTCATTATGAATGAGAGATTCCTCCTTGATCGTCATTAGTTAAATTGATGTACTTTTTTTTTCTTGAAATCCCCCTTTAAAATTTTTTCTGGTATATAATAAATTTTATCATAACCTCACATGTATGGTTTTGGTGATAATAATAATGATTGGGATACTCAATAAATCACTATTAAATATCTATAAATTACTTGGATTGATAAGAATATAACTACAAAAACATAATATAATCAGGATTTTATGAATAATACTCATAATTTTCAAGATTAGATTCACAAATTAATGAAGGGAATTGATTTATGATTTTCTTGATTCTTAAGGAATTATATTATATTGAATCACGTAATCTATGTACAGAATCATCATATTCAAATATCATAATATAGAAATTTAAATGGTAACTTGTTTCAATAAATGGAGGTAAACTCCAAACTGAATTTCAATATATAATTTAAAACCAAGAAAATGGTCATGATGGAAGGATCACATTATACAATTCTTACTAAAAACAACATAATCACCCAATTACAGTATTCATTATCAAATGAATTAGTTAGACTTTAATTCACTAAATCACCTCTAAATAATATAGTAATTCATTATAGATAATTAAACTATATGAATTTGTACCTAAAATTTGAACTTTAAAAATGAAACATACTGTATTATATTATTTAATCCTAGATATATGAAAATCTATCCCATCTTTCTAAAAGTAAGAGAATATGGAAATTTATTCCATAACATAAAAATCATTTTTGGAATCCATTCAGTGTATCATGAATATATTTTTACAAAGTGTGATGCCCATTTTATTTATGAAATATATTTCTTCATCTAAAATTATTATTTTTTGATATCGTTCATTACATGTTGCATTGTTTGTGAATGAATTTGTTATATACAAATAATTTAACTATATAAATGCAAATATTATAAAATATTTTTTATATTTAGCGATTAAAATGGGGATAAAACCAATTTAAAAAAATTTATAATTTTTTATATAATTAAAAAATATTTATTAAAATAACTAATTTATATTAAATTCCGTAAAATTTTGGATTGTAATATTTTCTAAAAATTATTTTATTGTTTTTATGATAAAATAATAAATATAGTTATTGGCATTAGAAGAAAAATAATTTTTAAAAACAAAAAACATTTTCATAATCTATCATTAAAAAATATATGTGATTAATTTTTTTGATAATTTTATTAAATTATAAATTTGATAATATATTGTAAAATATTATATCTCTAATAAAAAAATTTAATTTTATATAAAGATTTTAAAATTCATATGATAAAAATGTATGATAGAAAAATAATAATTATTACTTTATATGATTATTATAATAATTTATTTCATTATAATCAATATCATGTATAATTTTGAGAATAAATTATTCAATTCTTTTGAACATTAATGTTTTGGAGAACTTTTTTTGTCACCTCTATTAAATTAATGATAAATTTAATTCTGATTGTTCAATTAATTATATTATAAAAAATTTATTCCCTATTTGTAATCATTATAATTTATAATAAACCCTAATTTAGTAATAAATATTTTTAAAAATTATAAATATCGAAATTTTAAATTTAGTATCATCTTTAATGATGAAAAATGGGTTTCCCTATTTCAATTTATTATTATAATTTATTTATCCATAAATCAATAATATTATTTCATGAAAAAGATAAAAAAAATTTAATTAGTTAGAATTAATTAACTGATAATTTTATGTTTTTTTATTCAATAAGGATCAATTATCCACGTTAATAAAAATTGACCCACTAAAATTTGATAAATAAAATGGAAAAAGTTAGTAAACATAAGTGTGAAGAAACAACATGTTAAAAAACAATTTCATATGGAGTAGGTTATTATTGAAATAATAACTCCATAAATCCATTATTTAAGATATTTATTTTCAAATGGAATGAGATTGATATAGAAAAATTTAATAGTTTTAGGATCATAAAAATTTTATACATCATATATTAAAAATCGGAACCTCCTCACATCACTTATTCACAATAATAAATCACATATTACATGATAAAACCATTAAAAAATAACACCAAAAAACAATTACTTATGTTACAGATATTCTAGTCATCCAAAATATTAATCCCTAGGGTCCTAAGCAAGATATCCACCAGGGGGTAATCTTTGTGATGATTATTGTTTTCAGTAATGTCTTTATTTTTACATCCTTTACAAGAAAAATTATTCATGTAATAATAACTAATATATAATATAATATTTATCTACCATATAAATATATTTTATTAATTTTATGTAATAAATTATATAAAAATAAAATTCCACCATGTGGGAAATTAATCTCTCAACTATGTGTGTGACCAACCTCTACCATGGGAATCAATTTAATAAATTTTTCATCACCACATATCACAGATTAATATTGTAATGAATTAAATATTTTTATATTATATTTATGAAATAATTTTACATAGTGAGTGATAATATAACAAATAATATTTTACATTCAATTTCGGGGAAATATGATAATGTCACTCATGTGTACGGAAGACTACCCCCTCACGAAGTGATGTGACTTTTTCTTCATATATTCTTTACATATATTGTAAAATTGATAGTTTTATTTACATTTTTCGATTATATGGTATAACACTTATCATATAAAAATCATATATTACTTACTTTTCTTTTAACCCATCAATAATGAAAATTCAAACATGATTCATGCATTATATGGCATACCGTCTCAATGAATGATTTAATTCATTTAAAATCTCTATCATTAAAAGAAAACAATAAAAATTTATTAATATATACACTAATATATAATATTTATATTATTTTTAAATTAATATAATTAATTTAAATAAAATGAATGGAAATGGATTGAAAATAAAAAAATGAAAAATATATGAAAAATGATATAGTTTTTACACATAATAAGATTTTAACAAGGAAGAATATCCAAATTTGTAATAAAATGTTACATTAAAAAAATATTTTTTCATAAATATGATAATATTTATTTCAATGATATATAATTATTTATTATTAATTATACAATATATTTTAATATATAATAAGTCCGGTGGTACAAATAATTTTTGGATTTTGTCTCAAATTTTCTTATTCGGGATATATGTTATGTTACAGAGCTATATTATTTTGTGATGGATATATACATACAATTTAACATATTATTTAAATAATATATTTAATTTAAATATATTTAACATTTCATTTAACTTTATTTATATATTGTTTCTATTATTGATATGTTACAGGAACATGAATGTGATTTCAAGTCTCTCTTTTTTTTCTAGGAGAAATATTCCATACTCACCACTTTTTATGTTAATTAAATTAAACCCTTGAATATATTGTTTAATTCTAATCATAAATGTTATGCGATATAAATATCCATATATAAATTTATATTTCATTGATTTAAAGATTCTAATGTAGAGGAGGAGCTAATGGTTTAATGTATCAATCAAAAAAGTTCGTTGTTATTGATTATGATTTTTAATTAAATAATAAAATTAATTTCTATAATTATAATTAAATTCATTAATATTATTATGCTCATGTTATTTCATTATAATAATGTTTTTATCATCATTTTCCTATAATTACTTATTTATGATGGAAAAATAGATATCATAAATAAAAACAACATCATTTCTATCTTCAGTCATATTATCTTTTCCTTTTATATATAAGTCTTTTAAAAAAATTCCTTAAATTATTAACACTCAGATGTAAATTTTTATATTAACATATTCCCAATTTTGAATTTTTAATGAATTATTTAAAATGATTTATGATGTTATCTTCCAAAAAAGTTTAGTTTTCCTTTCTCTTTATATGTGATTGCAATATTTATTATTACATGTATGATGTGAAAAAATTATCCTTCCATCATAAACACAATAAAATTTAATGATTCTATTTTATATATTCAATGTTAAGTTCAATGAAACATCTCTCCTCAATATTTTAAATTTTTTAAAAGACATTATTTCTAATTAAACAATATCTCCCTAAAAAATTGTTCCATGTGGTTCTATGTTGAATATAATTTTACATCTATTATTATGACTTCTATATTACATAATCATTATTTGGGATAAATTCCATGATATTATATTTATTATTTCTATGAATGGTTTGAAATTATGATTGAAATATGTTTATAAAACCTATTACTTTTCCATGATTTATGATATGACTATTTTATTATGAAACCCAACTCATATAAAGGGTTCTGATATGAAAAATATGTTTGAAGCATATTTTCGTTCACTGGATAAGACTTCATAAATTTATTTTTAATCCATTTTCATTACAATGGTTCAAAAGGAATGTTTTAGGATAATTTGACACATGTATGTATTCCTTCCATTATGTGATTGGGGGAATGACATCTCAATCAAATGAATTTGATAAATATAATGACTCCATACAATAAATGTGATAGGAATGGGGATTAAACCTTGTCTAATAAGGGATACTATCCACAATAATTGTAATATATGTGAACCGTGACATTTATTATGGGTTGGAGAGTGAAATTAATCCACATTAATCAATATAACAGTGATCATTGACTAGTAAAACTATTTATGGAGTGAACCTATCCCACAATGAATGTATTTTCAAGGATTCTTGACTACTATGAAAATTAGTTTTATGACTATGTATATTCTACAAATATATTCAAATGTTATTTTCTTAGGGATTGTGTTATTTGATTCCATTAGGAATAGTTTTTTTTAATCTGCACTAAATTATATCAAAAATCATGATTGTGATATATTATATGAAGTGTTGGTTTTAATACTTTATTTAAAAGGTCTTGAACAGTAATTATTATATTGCATTTACATTTCCCATTTTCTCCATACTACGAAACTAAGATCACTCGCTACTGTTTTTTTCCTTTACCTATTATATGAAGAAACATATTATGTATGATATGTCTAAAAATGATTCCAATATTTAAGAACCTAGAATCAGATCATTTAGATCAATTATGACCAAATTTTATATGTATTCTAGATTCCAAAAACACTATTCATAAACAATTTTAGAGTGCATCATATTGGTATGTAATAATATTAAACATTTATGATAAAATATCTATGTATAGAATTTGGGGGTCTCAATATTTGGAATCATAGAAAGGATTAGTTATCAATTAGAATGTAATAGGAAAATAATTTAATGAAATATCCATAAGATTAGTCCAAATATAAACAACATCGTAAAATATTCATTGAAATTATTTTGAGGATTACATAGAAATGCATCCGGGTCTATCTAATAAAATTGGATTTTGATTTATAAAAGATGAATCAAAGGTTTTTAACTCATAAAATTGTTTGTTAAATATATATCAACAAACATTTTTTTTCACAGTGAATATGGAATAATAAATATACAAGCCTGACACTCCTATCGAAATTATGTAGTTAATTTACATGTTATTATAACTCATCATAGATGTATTTAATTGACGATGGCCATAAATTTCATAAGTTAAACTGATTTATTCATTGATATAACATAAGGTGTTATGATATAGAAATGTTATATGTAATTTTTCTTGATTATATGTTCCCCATTATGAATATCATTATTCCACTATGCTTCTTGGTATTATTAAATGTTTCTAAACTAATGTGCAACACCCAAATCCTAGAATTCAGGAGTCGATGAATTATTTTATTTCATTAGCATGATTACAAGGAATGAAATATAAAAAGGATAATTAGTTTATATATAATGAAAATCCATATTTCATACAGTATACCAATAATATAATTTAAGAAAAATAATGAAATCATGATACAGAATAAACTGAAAAAATCATTATCTTTGAAAGATTATTCAATATTCTCTCATTCATCACCTATAGAAAGAATCATAATAAGGTGTATATCAAGTGCTCTAAAAGTGTAAATACAATTGACATAATAAATAATCAATCTATATGGAATGGTAAATAACTGAGATGAAATTCCATTTACATAACTTGATAAGGAATTAAAAATATGACATTTAATATACTAAATCACATGCCATGAACCAATAAATTAAAAATTAATAACATCCATATATATTTAGACAAAAAATTGCCGGGATAAAAAATTAAAAAAAATGAGAAAATTTATTTTTTTAGTGGACCTCATTTCAAAATCGCATGAAATAATATATAGTTAAGATATTTTTAAATACTATTTTACACTATGGATTGAATCCCATTTTATTTTGTGAACAATTTCATTAATGAGAACCTTTCGATGAATCTAATAGCTCTATAAAATCCAACCCTATCATAATTACTTGTCAATATAATTATTCCTATTTATTAATAATACTAAAAAATATTATGTAATAAATTCCCATATTGAATGAAAAATTCATATTTTTAAATGCTTCTCAAAAATAATAAAACCAAATCCAATGATAAAATCATATATTAAAATATATATGGTTTAGGATATAATAATTCCCATTATTTGAGAATATTTATATTAATGTTAATTTTAATTTCCAAATGGCCACAATAATGTAAACTTTTCAATATAATTTTAATAATCACAATAGTGATTGTTGATTTCAATGATAATCATTAAGATCATTCCTGTGAAGAATAATAATTACACATTCTAATGTGTACTATACAACTTTGGAAAATATAATAAATAATCACCAAAAAAATTAAATTTTCCAAAACATATCAATACAGTAATGGGATCCATGATATCACATGAAAATCTAAGTATATAAACCAAATATAAGATAATTGGTTCACAATAATAAATAAGTTAAAGAAGAATGTAAATCGAGATGAAACTCACATACCATTGAATTGAGAAAAAAAAGTAATAACCAGAAAATGGAACATATAAATAAAATAATAATAAAGTTATAAATAATATAATATATCAAAAATTTAATTTTTAAACATTATAGAAATGAAGTTATTTTTTGGAATTCCATTTATCCCATTGGTGTAAAATGTGAGATGGAAATCCGTTACCTTAACCTTTATTTTTTCCAGTATTTATCCTCTATTATTATGGTTTAAAATATGATAATAATTTTTTCATGAACCATATTTTTTTTAAATATCATATATTAAATTTTTGTAATATTTCATTACATGTTTTTTTGACAAATAATCATTAATGTTCCTATTTTTGGTATTATTGTGATCGTTTTATTGAGTCCATTAATAACATGTGATTTATTGTTTTGATTAAAAATATCATGATTTAATCATCTCTGTAATGTAATAAATTTCTTAATTATCAAATATATTCAGTATTTCTGTATTCATAATAGACGTTTATAATTTGATATTATAAATTAATTCTATTAGTGGGGATGACAGCTCATACGAATGCATGAACACTACAATATATTCATTGTCACATTAGAGGAATGAATGATAATTGAGACTATTTGTATTATAACTATAGATTAATTTATATTTTATAAATGTTACTAAAGTTTATTAAAACCATTATTTATGTTTTATATTAATGGAATAAAAGATTCATATCGTTTTGAGGGAGTGGTAGTCCACACATCCTCAACTAAAATTATCATATTTATAGAATATTAAAAGAAAAAAAGAATCCTCTAAATCAAAATTACATAAGCATAATGAAATTATAAAAATATTATATATAATATATAACTATATTACCCATTATAATTCTTATAATTAGAGGTTGTAATCTAAAAAATGGTCATTCATTGTTTCGTGAGGCAGTGGTTCACATAGAACAAGAACACTGTACTTTTAACCATTTTAAGGTGTTGTGTGTATGTGTAGGTTGAAAAATTAACAAAAAACGTAATATTGTAATGAATATATTGTTTTTCTTAAAATATAAAGGAATAAATAAAATATAGGGTGTGGATAAAGATAATAAAATAATTGAGCTTAAGAGAAAAAGTTACCACATAATTAGGTAACATCTTTTGGTTTGTACCAAAATGATTCCTTGGAAGGAATTATTCCTGTTGAGTCAATAAGGTTTTCCTTATGACTTTTCCATTCCTTCTTGTTTTGAAAATCACAAACACCTTATCATTAGGAAAATTTATTTTATAAGGAAAATTTCTTTTATAAGAAAAACCGCTTTTATATGAAAAATTTTCCTTATCATAATTTCATCCATATTTATCTTAATTATGAGATTCAGATTCATTTCAATTTTCTCGGAATCGTTGAAACTTTGATATGAAGCATTCTGTTTTAGGATCCGAATTCTGGATAAGAATTGTAATGAAGTTTCAATCCAAATTCCGGATACGAACTCTAACTAATTATACTCCAGACTCAGGATATGAATCCTTATGAAGTTCGACAACGAATTATCATTACGAATTTTGATGAAGATTTCTCATTACAAATTCTGATGAAGATTTCTCATTACGAATTCGGATGAAGAATTCTCATTCCGAATTATGATGAATAATTCTCATTATGAATTCTGATGACGAATTATCATTCTGAATTCTCATTCCGAATTCACCTAGTAAACAGAATCTGATTATATTTGTTTTATACACTCTGAATTAATTCAGACTCCGAAAAATATTTTGGTTAGACTCTGAAATTTTATTTTTCTTACACATCTATAATTTTTCTACTCTTTATTATTTTCATTACACTCCGAACCTTCACTCTGAAGCATTCATTCCGAACTTCTGAGTTAGATTTTAAAACGATGTCGTACATTCTGTTACACTTGTTTTGTTATAAAATGATGTCATCTATATTGTTATAAACTAACCGCTGTCTAAGTGACACGTGTACATGTCCCTCCGATCTTTATGGAAAATATGACCGTTGGAGAAGGAGCTGACCTTACATATAAATAGGAGCTCATTTGAAAGAGTTCAATGTTGGAAAAAGGGCTGAAAGGCTGACTGATCATCGACTCATGTGATTACATGCTTGAAGTGATTTTTAGAGAGAGAGGCTCTTATTAAATCTCAAAGCTTCGTGCAACTCCGAATGTTGGTGATTACATTCGAGGGCTTCCAGGGATAGGAAGACAGAGGTGCCGACTACCTTAAAGTTCGACGGCTTCTTTACTGAGGAAGAAAGAGGTTTCCAAGTACCTTGAAGTTCAGGGCTTGTGGGGATAGCAAGACAGAGACTCTGATCTTCGTATCGAGGGCTTACCCTGGTGTGGGTAAGACAAACTTGCTTGAATGTATAAATCAAGGGACCTTTATCCAAGGTTGTTGGATACCCTTCTCTTTGGGTTAAAAGACTTATATCTTGTTACTTGTAGTACTACTATTTGTTTATATTCCGCTGCATTTTATATTAAAAGGAAAGTATAACTTTCTTATACTTCCTTACTTGTACACTGTTTCATTTAGATTCTATAGTCTTTATGGTAGAATCTCATATTGTAATCTTTTGTTAAGATTCAATTTCCGGAACCATATTTCCGAAACCTACTTTCGGAATCTCTTTCCAAGGTTGCATTCGGTGATAGAGGTGTTGTGAATTTTATTAGTTTAACTTTTTTAAACTTAGCCCTTTCCATTTCTTAAGGAAAACGTAGTTAATCATAACTAACTTTAAAGGTTCGAAAGGAATGTTTAAAGTATACAATTCACCCCCACCCCCTCTTGTATATTGAGCATCTACATCACTATTTCGATCCTATAATTCCAAATGGTTTGAATCAAGGGTTTTTAGGGAGATATTGGTAATAAAAATTTGTATATATTTAAATAATATGTGTGGTTTTATATGTATGAATATGTATGATTTGCAGTGAGATTTTATAACGATGTAAAATAACTACTTAGATGTTTTTCGAACATTTTATGTTTACACATGATCATGCCTAAAAAAAGTCACAATAAATATACTGAACTAAAAAATATAATATTGATGGATGATATATTTCGAAAAAAAATGTGTTTCAAACCAGTGGTTAGGTTAATTGGTCTATTATGGTATAAGTTTCTTTCTTTAATAAGCTTAAAATTACAATAATAATTCTGATTAATTTTAATCACAGTCAGTAGTCAATATTGATTTTTTTATTATTATAAATTTTAAATAATTATGATTCCAAATAATGAATAAATAATTTATAATACCTATTAAATAGGTGGTTTAAATTAATTTAAAAATACTACAAAATGTGGTACGATATTGAGTCTTTATTAAGTAAAACTATCCAAAGGATTGATAAATTCATATATTCAATTTCATAGTGATATTGATAAAAATTCCCTAAATGATAATAATTGATAAATATATAATATAAATATTGTTTTAAAAAATTTTACTTCTTATTAATCCTAATAAATAAATTACATGAAAATGTAAATTTGAATTAAATTTTTATATTTTTTACTACTTATTAATAAATGAAAATGTTCATAAAATTATATAAATATATCCATAAAATAATTATATTCTTGAAAATTTAATTATGAACAGTAATTTTACATATTACAAAAATTTATCTGTAAACATTCTTATTTGATACAGGTTCATCATTAAATGGTTGTAAAATTACCTTTATAAATATAAATTATTTTATGTGTAAAATAGGTTTTGTTCTAATCTTATGTAGAAAAAACCTAATCGATAAATATAAAAAATATATAATCGAATATATAAGTTATTTAATTCATTATTAACATTAAAAAATTGTAGTTAATCATATTTATTAATACAAACCCCCTTTGTATTAATTAAAAAAATATTCAATTTTAATATCTGATTGATTGTTATTTTAAATTCAAGATAATTACTATCCCATGAATTAATTTTATATTTAGTTAAACCATCAATTATCATATATCATTTAATAATATTAATGACTAATGAAATAATTTCTATTTAATATAATATTATTTAACATAATTATATTTTAATAATACATAGAAATTTTTTGGAACACAATATTGCTTGTAATGCATGCTTACTCCATGTTGTGGTAATTGACAAAAAACTAATATTTTTAAAATAATAATATTTTTTAACATATATTGTTATTATATAACATTATGTATTTATTTTTTCATTTCATTCACAATATTGAATACAATGATTTCTTATAATTTTACGGTGTTACATTCTCCCCACCTTAAATAAATTTCATCCTCGAAATTTTAAATTGTTATTAGGGATAGAGGGATTGTAAATAATCTATTTTTGAATGACCTGCAACATCAAAAAGAGTAATATCATATATTATTAATAAGTGACAAAATAATGTACAATATTCACATTTTTAGGGTTCATAGTAGGATAATATAGGTGGGAAATGTAAACAAGGATATGGATGAAAAAATCCAACATCTATGTTCTGAGGAAGGTTGTTAGAGATAATGTTTAGATTAATATTGATGAAAAAAAATATGAAATCATATATATGAATAAAGATATTTTTTATTATAAAAATTTACTACAATATGGAAAAAAAACATTTCCACAAACCCCTTATTATAGATTTATGGATTTCATTCACTCCCTGGGAATATAAGTAAATATTCATACAAACATTATATATTAATTTCAATACTCATTGAACTATTTCATCTTTTATCATATTACATGATGAATAATATGGTTATGTAACACATTAACCTCTAAAATCTCCTCAAAGATCAATTTAAACCATTTTATAAAAATATAACATTTAAAAAGTATTATGGTCCAACAAATTATATGGGTGGTCAATGAATTACCAATATTATCTTTTCATTACTCTTCAATAAATATGATGAATCTCAATATTATCAAACTCCAAACATTTGAATAAAATTATCAGGTATCCACTTAAAATATATTAATAACTAGAATTATCATAATATCATATTTGAAAAATGATATCATCATTATGCCTCAGGTATGGCACATATTTTTTGATTTATTACTTAAATTTAAAATATTTTCAAACACCACTATTTAGTGAATAGAAAAATTATTTAGAAGTTAGTAATGTAGTCAACACATTTCTAAATTACACATTTTTTCATAACATTCTCATTATCATGAAAATATTAATGTTTTTCTATTCCCCAATCATGTTTCTTCCAAATAATGTCACTTTATAATGAAAAAAAATTATCGGTACAAATAATCATATGCACTAAAATACATAATGAAAAGTATTGTAATAAAATCCTTGCATATTTCCTAAATGATATGATGATAACAAAATCAATGTACATTTACTAATTATTTTATATATCCAAATACATAATTGCATTAATCATTCCATTTCAGTTTTTTCAATATCTTATACATGACATTGAACCCTTGTCCTATTCAGATGTTGTTTCTCTTCACTCTAAAGGAATTTTTTTTCATTGTGACCAATATAATAGTAGTTATAATGTATAATATTTTCAAATTTATTCATCATGTTTCATTAATTTTCGTGGTGAAAATTTATCTACATTTATAACAAACACCCAGTCCATTCAAGAATTTACAATGGTGATTCTTTCAATTGTTATAAAAATAAAAAAAATATTTCTTTTTTCCATCATCTTCTTTTACTCATTCACTTTTTAATGTTGTTAATAATTCCTCCTATTATATTGTATTTCCATGAATAAATAGGATCTCATATATTCCTTCTCTTATTGGGTGGATCATAGAACTATATATCCATATGATGATAAATTCTGAGATACAATATCCCATCATATATTTGAATTAAGGCCATCAATGTTGGTGTCAATATTTAACTATGTGTGGTGTATATAATTCTTTATCATACATGGATAAGCCTATAATGGAATATTTCTAATAAAAAACACTCACATAGTCCATTATCATTTAAAAATGAAACATTATCATCATCCTAATTTGTTGATCATGGTGGAATTATAAATCAATGAATATACCATTAAATGTTATAAATTAGATTATTTAATTTCATTATACCTCCATAAAATTTAGGATCAAGGTCCACCATTGATCAACATCACCTCTAAGACAATAGACTATAAGTGTAACCATTTCTTTTTTACTACATTAAAAATCCATAAATATCTTAGCTTGTGATTTAAGTAATTTTCAGCTACAATTAGATTAGTATTCCCTGTAATCAAAGGGTTACTATTCCACATAATGTTATCCAACATAATATATTCACTCTGTGGAATATGTCCCTCTATTTGGTCAGTGTTATTCCACATAACCTAACTATGATCCATTAATATACACATTACTTGATATGTTATACAAAATTCCACAATTACATCCTTAAAAGGAAAATATCTCAATTTTAATTGATTTTTGAAACACTTACACAATCCATGATCAATATTTATAGAAAAATACATATACTAGATTTTCTCATAAAATTATTTCCTTTGTATAACTCTAATCATGGTATAACACATATCATAAATTTATGAATCCTAAATCCCTATATCATAATAATTTTCATCCTGATAGAATAATTAATATTTAATCCTTCACAATGGTATGTAAATGAAATATGAATTACTAGATTTAAACCACTTTGGAGGGTTAAAATTGGTCTATTGTGAGTCTAATTGTCATGTACAACACTACCATGTGTCAAGCCCATAACATCATGACTATGTTATCAGTCATAGTTATATATGTTCCAAAACCATATCTAGGTCAATTATCCATAAAAATTTTTATTTCATGGAAAACCTAAACAATCTATACTTTTATAAATTCTAGGTCATTCTTATATAAAAATAAAAATTGTTTATCTTAAGGGTTTTCTCCTTAATCATTGTTTTTTAAATCAAGATTGATTGGTTTTTTCTAAAATGTGATTGATAAAAAATGTAACACCACATCCCTATAAGTTCGATGTCAATGCATTATTTTATTAAATTTTCAAGATGACATGGAATATAATCATGAAGGTCCATTATCTTGTAATTATTTTAAATAAATATTAAATACATGACACTGATAACACATTAGAAATTTAAGAACTATAATAAATTTGAACTCAAAATATTAGTAAGGGTAAATAATATAAATTAAATAATTAATCAATCCATATGAAAAGGTAAATAACTGAGAAAACATTCCATTTATATAGTTTTATAATGAAATATTAAAATGGGATGTATGAAACATAATCACATGCCATAAAATAGTAAACATTGAATAAACAACATCCACAGATTTGTGGATGAAAAATATAATGGAAATATAATAACATAAACAAAATGAGGGAAATTATTTTTTAAAATTTTTGATGTTTTTTTCACATGAAAATATATACCTTCAAGACCATTCCAAAGATGGTTTGAAACTATAGGTAGAAACCCATATTTTGTTTCCAACTATGAGTCTCCTGTGAAATTGGAGATTCATCGAGGTGCTATATAAAGTATGAGTTCCTCACATAATTTATTTTAAAAATAATTACTCATATATAATAATCAAAATCACTAATATGACTAATGAAATAACCTTATTTAATGATAAATATGGATTTGTCAATAATTCCCAAAATAATTAAATTATTATCCTTATATACTGAAAATTTAAAATGGAATACGGTTCTGGAAATACTTATATCCATTATTTTATAAAATAGATATTCCATTAATTTTTTTATAATTAATAAAATAATATCAATGATTCAATAGAAATTTAATTATCTATAATTCAATTGAATATTCAAAGGATAGTCACTATGAACATTCCGGAGGATAATAATCATTAAACATTTTCATGTGCGACATTCCACCATAAAAATTATAAATAATAATCCCAGAAATGAATTAAATTAAAATATATCTTAATATATAGTGAGAGAAAACTGTTTGAGGATATAATATGATATAACGACCAAATAAGTGTTAATTGGATCATAGTAACGAACATGTCTCAATGGAATGTAAATTGAGACGAAATTCCATTATATATAAATCTGAATACCCAAAAGCATTAACTATAAAACGAATCATCTAAATAACATAATGAAAATTTAAGTCGGGATATAATATATAAAAAGGGGTAGTTAGTACATCCAAAAATTATTTATGCATTGATTATGACATATATCTCTTGTATGTATAAATGTTTGATCGAAATCCATTACCTTAGCTTCCTTTTTTAGGTGTGATGTCAATCCTCCAGTATTTTAGTTTATAATATGTTAATATACAATAAAATATGATTAAATATGTTTTTAATATTATGAATTAATTCCATATAATATTTTATTACCCATTTGATCACCAACATTCAATAATTTCAAAATTTCATTGGTTAGTTTCGTAGTTTTCTTGAATTGATTTTTGACTTTTTATTTGTTGTTTCGAATAATTAAATCACAATTTAATCATAATAAAAATTTATTCCATGTATTAAATATAATATATATATATTCATTATATATGTATTTATAATAGTCACTAATATTAGGTGACAAGAAATGAAGTGTTACGTTCATGGAAATTGCAGGCTGTACGTACGCATACCCGTTACATTGCATTCATTGTAATATTAAAAGAATTAAACATTAATAATAAATTTCAATATTTTATAAATAATGATATCTTTGTAATAATGATTACATCGGTTTATTTAATTCATTGTTTATATGATCAATTTATTCCATGAATGGGTCATATCGCATTGGGAGGGAGATAATCCACACATTCTCAAACAAAATTATTGTATTTATAGAAGATGGAAATTATAGATTTTTTTAAATGAAAATAAATAATAAAAAATTCATTATAAATATCATATATATCATATATAATATTACTGACCGTTATAATGTCCACCATTATAGGCTTTTATGAAAAAATAAACAATCACTATTTCGTGGGGCAATAATTCACCAAACAGAGAAACAATATGTTTGTAACCCATTAGATGGATGTGAATGTAAGTGTAATTAGAACAAATAGAATAAAAATATATAAAAATATTTATTATTTATTTATTTATATAATCATGGAATTATGGTATTGGAAGGGTGGAGATGGAGAAGAAAAGAAATGATCCTGAGAGAAGAGGTTACCACTTCATTAGGAAACATATTTTTGATTTTACCAAAAGGATTCCATGGAAGGATTTATGTGAAAATGTAGTAATAATGGTATATGGGAGGGAATTTTGGATTCTATGTTGGTTTATAATATACAATCATAATTACTTTTCTTAGATTGAAGAAGTGGTAGAGTTTTTTTACTTTAATAGGTGTGGAAAATGGATCACTTGGATTTTTTTGATACAAGTATGGTATACAGAAGATAATAAATAAAAAAATACAAAAAAACCAAAAAAATGTATTAATGGAAGTTATCTAAATTCGATATGGCCGTTATATGGGTGTTGGACATGTGTCTAGGCCAATTGTCCATTATGTTAATGTTTTAGAATTTTATTAAACATTATTTTCCCTAGTAATTGTAATTATTTTTAATCACATTAAATAATAATTTTTGTCAAAACAAATATGGAATAATAATTTTTTTAATTATTTATTATTAAAAATATAGAGAACTTTTTTCCAGATTATAATTGATGATATGGAAGAAATTAACTAAAAATTTATATTTTTAGATAGATGACAATGCATGTATTTAAAGTAAAAGTGTCCAAAAGAATGATATGTTATTACATTAATATTCAAACTGAAGTTGATCCCAATTACCAAAATTGTATCAATAAATAATATTAAATTAAATTATACTTTAAAAATAATAAAATTTATTATTAATCATTACAAATAAATTACACGAAAAAGTAGTTTTGGATTAAATTTATGTGTTTCACATTATTCAATTAAAAATAAAATGTAACAAAAAATATAAAAAATACACCATATGATAATTATTATGTCTTTAATTAAATGATGATGTTAATATTCAAATTTTAAATCATCTAAAGTGTCAAATTAGGTTTTTAAAATGTGTTATTGGTTATAAAGTGGTAAAATTACCTTTATAAAAATATAGTTTTTTAAAATTAAAATAGTCTTTGTTTTTATCATATAGATGACCAACATAATCGAAGAATATCAAATTTATATGATTGAAAATATAAAATATATATTTGATTATAATAATTCAAAAATCATATTTACATATTTCTATTTTGAGAAACTTCTTTGAAAGAATAAAATAACAATATTTATTTTTATACACGAGTGGATCTTATTTTCTTTTTTCATCAATTTGTAACCCATGAATTATTTTCATATTAATATAAACCATTATTTCTTATAGGATAGATAATAGTTTTCATAAACACTATGATACTTGATAGGTTATATCATATTATATTAAATATTAATATTTTAATATTACATTGTAATATGGTTAAACTCAAACATTCATGTAATGTAACCCATCAAATAATGTTTCTATTGCATGTACGTCTTGCTAAAATGGGTTTACATTAATTAAGAACGAAATAATGAATAAAAAATATTTAAAATAGGAAATAATATTTTTAGAGTCTTAGTATTTTATACCCATATGTAATTGGAGTCATGTGTCATGAACACTTTTGAATATAAGGTTTTTTACATTATAAATTTGATTGTTACATGAAGGAAATTTTTAAATGATGAATTAATTGGAAAATGAAATTATTTTACACATTAGTATACAAATATTAAACTATATTGGGATGATAAATAATATTCCTATTCTCAAAAAATATTATCAGGTTATGAATCATGCTAAATTATAATGGAGTAAATATAATAACAAAGATTTGTTATATCCTTCATAAGGAAACAAAAAACAACATTAGGTTATTATAATGAATCAATGTTTTCTGAAAAATAGATCCATATACTTGACTGTATATATATATATATATATTCTTTTTTTGGAGAATGAATAAATTATTTTGGCTATTTAATAATTAGTAGTCGAAGAAGATCAATGGTGGAATGCTATAAATAATATTATGCAACAATATGAAATTAAATTCTTGTATTGGTACTAGTATGTGAACATATTTTTAAACAAGTACCTTCCTAATATTCATTAAATAATAATATTGATGAAATTAATATATATTTAAATAATAATGATTGTGAATATATTGTTGATTTTTTAGAAATTTATTATTGAATTGTAATGTTTTTATTGGCATCTCTATAAAAAATGAATGTTTTATTTATTGATTACATATTGACATAACACTATTTATCTTATAATTTTATTCCATAAGTGATATCTGTCGTTTTGATGATATTTGATGATGTGATATCAAAGAAGAAATGGATATTGGAGATACCCATCAATAGCATTGTGTTGATAATAAAAATAAATATTGAATTCAAATGAATATTTAAAAACTATAAAAAGAATATAATTTTATTTTATTCATTTGGGAATTTTCTATGGTTTTAGGGATGAAATTTGTTAATTAGGAATCATAAATGAATAGTGTGTGGAAAAGAAGATCATTAGGAAATTGATTTTTGAAGTGTTGTACAGAAGATAACTAATGATTATAATAAATTGAAATTATAATTATGTTAACTGCATATATTCTAGTGCTTCATGCTTAATTTTATTTTTCATTTTTTCGATAAATAACATCTTCAAAGTCATAATTTGAATAATTACCCACCAAAAACTCTAACAAATATCGTATTGGGGAAATTTTATGCAATATAGGTAGCTGAAGTGAATTATAATAATTATAGACAATAATTATATGTCTCCATGTAATTTTAATATAAGTCTTATGGAGACCATCATAGATTTATGATTCTACGACTCATCATAATTTCACTGTATCACACGCTATTTTTGTTGATTTTTATGATGGTTATTTTTATTAATAAGTTCATTGTGAGAGACACTTATGTAAATAGAATCCATTGATTTTTTTTTGTTTCAGTGAAAATGTTTTTGTAGGAATATTTAATATACATTTTATAATAAAAATGATCAATATTATTGGTATCCTTTTGTGATTATCTTTTCATTTATTTAGTTTTAGTTAGGGGTTACTTCCATTTCATAATACTTTATCAGTTTTTATTTATATTATTTTCGAATATGGAAAACCTAGAGGCCATAAAATACTCATTCACATCCCTAAAGGATACAGATCGTTAACTCATAAATAGTGGATAACTACTATATATTGCTTAATAATTTCTTTTGTGAATTAATGTTTATAGATAGGAATCATTAAAAAATATATTACAAATACATATCGACTTTATTAGAGCTTCTATATGTTATGGCATGAAAAAAAAGATTAAGTGCATGCTACAACCATTGATTGTAATTTAAAGGATGTATTAAAACATATATATTTTTTTCTATACAAATCCCCTGAATATTAATATATCATTATTTTATTTTGGTTGTAGTTCTTATGGAAAAAATTTAATAATAATTTATCAATATGAGGGTTGATTTTTTATATAAAAAATTTATTGTGTATACATTAATAAAGATGAAATGATTTATAATGTACAATAATCTATTATATCATATCAGGATATATGTTATACATATATTTTCAAGTGAAGACTTATAAAATCCCATAATATACAATTTAGTTTCATCACTGTTTATAATACAGACATGAATTTTCATTATGAGTGAAAAATTGTGAACTGTATAAGATTTTTTTAGATATTATACTGTGTATTTAAATGATTATAGGGATTAACAACACCATATGGTTTTGTTTTCATATTAAAAAATCATCCCCACGATAGTTAAATTCAATCCTGATGATGTGATCCTATGATCGAAGTGTCAGTATATAATGATCTGCAATCATGCTAGAGGATGAAATAAATTTGAACCTCTATGTAACATAATAGGTATTTATGGTATAATATATTTTCAAATATTTACTATTTTGGAAATAAATATTAATTTCGGTTTAAATGGGACACTATGTATGATAGTTCCCCAACACGCAAAAATGGTTTTATCCTAAATCAAACGTTTCACACAACCTAGAGTTACACAGAAAAACAAAACAACAATAATTTTATAATTTTAAATGGTAGTTTACACCTACAAATGTTAATTTAATGATGGAATATAACTATCTAAAATAATTTTATTCATATTTGATAAATGTTTAGACATTTATCAAATAAATTTTAGTGCATTAAAATAAGAATGAATCCAAATTTAATCATTAAATACACTCATTGTTTAAAGGGTTATTTTTCACATTTAAAAGGAGACCAATTTTAAATATTCTTTATATATTTTAGATGACCAATTTTATGAAATATAAATAATATTTGAAATTAAAACATCAAAGTTTAATTTGGATGAAATTTTTGTATTATTCTGATTAAATTTAGAATTTAATAAATAGTGAAAATTTTTGCATTTTATTTTAAACTGCATTTTCATCTAATTTATTTATATATTTATATTATCATTTTAATTTATTTCATGATGTAATTGTATTATGATTATATCAACTAATCAAATTTTGGTTATTTTATATAATTTCACATTAAAATCAGAATGAAATACATGTCAATCTATTGATATTTTTTACTATGTAAAATAATCATTCTATTTTTGGAATAGGGTATTAATTTTAAACAAATATCTTATGGATCAATGTTTTTAATTTTATTAAATCGAATAAATTTATGGAAAATGATGTCATGAATTTTTTAAAATGGTTCCTTTTGTTTTTTTTTTCATTATTAATAGTAACTTCAATGAATATTTTTATTTACCATGGTTAAAGAGTAAATCAGATAAATAAGGGACAGTTATAATATAATAATTATATAAAACGATAGTAAAATGTTTCATAATATTATTTTATTATCTATGGTATACCATTTGAATGAATGGGTTAATTTTAGGACCCCATATAACTAATTGGGTTTGATACTGACATGTTATAATAATTAATTTAATGTAAAGAGAAATGTAACATAAACACACATGATTTAACTAAATAAATTTTAAAATTAGATCATATAACTAATATCAATGGAAATAAATATTAATTACAAATATAAATATATTTCCTACATCATGAAATTTTACTTATAATTTTTTGATATTAAATAAATAACATTAAATATGACATAATGATGATGGAATGATTACTTTAATAATGAATCATTAGAATAAATCATATTATAAATAATAAAATAAATGAAATATAACAATTTAATTCCATAAATAAAATTCATTTATTACTTTTAATTTTCATGGATGAGTTAATGCATTTTGATCTAACGAACCTAATTGTGATGAATTTAACCAAATCCAATTACTAAAGAGTGATAAAATATTCATATATGAGTTTTTAAAACAAATACTATTTTATTAAATGTAGTATTAGTCCTAAAAATACATGACTCAGAAAAATTACTTATTTAATTATGAAATTTTAATTAATTATCAACATTTTATTCTATTGGGATGTTATAGTATCATAAGTATCCATATAGTTTAAAAATTTCAAAAGACAATGTAAGACTTAATTTATTTAACAATATGTTAAAAAAATAATATAATGTTACATTTGGGAATTAATCTAATCTAGAACCTATTTTATTAGAGTATTTTTACCCATACACACAATAACATAAAAATATATTACTTTGGAATTGTTATACTTCGACCAATATATTTATAATAAAATAATATTTCAAGACATTCTTAAAGATCTTCTCCCACCTTATAAAAGGACACCTCATATACCCACAAAATATTACATAGCATGTTCTTTGCATCATCAAAATTATAAACAAATAAGAAAAAAAACATTATTCCCTCCTAGAATCTTTACCATATCCATATGACATGTCAAGGAAACATTTTGTATCAAACCAAAAAAAGTCACTCGATTATGAGGTAACGTCTTCTATCAATCACCTTTCATTGATTTTATTTCTCAAACACCCAATACTATATTAATTAAATTATATATAAAAACTCAAATATCATAAATATAGTAATATGATGTTATTCTATGGTTTTTACCCACACATACATTCACCACCATCTAATTGATATAGAAAATATTTTTTTTGTGTGTGAGAAAATTCTATCTCCCAAAAAGATGATTGTTCAATATTCTCATACAACATATTGTGGTGAAAATTATGAACAAATGTATTTATATACGAAATATTTTATATTTTTATTGCCTCTATTTTCTATAATTTTTATTTCAAACATTCCTTTATGCATTCCATATTGTCTGAATTTGATAATCTCATTTTACGAAGTGTGGACTACCACCCCCACAATGTGATATAACTCACTAAAGACATAGATTTAACATATAAAAAATTGTTTTAATTAAATTATGTAACATATAAAACATATATATTTTAGTTATATTATTTTATACATATTTATCAATTAGTTTTCATTCCATTAATATGACAATGAAATGTATGTACCTTTCATGCGTACATATGGCCTACCATTTCCATGAATAGTGCATTTCATTTTTTATAACTAATTGTTATGGACTATCCTAAATACATATATACTTTGTATTAAAAAAATTTATTTCATTAATAATATTCATGAGATGATCGAATTTGACCACATGGAAAATTTACATCAAAATAAGTTTATTACCAACTAATGTATTTAATATCACAAAAAATGAGCGAAATGAACTTAAATAATTAAATTTTTTAAATCAAATTATAATAATTAATACAAAATGAATAATTAACATGAAAAATGATATTATGAAATTTTAAATTAACCTATGCTTATTATTAATGAATATAAATAATGAATAAGACAGGTCAGATTCAGGGTAAGGGACATCGCCTCAATATTAATTCAATCGGTCATATTTTGATATTATACACCACTGTATAGGACATGATGTACAAAAAACACATTTGGAATTAAATTTCATTCTTTGGGATTGATTTTGCTATGAATTTTTTAATATACAATAACAATGAAATGTTTTTAACATATTTGGCAATAGTGAATTCTCCTCCGCCATAACCATTATTTTAAATTTATCTTCATCTACAAGATTTAATGTTTTATTGAAAGGAAAAGAAAAATATTATTATATTTTTGGGTTTCATAGTAATGAAAATTGTTTTTGAAAGTGTATTTACTATTTCATTATCATGAAATGATGTCCTCATATTGGAAATGTTATTTTATGACTGATATGTTAACAGACATTTGTTACATGGAAATTAAATCGGTGGTTTTGTGATAAAGCAATGAAGATCAGTTACATGATAATCTAATTTGGGGTGGTTACATTGTAAACCATGGATGGGTGTTTAGAATATATCCATTAATGAGTTGTTTATCGAAGTAGTCCGTATGGTTATTCCGTTATGTGATATGTATGGAAGGAGATCGTATGGTCATTCCAATTAAGTTTGATTATATCTAATGATAACATTATATTTTATAGGTTTCATTCTATAGGAATATTGGTAATATTATTTGATACAAAATGATTATTAAATTAGCATATTTTTAGAGAAGTTTTTTTATTAATTCATAATGGTGAAAATAATAACAATATGATAAAATAATCATGATTTAAATGTTTTCTCAAGGTTTATTATTTTCCATATTTGTGTATCCCTAGTTGTGATTTATTTCCTCATAAAATGTTTTTATGTTCTTTTCACATGACTTATTGAATTATAGATTCACTTATGAGATCCCATAAAATTCATGTTATTTAAACAAGAAACAATCCATGTGTCTTTTTGAGTAGTTTTTGATTTATGATAAATTTGGATGTTGTGTAGAAGAGTAAAGTTCTAATATCTAAGTTGATATGTTTGATATTTGACTTAATTATCTATACCTATATACCTGAAAATATGATTCAATTGAATTAAATCCAAAATGTGAAATTATATCAATATTATGGAACATTTAAGGAAAGGGCGTTAGAGTTTTTATCGAATGTCATTTTAGATAACATTATGAGTTGGATTATTTTTGTTAGAATATATATAAAAGATTATTACATTATATTAAAATGATATAGAATTTTTACATTACAATGTTTCTTCATTTAACAATTTTTTTTTTGGAATTTTTTCCCACATAGGAAACATGGTAGTTGTGATAGAAAAAGTTCGAAGGGAAACTACCTTCCAAATCAACATCAATAAATGATCAGAATAGGAACTGAAAGGATTATTGTAGTGATGTCTTAGAATAATCAGGTGATAATGTGTGGTTATGTATATGCACGAGATCAAAAATACAAAACACAATGTAATATGCTGATCATAATGAATTTCCTGGGGAAACATCCCCCATAATTTATAGGATCAACTGACGCAATGCATTATGTAGGTTAAAATCAAGAAAATTAAATGATTTCTGATTTAAGGGGGAATTCAATAATTAAAAAGTTTTATCTTGGGGTTTATTGTTTTTAAGGTGAATCTGATTAGTGGTGTTCAATGAATATAAATATTTGAATAATTGAAGTGATTAATTCTATTTAAAGGAATGGATTCATTAGTATATTTTCACCACCTGTCCCCTAATGCTCGTGCCGCGACAACCCCATACCCCCTTCCATAGGCTAGGTGCTGGCGGCTAGTACTAATGGTGTTTTCCCTAATTATGGGAAGTAATTTCCATTATAAATTGTAACCACATGAATCCAAGAAAAAAAAGATAAGAACTAAATAAACTAAATAGTAATAGAGTGAGTACCGTAGGAAAAATGTTCTAGAATACAACGCCCACATGAAAGTACAAGAAACAAAATGCACATGTAAACTGGAACTACTCATATGATCTCTCGTAAGGATCCGACCTAATGAGTTTGTACAACTCTCAAATTGTCGTCTCTGTTGTACGCCGCGTCCAATGTCCAAATTCGATCTACATCCAGTCATGTTACAGTAATCCATACTCAGTGTTGTCTGGCGTCTGCACCAAACACAATGATGTACGGTCGTAACCCGTGAAATGATTAGTATAATGATACTCAGTAGGGATGCATTGACCCTCATGGTCTCACAAATCCATAAAGGATAACCCACAATATATGAAAAAAAATTGAGAACCCTAATTATGTATAAGACCATACATATATCTATGTTTTCAAGTATACACATCAAAATCATGAGTAAACAAAATGTCCAACGAAAAAACCCAAAGTTCAACTATTCCACAATGGAAGGAACAATATCACCAAGGTATGTACGGTAGAGGTTCACAACGTATAAGAATTCCAACATAGTACTACCACGAATGATATTATGAAACAAGTTCAAACTTTGCTCAGAACTGTTATAACCTAGGTACAATAGTAGAGATGATTAGATGTAACTACTGAATCATCTTACACTACTAAGAGGTAGACCCACGAAGGACCCAAAATCATCATATGACCTATAGAGTATCGTCATACATCATCATACCCACACTACATCATAGGATATTTCATGTATGTCGTCAGACCCACACACAATCCTAGTACATCTCTAGTACATCGTCAGACCCACACAGGATCCTAGTACATCTCAAGTACGTCGCCAAACCCACATAAGATCCTAGTACATGTCTAAAACGTCGTGATACCCACAAAAGATCCTAGTACATATCTTGTAAATTTTTAGATCCACAGAGGATCCTAGTACATCTTCATTATGTCATCATGAACACACAAGACTCTAGTACCTCTCTAGTATGTTGTCTAACCCACACAGGATCCTAGTACATCTCCAGTACGTCTTCAAACCCACACATGATCATAGTGCATCTCCAACATGTCGTCAGACCTACACATGATCCTAGTACATCTTTAGTACATCGTTAGGTACAAAAACGATTCTAGTACATCTATAGTACATCGTCAAACCCACACAAGATCCTAATACATCTCCATTACGTTGTCAGACCCACACAAGATGTTATTACATCTTTAGTACATCGTCAGACCCATACAGGATCGTAGTACATCTCCATCACATCATCAGACCCACAGAAGATCCTAGCAAATCTCCATTACGTCTTCAGACACACACAAGATCTTAGTGCATCTCCATTACATCGTCTGGCCCACATAGGATCCTAGTACATCTCCATTAAGTCGTCCGAACCACACAAGATCCTACTACATCTCCATAGCCAGCTAAAGGGTTCCCACACTATGCTGGATCATTTGAAAAAGAATATTCTCCTCATGAAATTGAATGATACTCCAATTTCCATGATTTCCCACGAAGAAGTATTCCAATGGACTGCCATGTCATATGGGTCTCAATGAAAAAAAAAACGGTGTGTGAATCGGACGCCAGGTATGTCGGTTATTATCCTTTTCTCTACGAGGGCTCAGTTGGATTTGGGGTTCGATCCAACCAGGACCTACTACAACAATATATAAATCTATAGTGGGGTATAACAATGTGACTGTCTCACCCCTACGTTTCTGGTTCCACAAATGGTTCGTCAAACGGACGCATAGTGCCAAAGTTACGACCGGAATAGCATATAGGTCGAAACTGGTTAGGATCCAGTCCGACTCGATTCGTTTCGACCCGTCCCAACCCGCTATGTCCAGACCAGCCCACTGGGTAGCCCATAACGCTGGGGCCAGCCCACTGGGCAGCCCAGCTTGGCAGCCCTTCCTGTGTAGCGGCCCGCGCGACGGCAGGGTGGGCGCGGAGGCCGCGGGTGGTGCAGGGTCGGGGAGGTCACTGGTACCACAGAGGGTTGGAGGCTTTGGGGGCCACAAAGGCTGCAGGCTTTGTGGGACAATGGAGTTCGTAGGGGCCAGAGAGCAGTGGAGGTAGCGGGGGCTGCGAAGGATGCTTGCCGCACCGGGCCGTAAAGGCCTCGTGGCGGAGAAGGTCACTGGAGCAGTAGAGGCCGCAAGCGGCGTAGTTTTGTAGAGTCCACTAGGGGGTCAGAGCGGTGGAGGCCACATGGTCCATAGGGCGGCAGAAGGCTGCGTGGAGGGCGAGGACCGGTAGGGCGACCAAGGTAAGGTGGGGCGGCGGTTCGTCCTGGCCGGCCGAATTACCAGCAATGCTCTCCATGCTGTGTGGTCACGGGTTCGGTCATGCAGTGTGCCTTCGCCAGTGGCCGGTTTGGCCAGCCTCTCTTCTTTCATCATCGTTCCAAAATTCCACCCATTTCCATTGTGAAGAATACACCATTCATGAAAAATGATGGAGGGGTCAAGCCATGTTTTTTTCTCCCACATGAACTACGTTACAGTGGTATGAAGTGGATCAAGGGGGATTATTCAATGTGAGGGGAAAAAATTAACATTGATAAATATAAATCAAACTCCTACCTCATTTTTGTTGTTGATGTCAATGAGGAAGGAAGGAAATTTTTTGATTGAAAATGTACCATATTGTAGGTTTTCCCAATAAATAAGTCAAAGACGTTGGAGAATGTCTGCATTCTTTGTTGGAGAAGCGTTCTTTGTTAGAGAGGAAGAATTCCTCCAAGGGTCTCTTCATCCAATACATTCTCCCAAATCCCCCGAAAAAGAAAAGTATCCAATATGTTGTGATTCCACAATTTAATTGTTTTCACAGAAGTATAATTACGTCATTAATTACACTGTTGTATCAACCATTAATGTGGGAGGATACCAAATATTACTTCCCATTAAAGGGGAATTCAATAGTTATATCCATAATAAAGAAGTATTTTAGGGTGTTTGGGTGGTCCCAACCCTTAAATACAAATTGTGAGGTTTTGGGCTCAGAGGTCCCCACCTCCATAACCCATGTTGAGGGCTTTCAAGTATAAAAATAAAATGTTAAAATAATTTTATTTGTATTTTACCATGAAATGTGAAAAACTAACATTCACCCGAGACCTTCTACAGTCAAGGTGAATGTCTCCAGAAGAGAATATTTGCGTTGTGAGTTAAACGATGCACTCAACTTTCAATTCTGAGCACTAGTTCAAAAGTTAAAAATCCCCATTCGTACTTTTACTGAAAAAACATTAAAAAATACTTCATAAATTCATTTTGGCCACACTGGGCCTCATAATTAATCGTCGTAAATTATTGAGGTCTAAAAAAATAGCAACAAATTTGTAAAAATAACACATAGAATTTTATGGTATTTACATTCTCCCCACATCATGGCTTTAAATCCTCGAAGGCCAAAACCAAAATTTAAGAAAACAAGTGGTTGTACTAAGAATAAATCTTAACCTCTCTCTCCCTTGTTCTCTCCTTGAGGGTCTCCTGCTACCTGCGAATGTGCACCAGAAGTATGACCATCCACAAAGGACCCACTCATATCGATCCTCAATCTCAACTAGATCCTTCATTAATGTATCCCCATCATTGACATCCAACTCGGCATGGTTGATGTTATGATAAGGATCGAGCTCATATCTCCTCAGCTAGGATACGTGGAAGACATCGTGCTCCCAGTGCAACATAGGTTGTAGAGCTAGGTGGTTATCCACCTCGCCAATAAGGATGAGGAAATGGAAAGGTCCAACGAAACACAACGATAACTTGTCGCCTGACGAAGTATTCATAAACCTCATCAATATGATACCAATAGGAAGACATGTTCCCCATCCACGAGATCTAGAGGTCTCTTTCTCCTATTGGCATAAGACTTTTTAATACTATGTGTTTTATTCCTTTGTTCTTGGATGATATGCACCTTCTCTACGGTAGCACGTACCATCAATGGTTCCACGAGTGCTGAATCCTCTATGTTAGTCCAACAAAAAGGGGATATGTCGGATTGGTCATATGTTTCCTCAAAATATTACATCCCAATGGTGGAGTGATAGTTATTGTTGTATTTAAACTCCACCAATGACAAGTGATCCACTAAGAAATGACCGAAGTTGATGTTGCAAGAACATAACATGTCCTCAAGGGTCTGAACGGTCCACTCAGTCTAGCCATCCGTCTGAGGATAGAAGGCAGTGCTAAACTGAAGATGTGTCCCAAACACTTCCTACAACCCCTTCCATAGCCGGGAAGTAAAAGGTGCATCTCGATCCAAGATAATCGTATATTTAACTACATGAAGATGTAATATATAATGAATGTAGAGTTTTCTCAAAACCTCTACTAAACCCTACTCTCTGATTGGTCGAAAATGGTCTTACATGGTGAGTCGATCAATGATCACCCATAAAAAATCATGACCCAAGGACATGCATTGGAGTCTAATCAAGAAGTCCATGGAAATTCCATCCCACTTCCACTCATGTACCTATAGTGGCTATAATAATCTCATTGGAACCTGCTGATCTACCTTCACTGGCTGACAAGTTAGTCATTTTGATACAATCTCTACCAATACATTCTTCAACCCTAGACTCCAGTGCTATTGTTGGAGATCCCTGTACAACATCGCAACTCATGGATGTACCTCTAGAGGGGATATGTGGAACTCCATCAACAATTCCTCTCGAAGAGACACCAGTACCGTGGTACATATTCTTAAAAGGATAATGTGCTACCCACATTCAAAAAATCATTTTTCTGCATGTCCTATGGATACCTGATCACGTTGAACCTTGCAATCTGTGTCCACTTACTGCGCCTCCCTGACATGCTGAAGAAGTGGGGGAATGATAGTAAGTGACTGAAGAAAAAATGATCCATCCAGATCCTCATGGGATATCTACAAAGAGGCTAGATGTTCTGTCTCATCACTTATTAACTGTAAACCATAACTCCAGAAAAATTAATATACTACTACATTCCCCTTCCCAAGAGTACAAGATATCTCAATGTCGTTGTCCTAGAGGAACTCATGCCAACGTCGTTGTCTCATTTTCCTGTCATTCAGAGATAAGATTAACCTGAGAACATTTTGATCATAGGATACTATATAACATTCACCCATTAAGTAGTTCCACCACATCATTAGAGAAAATACCACCACTGCTAACTCCAGGTAATGAGTAGCATAGTTAAACTTGTCAGTCTCTCTCTCAGCTCTTGAAAACTCCACATGAATCTCTCTAACAACATGAAGGGTTTCCCCTACTTCGTCGACGATGATAGAGGATCCAATACCATGGGTAAGTAGTGTACAAATCTCCATTAGAACCAAGCCAAATAAGACTTCCCTCTCCCTTTGGGGAGGTAATTATGGAAACATCTTTTGAAAAGATGTCCCCATGCTCTTCCACTCCTTTGGGAACTGAAAACTCAAAACTCCTACTACCACAACGGTATGTTTGGATGACTCATGAGTGATTAGCTACACCATACTATGCATGACTCCATCCTGTGCTGTAAGGGTTTCCATTTCTCCAGAAAAGGGAAACCCCATTCCAACATTGACTAGAAGCTACAAACTGTTTGACTAATACGTTCAATCTGATTATAAAATTTGGATGTCCAATCCCTACCCAAACTAACCTCGTAAGGCCTCAACGCTTCTACCGAGATTTCCCCAGAAAAACTATCACCTCAAGGGTCAGATCACACCGTCAGCATATGTGTGATTATCGAGTCTCCTCCCAATGGTATCTCCAGACATGAGTGTCATGTCAACCGCTTAACAAAAAACTCTAGATGTTTATCAAGATTAGTGGAAATAAGGAATGATTGGTACCTATGTATATTTATATGGAATCATTTAGTAGATACTTTTTGTTCCATGAATCATTCCTAGTTCCCTTTGGTCACACTACTTGACCACATGAAGCTACTCCCTTCCCCTATCCTTCAGCTCTTTGAGCCTGTTGGTTTCCACAAAAAAGGGTGGTTGTAAAATTTTGAAAAGTACACCACTTCATGTTTCTATCCTAGCTTCACTTCCACGGCTTTTTCCCGAAAAATTCTTTTTCCCCTAACACTTATTCTTCACAAAACATTTTACATGCCCAAGTCTCTGAGACTTGTTCCGGTTTCTTATTTTCTCACTGTTAACATTCAATTGTTGTATCATCTCACCCAAATAACATTCAACCAAAAAGTTTTTCACTAGCACCATTACATAAGTAGGAATTCCTATAGAAAATGAGTTGTCTCGTTTGTCCATAAAACACACCTCACTCGGATGTTCAATCCCTGAACACTGATAGTATCGTATTCATCGAGTACCAAGAATGGTCAGTTCACTATGATGAATACTTAGCTACCACCATGAAATCTTGCTGAAGCTGTAGATGCTCAAGGGAACATTCAACCACCTCCTAAAGCCAGTACTTAGTCACCTATGAGTCGGGATAGCCTCAAAACCTAAGGGGTATATGATGTTGAAACCCTAGTAAGGCGCTAAGCCTACGTGGGTACTCTACTAGTACCACACATTGTTACTGCTGACCAATAAGTAGTGATATAACTAACACACAGCACGAAGGTACTATCTCGGGTAATGGTCCATGTACCGAAAACTCATAACTATGAGGACCATACTCATGGTCACTCATGGTAAAATACTAGTAACTAAGATCATCATCTACTATACTGGTGTCTGAAATCGGTGGAAAACTCCCGAAACTGCCTATAGCTATCCCTCTGCTTCGTGGGAAACTGTCTCGCAATGAAACCATAGAGGCCTCATCTGCTGAAGCTCGTGCAATGGGCTACATCTGCGTGCATTGTCTTCTAGTGCGGATGGAGGTAACTGCTACCCAATAGGTAGTGGTGCTACTGGTACACCACCCAATGGTGCCACCATTATAAGAGGTCCCTCCACCGGAGCCTCTTCACCCGGTGGGCCATTATCATGTACTCTATCAGAAAGCCTATCTGGCTGTCTATGTAATAAAAACATGATGATGAATAGGTGAAACATACTCATTATGTTATACCTTGTGATATGAATCAATAAAATACAATAATACTTTTCAAATCCCACAAGAAGATTGTATTATTATGTATTGATTTAGAAATCAGATTTCAGGGTCCTAGTGTGTGGACACGTCGGTCGCCGCACCAAAACTATATTCCTTATACAGTTAACCAAAACCAATACACATAACACTAATAACATTAAAAAAAGATCAGAGTCCAATGTTCTATGGTAATACTGACTCCTTTGATACCAACTTGTCACAAACTGTCCCCCAGGGCCCGTGTCGTGACTACCCCTTTCCCGACATCCATAGGCTAGGGGATGGCGACTAGCAGCAAATGTGTTTTCCAAAATGATGAGATGACATTGCCTTTATGAAATTTAATCACACTCAAACAAGCATAAGGAAATATAAGAACCAATGTAAACTGAATAGTAATAGAGTGAGTAAATTATTAAAAAAGGGGCCATAATAAAAACTGAACTAGAATGTACAAGAAACTGAATGTACAAATAAACTGGAATAACTATTGTTATCACCTGCCAAGGATACGACCAGATGAGTAGCTACAACTCTCAAACGGTCGTCTCTGTGGTACGTCTCATCTAAGGTCCTCCTCCGAGCTACCTCCAGTCTAGGTAATCTCATCCTCAGTTAGCATTGTTAATCATCTACACCAAACTCATCGATGTTCGGGCATATCCCATGCAGTGGTGAGTAAAACAATACTCATTTGGGACTATGAGACCCTCATGGTCTCACAATACCTAAAACGATAAACCAAAAAGTATGAAAACAACTGAAAACCATACTTAGGTATATTTATATACATATAGCTATGTTATTAAGTATTCCAATCTCAATCATGAGTAAACAAAAGGTCCAACTAAAAATCCTGAAGCTCAAATATTCCACAATGTAATGAAAAATATGACGAAGGAAAGTAACACATAGGTATTCCACACAGAAGAATTCCACCACGGTACTACCACGATGGAAATTACCACATAGGTAAAGACTCAGCTACCACAAAGAATAACATAGGTATAGTAGTAGAGATGATTATATGTAACTAATGAATCATCTTACACTGTTAAGAGGCAGACACACAAAGCATCCCAAATCGTCATTAAAGCTATAGAGGATTGTAATACATCATCAGCCCCACACAGGATCCTAGTAAATTTCATGTATGTCGCCAGACCCACAGAGGATCCTAGTACATCTACATTACATCTTCAAATGCAGACATGATCCTAGTACATCTCTAGTACATCGTCAAACCAACACAAGATCCTAGTACATCTCCAGTATGTCACCAAACCAACACAGCATCCAAGTACATATCATTTATGTCATCATACCCACACCTGATCCTAGTACATCTGCATTACGTCGTCTAACCCACATAGTATCCTAGTACTTCTCCAGAACATCATCAAAATCCCATTGGATCATAATACATATCCATCATGTCGTTATACCCACACAGGATCCCAGTACATCTCCATTACGCGGTCAGACCCACACACGATCCTCATACATCTCCAGTACATTGTCAGACCCACACAGGATCCTAGTACATATTCAGTATGTCTTCAGACCCACACATGATCCTTGTACATATCCAGTACATCGTCAAACCCACACATGATCATAGTACATCTCCAGTACATCATTGGACCCCAACATGATCCTAGTACATCTCAAGTACATTGTCAGACTCACAGAGGATCCTAGTACATATCTAGTACGTCGTCAGGAAATCTCAAGACACTAGTTCATATACATTACGTCTTCAAGACCAGAAAAGATCTTATCACATCTCTATTATGTTGTCAGACCCACAGAAGACCCTGGTACATCTCCACATCCAGATATAGGGTTCCCGCACTATGATTTCTCATATCGGGGAGAATTTGCTAATAAATACATTTGTCAAACCCCCAAATGATATGATGACCCAGAAACAATTATTCCAATGAACCGCCTTGTCACAGTGATTTCAGCGCAATAGACGTTGCGTCAATCGGATGCCCGGTCTGTGAGTTAGCATCTTTTTCACTCCAAGGCCCAGGATGGATTTGGGGATTGGTCCAACATGAATGTACATCAAATTTTTCTAAATATATTGTGGTGTAAACCAAAAATACCATCTTGCTCCAATGTTTCTGAGCCGTAGATTGTTCGTCAAATGGATGCATGGTGCCAAATTTGTGTCCAAAAGAGAATTTGTGTAGAAACTGTTCAGGGTCTAGTCCTACCTAGTTTATGCCGACCCGACACAACCCACAAGGTCCTACCCGACCTGCACATGGTGGTCTAGCCCACTGGGCATCCCGGCCGAGCGGCCCTGCCTGGGCAGCGGCCCGCTAAGCAGCAGGTTGGCTGCGGAGGGTGTGGGTGGGGCAGGGCGGCAGAGGATCCAGGGCGGCAGAGGATCCAGGGCGGCAGAGGATACGGGGGTCGCAGAGAGGCGGGGGCCGTGGGGGCCGTGGAGGCCTTTGGCATCGTGGGTCCATGAAAGCCATGGGGTCCATGGAGAGGTAAGGGTCGTAGGCAGTGCAGGACCGTGGAGGTCGCGTAGCGGTGGAGTCCGCGGGGGTGGCGGAGGCCCTGGGGGTCACAGAGGTCGTGTGTGGCGCGGGAAGCAGAGCAGGCAGGGATCACGGGCCATCGGAGACCACCGGAGCCACGGGGTGGCATGAGGTGGCATGGATGCAGAGGTCTGGCAGGGTGTCTTTTGTACCATGGGGCGGCCGTAGAGATGTTCGGGGACAGTTATTCCTATTGTTCTTCATTCATCATCATTCCACAAAGCTGAATTCCTCAATTTTGAAGAACACAACATTCATGATTAACGACGTCGGGGTTCGGTCTTGTTTTTTGACCCTCACCCTCCATGTTAGAGTTGTAGAATGCGGCTCAAGGGGGTTGATTCACTATGAGTGGAAAAAAAATAACATTGATCAATTTAAAACACATCCCTACCACGTTTTTTTGATGATGTCAGTGAGGAGGGAAGGACGATCGTCAATTGAAAACATCTGACATTGGAGGTTGTCCTGAGGAAGACGTTGAAGACGTTGGTGAATGTCAGCATTTTTTTATGGAGAATTGTTCTTCATTGGAGAAGATGAATTCTTCCATGGTTCTCTTCTTCCAATCCTTACTAACAATTCCACCACAAATGAAAAGTAGCAAATATGTTGTGTTTCCTCAATTTAATTATTGGAAAGAATATATATTTATGTCATTAATTATGATGTGGTTCGAAAAAACAATGTGGGAGGATAGCAAAGGTTATCTCCAATTAAAGGGGATTTCAAGAGTTATCTCCATATAAAAGATGGAATTTATGGGGTCCGGGTGGTCCCCAACCTTAAATACAAATTGTGAGGTTCTGGGATCGGAAGTCCCCACCTCCATATCCCATGATGAGGTGTTTCATGAATAAAAATAAAATTTTAAAATAATTATATTTTTATTTTCCCATGAAATTTGAATAAAAAACATTCACCCTTGACCTACTGTGGTCGAGGGGATGGTCTTCATAAGAGAATATCAGTGCAGTATGTTAAACAGTGCCCTTGGATTTCAATTCCACTCACCGGTTCAAAAGTAAGAAAATATATCTCATATGTTTATTGAAGATACCTGAAATAAAAAAAATTAGAAATTAAATCTGGGCACACTGAGACTCGGAATGACATTCCATCAATTTTTGTGGTCTCGAAAAATTCCAATATATTTAAAAAACACATGGTATTTTCCAGGTCTATAAATTCTCCCCACTTCAGGTATTTTCATCCCTGAAAGACACATCACAATATTAAGATAACAGGTTGTGGTACTGCACACATATAGGAGCCTCCCTCTCCCCTTTTATCTCATTGAGGTTCCATTACTGCCAGCAAGTGTGCACCAGAGTCATTAACTGTCTATAATGGACCCTCTCCTGTCGATCCTCAATGTCAACTAGATCCTCCATAAATTTTGTCCCATCGTCAAAATCCATCTCGCCATGGTCAATGATGTGAGAGGGTTCATGCACATGTCTCCTCAACTTGGATATATGGAAGATGTGGTTCTCCTAAAGAAACTGAGTTGGTAGAGCCCGGTGGGAATCCACCTTGCCTACTCTACTAAGGACCTGGAATGGTCCAACAAAACTCAGAGATAACATTCCTCCCTGGAAAAATCTTTGTAAAACTCGTCGAGGTGACACCCACAGGAAGATGTGGTCAACATCCTCGAACTCCAGAGGTCTCCATCTCCATTCAGCATAAGCCATCTGCCTACTTTGTGCAGTCTTCATTCGCTCGTGGATGATCTGAATTTTCATTATGGTAGCTCGTACCATCTCTACTCCAACGAATGCTGACTCCCTTGGGTTAGTCAAGCATAAAGGGGATCTACATGGTTGCCCATACAAGACCTCAAAATGTGCCATCCCAATGGTGGAGTGATGTCTATATATTTTATCCAACTCCACCCATGATAATTTATCCTCCCAGCTATGACTGATGTTGAGGACACAAGCATATAGCATTAACTCAAGGGTCTAAATGGTCCACCATGTCTGTCCATCCATCTAAGGATATAAGGTGCTGCTCAACTGTAGCTGATTCCCGAATTCTTCCTCCAACCCCTTCCATATACATGATGTAATACATGCATCCCGATCGGAGATAATAGTATATATAACTCCATGAAGCTGTACAATATCATCCATGTAATGGCTTCCCAATTCCTCTATATAATCCTACTCTCTTATAGGTTGTAAATGGGCCAACATGGTGAGTCTGTTAATGATCACCTAGATAAAATCCTTACCCATGGACGTGCGTAGAAGTCTCGTCATGAAGTCAATGGAAATTCCAACCCACTTCCTCTCTAGAACCTATAGGGGCTATACTAATCCGGATGGAACCCGATGCTCTACCTTCACATTCTGAAAAGTGAGACATTATGATACAAACCCTACCATTTCTTTCTTTATCCCTATCCAGCAGTGTTGTCATCAAAGATCCCAGTACATCTTCGCCACTCCAGGATGTACAACTAGAGGGGATGTGTGGAACTCCCTCAACCCTTCCTCCCGAAGCGACACTGCTTCCATGTTACCTCCTAAAAAAGGAAAAAGTGCTCCCCACATTCAGATAATCCATCTAGTGCCTGGCCTGTGTATAACAGAGCACATCGAGCCCCGCAGTCAGTTTCCCCACACTACGCCTTCTTGACTTGCTGAAGAAGCGGTGGAATGACTATAAAATACTGAAGAGAAATTTCTCCATACTGATCCACAAAGGATATATACAAAGCATCTAGCTGCTATGTCGCCTCACTCATCAAATGTAAACAAGATCTCTTGTTAAGTACATCCTCTACAACATTCCCTTTCCTAGGAGTATTGACTATCTCAATGTAATAGTCTGAGAGCAACTCGTGACAATGCTACAGTCTCAAGTTACGGTCCTTCTTAGAGGAGAAATACCTGATAATCTTATGATCACATTAGACTGTAAAACATTCACCCATTAAGAAGTGCTTCCACAACATTATAGAAAAGACCACTGCTTCTATCTATAGGTAATGGGAAGCATAATTCTTCTTGTCAGTATCTCTATTAGCTCCTAAAAACCATGATGGAATCTCTACGACCACATGAACGATTTCACTTTTTTTCAATGCTGGCAAAGGTGATGCTACCCTAGGGACGTCGGGTACAAATCTCCTATATTACCAAGCCAATGATGAAATACCTATCTCTTTGTAGAGTTGATCCTGGAAACAACTTTTAAAAATATGAACCATTACTCTTCCAATAATGTTTGAAACAGAAATCTCAAAACTCTTACTACTACAAGAGTTAGTTTTGATGACACATGAGTTATCGGCTGCACCCACCTATGCATGAGTCCATCTTGTGCTCCCTGGTATTCTATTTCACATAAAAAGGAAAAACTCAATCAATATTTGTAGGGAAACAATAACATTTTTTCCTAATACATTCAATCTGAGTATGAAATGTGGATTTCCATTTCATACCCAAAACAATGTTGTATGCACTCGTCACAGCATCCCAGAGGTCTCAACCGAAACTCTCACCTCAAGGTTTAGATCACACTGTTGGCCTAAATGTGATTATCTAGTATCCTCTTAATCGAATCTCTAGACATGAGGGTCAATTCAATGGCTTAACTGGAAAATTGTGGTCTTGAAAAATATTTGTTGAAAGAAGGAATGCATAGTACCTATGTATATTTATGTGGAAAATAGTAGTAGACACAGTTCATTCCTTGAATAATCCCTAGAGCCCTTGTGTTACACTCATTGATCGCATGCACCTACTCCGTTCTTCTGTCTTCCAGCTCCCTGTGCCTGGTGGGGTCCCAAAAAATGGTGGTGGATGTAACATGTCGAAATGTACACCACCACTTGTTGCTCCCCTAGCTCCGCATTCAGATATGCAGCCCTGCATATTCATCTATCCCTAACACTTATTCAACCCTAAACATTTTACTTTCCCAATCTCTAAGATTACTGCGATTTTCCTACATTCCCACTACTAACATTCACATTTTGTAGCCTCTTAGCCAATTAACATTCAACCACAAATGACCTCTCTAGAACCCAAACATAAGTAGTAATTCATTGAGGAAAATTGTTGGCTCGTATGTCCTTAAAACAAACCTTTTCTCGGAATACCAAGACTTGAACCCTGACCGTATCATATTCATCGCATACCAGGAATGGTCGGTATTCCTCGATGATTACTTAGCTACCATCATGTCATACTGATGAAGCTTTAAAAGCTCTAGAGAACTCTCAGCCACCATATCCATCCCATCCATAGTCTCCTTTGAGTCGGGATCACCTCGGACCCTAAGGGGTATTAGATACTAAAACACTTGTAATGTACTAGTCCAACATTTTTCCTCAACTGGTACCGCCGGTTGTAACTACTGACCAACAGGTAGTGATATAGCTGACGCACTACCCAAAGGTACTATCTCGGGTAATAGTCCATGTACTGATGCCTAATCACTATTTAGACCATCAAAATGGTCACTCACTGAAAAAGTCTAGTAGCCATGATCATCATATGCTCTGCTGGTGTCTCAACTAGGTTGATAACTCTAGAAACTGCCAACTACCATCCCTCAGCTACGTGGGAAACTATCTCGCCTCGAATCCATAGCGGCCACTTCTACTGGAACTCGTGCAACACACATAGTCAGTGGGCACTATCACCGAATGTGGATGGTTGTTAATGCTTCCCAACGGGTGGTGGTGTTGCATGTACACCACCCAATGGTGAAATCATAGTTGGAGGGCCCTGCACTAGAGCCTCATCGCTCGGTGGGCCGTCATCATGTAGTCTCAGAAGAATCCTATCTGGTTGTCTACACTGCGGAATCCTTAAAATGAACATCGGCTCCATGGTCATTAAGTTATACCTGCTGATATGAGTTAAGAAAATATAATAAAACATTTAAAATCACAAACACAATCAGTGTTTTCTTGCATTGTGTCAGGAATCAGAATTCAGGGTCCTGGTGTTTGGATACGTCAGATGCCAAACAAACACAAGATTACCTAAACTGTTAACCACAACAATTAATCGTAATAGTATTACCTTTAAAAATAATATCAGATTGAAATGTTCTATGGTAGAACCAACTCCTTTGATACCAATTGGTCATGACTTGTTCCATGTGGCCTGTTTCGTGACTACCCCATTCCTGTGTTCCATAGGCTAGGGGATGGAGACTATCACCAATGGATTTTTCCCAAATTCTTGTAAAGAATTGACATTATAACCTATAAACACATCAAACCAATACCAATGAATTATATGAACTCAAGTAAACTAAATAGTAACTGAGTGAGTACAGTAAGCCAAAGGGGTGAGAATACAAACCCAAATGGAAAGTTCAAGAAACTGATAGTAAAAGTAAACTAGAACAACTCATGTGATCGCCCGCCAATGATCCTACCTGAAGAGTAGGTACAACTCTCGAATGATAGTCTATGTGGTATATCTCATCTTAAGTCCTCCTCAAAGCTATCTGTAGTCCGAGTACACTCTTCCTCAGTCAGCGATGTTCATGGGCTGTACAATACACAAAGAGGGTCAGGCATTTCCCAACAGGGGTGAGTATAACGATATGCATAGGGACACCGAGACCCTCATGGACTCACAAATCCACAAGTGATTAAAAAAGTATGAAAAAATTGGAAAACCTACATGGAAACATTCCCACTCATGATCCTAGTAAATTTATAGTGCGTCGTCACACATACACAAGATTCTAGTACATAACCAGTACATTGTCAGACCCACCCACAAAGGATCATTGTTCATCTCAAGTATGTAGTTAGACCCAAATAGGATCCTTGTACATCACTAGTACGTTTTTAGACCCACACAAGATCCTAGTATATTTCCTGTAAATCGTCACACCCACATAGGATCATAGAACATATCTAGCATGTCGTCATACCAAGACATGATCCAAGTACATCTCTAGTACATCATCATACCCACATAGAATCCTAGTACATCTCTAGTAAAAAGATAGAACCAAACAGGATCCTAGTACATCTCTAATATGTCATCAAACCCACACAGGATCCTAGTACATCTCTTGTACATCGTTAGACCCACATAGTATACTAGTTCATCTCTAGCACGTCATAAAACCCACACAGGATCCCAGAACATCTTGAGTATGTCTTCAGATAACAGAGGATCCTATTACATATCTAGTACATCATCAGACCCACATAGGATCCTAGTACATCTCCATTACCTCATTATACCCACACATGATCCTAGTACATCCCCATTAAATCGTCAGACCCACACCAGATCCTAGTAATTATTTAGTACGTCATCACACCCACACAGGATCAGAGTACATCTCCACAACCAGCTACAGGGATCACGAACTAAGATTGCTCATCTCCAATAGAATCCACTCCTCAAGCCATTGATCCATACTCTAACTGCCACGAAGTCCCACAAATAATTATTCTAATAGACCGCCCATTCATAGGAGTCTCAGCACATGTAACAGTGCTTCAATCAAACACCCAGTCTGTGAGTTATTACCCTTTTCGATCTGAGGTCCCAGTTGGATATGGGGTTTGATCCCACCCATCTAAACTCCAAAATTATATAATTCTCCAGTGGTGTAAACCAACGAGACAACCTCACCCCTTGATTCCTGGAACTGTAGTCAGTTTTTCAAATGGACTCCCAATGACATAGTTTTGTCCAAAAGAGCGTATGGGTTGAAATTGGTATGGGTCTTGTCCGACCAGATAGGACAGTCCTGGTCCAACCTAGACCAACCTACGAGGTCTGGTCCATCCCGCGCACGGATGTTATGTCGTCTGGGCGGCCTAGCATGGCAGCCCGTTGGGCGGCCTGGTAAGGCTGGCCAACCTGGGCAGCGACCTGCAGTGGGGCAGTGTGGCCGCAGAGGCTGCTGGCGGCGTGGGGCCGTGGAGGCTATGAGTGGTGGTGGCCATGAAGCATCTCAAGCTATGAGGGGCCATGGAGGCCACATGCAGCATGGGTTTGTAGAGGATGTTGGGACACTGTGTGGTGGAAGCCGTGAGGAGCGAAGAGTCCACTGGTGGTGCAGGTCCGTCGATGCGATGGAGAGGCATAGGCCCTGGGGGTGGCAGATGTTATGGGGTGGTAGAGGCTGTGGGGGACACGGGGCATCACAAGGCAGCGTGGAGGTTTCTGTCCAGTGGGGTGGTCATTGAAAAGTGGGGCATCCACGATGCAGATGTCTGTCACGGCTTTCTGGATGGGCAGTCATCATCTCTACAAGGTTTTGTTGCGCGCTGCACCTTCGACGGTGGCCGGTTCATCCAGACACTCTTCATTCATCACTGTGGCATAAAGCCTCATTTTTTCCATCGTGAAGAAGACATCATTTATGAATAACGGTTAAGGATTCAAGAACTATTTTTTGTCCCACAACCCCTACGTTATAGTGGTAATAAGTGAATCATGGGAGATGATTCAATGTAAGGGATAAAATTTAACATTGATCAATATAAAACACACCCCTACCTCATATGTTTCTTGATGTCGATGATGAGGGAAGGAAGTTCATTGATTGTATACATCCCACATTAGAGTTTTCCTTGAGAAAGAATTCAAAGATGTTGGAGAACGTCATCTTTCTTCATTGGAAAAGTGTTCTTTGTTGGAGAAGAATATTTCCTCCATAGTTATCTTCTTCAATCCTTTCACGCAATTACACCCAAAAAAATTAGCCAAAATGTCATGTTTCGTCAATTTAATTATTTGAAAACAATTAAATTGATGTCATTAATTATGATGTGGTTGGAACCATTAATGTGGGGGGATACCAAAGTTTATCTCCCATTAAATAGGAGTTCATGAGTTATCTCCATATTAAAGGAGGATTTTAGGGGGTTCAGGTGGTCCCCACCAAAAAATTAAAATTTGGATGTTTTGGGATCAGTAGACCCCACCTCCATAACCCTTGTTGTGGGTTTTCAAAAATAAAAAAAATTCTAAATATTTTCATTTTTATTTCCACGAAAAGTGAAAAACTTACTTTCACCCTGAACAACTACGGTCGAGATGAAGGTCTTATTAAGAGAATACTGGTGCTGCGAGTTCAACGGTTCCCTCAGATTTCAATTCTGAGCACCTGTTAGAATTTTAGAAAATCATGCTCGTACATTTACTAAATGTACCTAAAAAAACATCAGTAATTCATTTTGGGAACACCAGGGCTCAGAATCACGCACCATCAATTTTTTGGACTCGTAAAACTCCCATATAATTTTCTTTAAAAAACTACTTGGAATTTTTTCTTCATTACATATATTCCCTTTGAAATATTTTCCTATGTATATTCAACATAGAATGGAAACACATTTCCTGGAATTGACATAAAATGAGGAAGATTATATTGATTCATATAATGAAAATTTCACCCATTTGTCAATAATTGTACCAAATTTTATAATGGATTATTAATGTAAGATATATTGGTTTTACTAAATATTAAATCTAAAATAAATAAAGGTCATAAAATTATCATGACATTAAAGGCCATGTGAAATTTGTAGAATGTGACATGAATGTATAACCAGAGTCTTTTATTAGTTTTTGTATGAGTTTCTGGTTGTTTTTATCAATTATATTTTGGTATATTCTAAAAACAGATTGGAACAAGAATGTCATTGAAGGATTGTTTTTCAAACCATAAATGATAATTAACTATATTGATTGTTTATTAAGAGTTAATTTTTGTAGCAAAAAATTTAATTACATGGAAATATTGTTTCAAAATATGCCATAACAATTGAACCTTCTAAAATAATATTTTTTGATGAGTGGACAATACCTACCAATTTGAGATATATTCATCATTTTCCTAGATTATTGGTTTATTACAGAACGGTTGAAGAAAACATTTATCTACTATGTATCCAAATTATATTGATAACATGTAAGGGGGTTATTTTCATCTTAAAAAAAGTATGTGATGATGGTTTTTAGGAACTGAAAACAAGATTGGAAAATTCTCTAGTATTTGAAATACCTTCTAGGAATTCTGAATTTATTTATTTATAGTGAGTCATCATTAAATGGTCTTGGTTATGTCCTAATGTAGAATGATTAGGTAATTTTATATGCATCACTTCAGTTGAAACATCATGATATCCTTTGGTTATTGATTTGATGAATTATGGATTAGAAGCTGATGGTGTAGGGAATTCCCTTGTTTTGTTTTTGGTGGTAGTGAAATAATATCTATCATAAAAAAATAATCAAGCACGAAACGAAGAGGGGCATTTTTAAAAAATTGTATAATTAGATCATAAGGGTATGTTTCTAGAATTTAACATTGATAATTATTGTTTTATTCAGTATTGGAATGATATTATTTGTGCCTTTCATTCATAGATGATGAAATAGATGTTATGTAAAGATTATATTTATCTGTTTTTAGTTCATCTTGGAATAACTATGATCTATATAGACCATTGATAATATTAATTTTTTAATGGAAAGAAAATGGTTATTTTTTACATTAATGAGAAGTTCTTGACTTGTCAATATTTTATATAAGAATGGTGGTTAATGAAACGGATTCTTCAGCCTTTTCAATTACTTGAGTGGAAATTTGAACATATATTGACTGATTTCATAGTGGGATTACCAATTACATCTTGATGTAACAATGAAATCTAGTTATTGTTTATCGATTGAAAAAAGATTATAATTTTACTCACATGCAATATAATATATGCCTAGATCATCTTCACCAATTTAATTTTAATTAGATAGTACTAATTCATGGAGTCACTCTCCCAATAATATCTGATCATGAACCCAAGTTAAATTCTTACTATTGTAAATGCATTTATAAGTCATTGAAAACTGAATAAAATTTCATTAAAACATTTCTTCCTCAATCACGCTGGTAGTGAAAATGAAAAATTCAGACCTTGGAGGATATTCTACATACGTCTACAATGGTATACATTGTATGATGTGATAATCATCATTCATTGGTTGAGTTTTCTTATAAGAAAAATTTAAATTCAATTATACAAATGTAACCATTTGATGAATTATAAGGAATGTGTGGTCAAACTCCAGCTTTTTTTGGGTGAAATAAGTGTCAATATGTTGATGGGACAAGAATTTTTAGAATAGATGGTAGATAAATATTTATTGATTCAAGAGAATATGTGGAAATCCCAGAGCATGCATAATAATTATGCAGATAAATGTAGTAAAGATATCTCATTCGTGGTTGGTGATCATGTCTTCTTCATTATTTTACCATAGAAATGTGGGATCTGTTTTGGTAAGATGGGAAAGCTGATTCCATGTTTATATGACCCTATAAAATCCTTGTGTGTTATTTATTAGTAAATTACATAGTGGCCTTATATTTATATTTTTCTCAAGTACACAATTTTTTCATTTTTAAATGTTGATAATGTATTTTTTGGATGTATCTAATTTTTTGAGTCTACAGTTATTTCAGTTGTAATAGAATCATTCTTGTGCGGAATAGCCAAAAAAATTATTTACTATAAAGTAAAACTATTCTATAAAAAAGGTGACTCATCAGGTATTGGTTTTATGGGAAAACAATATGGTTGAAGATACACCTTGAGAATCTGAAAATTCTAATAGGGATAAAAACCCCCACTTAATTGAAATGTAAGTAAAATTAAATGAACAAAATTTAAAAAAGGGGTGAAGGATGTATCATCATAGGTATTTATAGAATAATAAATTTTAATTTATATTATTTTTTTTGAATTAAATGTTAACAATAGTATAAATGGGGCACTATTTATGATTGCATACTTGAATTTAAACAATACGTGTCTCTGGTATCTTTCATTACACACAAAATTGTATTATACAGAATAGTTATACAAAAATAAAATTATTATTTTAAATGGTATTTAACTCATGGTCATTTTATTGGGGATATATTGAATTAATAATGTAAAATATTATTATTCATGTTTTTTAAATGTTTTTACATTTATCCAATAAATTTCCGAGTCCAAAGATGATAATGAATCCAATATTATGCATAAAATACTATAATATTTTTTAAAAGTGTTATTTTATCCCATTTTGATGGAAAACACTTGTTAAATAGATATTTTTTAATTTTTTATGTTCTTTTTAAAAAAATAAACTTCTTATTTGATATAGTAACATCAATATTTACATTAGTTGAAATTTTATAATTTTTATTGTAAAATTTATATTTTAATAAATAGTAAAAAATACTGCATTTTAATTCAAAACTCATTTAAATATAATTTATTTATATTGATATATTGTCACATTAATTGGTTTTAATGTTTAATTATATTATGATTTTTTTCATTTAATCCAATTTTGGTAATTGGAAGAAAATTATCATTGATATTTGACATAAAGGCATGTCAATATTTTGTCAGTTTTTTCTTCTTAAAAACCCGCCCACTAGTTTTGACAATGGGAACTAATTTTAAAATAATCTCTTAGAATTAGGTTTTTAGAGTTTGTTAAAATATATTAAAAAATTGGAATTATAATTCTAGAGTTATTAAAATAAGTCACATTTATTTTTCGATATTATGAATCGTATCTTCAGTAACTATTTTAATCTATGATTGTTATATTTTAAATCTAGATAATAATGGTGTGTAATAATATTATAATAACATTAAATTATTGTAACACATGTCCTAATCACATTAGATGAGATATGGATGACTATGGGCATCTTTGGGTCAATTTTGGCACCCCACAGACATACATGTGTGTGATTATGACATTGTTATTATAATTAATTTAATGAAAATTTAAATATTACATTAAAACATATATTTTTACTAAAATAATTTTAATATATTGTTATATAACTTAAATCTATCCATATAAATAGTAATTATAAATATAATAATATTTCATAAATCATGTGGTTTTATTTATAATTTTCAGATATTAAATAAATAACATTATTTATGGCATAATGATGATGACCATATTACCATATTATTGAAATATTAAAAAAATTGATGTTATAATTATTAAAATAATTGTAATTTCAACATTATCATGTTATCCATGAATTTCTAGGATAACATTCACAAGTTTGGTAAGGGGTCATAATTTTTTTTGAAACAATTAGTTATGTCTTTACCAAATATCAATTATAAACTATGTCACAATTGTCATAAATGTGTTTTTAAAACAAATAATAATGTATTAAATGATATAATTATCCTAAAAATAAAATATTATGAAAAATGAAATATATAATTATTAAAATGTCATTAATGATCATCCTTTGGGTATCATGTCATTTTTAGTAACTATTGTGACCATATTGTGTCAAAATATAAGATAACATGGAAAGAGATAATATTTTTATCTAAGGGTTAATGCCAAAGGACAAGGTTAAATTTTAGAACTAAACATGTATAAAAACTATTTCTTGAGAGGATATTGACCCATAATTATTTTATCATAAAAATATATCACATTGTAAATAATTTAATATGAAAATTATTTTATAAAAAATTAATTTTTGAAGACATTCCTAAAGTTCCACTCTTCACTCCTTTGAAAGGCTACAACCTCTTCCCACATACTGACACATATAAAGTTCCTCGGATCGTCCAAATTCTCCTCAAATATGGTCCCAAAATCCCTCCTTTACTCTTATAATCCTTACATTTGTCAAAATAGAACTCAAGAAATCTTTTAGGGTCCAATAAAATGGAGTTACACGATTTAGATGTAAAATATTCTCTCAAGATCCTTAAATTTATTTCCATTATCCAACCCCTAAACCTATTTATTCCACTAATTTATAAATAAAACAGTATCTTATAAATACTAAGATGTTGTTATTATATGGATTCTACCAAAATTACATGCACATCAATCTAATGGATATAGAATATACTATTTGAGTGTACAGTGATATATGGCCACACAAAACGATGTTTTTTTATTTTATCATCCAAAATATCATGGTTGAAATAATGATGAAAATGTATTTATATATGAAATATATTATCTGTTTATTTTTAATAATATTATGTAATTTTTATTTAAATCATATAATTATACTTTTGATAATGTGTAAATAATGTAATTTTTATTGAGGTTGTCTGGACTACCGCTCCATCAATGTTATATGACTCATTAATTCCATTCATGGAACATATAAATGATGGTGTTAATGAAATAATGTAATATATATAACTTATATATTGTAATTATATTATATAATACTGATGTATCATTTAGTTTTCATTTCATTAATTTGAAAAAGAAATGAATGTAACGTGCATGGGTACACACGACCTATCATCTTCATGAATGGTTCATTTCATTTCCTATCTAAATGTGTTATGGAATATTAAAAATACATATATATTGGATATATATGATATTTGAATAATGAAAAATATTTTTCAGATGATTTACATTGATAACATGATGAAATAAATTAAAACATGTTAATTTTTTCTCATGTAATGAGTATCGACCAAACAACTTATATGAACATAAATAATTATTTAGTTTTTATAAAAAAATATTATAATTAAAATAAAATTAATACTAATAAGGAAAACTTTTTTTAAGAAAGTATAAACTAAAAAATGTTTATTAATAAAAAAATATAATGAACGAATGAGATCTGTCATATTTGAAGAAGGGAGATCATCTCTATATTCTTTTAATGAGTTTTATTTTGATGTTATTCCCCAACCTCTTTTATACAGTGTATAATAAACCCCCTTTACTTCTAATTTCATTCAAAAACTATCTATTGTCGATGAATCATTTTACTAAACAACCGAAATGAATGATTTTAACATATGAGGCTCTAATGGATTCTATGCCTTCATAACTGTTATTTGAAATTAGGATTCCTCAATAAGAATTAATGTTTTGTTAAAAGGGACAAGAAATCCATTATTCCATTTATTGTGTGTTTTTGTATTGAAAATGTATTTTAATGTGTATTTCCTATTTTAATATCTTGAAATTATTATAATTATTGTAAATGATATTTTATGTGTAAAAAGATTATAATATTTAATGTGTTATGATTATATAATGTTACTTGAACATATGACAGGTGGTTACACGATAAACAAATGATAGGTTGTTATATGATAAAATAATACATAAAATATCACTATGATTTTATATTTAATTTTTACCCATGATTTAGTTTGTAAAAAATGGTTTAATGGATTCCTCATTTTATTTCCCAAACAAGATCAATTTTTATTTTACCAAAAATGTTAAAAGAATCATTTATTTAATTATATTTACCTGAATGAAATATTCTTTTATTATCAATGGCCAATATTTTAATGATTCATAAATAAATTTTTAATTTAATTTTTTTCAAATTTTTATTTTCAAAAAAATTTAATGAATCTATATTAAAATAACTATTTTCATTGAATGGTAAAATTATTCATATGAATCTTCTAGGAAAATTTTATTATCAAAATAATTTTTGTTATAAGACGACATGAATTGATGATACATAAAATTTAATATGAATATAACCCAATGATAATATCATTATTATTTAACTGTATATCTTCTGGTATTGAAGAAATTATGTTTATACAAGATATTACTTTACACTTGTTTTTCTATGATTAAATGTTTTTGAAAAACATTTAATTTCAAGGTATTTGATATTATAATGTTTTATGGTGAATAATTATATTCAGGTACTTTGATATAAAAATAATTTGATAATATTTTACATTTATAAAATTTCAAATGATTCGTTTATGGGTCAATAATAAAGTTATGAAAAAATATATATTTTGAATATATTTTCGAAGGAATTATAATTATAATATTTTTATATTTATGTAATTACCTACTCAATAGGGGTGTATGATTTTTCATAGATAATCAAATGTTATAAAATGATTTTGAACTGATTTTACTCCAAATAATGAGATTCCAAATTCTTCAACAATAGAAAATGATATATATATCATTATAAATGATGAATTTGGAATTTTTTAATAACATATATCAAAAAATAATTATCATTAATTCTAATTTAGGTTTCTAAAAATTGAAACATAACCATAGAGAGACTAGATCATGATTGTAGTATATTAGTTTATCCTCTACTAAATACTATAGAAACTAATAAAATTGAGAAATTTATTAAATATCAAAATTAATTTCATCAATTTTATGATAATGGAAATGAAGCAAATAGTTATGATGTAATAAATAATTAATAATTTTTTTTACTAATGTAATATAATATATTATTCCTTTGACGAATTAAAAATGAAAAAATTTCCATGATTTTGGAATTGAAACATGACATACATCGTAAATCTATGTTCCTTAGGCCATTTTATGTTGTAATAAAATATTTAATAAATATTAATATTAATTATACAAAAATATATGCAATCCAAAATTATTGGTGGCTTTCATAGTGGGAGTTTTTTAGTATACAAGAGTTTAAATAATTATTCTTTATGGAACTCATTTGGTAATATTGGAACACTAAATAATAATAATTATATGATGATATAGAAAATGTTCTTGACTACAACTATTTTTCATTATGTCCCCTTGATTCATAAATTGTAATGGTTACTCAGTCCTTGAAAAATTCCAATCACATGGAGTGAAATTAAATTATTAATAAAAATGATCACATAATTAATTATAGATGTGATTCAGAATCATATAATAAAATTCATTTTTTACATACATATTTTTTATCTAATCATAGAAATATTAAATTTTGCTAAGAATATAATGGACTCAACCCATTCCATAAATTAAGTACTTGATATACTATTTGGCCATATATTTAAATCCCTAAAACTATACGCTCAAAAAAGAGTATGAAATAAATACACTTGAATATTTATATGTACATTTATAGAATAAAATTATATTAAATAATATAATATATAAATATATGATATAATAAATGATTTATGAGTTATGGGTAAATTATAGTGAGACATATGATGACCCTTCTATAATATTTTTCAAAATCTTTCTTTTCTATAATGTAAATATTTTTCAACATCACAAAAATTGTATCTTATCAAATAGGATTACTAATATGATTTTGGATTATCATTTATATAAATTGTTTTCGGATTCAATTATAACCTTGTCATAAAAAATTATTCTTCTTATTTCCTCATATATTTCACAGCTAATATTATTGATTTTTACTAAAGAAGTAAAAAATTGAATTTCAACATTGATAACAAAACACCACATATATTTTAATATAGTTCAAAATATATACATAACTAGTACTATTTTAATGAAAATATGGGAACATACTACATTTAAATGATAATGTGTAATGATTTCAAATATCATTTTCATTTCAATTAGGATTACATTGAGTGATGAATAAAAATACATTCTTAATAATTACATTAAATAAATATATATTTTTTTATTATAACCATTAATTAATTCACAATTTTAATATTATGTTATATAATGTTATCATAAAATTAAATATGAATTATGAATAATTTATTCAAATTATCAATTAAATGAAAGTAATAAATATTATGAATATAAAAGTTGATATGGAATGATTATAATGGGATGTGTATTCCGGTAAATTTTTCAATTAATAATAGCGATAACATTATATTCCTTTTAATTTTAATAAATTTTAAATCATATTTTCATTATTAAATATGTATCTCACTTTGAATCTATTAATATCACCACATGTTTCAATGATTTAAAATTAAAGATTCAGTTATTTAGTTACAAAATTTACGTCAATTAAAACTTAATATATTGTTACCTGGAATATTTAGTATAGAAGCATCACATTTGATAAGATTATTAAAATAAATATGTTGTAAGACTCTACATGTTTAAGATCTTGTATATCATTATTGTATATTTCTACTTAAAATTTTTATTATAGTTTATATCATTCCCTATAAATTTATACTATTAGGAACAATTTTACTATGCATTTATTGATGGGAAATCAATATGGAGGTCCCTCAAATAATAAATAAATTTAGGTATTTTATATTTTCTTTATTTATATTTTCTTTATCCTATGTAAACCATTCATGATACTTTATTAAAACTGAAACATTGTTTTATATATATTATTTCAAATAATCTATTTTCATTTGAAATCATAGGTGAAAAAATTAATCTCAACATGAAGGAAATTTTATTGAAGGATATTTATAATAGGAGTGTCTTACATATTGGTCTAGATTCCTAGATAACAATGAAACAATGTTCATTCGAGACTATCTTATAAATGAAATTTAGAGTTGATATCAACTACATAAGAAATATAAAACATTAATAATATATTATGATTAATTATGAGGTTCTAAATCATTACATTTATTGAATTAGAATAAGTACATACTTATTGATATAATATTTGAAACAATGAAATAATATATTTTCTTATTAAAAAATTTATAATATAATAAAATATAGGTATAATATATTGAACACCAAAAAGATAAGATATAGAAAATTAGTTATTGCATTTTTTATTGAATGGTATTATTGTTTTGGAAATTAAACAATAGTGAAATAGACATATATATTTGTTTGAACTATATATTTTTTAAATCTAATAATCTACATTATATTTTGAAGATAATTAAATCAAAATGTTAGAGTAATTATTAATAAAATGTTATTTTATTGGATTGAGGTCCTCAAAATATAGTGGAATGTTTGATGCATAATTGGTCAAAGACATAAAATAGAATATATTTAATGTAGAATAAGGTTTTAAAAAAATCTAAAAATGGATTACTTATTGTTTTTTTAATTTAAAAACTACTAAATGTGGACTGATATAATCAGATTAGACGACTATGGTAATTTTTTTCTTCAAATGAATGTTTATTGATATTTCAAATGCGATTAATAGAAATATCATGTAATTTGAATTTATAAATGTATCTCTTATGCTGTTTTTTCATTACCATGAATGACATGTTCTATATATTTTCCAATCTGACCTAACAATGTTAAATTATGTGGAAGATGTTTTGGATAAATTATGGACAATCATTGTTCTCATAAAGGAAGAAACATATATATTAGTAAAGATAAACTAGAATATTTTACAACTATGATTTATTCCCATTAAAACCATGAAAATGAATTATATATTAATAATAAAATTAAGAATATTATTATTTCAAAGGATAATTTATTAGAAGAGTTAATAATATAGAAGGTTATCCACATTATTGGAATAAATTGTTATTGTATATACATTAACCCATTATCTTCTAAACTAACCATGTTATAAAATATTCATTTCTATTACAAAGGATATTTTATAATATTTAAATTCATTTTGACACATGACTAATTATATAATGAGATTAATTTTTTTATTTGTTTGTAAATAAAAATAATCATTATCATGGCAATGTAATTCTGTTTTATAGAATTGTTCATCAATTATCATTTATAATTCTACTTCCTACATAAATTTGTGTAAATTTATTTATTAATGGTTTAAATGATATGAATTACTTGTATGAAGTGAATCATTGATCATAGATTACTCAAAATTGATGCTACTTCAACCATATAGATGTAATAATTTTTACCAAATGGTCCCTCATGTTACCACCCATTTGTATCTAGGACTACCTCTATCACACTACAAAATGAAACATCCTCACTCCTCATCACCATCTAATATAATTTGAGAATAATCGTTTCTACCACTTAAAATAATTTTCACTCTTTTCTTTCTATTTAGAAGGATTTGAATGTGAAAAATCTACAATAAGAGAACATTTAATCAGTTTAATATCCTCATATAGATATTGTTTGGTGATGTTTAAAGTTAAACAATGTGGATAAAGTTAATGCACATATTCATAATAAAAATTAAATTTTAATAATAGATAAAAATAAGGATTCATAAAAAAATATTAATAGTCTAGATTTGTTAAATTTAACTATTTGATGATAGATTCCCTATTTGAGTATTGTACAGTACCCATAGATGTAGCATGGGATTTCATGTCTATAAATAAGTCAATTTGTTTTGTATATTATTGTTATCATGACTAGAACCATTTTTTCCATCACATCCATGAGATGGCCATGATACAACTACCTCAAGCCTGCCCCCACAGGGTTGGGACTAGTAATAGGGTCCTAGAAGGATTATATTATATAGGATGAATTTTCTTAATATGATGTTTTGTATTCAACCAACCATTTCCATGTATAAATTTTGATAAATAACAACATAATATGATATCCTCTAATGTAAAAATAATGCATGTAATATCCATTAATAAATAATAAGTATTATGATAGCATAATAAAAATTAAAGGTGAAAATCTCACACCCTCATGAAAAATATGTCCCAAACAAAAAATAACATTAAAAACATTATGAAAAATCATGGGATTATATCCCAAAACTATGAGACCATAGTTTTTATAATACAGTTGAGTATCCTTGTGAACCAATAAAAAACATATGAAATAAAAGTTATCATATTTGGAAATAATCAATGTGTTAAAATTCCATGAATGGGATAATATAATCATAACCTGTAGGAAAAATAATAAAATAAAGAAGGATAAATATACAAAATTATTGATTAATTAAGAATATCTGAAGGTATGATATAAATGAAACACAATTGTAATTATTTACATACTCATATATGAATCCTATAAATGGGAGAAAAGTGAATTTAATCTAATATCCCAACACTAATATATTAGATTACTAACATTTCTAGATTATCCATCAACAATTCAATGCATACCACATGTACATCAAAAGAAGTGACCATATGGAGGACCCACACAACACACCTAATTCATTTTTAAGGGGGAACAATCACCATGTCGTGGTGCCAAACCATTAGAAATCTGTTGGGTTCCTAATAATTGGAATATGACACACCACATAGTAAATTAGGAGGTACCACATAGTAATTAGTGGTCTATACCCTATATCATCAATTCATAACACAAAATCGATAGGGAAGCCACACAATAGACTATTACAGGGTACCGTTCAATATATATGTGAACAAAACTTTTTCTTATTTGGGTTTCCATAATATAGATAGATGAACCATTCTTTTTCATATAGGGGGTTTACAAACTCATATAATGAGAACCCATTCCCTAGATCATCTTGGGGTACATATACTATATAGATCAATGACCATGTCATCCTTTAGGTGGGAACCACTCTATAGATAGAGGAACCACACCCTAGTTCACAAGATGTTACCACATAGTAGATACATGTTTATGGGGGACAAATAACCTGTAATGATATTGGGATTGACAACACTATCATCTCTCTAATAATCCTACCATATCACTTCCATAGTTGAGCATAAACTATTGAAGGGTCGTTCTCAAAACTTCACACATTTTATTTGAATAGTATCTATAATATCCACCATATATTTGTATATATAAAACTTACAGTATAGTCTACTCCCATTACAATATATGAGTCAAAAAAATGGAATTTCATGAGGTATAATTTCCATAATTAAGTACACAATGTTTAATAGGGGTATCATTACATGTTGCCTTGCATGACCCCCTCATTGTGTCTTTGTAAACACAACTATAATTGTCAATATAGTAATATATTGTGTCTAAGGGTAATAAATGGAACAACTTAACCAATTGGATTTAATCATTTGGTCACGGTATTTCTCACATCCTTTGGTCCAAGACCTTATACTCATATATTACTCAAATTTTCCACCCACATGAGATCCATAGTGTGTGCCACAAAAACATGGAATGTATTCATAGGGAAGTAAACTATGCGTGTTGTAGAAAAATTCACACATGGTCATTATATTTTTTCCCTTAACCCATCCACTATATCCATTGAACTACAAGTCATGTGTTCTTAAATGTATATTCCATGTAATCATGAATTTTATAATACTCAGAATCTATCACATGGCATTGATATTTTATTATCATATTGCTTACTCAATTCAAAGATTAATAAAATATCACTAAAATCAATGATATGAACATGGATAACTTATTTCCTAGCATATGGTTTATAGAAATTTGAATCCAACCACCCATTGGAATCTAAAATCACTCCGAACACACCACTCGTTGTAATAAACAAAATTGATTTCAAATCCATTTATTATAACTTATGTTCCATCAGAATCCATCCAAAATCATTGATATTGAAATTTTCATATATCCACCATAAATATGTTGTTCAATTTCTGTTATATTATCCAAAAAAGTTTAAACCATGGCCATATATCCCAATAGTGAAGATAAAGACAAATAGTTGAAAATAATTTCCTTGAATAATAGAACATTATTCATTGGCCTATAGTTCACATCCAATGAATATATTTGAGTAATATAAAGGGTGGGAAACATAAAATTAAAATAATTAATCTAATAATCAATTTAATAAGATTCATGGGCTAATGTGAATGTCATATTATTTTGTATTCCAAATATTAACATATAAGAAACTTGCAACCATTCAATCATTGTAGAAAACAATAATTGGTTATGTCTAAAATAATTTTTGATTATTCATTTTTTAGGAACATGTTTATATGTATTGTGGGAGTTCCAATGAATTGGTCTTATATCAATCCAACTTGATCAAGTCACTAGTTATCATCCAATCTTCATTCCATGATGAAGATCGATGGGATGTACTCTCAATGATGATAGGGATATGTGGATCTCCTTGGTGATTTTATATAATAAGACACATATATAGAAAAAGAGGATTTGGATTTAAATGATATTAATAATTTTTGAAATAATTAATTCTTTTATCAAACATGCTACCATATCTCTCATACAACATCTAGTGTTGACCAACAGTAGGTCATTTCAATGGTAATCCCCAATACTGGATTAAACGATGGTATCATATTTTTATGTGGAACTCATATGAGGTGATATAATATTATTTTATTGAATAATTACATGAATGACATAAAATATATTTAATATTTATATAAATTTGATTTTCAAATCACTAGGTCATTGAATAATGCATCATCTTAATGACTCGTCTTCCTAAATATTACTTAACACATTTAAATGTCAAAAATGAAAACATATAGTCTCTTAGTACATACCTCCATAAATATTTTCATCATTGAAAACCAAAAACATTAAAATAATGTTGGGATACTATGCCCAGATCTAGAACTCACACTCCTAAGAGAACTTCTACAATGTCTCTTGCTACCGCATCAACAAAAAAATGGATTATTCCATATATATTGTATCTACTCCATTAAATTATATATCAATTTTTTTCCCCAAATTTTTGGAACAAATTTTTTTTCAATCTCACATATTGAAATAACAATCATATGATCATGCATGTATCACCTTAAATGAATCTGATAGAACACATAATGCACCCTCCACAACTATTGGAGTATGGAGAGGGTGTGAGTGACAAAAATAACCATCTTCTTGATATGAAAATTTCCAATAAATATTATATATAGTTTTAATTCCCGTAATATTCTCCAAAATTATTATTATTGTTAAACACTAAGGAAAATGTTGTCTCCCATGTTGAACCCCATGTTCCTAGGATATCACAGTGAAAAATACTTATCCTTTAAATGGGTGGTCCACTACCTCTCGGGGATCAATTTAACATAATATTTTATCACATGTATCATATATCACCCAAAATAAGATTTCTCATAGGTCATTATCTACTATAATATTTGATTACAGGGTCACATTTTGAAGTACTCTAAATGATTCATGGGAAATAGTGGAGTTATATCGATTATTATAATATAAATATACCAGTGGTAAGTGATCCTACCATCTTTGTACATAGACTATCATTAATGGATTCATCATATCGTATAACAACCAGATATTTTCCATGTTATTTGAAACCTATACGGGGTTAAAATATTTCCAAATCCTAAATAGGGACCTAAATTCCCCCTACAACACCCTCCAAAACTATTATATGATCTATGAATGATGGAAATATAAAATATATGATGGAACACCAATAAGGTGTAGGATATATTGAACATAAAACTATCCAAAAAAATATATCGAGTTGAACACTATGTTAGGAATGATGTGACACAAATTTATAACAACATAAAGTATCTGCCAAACTGAATTGTGATCACTCATTTTCTAATGAAGAAATTTCACACAATCCATTATTATTTCATTGCATACCCACTCTTGGATCTCAATAGTCTATAATTATCCATCCATAACCTTTTGATTGACCTTCACCATCTATCATGTGAAACATACATAGAATAAAAATGAAAATATCCACTTCATTCAATCCCACAAAAACATATTTTATGGTCTCTATACTTATTCCCCACACTTGGATGTATATTCAAAGGATGTATTTAAAACACCAACATTTACCCCACTTGAAATGAGACCAGAGACAGGATTTATCCATGAAAAGGATAATGTGATTCACTAAATCAATGTATCCATTATTGAATCCATAGTGGATATATTTCATGTATGACCACATTTCCATTGTCTCATATCTAATACTAAGTAAAATATTAATGAATTAGTGGATTCAACATTCATGACTGCCTATATGATGCTCCCTCCTCCATTATCAGGGTCTGTTGTGATGAAACCTGCATCATATACCCCTCCTCACCATAAGAGACACAGAATTACCTATATGAAAATAATCAACTATGTTTTCATTCCAATTACTATAGTATATATATATTTTATAGTAATAGTGGAATGTAATCATCTTCCCCTATATCGATTCTAGGCCTCCATATGTAGAGAATTTCCAGGGACTCTATCGGACTGAGTAATAATAAATGAGCATCCCAGAATATTTTTTCTCATCATCCAATTTGAAATTATAATTTATAAAATATATCAGTGATGTGTTTTGTAGTAAATATAATTATATCCCAAATTAAAATACGCTTTTATGATCAAAACCAACATATACATCAAAAAATGTTCCCAATGATAGTGGCACTGAAATATACATTGTATTACAATCTTTCAACCATTCGACTTAAAATATGTCAACTAATGATCATCAAACTCATCTCTAATAAGGATAAATTTTACATCCCATTTCTAGTTATCCACTTCAATTTCTATGTTATGGATTTCCAAGGGGCTGTAATATTAGAGAATTCATTCATTCACATCATATAATACCCCAACAAGCAGATAAAACTATTCACCTATGATACGTTCTTTGGTGTAACCCATGAAATATCATCTGTAATATCTTACATTCTCACATATAATTTATTTTAAAAATGAGATAGATGATAAATTGAACCTTGTGTTACCCAAATTGGAACATATAGTGCTAAACACAAATATGGTGATCTAGTGGGAAGTCTATAAGCCTGATAATTTTTCTTCCTATTCATCACCCAACACATAGTATTTAGTATGTCTTCACTGAGGATTGGAAATATTTTATCTATTTATTGTTGGAAAATTTGTTTCATGAGTTCCAATAAAATCAAACCTTACTTAAACAGAATGATAATATTCATGATGAACACAAAATGACTATTGAGACTTTGGAATTCCATCATCATAATATTAAACTCACAAAAAATCAAAATTTTGTATATGGACATAAGATTTATCTAGAGGAAATGTGAGATCTATCAAATTTGGACATTGACATAATAAATCCTCAAAATGGGTTATTTTCAATTTAACGGGACCAAGTAAATGTGATGACAAAAATAGAAATATATAGGATTGTGCTCTAATTTTTAACTAACACCACTAGAGTTGCTTATGAAGAAACACATGGTCTTATAAAACACTACACTCTAGTATCCCTTTACTTCACTGTCATGTTATTTATCTTTGTTGGAACTTTCAAATATTCCAGAAAAAAAGGGATATGTCTATGGGTGAATGGGGATCCAAAATTACATATCGTACAATAATGGTATTTTATGAATGTCCTAAAGAAATGCCACAATATTACTATATAGAATAAAATGAATAGATAATCAAGATGATAATGATTCCCTAACGGATATACTCACAATTTTATGGGGGATTTGTTTGATCATCCTAGTTGCAAAACATGCTATATGGTCCGTGAGAAATCCCCCACACAAAATAGATAATGTCATCCCATATATCAGAAGGCATATAAATAATCAATAATGAAACTAATTATATTTTTCGAAAAAGGATTTATAGTACAAAAACATGATTAAATCCTAGGGCCTCATCCTAATAACATATTGGCCCATGAGAAAATTTAATCACCCTCTTATAGATGACAATGTTGGCTGAAAGGAGATACTGATGAATAATTCCTAATAGGTAGCTCAACAAAATAATATTATTAAAAATATTCATATGTAATCATTTTCCCTACAACATAATTATAGTTATAATGGAATTACTTGAACCAATATCATCTTATACTGATGATAGTGTTGAAAAAAATGAGTACCTATAATCATCTCCCGCACTACTGGGTCATAACATTCCAATGCATGAATCATCCCATGGTTGCCAAAACTATCTTATGTATCCTCAAAATGACCTCCCAGTGGGGGTAGTAAATTGAGATCATAACATCATCCACCACATGAAAAATCATCCTCTTGGGGCCTCTCGTGCTCCTCATCCATCTCTACCAGCATGGGGTCCTCAATTTCTATTCATAAAAGATACATGATCATGTTGTTACATAATCTATGATGGTTTATCAACGTACATAATTACCATTTATGCACATCCTATTGGGAAATAATGTTTTATGTGGCCATTAATGTCACATGCAAACAATATCACATTTACAGGATTTCATGGTCCTTTTTGCGGTCCATATATTGTCAGACCATCTTCTTGATTTCATATTTTAAATGATATATTATGAAACGACCCTATAAACTAGATCCTTATAGCTATTGAATATTACATGAACCTTTGACACTCATTTCACACTCAAAATTAATGGAATTTATTTGTAAAGAATGTATACATCAATACATCACACTTTAATATCTATCATAAATTTTAATTCACAAGGGTACCACATTATTAAGGATCTATCATTTAATAGACATCATTAAATTATGTTCAAATTAGAAAAAATGTATAATAATATTGATAGAGTATTTAATATGATCGATGAACATTGAATTAAACTCAAAAACATCCATCACTCCCCGGTGCAGCTCCAAAAGATCCTTAATCTATATAGTATTAAATATTGTGGGGTATTACTCTTCATTACATGGCTACTTCATATTGGCACATGTGAGTGATGAAAAATCATGAGACTACATAACTATACACAACTATCATCCTTCAAAAAAATGGAGATATTAACATTTCATTTCAACTATTATATGATTATTGTTCTACAAATTAATGGAAACATCAATCACCTATTAAAAAATATATTTTTCTGCCAAGGGAACTGACTCACCATGGAGCCCCAATTGCTTATAGTTTTGGAACTCATGTTGTGAGATAAACCGGCATCGAATCCCAACCTGATTTACTCCTTCAATATACTACACGGTAGTCAATGTTATGGTACCTACTATACAAGAGAAAATATCTCGTAAAATAACCCCTCAACTAAAACATCATCACTCAACATATCATCTTCATGATCCAGAATCAGTAAAATATTTATTTATCATTATAGATGAATCCATTGAAATAACTAGGATGTACTATAATCATTTGATCTTGTATATATATATATATATATATATAATTTTTGATCTAACATAAGATGAATTTCCAGAGGATACATTCCTTTAATAATCATTTAGAAATGTTTCAGGAATCAAATTTCTAGGTATGCAGAAATTACAGGAAATTATACATTGTATAGTTAAATGGATATGTTTTCCACCACACAACCACTTGGTTGAGTGGAATAAAAGTTGTTCATTAGGATCATTGACACAATTTTCATAATTTCCATTCCAATCATAATAAGGTGACTCAACTCTACACTCTGTCTGAAGGCCAAACTGCCTAAAAAAACAATATGGCTTTATATTTCCCATTGAGGCCCTCCATATGTGTGGATGTTGGAGATTAAACTATCATATGGGAACCAACATTCTTCAGATAATGGCCTGATGTACATATATATAAAAATTAATATGTTATATGTTTTACTTATTCACGTCTTCCCACTCACCCAACCTTCTCCATACAAAATTTAATTTGGTGAATAATGAAACTAAATAACCTATCGAGTATAAAAAATTCATGTAATTATCTATACAGTGTAACCGAAATAAATATAATAAAAAAATTTAAGGGAATAAATAAATTTCAACTAAGAGTTGATTACCCAACATGATAACAACCAAGAATTATTTTCGGAGAGATTTAGGCTTTATATCTCAAAAACCCAACCACCATAAATAGTAAAATGATATGGAGTATCCCTAAACACATTTGGAGTCACATTATAAATATAAAAAATAATCATAATAATTGATACAAGAGTAAAAATCAAATGAATGGTTGAGTATATACATATCCATTAGTACACCCAAAAACTTAATAGAGACCAATATAATAAATTATAGAAGTATTCATCTCAACCAAACAAAAGGGAGAAATATAATAAAAACTAAAATATTATATATTTTCATATATGAATCCTGGGAAATAGATAATTTTATGATAATCACACATCTAATACCAGAGAGAATAGTATCCCAATAGATACAAAATATCCATCAATCATTCCCCAAATCTCATGAACCCCTAAGGTTAAATAAACACCTAGAGGAACCACACCTCACCATTTGTACATTGATTATGAGTGGTAAAAGTTTTAATGTTGAGGTCAAAATCCCATGTTCAAAAGGTTGGTGGAATGTGATATGTAGCAGACCCCTCAACCATGTCTATTAAGGATGTAGATCTATATAGTCAGGAAATTCAAATACTATCCTATCAAGGGGTACCACTCTAATTATAGAGATCTAATTCCCTACATAGTATGATTTTAACTCTCAGTAGATAGATGACCATTGAGATAGTTTGTTAGGGGGTACCACTATGTATATAAAAGATTCATTCTGTTGTATATCAGGTGTTACCATTCAATAGATATAGGAAACCTCCCTATTATATCTAAGGTACCACTAAGTATGTAGAGTACCCACACCATTTTAGTTTAGCGGAGTACATATTTATAGATAACGGACCAACAACCTAGTCATTATAGGTGGTTCCAATCAGTATATAGAGATTCAACGGTGACGAATGACTTACTTCATCATTGTGATTTCCAACCTCAATAAATCTATGATGGCCATACCAAATTCATTCATTCATATGAATAGTATAATGAATCATAATGATCATAATAACATGAAACATATCCTAGAATCCATTAAAATTTATATAATCTCGTTATAAACCCAAAAAAACTAGGATGTGATAATTGTAGGAAAAACGTATATCAAAACGAAGGATATTCAAGAGGAGATGTTTAATAAAGAAGTAAACATCATGAATTGTAGGTTCCATGGTAATTGACCTCACTTGGAATCATTTAAATATCCTCTCATAAACATTGATTCAGAAAAATTTCATAATACTTGTCTTGTCTTGTATTTTAAATGTTTACTTGTTATCTTCTTGTTGTGATTGAGTCATTTACGCTATGTCCATGTAATGATTGAGAAGAAAAAGGTGTCAACCCACATGGTGTACAAGTAATGTGTAACTAGAATATATCCTAGATTAATTGGGAGGGTCACACATTGATTAGAATATTTTATTATAATATGATAATTATATTTTAATAGAAACCCTAACTACAATATCATTGGAACTCCATTGTGTGTCCTCATCTCAGTACAAGAAGTGTATTTTTTATTTTTCCACTAATCAAGATTCATAAAAAAACATACAAATCATCAACTACCATTACATAATCCACATTATTCAACCAATAACCTCACTAAAATCAAGTAAAATGTTTTTTAGAATAGATTTTATTTCATTATGTGAGTGAAAATTAGAATTTGGCCACCATTGGACATCCAATAGCACGTCTTCCACATATCAAGATGTCTTCACCACTATGTATCCTAGATCCATGTTGTATCATTAAAATCATGGAAAATTAATTTATACATTTATTTTATATTCTCCAACGAAGGAAAAATGGAATCCATCCACACTTGTAAAACCCTATCGCGTCTCACACTCCTCATGATATTTTCACAACTGTATATCCCATATCCATGATGTATCACTCAAAATCCGTATATATCAATATGAAAAACATAGAAATATCCATTATGTATGTAACTAACAAGTATCTGGAATACATATCTTGGTTGGGCCCACCGATAATGTCAAAACCGAGTTGCATAGTGAAATGCCAAAGAATGAAATCTATATGGGATAGAATAGAACAATAACATTTTTTCATCAATAATATTAACAATATAATAATACTAAAATAATATTTCTGTGATTTCTATATTTTTAATTGTGGTATAAATTTAGTAATAAGATAAATCAATTTATTTTTATTCATTTTTTCACAGGAATGATTCATTTAATAACTTATTATGAAATTTCATATGAAAACATCAAAAGTACTATAAACATTGGTTGAAACAATAATTTACATGGGATTCCAAAATAATGGGTAATTTTTTGGTGAATAACGTGTTATCAAACAATTTTTATGATCTACAAAAATCACATTTTATCCATCCACCATGATCTGATCTTCTATATTCATGATTTATCAACTGAAAAATGATTAATGAAGTAAACTCCTATAAATGACCCTATAGTTATGTGTCTAAAATTGGATATTTTCCTTATATTGTAACTTATATTTGGAAATATTATTTTGGAATAAGATTAGATATTTAATTAGTACACATAACATACCCACCAATGGCCATGTAATCTAATCAATTGGCATTGACACACATTTGATTATTCTTAGGGTAAACACAATGCTATGGTTATAACCATGGACATAGATATTTGGTATGGGATACTAATAATGTAATATTAAATTATATATAGATAAATATATGATCCTAATATATAATATATCCAATATTTTAATAAAATAATGTATCAGTTCCAATATTAGGAATTTATTTTTTTCTCGGTGTTTGGTTATGAATATATTTTCCAATATATTTCAATGTCGTAAAACTATAATATAGAGTATATAAATTTACCTGAATGTTTAAATATAATGATTGATGTAATATACCAAATACATGATAAAAAGATGTATTTTATTTCAAAATTAATATAATTCCAATGCATTGTGGCACAAATAAAATGTATATATTTAATTAACGTATAATATTTAAAAACGAAATCTCTTAAAAGAGATTTTATTCAACGTTAACATGTCAAAATTTATCTTTAGAAAAATTTAATTAAATGATTTGGATATGAAATTGAAATATTTTAAGTGGATATTGTGGAATGAATAAAATAATACATAAATGAACACACAATAGAAGTATGACAATGTACATAAAATGGTACACATATAGTAGAGAAATGAGTTTTTTGATATCCATCACCACAAAAACTAATTGTAATTAAGAATAAAAATTTATAATAAAATGATTTTAATTTCATTCAGTCATAATATAATGATATTATATTTCATACAGTAATATTAAATAATTTTCTTTATGATTAGTGATGATATATATATATCAGTTAACATGAAACATGTTATCCTCTATAAAGACTGTTCAATGTAATTTTGAAAAAATTGATCCACTAAGGAAATATTTTCATTAGAAAAAATATAATCATGAAAATAAGAAATATTTTATAATTTATATTTCTGAATTATCATTATTTAATATACACAATGAATTTTGGGAACCTATTCCCTTGGATATAACATGGGATGAATGATCGTATGAAGTCCTATTGGAGTAATGTTGATGGTCCTACAATATCTTTTGGGGTATGATATACAATATCATATTAATTTGTTTATATATATATTATATTTGTAAAAATATAAAAATTTAAAACATATAAAATTTTAATTATATGTAAAAATAATATAATTGTTTGGTTACAATCCTACACAATCATTTTTTATCCTAGGATGATATAGTTGGTTCAGTCCTTGGGAAAGAGAATAGTTTTCTTGTGTTTGGGAATTTTTTGATACAAGATTTATTCAGTAAGCCTATTGATATTTAAAAAATATATATATTTTTTGTAGTATTAACTACCTAAATCATGATTCACTAAGGTTGTTTTATGTAAGAAAACATATTCAAAATAGGGGAGGACAAACAAAAAATTGGACTGGATAAAAAATCTCTACATTTTGAAGGTCATTGCTATTAAAAATTCATTGGTTCAATTATATTAGAAGACATCTATGTGCCGTTAAAGACATTTTGTTTAAGGGTTATTAATTTTACAATCGAAATAAGACAATTTCACTTTAATATAGTAAGCAATCATTAATTATTTATATATTAAAAAATAAATAAATTTCTCAATTTATTTTTTACTAAATTTGTCATACACATGTGTACATATGGAGTGGAGATGAAATTTTTGGCATAGAATACCATATTTCATTATATAGGGATGGGCACATCTTTGGATATAATTATGGAATTTTTAATTTTATTTCAAAATAGCGTAACATAATTGTAAAGTGAAGGAGAAATCATGTTCTGGATTAGATTTATTACTATATTATTTTTTCTAGGAGATTATTATTTTTCTCTTAGAATATAAAAAAATTATAGTATTTGTGGATTTTAATTGTATTTTTCAATTTTTTATTATACAATTGCAATTTATATGCTCTAATGACATATTTTTTAAATGGATCCATTTTAATTCATAAATTATATTTTTATAAATGTTTTCATTTCTATTGGTTGTGTAAATAGATATAAATATACATGGGAATTATGGAGTTGATGTATAAATGGTGATGGAATGTGAGTAGCTATACAAGGGGTTCATTGGTATTTTTTACATTATATTTATCAATTAATATAAATATGTTCATGAAATGTTGTTATATCATCATATTGGTGTAAAATATTGTAAAAATGGGAAATTTGTGGCTATAATTATATTACTAAACTAATGTTTCATTGGTTTTGGTAAATGAATTGTGATTTATGATGTATGGGAAGGTGGAATAATATATCATTTTCATTAATGTAATATTATTGAGGGAATTTTTATCATATGATATATATTAAGATATTCATGATTTCTATAGGCTCATTTTAGGATGGGGAGTTAGTTTGGAAAATATAAAAATGAGATAATGAAGTACGTCATTAGTGTACAAGTGTTGTGTTTTATTAAATTTTTATAATGATTCCATTGATATGGATTTTGTAATGAGGTGTATTATGGCTTCTATATTGATAGTTTTCTTGTAGTGTAATGTTTATGATTATATAGTGATGCTTGGATGCATTTTGGGAAAAATTGTGGAAGATTCCATTAGATTTTGAGGGATTTTTTCATTATTGACGTAATATAAAGAATCATTATTTTTGAAAAATTATTCTAGTAATTGTGTTAATGTCATTTTTTTCTCGGTAATTGAAAGTTTTTCAGATAATGTTGTAAGGATTTATGAGGTTGTGACATAGTGGTATGAAATGATGTGTCTATAATGTAAAATTTACATGTTTTGAGTTTAATATTTATGGTGGGTTTATTTGATTATATGGCCATGTTTTGGTATATTGGTATGTGTAAAATTCTAGAAATATGTTATATATAATAATGGATGTTCTTGAAAATCAATGACGTCATTGTGGGTGATATGGTAAAATTAATATTGTAAGAGGATGTAGTTGTGTGGTTTTATTATTTTTGTGTCATATTGTTTTGAGTTAGTTAGAAATTGTATTCTTTACATGCATTGAAACCCAATGTTCTATTGGAGAAACCATTATTCTGAAAAGTATGACAAGTTTGTATTTTAATAATAGTTTTCATTTAATTTGTTATGTTGTTTAATTTATTCTGTGATTTGGTATTTCATTAATTTTTATTAGTTGTTTTTTTTGGATATATATAATTTAATTTTTTTATATTGTTATGGTAAATTATTGATTGAATTGGATTTATTTCTTTATTGAGAATTATCTATAATTTTATTTTATTAATTTTATTATTTATGTGGTTATGTCATTAAAACTTATTTCATTGAGGTTGTTGAGGTTACATATTTTTATTTTAATGGTTTGACATATTTTTTCTGTGGTTGAGGCATCTAGAGGTGTTATTGATTTAATTTGGGATATATAGATAGGGATTAAAGAATTATTATAAATGGTAAATTTTTTTATATGGTTTGATATACATAATACTATTTAGTAACACTGATGTACAAAAAAATAATTTAAAATTAAATAAATGCTAATATAAAATGTTATGGAACACATCTTAATATATTTTTATATTTTAGAAAAAATGATTCCAGTTGAATTTTGATTCCAACTATCATGGTGGATTACAATGACTGACATGTGTGAATTTTTTAATTAATTTAACCACAACTAATATTAAAAAATTTATCAAAACACCCATGATTTTTTTATAGTGTAACACACCAAATACTATTGTAGAATACATATTCATACAAACTGGATACGATACAATATAAGGATACCAAAATTCACCATCTATAATTATAATATTATTATCATATATTTATTCACCTACAAAACAAACATATTTTATTTTTTAGAAATTTAATTATTTATAATTCCAATAAGATTGGAAATCATCGCAATAAACCAATCATTCATAATTTAATTGAACTAGATATAAATATGCAACAATATTTTCCCAAATGATACCAATCTATACATTTAATAAATGATATTTTTCCTAAAAAATGAATATTTTATTAGATGAATATTTGGCTAAAATTATCTATAATTTTATTCATATTTTACAAATATCAATTATCATATGTGTGCATACTATTATCATATCACAATGAGAAGACGATCAAACAACAATAACACATCCTAATAAAATCATTAAAAATAAAATGGGTAATATGTCATGAACCATAAAATATGGGTTCAAGAATTAATAATTAGATTTCACAAAATAATAAAATAAATATAATGTGTTAATTATAAATACCATATCATTTGAAGAATACATCAAGGAAAAATACCCATAATATTCTAGTGTGTTGATTGTGATTTTCCAATACACTATTCAAGAAATATAATGATATTAATACATTATCCAATGAACATGTTGGATTTATAATTCATATACCACCAATCACAACATAATATAATCATGAATGAGTGTTTCCTATAATAATGTTTTCCCAACAGATTGGATGAATGGCTATGCTTATGAAATGTGGATTTTAGGCATTATAATGGCTTTGCATGACCATTTCTCTCCATGAAACATCATTTCCAACACATTATTGATATGTAATAATATATATGACGAATAAAAGGAATATTATACCTAATATATAATACTATTTATTTTACTATTAAAATAAATAAATGATTATAAATTTGTTAACCAGGAATAGTATTGATATAGATGAAAATCATTAAATGTAAAAAATGAAATGAATAGCTTTTAATAATATGATTTCATATTTTTTTAAAAAAAAAATCAAATAAACGTATAATGTTATTATTATGTATAGAAAGATATATATATATATATATATATATATATTAATTCCATTTTAATAAAAAATGTTGCTTGTTTAAAACATATAATTGAACCAATTTCATAGAAAATTTATATAGATGAAAATGACTATGAATTAATCAAATTATTATTTAGAAACATTATTACCATTTATATCCATATATATAAGCAAGCCACATTAAAAAAAGATTTGAGTATTGTTAATTTTTTAAAACATTAATATTTTAATATTTAAAGAAAATAATTTATAATTTAATCAAATAATATTTATAATGGTTTGAAATTGATGTCAAATATAGTAAAAATCATCCATTATAATCACTATCATGTCTGAATATTAGAAATAGTATAATGTGACAAATAATTTCATGGATATCCCATATAATATGAAATTTAATAAAGAATAAAGTTTGAAATATTGGATTCTTAGTAATAGGGACGGGGGTTGTGAGGGAGATATAAAATGTTAAATAATATTGAAATATGATTGATTAAGTGTTTAATAAAGAGATTTCTAATCCACATAGTGGTGGTAATAAAAATACATAATGTATTTAATGATATGATAATTTAATACAAATCAAATTTAATAAAAAATATAATAAATTAATGTTCTAGTATTTGAGACATCAAGACAATGATATGAATTTGGAAAACAGTTATTTGAAAAATGGATCCTTGGAATGAAACCACATAAATATGTCAATACTCAAATGGAGTTACAATATAACAAAATACATAACCAAATTTTGTTAATAAAAAAAATATGAAATATGTTTTTCATATATATTTATTTTTCATTTTTTAATTTAGATAAAAATTAAATCTTTTATTATAAATTTAATTATATTATCTGTCACCATGTGATGTTCAAGGATTTTATTTGAATGATCATTGATATATTGATAGTGGAAAATTAGTTAATAAATATAATATTATTTTAAAAAAATTATGAATTATAAATTATTTATAATTGTAGTTATATAGGGGTTATTTAGTAACATATAGTCCTTTAGTCACTGTATTTTAAGGATTCTGAGTTATCTCATTTTTGGAGGAAACATTACCTATGACTGTTTCATTCTCAATAAAATAATCACATTTTATATATGTCACGAATAACATTTACCTTCATGAGGACTATGGTCCAATGGTAAAATAGTCGTAATATTCCCCCAATATATTTTAGAATATAAAAATTTTTCTTTAACGATTACAATTTTGTTTTCCATGTATCCCAAAAATACTCAATTCATCATGTCCATAATTAAATCTCAAACAATACTATGTCCAAATGTAATATATATAATCTTATAGTCACAATATCTTATAATAAATTTTTTATTGGAAATATATTAATTCTTTATAGGAAAATTATTATATCCTTCCCAGTGATCCACCTTGGATACATATTTTTTATCAAATATGATAATCAAATAAGTTATCAATCCATGAATGAGTTTACATTTTCATTTTCATTATAATTTTGACGTCATGATAATAATTTAATAGGTGATTCATTAATGTTCTTTTGGAAAATTATTTGTGTGGTCTATGGTGATTTTCTAAGAGAATATAAAAAATTTAAAATGATTTACTTTTAATTGTGTCATTAAATACTAACGTTTAATGGTTAAAATTCAATATGGATTATCAAAAATTGAAAAATTTCTTAGAATAAAAACAATTAGGAAGCTAATCTTACATATACAAGGAATACCTTATAATTAACTTCAAAACACATCAATTAATTACATTATATTGGTAATTTCAACAAGGATAATCTTTTACATAGTATAAAATATTTACATACTGGTGATAATGATAACATATAATAAACATCATACTTCATTAACCTGTCTGTAGTATTTGGTTGATTTGGGATATAGATGGTCATTTCCAATATTCTAACGATTGTATTTTATCTCTATAAGGAAATATAATACATGACCCTAGTAGCATTTTATTACAAAAAATTGAGTATCATAATATTTTATAATAAATTCAATGTGATTTGTTTATTATGGATGAATTATTTTCAAGATATGTTATACATTAACCATTTTACAAATACATAAATTACCTAATTTAATTATTATGAGGTTCTTTTTTAATAACAGTATAGTGTAGGCATGATATGAAAAAATAGATTTAACATAGAATAAATATTAAAATTTCCATCCTTTAATTTACATCAAGCTTACATTGCACTACATCTTCATTGGGATCAACCTTAGTAGTTTTCCTAATATAATCTTACTTTTCATTATAGTAAATGGGGTTTTTTGTTATCAATCTTTGATAAACCATTTCATAGTCTATTGATTCACTTTGTGTCTATATTCAATCTGATTAATTCATTGGAAAATAGAGTGAGGGTTTACATTGGAATTCCATTATTTCATTACATTGGTGGATTTATCCCATTAAAATTCTTTAGTTAGGCTCCCATACATCCAATACCTATTTCATTTTACCTTCTCATTAAGGAAATTTAAATAATGTTTCTTACAAAACCTTTGACAAGTGGGGTTTTATATATTATTTTCCTCATGAGATTTCATCATCACAAAACTGAAATAGAAATAAATTATCAAATTCATATAAATGGAATCTTTATAACATAGATATATTATGATTTTCTATTTTATCATTTCTGGATATCAAAAATATTTCACAAAGCTTATAAGGAATTGAAATAACAAATTTTTTTTGAATTACCATTATACTAATATAATTGTTTTTAAATTTACATTTTAGTTCAATGAAAAAGTAATAATAATATTATTATCATCCTATGATGTTCACATCATATGACCCAATGGATTGATTGTCCTTTTTATTCGTTAACATTAAATAAATCTCTCATTTATGTCTATGATTATGAGGAAAATATTTATTCAAAATAATTTAAATTTTATTTCTACTATATTACATTGATATTATGATTAGTATTCATATGTTTCATTAAATATAACCATTGATGAATTATTTCTACATGTGAGAATAAATAAATTGAATATTATTATAATTAATCACTAAAGGAATAATAATATATGATAAATATATTATATCCATTAATACATGATTAGAAAGCCCTAATATATATTGATGGTCAGAGGTCTTTAAAATCCCACAACTAAAAAAACATTATCACCTTCTGGGGGATTGTTGTTTTCATTCTGATTAATGATTATATTTAATAAAAGATTGTTTGAGGTAGTTTCTCAATTATGTTCTCAATTACTACTCGAATTTCTTGGGAATCTCAGATGGGATGTTCTCACATTTCCATTCTAATTGATGTTGACATGGTTTCTCCTATTAAAACAATTATAAAAGATAAATGTAAAGTGTGAACATGTTTTTCAAAAAAAAAATTACCTGGAAAACAATGGAATTTATATAGATAAATCATTAATGAAATAAATATCACATCCTAAAAATATAATATATTCAATATATATAACAAATAGACTTTATAATAAATTAAATGTTTAAGTGAATTTTCATTCCATTCAAAATGTTTCATAAATTAATATTTTAAAACTCTAATGATGATTATAGGATTTCTTAACAGTCTGTGTAATATGTTCTATTTATCATAAACTAGTTGAATAACGGTTAATGCATAATTCTCCTATCTCCATGATAATTCCCCCAGCTATAACATTGTTGAATCCACATCCACCTGTAGTATCTAAATCAGGTTTTGGTTTCTACTAAACCACATACATAATATGACACAAAAATTTAAGTATATTATCAAATATATCATTATATCCTTAAATTCATCGATATTATATTTTAATAAAAATTTCCAAATATAAGTAAAATATCCCCAAATAACCTCTAGGAGAATATCTATTATTATAAGTTATAATTCATTCGTTACTACGTATTGAATAAGATACATCAACACCAAAAGATTAAGAGGACGAATATATTCATATTATTAGGTACATTTATCAAAACAACAAACATTTATACATGAATACGTTGTTAAAAAATCCAAAAAGTGTCATTATATTGCATATATATTCTAAAAACACATGAGAAAACACTACTATATACATAAGAAGGTGAAGAGTTATAAATTAAAATTGGAAAATAATCAAATAATGAAATGGTTAATGTAATGAATAAAATTCATGATTAATATTAATATTAATGAAAATGGGATATAATCATATACATTTTCATTGAATAATGATATATGATAATAACACAATGATAACATAGTAATGCTTCAAAAATCTAGACTTCTTATGCATTAGTAATTATAACATCACTAAATACATATCATAATGTTGTTATGATAAACTCACGTTCACATACATGGAATTTCATTATTTAAAAATATTACCCAATTCATTAGAGGTCAATTTAATTTTAACACCACCCATTACATTAAATTTATGAAGATGAAATTGTGTGAAACATATATCATTCAATATGATAACATTATTTATCACAATAATAATGATTATTATGTTGTGTAGGATACACACATGGAATTCCCTAATAAATTAATTAAATATATATCATGTTAGGTAACATTAAGTGTAAATGTGGATGGGTATTCAGTAAAAAATATATTTCATATAATGTAACAGTATAAATTAAACAAAATAATTATTACAAATATTGATTAATGAAAGGTTTCGGTGTGGGGTGAATGAAGTATCCCATAAAATGGACATCATATGTATAATAACTTGGATGTGTAGAATCATATTACCTAATGTATAATAGGAAATAAAAAGGCACAATATAATGATGGTTAATGAGTAATGTGCAGAATAATATCCCTTAACTAGATACATAAATTATAAAAATATTATTGGTGAATCTTAAGAGATGTGAACACATTAGTATTTGTCTTTTGAAGGGAAAGGATATTATATATTCCCTCATTATGTTTTTGTGATTGCTAATATGGGGATTGTAGGTTTTGAATGAAATGTTAGGGGATGTTTATGTAAAATTATAAAATATGTTTTTCATTATATATGATAAAATAATAAAACCTAAATCCTTATAATTGTATTCCCCCTTGTGTAATTAATTTTTTTGTGTGGATTTAATCATTTTATATTCCTTGGAATCAATTTCAATAATATAATATCTTTGATGATGTGGTAGTTATTATTTTTCATAATGAAGTAAATTTAAATCCCTAAAATAAAATAAATATTTTACAATATCAATTAATAGTATATAAAATTAATAAAATTATTATAAAATAAATTATTTTAAATGGGGAATATAGTTTTTGTTCCTAATACTCTTTAAATAATTTATAGCATAACATTAGTGATTTTATAATTTCATCATGTATGTAATATGTTTACACTATGTATATTTTCTACAAAAAAATTGATATATTAAAAAATTATGACAATTTCACCGTTTTATAATTTCCAATTTTTATATTCAATAAAATAATTAATTTATTAAAATAATTTAATAGACCTATGAATTTAAATGTTTTTGATAGATAATACATTTTTTTGATAAAATCCTATTTCAAAAATGTTATTAGATTTTAGAAACTAATAAGGATTCTATTAAACATGATGAAGTTATATTAAATTTTAAATTTAAATAAATATTAATTAGTATTAATTTTTTTAAAATAAAATTTATTTGAAAATTAATATTTTTATTGCATAAAAAGTAGTGTATATTTTTTAAATGTTTAAAACATTGATTTCATCATATTGAAATAATATTTTTATTGAAATCATTAAAAAAGGAAACAATGTAGTTATTATTTATATAAATGATACAAATATACAAATTCATAATATAATGATCTATATAAATAGACCCTTCTTTCCCCTTCATTAAAAAATAACGGTATGTTATGTGATAGTGATAATTTAATATGGGTGGTTCATTGAACATTGTTTAGTCTATGAACTCGATACAGATGGAAATATCAAATTAAAAGTTTCATTTTTTCATTAGTCGAAACATAATAGACTATTAATTGTTTTGGGAAAAGAATAGTGGTTCAATCAAACATATTTTTTCACAAAAATGGGCTTCATAGGGTATGGTTTTACATGTGTAGGCCATCCCATTATATATATATATATATATATATATTAATTAGACATTATCATAATCCAAATATGTAATAATAATAAAATTATTTTTAAAACATCTATATAGTCAATAAAAATGATGAATAACTATATTGAGAGTCTAGCACAATATAGTAGTCCAAAATAACCAATGTGATGCGCTTTTATGCTTTAAATACAACATATAATAATAAAATTAATTATTTAAAATTGATATCTCATTTATAAAATATAAAATACTTATATTAATCTAAATTGATAAAATAATATACCAATATTATATAATGTTCATTTTTTATAAAAAATGTTATTCACATTAAATACTAGAAACACATTATATATATTAATGTAACAAACTATATACTCAATTATCAATCAAAATCGCAATATAATCTTGAGAATCACACTATTTGTAGTATAATAATAACTATAAAGAAATAATTAATAATATCCATTATAAGAATATTTTGTTCTCAGAAACATAGGTTCATTAAAAACATTGATTACACTATAAAACAAAATAATTTATGAAAATGAAATGAAAATTAAAGAGACAACATTATAAAAATGATGCTTATGAAATATCATCTAAAATTTCTGCCATTCTTGTATTTTAAGGTATATGGAACCACACCAAAAACCATAGTAATTAACCAATAGAACTTAAAAAAATTATGATAAGTTTATGATGATCATTTTTTGTTGCATCAAAATTACGAAAATGTTTCACAGTTAATAAAATATAAGTAATTATATCCAAACTCAAATTCATAGAAATACAATTGTTCTACAACTATATAATTATTAATATAGTTATTTAATTAATATATTTCTGAAGTCCATAACATTTGAAATTTATAAGAAAAACATTAAAAATATATGTATATTAAAAAAACTGTTTATACAATTTATCATTTGTATTTATTGTAAATATTGTGAGAATCATGTTCGATTCTCCACCATAAAATCAATGAAGAATCATTAATATTAAATTATTAGATTACTCATATCATATATCATAATTATTATAAAATAATTCTAAAAAATATTAATGCAGAATGTCATTATAAAACAATGTAACATTCAAATAATGTTGTATCAAAATTGTTTTTATCACCATTAATATATACACAAAATTAATTCTATATATTCTTATAAAAGGGTTTATATTATTTAAATATATATTTCTTCATATAAAATCCAATCATATCATTAATCGATATTAGAAAATAAAAAATAATCACCATCCATGAGAAACAATTATATTCAGTAGGTATTATCATTAAAATATTGTATTACTATGGAAAAAATTATAATAGTTATAATCCATACACACTAAATGTAGAGGAATGTGAATAAATTAGTATATATTATTTTATATGATTTCAATAATATTTTCTTAAAACTATATTTTGAAATATTGTTCTCCCACATACTACTAGGAATCCATGCAAAGTGAAAATAAATACCATCCATAATAAAATATTCCCAAATATAATTTTTTATAACAAGACCCCATTAGGGTTTCATATAATCAAATAAAAAAATTATTGTGAAAGAATAATCATACTTAAAATCCCATGTGTGTTAAATCTTGTGATAATTAGCATGAACAATCATGAATAACACAATAACTCATGGTAACAACGAAATATGGATAATTCTATTAACCAATAAAATACATATTCAATGATTTGGGAAGACTATTCCCTTAATATTTTTACAACAAAAAATAAATTAATATGTTAACACGAATAGAGAATAAAACAATAGAGATAAAATGGAATATTATCATAAACAAAAACATATTCATATATATATATTTATAATAGGATATAAACAACATAATATCAAATTTTACATACATAAATAGAGAGAATGTATAATAAGGTAATCATATACATTTGTAAAATAAAATGGAACATATATATTAATAGAAAATAATAAAAAACAACTTTATCATTACAAATTTTTATTCTTACATCAATTTAAAAATTCTATCATCTAACCACAATCACATGACCCTTTCTCATACCTATATAAAACACATAATGTAACATCTCAGTCGAGGTATACCCATAGGGTGTGACTAACTAATATTTTATTATTCCACCATCAATCTGAGAAGATATATGAAAATTAATAAATGTGACTACAAATTTATGATAAAATGTATAAGGTTAATGTTATTGTTTAAAAAACATGAAATGTCATCATGATCATACCAGAAAACCATGATGCTCAATTTTACATGAATTAGGTTGGATAAATGATATAGATTTTTCACAATGTAAAATATTGTGTTCAAAAACAAAATCGCTATTCACTAGAAATTATATCATAAATGCTATTAATTGGATGATGTGTAACATATATAATATATTAGGAAAAATCTATAGCATATTATTAAATAGAAAAAACCCTTTCCCCATATTAAATCATAATATTATAATTGAAAAAATATATTAAAAATAAACACACATTTTTCATAATACATATCATCATGTACCACATCACATGATTCAACCTTCTAGAATATGTAATTCAGAAATATATTGGATGATTCATAACATAGTAAAAAACAATGGAATAATTCATACAATGGTTCCCTAAATTACTTGTGCTCATCACTTATAAATAAATATGTTTTGGAGTCATGTGAGAGGATAAATATTGTCAATAAATTGATGATAATTAAGGACATTACCTAACATAATCAAAATTTACAACGTGAAACTCAATAGCATGAAAGAGATAACATTACCAAAAACATGGACAATATAATCATAAATATATAGGAAATAAAACATATAGAGTATTATAAATAAAAAAATTGTGTGCAAAATTAATAATAACCCTTTATAATAAACTCAGTACAGCTCATTCAAAACATATGAAAACATATGAAAATTATCAAATTAAATACACATTTTAAATATTATGATTTATATTCCTCAATACAAATATTATAAATCATTATAAAAACAAGTGAAATTGAAAATTCATAATATACTTCTATATAATTATTTAAACTTCATTTATCTACCTCAAAATATCTCCATGAAATAATCCTTAATAAATAATTCCATTATTAGAAAATATAAAGATCATTTTCTATACATGTGATATTATAAAATCTCAAATGACCATACCAAGTCTCCCACCATCAATTCTATTGATAATTATGAAGAAATTATCACATGTAATACAATACATTTGATCTTTTATCATTAAATACTATACACTATTTCCAAAAATATAAATATTCACTTAGTAGAAAATCTATTAGTCTACCATCAGTAGACTTATTCTGTTAGAAACACATGGCCATACATGGAAACCCAATAATTTATATATAAACATGTAATAATCAACTACAAAAAAATTTAAAGGTGCATAGACCATATCATACACCATTATTTTTCATGGAAAAAGTTATCAAACAATATATATATAGATAATGGATTAATCAATAATCATCCACTTATTGAATGTTTTATTTTTGGATTTTAATGGAATATTTTCAAGGATATAAGCTTAAACAACATGTCATTCTAAGGCCCGAGCTGACCTAATTAAAAATTTTAAATATATTAAATAATAAGAAATTATAGTTATTCTAAAAAAGTGGGATAACATCCATATTTGTTCCCAAATAAGATATTTATAGGAACTACTTTGTTTTTAACATGTCTTTAACCCTAGGTGTGACATATCCATTGTGGAACAGAGCGCATGTAAAAATGTCGTCATGGGTGTAAAATGAATAAAATAAATAATTACTTTATTTTATTTTATTTCCATGAAATTTATAATTATAAAATTATATTAATAAACAGTTATTGAATATTCCTTGGATTATTACTAATATATATAGATATATATGATAATTTTATAGAAGTATAATGGCCATTCATTGGCGGACGATTACCCAATCAAAGATAGATGCCCCGTGTGAGATGAAATTAGAGTATGACACTAATGATCATTGATAATCTAATGTATTCATAATGAATTGACCTATATCAATGTATACATTTTATTATTAAATTTATTCCACATTCGTAATTCATATAATAAAAGCGATTCAATCAAAAAATATGATTGATCCACGGTTTGGCCATATTACAGGATGATTTTATATTTTAGTTTATTTATCGATTTTTGATTGGTTGTTACATTATTTGGATTTATATTCTAATGAAAACATATTGAGATATTTATGAACATTTATAAATTAAATATCATTGAGTTTGTAATTTTAAAATTACTCCCATATATTTCTATTCATCACATGAGTTATTCATTGACCCATTGATTGACATCCATGATTAATTATATCACTACATATCCATTGAATGATTGATCAATTTGATATTTTAAATATGGAATAATAAAAATGTCGGTGAATTATCAATGGATGTGGGTATATAAAATATGGTTTTTGGTACCATAATTTTTTTCTCTCAACATGAAAAAAAGAAACCATTTTATGAACAAAATGAAGTTTTAGATTCTAGAAAACAACCATTGTGTGGTTCAGCTGAGGTAGATCCTTAATATTCTGTATGATTTAATCCGAAATCAGAGGTAAATGACATGCATGTGTTTGAAAATGGTAGGACCTGTATTTTTGGAAAACCCATTCTGAATGGAATGTAATATGAGACAACAGGGTTTTTGAGACACTCATAGTGAAGGAATGTGTATCAGGATAATGTTATGGATAAAATGGAGAGTGACCAACTGATATGGAGTGTGACTTCTCCCTAGTGGAAAAATGTTCTCATCATTGGGTTCACAAAAACATTGTGGAGTGAACATCAAATAACACCATTTGTACTCACTCTGGACATGACTGGATATAGTGCACATGGGATAATTTATGTTCTAGTAAATGGTATGAAGTACATAGGTAGTTGAATTTTTTTTACTTCTACATAGAAACAAACTTGGTCTGTTTTACAAGTGAAAAATAGGGGTCAAAGGAAATGATGTTTAACCCATCTTCACAATGTCAAACTCCATAAATGATGTCATTATTCATTATGGTTCAATCAACATATACATTCCTTAAGGGTTGGTATGAAATTAAATCATATTCCAAGGACAATGTTCTTCTTGTAGGACACCATGGGCAATGTTGTTAAAATCTCCCCATGAGTCCTAGAGTTAGATCATGTATTTAATATTTTTCTCTTTAGGATATTCCTGGTATCACTGTAACCAACCCTTCATTATTGATAATCCTCCACATATTAGGTTTATCATTATTGAGTTATTTGTAATCCACATATTATTGGGAGTAACATTCATATGGGTTTAATATATCATTGAACCTCCATTGTTTACTTATATTGGTGTGAGATGATGATGACTACCACTCATATGGATCTCATCATTCCTATAATAATCATAGTGTTCTTTCATTTTTATTAGTGAATTTTGCAATCTTATAGACGAAATCCTTTACATCAATTTCGGGTATGAGGTAACATTATAAAATTTTAATTTTTTGATATATTTTCAAATTCTTATTATATGTGTTGTGTACAAAAAATAGTGTAGATATGGCAGTATAATTTTTTTAATCCATTATGTTTTTGGGTTTTTTTATGGGTATTTTAATAATCACACATACATAGGACATTCCAATTCGTTTTTTGTATTATACAGATGAACACCGATATTATATATTAATAGCGAGATCACTACTAGATAGTGCATTGTGTGACAAAAAAGACCAAGTAGTTTTCTTTTGGAACCATGAAAACATTCCTCAATTTATTTCCATGAAGAGAAGTTGCTAAAAATAACTATGGAATGATTTTATTAGTCCCCATATATATCTATTTACATCTTATCTGACACAGTGTCTGGTATTTATTTGTATTCATGTATGATTGATGATTTTTTATTTATGTACATTAAGGGGTTAGATATATGAGTTTATGTGGTGTTACATATTATATGTTATTCCATGTAGGAGATATATTAAATCAGATTTAGTTTCTAGAACATTGATTATTAGGTGTGGGCATGTTGTGTTGTGGAATTGTCAATGTTATTTCAAGACATGACATTGTGGTATTTAAATATTATGTTCTTCTATTGGACCATATTGTTGGAGTTTGGTTTGAGGAAACACATTTATGTGATTCGGGTTCATCTATTAGGCTATGGACTCCACTAATGGGGTGGCGGTTGATGTATGCCTACAATGACTCTTTAATCACATAATATTTTACACTATACATGTAAATAATGGTTTTGATGAAAAAATGGTATATTCATCATATAAGAATTGGTTATGTTTACCATGTCCTTCATGAGTACGCTATCCCAATATAATCATTGATCATGGTACATATTATTTATATTCAATATACCTCTATAATGTATGTTAGTTATGACTCATCCTATGTATCTCAATCAAGATCCCTATACTGAATATGAAGTGATACATGGAATATTTCCATAAATATTACTTCTAGATGGGTAAGATGTAATACCCACACCTATAGTTAAGACAGTGGTACCAACAGTTCCAGTAAATGAGGTTTGATAGTTGAGCATATGTTACATGTTTTAGTGAATGAGAACCCTTAGGTCAAGAGGCTAGACAATCCCAGTGGAAGATGAGGATAGGACTAATGCGGTGCCATATTTTTTCTATCTATCACGTACACAAGAATGTCATATAGTGAACATAGTGGTAATACTTATTTAGTGATAAATAGGTTGATGGTGGGGATTGGTTTCCAAATCATACAAGGAGTTTTCTCAATGATAAAGATATATTGAATGAATTTTTAGACATGTGTTTTATCATAATACATTGTATGATGTACTTATCCATAAGATTCACAATCATGGGTAGGGAATTATGAATGTATCATAGTATTCACTGGGATTTACCCACCACTCTAGGTGCTCAATAGATATTGTTCTGGATACTTTATAACTCAATGCCTTGAGTGAGGATTACATAGAGACATCAGACCCATATTTATAACTATATTAATTCCTTTATATAATAGATATTTAGAGATTTATTTGGTTGTTGAGATTTTATTTGTTGATACTAAAGAAAACATGGTTTCCAGTATTTCGAAATTAGAGGAAACAACATTGGAAATATAAATCATACATCAGTATTAGGGACCTAGACATTCATGATGTTGTAGTTGGTGGTATTCAAATAAAGGGACTACAGTTTATGGCTATCATGATGTGTTCAGTAATATATGGATGATGTGGTTCTACACATGTGACAATATGTGACATAATTCTTTATACAATCTAACCTTCCACACAACTGACATGGAAACTAGGGATGGGCTTCTATGGAAATTTTTTATATTGGAGAAGAAATGTTATCAATAAGTATGACATCATAATGTATCATGGACAGTAGCATGAGGATATGGATTCATTTAATTGATTCCTAAACTACCCCTAGGTGGTCCACACATGGATTATAGTACTAGAGTATAGGGGTGGGGAAATCATTAGGTGGTCCTACCTAATACTAATAGGATTTATGAATTATATGATGTACAATATGTCTATTTTATATCTTAAATGTTCAATATAATGACATAGTATCTTTTTATTAATTTATTTACACTTATATGGTTGACCATATATATATTTGTGATTTATCCATTTGGTCAATCCTTGTAAGAACCTTGTTTTACCTTCAGGTATTGATCCTTTTTTTCTACATTAACCCATTGTTTATATTCATTTACAGACACAACATACATCGGGTTGTGGTCATGTCTATTTTTATTGGGATGTACTGGTAAGAGGGTTACATTATGGATTAATGCAAATTATATGAAACGTAATTGGAATACAGGAAAATAATTGATTACTTGACTTGTAATGATCATGATTGAACATTGCACATTGTGTAATTGGTTTTTCTAGAGGGAAAAATTCATATATTTACATTACTTGTATTGAATTTTCATGTAATGTAAATTCATAATATTTTTTTAAAAAATGATTTAGTCTATCCATTTTTACCAAAGAAATAACATCACCTCTATCTTACAGAGGATTTCCACACATGCCTATTCTTATGCATTTGATTACAATCATGATCACGATTCTGATTTCAAATATGTTCATCATGTTGGAACCAAAATGGTTTTCAATTGATTCCATTTTATTATTCTATCATTCCTTTTCATTTCAATGACTCTATTATATTGTAGGATCATATTTACTATTTTTTATGAATTGATATGTTCTCCATGTTTCTTTTTCTACATACTAAACTATTCGATGATATTGGATACGGAGAGTTGTTTGAGTATGTAGTAGTGGGTTTTATACCTTTGTAATATTTTATATATATTTTTATATTTCGTTGTACTTCACGAAAATATTCGTAGTGTGGCCTTAACATGAAATATAATCATTGAATTTATTTGAATAGATTATGCAATAATATTGGCCTATATATTATTATTTATAGATATAAAAAAAGGAAATAGAATGACCCCTTTGGTTGTATTTATTAATTGAATTAGACTACACATTGTGTCAATAATAAATATATACCATTGGGTCTAACCATTTACACAATGCCTTGGGGTGTGATTTGTAAATTAAATTTTAAATTAAATTTATAATTTGGATTATTAATTTGATTTTTCTTTAAATTTAAATATAAATTGTGAATATCATATATAATTGTTTAATAGGAATTAATATATTACAATGGATCTAATCCCAATTTATGTAAATTTGTGAGTATGTATGTGTTTATAATATTATTGATATTAACAAGTTATTTATGTGTATTCAATGTCTTGAACTAATAAATGATCAATTTATCAGTTGATTAAACGTGATTATAGTTTAAATTAATTGGCCTTGGGAGATATATTTATGAAAATTCTTCTATGTTGTCCAATTCATTGTTTAACCATTTGAGGTGTGTCATAAATGATATGTTTTGGTTTTGACCGTGAAAATTTTAATGAATCGATTAAATGATAGTAAATTTATTAAATTGTCATATACCTTGAGTGACACATGTATCAAATTTATAATTTACTTGGAATCACTCAACCACATTTAACAATTATTTGGAATGATTAATACATGGAGTTCCTAGCATAATTCAATGGATGGACTATAAGGGTGACTATTGAATGATGGCTGATATATGGATTCATATTAGAATTCCATTGATAGACTCAAAAATTATATTAACATTATGCCATGGTTGATACATTGGCTCCATAAGTGGACCACCAAGGATTTATTTGAAAAAATGGTACAATATAAAAAACCATTAGAGATAGCTAGGTTCTTCATAAGTTCTCTTTTTATGAGGATGTAGGATGATAGTTAACATTACAGCTGGAGTCAGAAAAATGATTCCTATATAGGAATTCCAATTAAAGGATATGGTTCTAAATTGAATAATGAAATAAATTATTTATATGAGATGTCTAAAAATCCAAATTAGATTCTAAGATATGTTATTATACCTAATAATTAATGATATTATATTTAAAAATACTTTGATAATATTATATGTTGGAACCCAAGATTGTGATGGGACATAATAATTAATAATTAAATGAGACTTAATTCTATAATGATCTTGATTAAACATTATAATCCTTACTATTATTTCAGAGACATTATTAATAATTTAATTTGATTATATTAATTATACATATAATGATAAAAAAGATATATTGGAATTTTACGATTGAGTAAATCATTTAATTGTCTTATATCTACCGACATAATATAGTTATATGTATTCATTTACCTGATGTTGCAATAAAAATTGTTTCTTACAATGATTTTATATCATAACCTCTTTATGTAACTTTTATGGAAAAAATTTATTGCATGATTTCATTGACATATATGGGAAATATCTCTAATTTATGTTGTTTATCATTATGTAGATGATGGGAGGATATGACCAAGTTGAGGAATATGATTCAATTTGAAATAAAGTTTTACATTTAGTTCATCTGATTCCCAAATTAGATATTTAAATTCAAAAAATGTATTTCCTTCATAATTAGATACATTTTAAATTTATCACCTTGTTATATATGATATCATGTTTGGTATTTTTTATTTATGAATCAATTATTGTTTCCTTTATATGGTATTAATTCTTCTTCCACTACAGGATTGTTATTATTACTCATCTATAATAAAATCAATTTATGAGGGAATAGTCTTCCCATAGACACACATACACCCTTATATCTAGTTAGTATCCTCTCTAATTTGGGGAGATGAGCTTAGGTACATGTGTTATATTGGGCTCATGGAACTGGTGAGTGGAATATGGGTATGGGATTCTACATTTGGTTATCATATACTTTATTTTCTAGATTAAATTAGTATTTATAGAATATAGAAATCTATACATTTGAAATATAATATAATAATGAGGTGTGCTCGGGTGTAACTAACCCACGTATTAGAAAAATCCAAATATCCTCAAATAAAATTTCAATATTCAGAATTTTGACAATTATTATTGATTTAATTCCATCATTGGTTGACGAACATAATTTATGTTGTTAATATTTATATTATTTTGGTAACGAGGGGATGCCAACTAATGAGATGAGGGTAATAGATCTCATACATAAAATGGGTCACTTTAGGATATATGATTCTAGGCATATGGACATTCCAATTGATATGCATAATTATAACATGTTGTTGTGATATTTTCAATGATTGATTTTCATTGTATTTTGAAATTTATTTTAGGATGTGGCATGGAATGGGTTAGATGGTTTCCATGATTTGGTACCTGGGGAGTATGGTACACATGGATTAGAATATGTTTAACCACTGTTTCACATATTTAAATAGAAATTTGATATAAATGTCGTATGAAAATTAATTAATATGGAAAATAAAAATTAATATATTAATTGATGTGAAAATATATGGAAACTAAGTTGTTTATAGAATAGAACATGTCCTGACACGACCTTAATATTTGGAATTTAGGAGTTATATCATTCATACAAATGATCAATATATATCTCTTACATAACCCTTATATTACCTGGATTTTTTTGCTAATAGATTGGAAGTATATTACATATACTCTATATATACATGTTTATTTGATATTGAAGAAATGATAATGATCATGAGCATATGTGTGTTATAGGAATTGTGGGTTAATTCCAACATGAAGGAATCTTGTCATGTGGAAGTAGGGTGGTGTAGATCTCTTTCCAGAGATGGTGGGCCATGAGCCACCATTTCATGCTAACGTCTTTCTGGATTTGACATATGTTTTCGAGCTAGGTATAGGTTCTAAGGAACATTTCCATGATTTTTTCATTATATTCATATATAAATATCAAATAGACAATCCATATTTCACAACTAGTTTAGTATTGTTGAATAAGATTCTAAAGAAAAAAACATTCCATATTTTATGGATTGTTAGAAAACAGGATAAAGATTCGTGGAATGAGGTCGTGGTATATATCTTCTCTCATATAAAGACACCTCCAAATAGTGCGATAAATATCTCTACATATATGTTGTGTGATAATGAAAAACATGGTAGGATATTGTCTCTCACATGGATATCCATTAGGAAATAGCATGGAGGAGTTTTGATATGACCTTATCTGATTATTTATATCCTGATATTTTGAGGGACTATATAGCTCAATGGATGTTTCCCATAGAGTAGTGTTCATTATCTATTAAGGAATATTCATCATGTTTATCTATGACCCATTGTTTCAAACCTATTGTAGTTCTTGTATAGTTATATAAAGAAATTAGTTTTAAGGATGATATCTGGTATGTCATCAGATATAATGTAGAAGTATTTCTAATGATGACCATTTCTAGAATAGTTATTAAGGAACATATCACATAGAATAACCAAATTGAGGTAGGGGTGTGAGTTTGGGTGGATCTGAATCTTTTTCTCATGCTGTATCAATATATGGTAGAAATAATTATCTAGAGAATCCACCTAGTGATATCAGAAGTGTTAACAAATATTCAGGTAACCATGAAAAGTTCCTCAATGGTTGTAGGTTGGGACATATAAAGACAAATTTTATGAGAGACTCATTCAAGTGCTAATCATGTCTAAATATTGGTAATATATACCAATTATGATGAACATTTACTATATATTCCAGTGAGGGAGGGTCTCCCCCAACTCCATTTTCGTTTGTAGGGTTAGTATCACCCCAATAGAAGGATATATAGTTCAGATAGAAGATGAGGCTAAAGTGGTTGTATTGGAAATAGAAGTCATACACTAGATATATAGAGGGAACATGATGGATTTCCTTAGATTAGATACGAAGTATCATATGGATATGGTTCAGTCCAGGCATAAATATTGCAGAAGAACCATGGGGAGAATAATCCTAGCCCTTCTACTATCTGAGGTACTAATATAGTGGCCTCTACTATATCTTATGGACATTTTAATACATTGGATTCTCAAATATTTATATCTTTACCCTTTTTAAAAAGCCGTCAGATAAGTGTTTATAATTATGATGGATTCATAATTAATGAATCTGAATTTAGTATTACAACGAAAAGTGTACATTTTTGGAGGGAGTTCGTCATTGAGAATTTTTGGCGTTACTTCATATTGGATCAATATTTCATTTTGACTGAATTCATTGATATCATTCTTATGAAGGACTAATTGGTTCCCATTCATTATTTCTTTGATCTATATTTCCACATAGTGCCCTTTAAATAATTAAATGGCATAGTGTTCATTCACAATGTTGAATGGTATGTTTAAGAAGTCCAAGCTAGTCATATCCATCATTGGATAGGTCAAATGGTAGCCCGGATTGGGAGTAAATTTCAGGATAATCCGGGGAATCCTTATTTGTATTTCATTATATTTTATGAATATTTTTGTAAGGATTTTATAGATGTGTTTTTATCATTCCCTCCAATCAAAAAAGAATATTATTGAATCAATCTAGTACTATAGAATCAATATTATACATTCATAATTAAATGACAGATAATATTATGTTTCTAGAGCTTGAGAGTTATTAAATGTATTTAGATGAAAATAGTTTTATAATGACCAATACATACCATGGGGATTTTTTCATTGTTTTGTGAAAAATATTGAAGAAACCATCATGATATGTGTATATTGTATGAAATTAAACTAAATGAAAGTTACAAAATGTTTACCTATGTCACATATATCTGATCTCTCCAAAATAATCCCATGAGATCAGGTGTTATCAAAGATTGATTAGAGATACACATAACATAATGCTCTTGTTAGACTATCAGACATACCTAACAAAGCATTTCATAGTAGTTATGGCCTATATGAGTATTTGGTTATGTTTTCATGTCACGAAAATTCACTAGTGTTATTAACAGGCCCGATGATGATGGTTCTCTATCATTATCTATAAACATATGTTGTTATTTTCATGGGTAATATCATAGAGTATTCTCATAATCAACCCCCCATACCAATAATCATGAGATCATATTGAATACACTAAGAGAGGATCTATTAAAAAGTGATATCACAATGTTTCACTTATGTATGGATCTGATTCGCTTGATGTGTCACAATATATGAGGGATAATAGTATCAGCTGACAATGAAAAGTTAAGAGATGTAGTTTAAGAGAAGCATTGGAAGAACATATTTTAGGTTTAGAGTTTCATTGGATGTATAATAACTAAATGAATTTCATATATTACTTATCACTCATTGAATCACAAAATTAAATATTGAAAAATCATGGGGTGATGTTTGGAAGGTTATATTTTTTCGAGATCTCCATTCAAGAGTTTAAAGGAAGACTAGCTTCAACACTGGTACTGATTTTTTCTGAGAAATATAGATGTTACACATTTTACTATGATATATCAAGTGTTGCGTAAGAGATGTTATTTTACATGGATATAGATTCATGTATTACTTGTCTTGGATGCTGAGACCAGATCCGTCAAATTAACCAATGCATGTTAATGAGTTAGTTGTAGTTATTCCAACATTGTGATTTTTGATACATTACATACCGGGAGAGAATATCTTGTGTATAGGGACCACAAATCAAAAAATTATGTATTTATATAGTGTCTATTGAATATGAGGTAGTAATGGTGGGTAGAGTACCTTCATTCATTTAATATTGAGCTTTCCTACAAATCTTCTATGGAAAATTCAATTTCTATTGCATAGAGTATGTTGACTAAGATTCATGTAGTTATTTAGTATATTAGAGTCAATATGCTCATGGCTTGTTTTATAAGATGCTCATAGTGGTGGATGATATCCTAGAGTATATTTTTTTCATCCATAGATATTAATTCAACCATTCTAGATAGAGTTCACGTCATGATGATATACGACTAATATGGCCTATTACAATGGAATTGCGAGTACCATGACGACCCTCCTTTTATATTGACCATAAAAAAGATACATTCTTGAAATTACATGGTCACATGATGTTATCATCAAATAAGTGATATTAGGGGATTATTTGTTGTCATGATTCAATTTTCGAATAGAACCCCAGCTTCACAATGATGTATCATGATTTTTCATCACCAGTACTATGGAATGGGAATGAAATGGGTTGTAGAGAGGTTTTTCATTAGTGCGTCCACTTATCAACATGTGATGCCAAAACAATAGAATCCAATTGTACTTTTACAGCAACTACCAAACATATGTGGATATGGAATGAATTCATGATGGTATACCTAACATGTTTACTAAGGATGCCTCATGGTATTGATGTTTTATGGGTCGTTTTGGAATAGAACTAAGAGGTGCCAAATTTTATATTGATTAAGGAGAATATCATTGTTGATGATCTCAGAGGGATATAATCATTGATATAATATGATATCATGTGTTCCCTCAACCATTCATTTTATTTAGGGACACTTTTTTACATTAAAATTATATAATGGGATATGAATGCTTGTGAGTATATATGTTATTATTAGGGAAACGTTCCACACCAAAACAAATAGAGAATTAGAGTGAATGATTCTTGTTTTTTTGAAATGCAACGAGGATACATTCTGATTTTTGGGGGATAATGAATGATGAATATACTTGCGGTTTAAATCACATACAAAAATTTTGTTCAACATACTATAATTATAGTTCTTTATAAGTCTATTTATGGAAGGACATGTCGATCACCCCTATATTAGATTAAGGATGTAAAGGAATCTATAACTGGACTACTACTTGTTTATAAGAAAATGGAAAATATTTAGTTGATTCGGAAATAGATAGATATTGAATAGTCTTGACTAAAACAATTTTTGGATCTCCATAGAAGTAATCAAGAGTTCAATGTTTTTGATCATGGTATCATATGTGTTTTAATAATGTTGGGACACTTGAGAATCCAAATATATTGAAATATTTATTCATGTTATGTTTGGAAATTAGATATTCTTGAGAGATATGGAATGTAGTGTATCAATTTTGGTTTCCTTGTGTACAATTTATTCTATTTATCTCATTTGTGACATAACTATTTAGACCTGTCTCATGCAGTGTATAATGATGAGGATGAGCTTCAATTATATGCATTCATTGAGAAACAATATATTCTTATTTTGAATCATAGCACAATAGTTTTCTTAGAATGATTATTTACTGTTATGCTGGTGCTTTGGAAGCATGAAAATGTATAATAGATACCATAGAGAAGTAAGATGATGGATTATCATAGTTTATAGAAATATTATTAAATCATAGTTCATCATCAAAGTAATGGAAATTCAACGATGAATTTCATTAATGATGGAATTATGTATAAACAAGGTTTTTCCCATTAGGAATGGATAATTTTATTTTCAACATTAAGCTCTTCATTTCATTCATTTTCTATTATTACATATGATGGGATGTCAGATGGTTGGGATGAAATTTTAATAAAAGGGGTAGAGGGGTGTTTTTAAGATACATTTCAATTTAATGGTGTGTAATTGGAGTAAAAATTGCCTATTAATTACAAGATGTGTAATGTTCTAGATTGAACCTCTCACATAAGGTATCATATTTATTTTGAGGTAATGGTTCCAAAATTTACACGAAATTTAATTAATTTAATTTTTTTAATGGAATGAATTTGTTAAATAAAAATAAATGGAAATGTGTAATCATTTTCATGGAAGGAATCCAAAACCTACCCTATATATTTCCCAAGAGACTCCTCTCATGTGTCGACCTAGTATTTGGATTCTACATGATCTTGACATTTATTTCAAATATTTTTTTCATATTGAAATCAGAGTGATATTTACTCGATTACCTTTTAATATTGCATTATTCATATTCATATATAGAATTATATTTTTAAACAGTCATATATAGCCTTTTATTATGTAATTGAACCATTATTTTCATTTCATAAGATCGATGACAAACTATTTGATAATACTGGATGAGTAGATTCATTTGAGCATAATGTTGGTTTTCTAGTGAAAATCATTAAATTATAGGTTTTTATATATGTTTTTTTGTCTCACACCTAATATCAGTTCATTGAAATGAAATTAAAATTAACTGTTGAAATTCTATAGATATACGATGTAATTAATGAAATTTTTTTGAGAATTTTTATATAATTAATAACTTTTAAGTGTAATCAATCCTTTTTTGTGTGTTGATATATTGAATTAGACCACAATGGATGGATCTTGGAAATATAGAGCATTTGTTGTTTGGTTTTATGCCTTTCCTACAGATGTCATTTTAATATTGAAATGTAAATCTACTTAATAAATTGGTTTGTATTATTAATTTTGATATAAATTGAAATTTTTATTGAGAAATGAAAATATAATTAAATAATTGATTGGGATTGATGACTATAATATTCATCTAAATCAATGTAAAGGCTTGAGTAATCATGTGTACTTATTTTTTTCATACAACCTAGTGATAAAATTTATGTCTATTTCATTCCCCTTGACACATCATTTTATTGATTATTTATTCACAATGGTAGTTAAAACAAATTTACAATGTGGGATATATTTATGCTAACCATCCTAAGATGGGAAATCCATTTAGTCACCTTTTGACGTGAGTTAAAAATGATATGTTCTTGGTTTTTACCATGTCATGATTATGGAATTGGTAAAATTATATCAACTTGATTCTATTTTTATACGCATTTAGGGAAAATGAATGAAAATTAAGAATTCCTTAGATGGAATTAGTTGGAATTATATGTGCTTTATCTAGTGTGATACATGAAATCCTTGGAGGACTCCAAAGGAATGAATTTTAGGCTTGAATATTATATGGAGAGTGATACCTATGATATTGATAGGTTCTCCATGGACTAGAATTTAAGGTGATGGTTTATATTATATTGGGAGTGAAACATGTATTATAGCATATTAATGTGAATGATATGATGTGGTTTTGATGTAAATAATTATATAAATGATTTACAGTATATGTCATTGAAGCCCAATAAAATGAATGTTTTCGGTCATTACCTAACAAATTTTTGAAATGCTTATTTCGGAATCCATTTTTCATGTTATATAGGGGACTTTTATATTTCAATAGGACATAACACTTTTCTATTAATGGGGAAAAAATTATTAAATGATCTTGATTAAAATATATAGTCTTGGATGTTATTTTAGAGAGGTATTTCATAAATGAATTTGACTAAATGAAGTGTACTTTTAATGAGAACCTTGACATAAGGGATTCATATTATTGAGTACTTCATATTAATATTCTATACACACCTATAAACTATTGTTATATAAATTCTCCAACTAGATGGCATAGTGATTTAGTTGTTTCATACAGGTTTTATATCTCAAACCCTTTTTCAACAACTTTTGGGTCCCTAACAGACTACATTACTATAATGTATGATAATAGAATGACCGTAAATACCGGTTCTTGATTGTTTCATATAAAGTGTATCATGGGAATGAGCAATGACTTTATATTATAGTTAGGATACATTTCTTAATTTTCATATTTTTAACAGATATTGTATATAATCTTTTTATACATGTTTTGACTACATTATTATTTTCATAAGAAATGAATCATCATTTTTTTGAGATGAAATTTTTTTATGTTTATTTATCAGCCTTATTATATTCGTTATTTTTCATATATTTATTCAAACATCGATTTTTTTGGTTATTTTTAATCTAAATTTCTACAATCTAGTGATGAGGTAAATATATCCACAAACACACACACACATATAGGTCCTCAATACTAGAATGTATCCACAATAATTTTTGGAGATGCTCTTGATGCCATGTGGAAATCATGGCATGGGGGACTATTGAGTGGAATTTGAGTATGGGTCACTTCAACCCATACACATGGAGACTCATAATTATGATGACTCAGTTATGAAACACTTGTGTCGACTATGTGACTTCACTCATGTAGATTAGTGTTTCTATATTCATATCATTATATAAGATAGAGTGACATACGATGTCATATATAATATCGACATGTTTTCAATAGTTCATGCCCTGATTGACTATTATAAGAAGTGGATGTACTATCTCCATAATGTAGAAATAAGGATTTCCTATGGTGGAAAATAAAAAACCGATTATTTTTTTATGGAAGCATATATAATCATGGTGGTTTATTTCTCCCTATTTAGTATGAAAGGGTCTGAGTGATGTGAAATATTAAGATTTCCAATTTTCATAGAGTGGCAGTGGAGTTTTTGTACATCTTCCATGATGATTTTTTTGGTATTTTTCTCCTTGGATTTATAATATTCTACAATAAATAACACACCTAAACAACAATAACATTAATAACGACATATTAGATGGATCATATAATTATTTTTGAATCTTCGGTGTAGTTCGAGGATTTATAGAGGTAGAATGTTTTTTGAACCAATTTTTCATCCTAGTAACACATTTATGTTCACATGAATTCATAAAATATATTGAGGTTATGATTAGTCTAAAAACCCATGAACTATCTGACTGTGGAAAAAAATTTATCCACTATAAATGATTGATTATCTCTTGGATGAATTTTTTGGCAAACAATGGCTCTCAAATGTCGACATTATGTCATTTTATAACAATTCTCGTGTTTGAAATATGGATATATAGAAAATAATATATATATATATATATATGTTGTTATTATCACATTGAGTAATTTGTGATGTGCTTAGGTGTTATGAATTTTGTAGATATGTTCCTGCAAATCATGAATTATATAATTAACCACATTAGTGACGGATTAATGGGAGAATTCATTGATGATATTCCTATTTACTGAAAATATAATAATGAGAATAGGAAAATGATTAAGATGCTTCTAGATATACATCAAGATAACAATCTTTATTTTCTGTTTTAGATGAATCTATTATAGATAAACGAGCTCATCTTTTAGGGACATGTTATACATGTAGGTTGTGTAATATTTGATACGTCCACAGATGATGTGTTGTTATTTTAGGATCCATAAAAGTGTGTGATAGAAGATCAAAGATTCCTTATATTGGCATTATATTATCCATTATTAACTCACAATTTCATATGTATTTCAGGAAATATGAAATCATTGACCAAAAAGAGGCATCCTTTAGTGTTGGTCGAGATGTTCAAATATGGTTTTCGATAGTATATATAGATATTAATGTGCTCTCACATATTATTATTACCAGAGTAGGGTTTTTTGTATGTATTCTCTACCAATGCATTAATAACCATTATTTAATATTGTACAATGTATAATAATGATATGATTTCATTTTGTTCATGTCAGTTCATTATACATGACTTTAACTACAATACCAAGATACTGAGTTCATAGTGGCAGTATTCTCACTAATGATGTGTTGACACTACCTAATGGGAGTGGGATTTATCATCTATTTTGATCATAAGAGAATCATTTATATATTCTATAATAAGGACCATATGTGATATAGGGCATATGGATCCATATTCTTTGTAAATCTAACATTGAAATTTTCTATACTCTTGTGAGTTGGAACATGGTACCCTATTTTCGTAGTAAGATATTTTTTCATATTTTTACTGATTAATAAATGTATTTGTCCACATTGTAGTTTTCTTTTATGGATCATTTTTGAGAAGCATACCTCATGTTAATGGTTATTGTCGATCCTCCATTTTAGAGATTATGGGTGGAATATTTTGGGATTTTGTATTGTGAAACCCTGGGTACTAATATAACCATTGGACATTCGTTTTTGATTTTCCAAATAAGGGGGCATACCATTGTTTTTAGAGGATTAATGATTCCATTTGTGATGATGAACAATTTGGTTTGGAGATTGTTTCATAAATATCTATTGGTGTTACATCTTGGTGAGTTATATATGTACAAATAACTAAAACATCAATTACGGTGGCTATGTATAAAGTGGGTAGTTTAATAGTTTTTATATCTATACCATACAAGTTAGCAATTGAAGCATGAGAACCATGTTTATGTGAGTTTATCCAAATACATTGATATTAATATATTTAATTGAAATGGGTATAAGATGAATTTATGATGCAATTAACTAGTAAATAGAGGTAAAATTATTTGATTCAAGGGATTGAAGATCATCTAAAAAAATTATCCCACTCCATGCTATTCAAGGTAATAGTTCTTTAGAGAGAATGGGAAACCTATATATATTTGAGATAGTCTAACTCTAATTACTTCCATTGATGAGTTTTTATTGATATCATTATAACATAACATATTTTGGGTGGTTGTGAATTTAACACTGTTTTGGGACTCAGTTATGCTTGAGCACAATGCTTCACCCCTAGATTGATGTACATACAAAATAGACCATTCTTGTATTATAGGACATGTTGTGGGATCACATGAGAAACATTGGTGGTAGAATGGAAGATAACCAACAAAATTTTAAGATTCTATTAAAAAATGATACCATTAAAAAATTATGGTGTTAGAATTCAAGGATTAATGTGGGGGACCTTGCAGTTTGTAACTTTGCTAGGATAATACAAGAGAGTCAGCACTAATGGGACCATAGTGTGTCTTATATACCACCAATAAAGTATCAATCGTCCTAGTGTTTATGAGAAAATCAAAAAATTTTCATATTTATTATGTTGAAATATGATTGGTTCCATTTTTGTTAATGGAGGTAAAAAATATGTTTGAATGGGTTTAACCTCGATAAAAATTGTGGATATTAGGAATGGGTGGAATGATGTCTCAAAGATTAATTGGAAATTTCAAAATAATACTTTGTGTTGTTGAGGTTTCATTACACTAATATCCACCCATACAAGTATACATGTACATGATTTCTTAATTATTTCATAGATGGGGATGTACATTCTTGACCTGATGCACATTATCCATTATAGATAACTATACATCAACACTGAATCTACCAATTTTGGTTACACAGTAGTGATTATGGATCATAAGTACAAAATTTTTCATTGGAGAGTTATTACATTAGTGTGTATCAATTTTTATTATGGGAAACCACAAAAGAGAAAATGTGATCATGAGGATCATATATATTCATAGTACCTTTATCTCAAGATGTATCCACTTTTTTTGTATTTTTGAAACCAAAAAAAACCTAATGTTGCAAGAATATAATTATATAGATTATCCATGTATTATTTTAATATATTCTATGATTTATTATTGACAATGTTATATGACGTGATGTGAGATTAAGAGATCTTGTGTTCCTATAATATATTTCTGAAATATTTTTTATATTTTAAATATCACTATGTTTTTTTCATCTAGATAAATTGGTTGTACATTCAAACAGGGGAATGAATCAATAATTTGAGGAAAATATTGTGTTATTAATTCAGTTTTTACCCAAGGTGTTATAATAACATTATTGGAAGATGGAAATTTTAGAAAAGTTCCCACATGAATAATTTTCATAAAATATATATTTACATTTCCTTAATTTATTTTATAGAGGCATCAAACTAGTATATTATTTATATAAATTATTATGAGGAATTACATGGCTTATACAATAAATAATTGATTTCCAGATAACTATTTTTGATTCATCAAATGATATTATCTTATTGGATGATAACTACAACAGATATCCAAGAATGGTGCATGATTCAATAAGACGATTTCTTAATGGATCATGATGCACATCCATTCTTAATCAAAAATCAGACAAATTATTGGTTGGGATTTATTTTTATTTGATTCCATCAACATCCAAAATTCCAATAATCAGTGAAAATCGATCAACCAATAGATTGATCCATGTATATTTCCTCTTGAAGGATTGGTTTATTTATGGAGTAATGTAAGGGAATTTCTTTTTAGTGATTAATCTCTTAATTTATAAAAAATTAAAATCTATATGAAAGAAAAAATGTATTTGAATCATTCCTTATGTTATTTTTTGTTTATTTCTCCAATATTTCATTGCACATCATGGGTGACCTTTTTTTATTGTTGGATCAACAAATCCTAATAAATATAATATTTAAAACACATTTCATGATACAATAATTAATTACCTTAAATACAAGTCCATCACATTATCATGGATGTGAAGGGACATATGTAGTGTTTGATTACTTAATTTTGGGTTCCCAATTTTGTGTTCTTAAACCCAAAATGATGAATGATGAATACGTCCATTTTTTGAAATTAATCAAAGAGGTGGGATTTAGAAAATTTCTATGGAAAGGCATGGAAGGGGTGTATCCAAGATTTATGCAATTATTAAATCTAAAATACATGGTGATAGTGAAACTATAACATGTGGATGGATGAAGCATGGTTTCATGAAAAAACTGATTCAAAGTACATTTAATAATGAATTTGAATATTTTTTATAAACTCTTAACTGTGTATCACGTTTTAAGAAAAATATAAGGATCACATGTCATGTGACCCTAATATACTGTGTCTGACCCCTACTCAGTGGATTGGAGTGTACCGCATAGTGTACAAGGACATAGTATGAAGTACATGGAAAAAAACATTCATGAACACCAACATAGTCATGTCCTGGAATAAATTTAAATTGTATAAGTTGTGTATAATTATATGCAATGATGAACATAGAATATAACTTTATGTGTACTTCTATATCATCACAAGCATGGGTTTTTACAAAATAAAGACCAAGTGTCAAACGGACATGAAATATAACCGTACTAGAAACTTTTTTCTATTTATGTTTTATATTGGATACATTGCCATATTTTTAATATAATAGTATTATTATGATAAATTCCATATATTTTCCTTCCTAAGGGTTAGTACGAAACAATCCAATCCATATAAAAAACAATATACTCAGTAGGACTTCTTGGATAGATATATTCGAATTTTCATGTGAGACCTATAGTGAGATACTCTACTCATCATGATTTAATAGGTGGATCTTGTAGTCTTATATTGAAAAAAACAATAGCTGATCAGATACTCTACGTATATGGATAAAATATATTTAGATTTTGAAATACACCTATTCATTAGGATCAATACTCATATGTGTATCATAACATTTTAAACAAGGATTGTTTACATCTAATGGTGATACCCAATGAGAACTACCTCTCAGTTGGAATTCATCATTGATATAAAAATCATGGCATGTATTCTCCCATATGAGTTTAATCTAGAGTCTTCGAGCTATTATCCACGTCTAGAATAAAATTTTTGGATTTTTTTACATAGGGTTTCATATCTGACTATATCTAAATATTCTTGTTATATGTGTTGTAGACATAATCCTTTGTAGATATGTCTATATTCTATACTTTTATTATTTTTTGTTTAAAGGATCCCTAATTGGTAATATTATACAAACAAATTAACAATCCTTACCCAGATGTGCCTTGTTATGTGTAGATGATTAACCTTTTGAATGATTCCTAGTTGGATAAGTATAATATAGTTCAATCTTATATCAGATAGAATAAGGTTTTTAAATTCTATAATTTGGATGTAGTCCCCTTTTTTACTTTCTTTGTTTACTTGTTTTCATACTCCGTATGAATTTATTATATTTGGACATTTTAATTTTCATTTATATCATGTCATAATATTATTTTTAGATATATATATATATATGCATTAATGAATTTTTAGCTATTTTAAAATTAATCATTCTATAGTATTCGTGATATATTTGTTTATATTGGTATAAGGATATTTCCTTCTATGTTAGTGAAATTCCTAGTCGATAGTTGTCTCCAACCATAGTATTAGTTGATGGGTGATTGGCGAGTAGTGTCACAATCCTCATTGGGACATTTTGTGAACAAATCATTGTGTCTGATTATCACCATTAATAATCAATAGGATGATTACTATAATTTGGGGTATACATCCAAAAATTGGAGAAATATTCATACATATCATTGTAAATGATTTCAATGTAAAATGAAATTGAATTAAAAATAAATATATGGAATAAATAACAAGATTATTTCATAAAAAAAATTAATGGATTAGTATATAATACATTATAAAATATATTACAAATAAAATAAAATAACCACGAAAAAAGAACATTTGTTTAACGAAACCCAACACAAGATATACCGCCATGGTCAATAACATAATTAATAAACACCTTCATTTGAATATCAATGAAAAACATTGATTTAATAACTACTAGATAATATAATAATAGAAACAAAAACATATATATAAATATATATATAAAGCAGTTGGTATCTTCATATATTCAATCATTTATTACTTAACGATGTGTAACTTTGTTAATTAAATTCATAAATAATATTCATAGTATTAAAATCAATGTACGTAATCACATACTCATTAAATAATAACATTCTTGGTTAACCATGGATGTAATTTAGATATTGAAAATTCATATACCTAAAATATCATAAAGTGGAGATCAGATTTAAAATTCAATTAGTATGATTAAATATTATTTTCAATATTATAAATCTGAAAAATTAATTTTTACAAAATTTATCCAAAAAAATATTCACCATATATTACTATAATTGTACTATTACACACAAAAAAAAAATATTCAATGAAACTGGAAATCCACCAAACAACTACCTTGTCACTGATAGTCCCAAATTCTCCATTCACGATTGACATAATCAAAATAAACATCGTGATACAAAAATATTTTGAAAATTGATACATCATAACAGAGCTCAACCTATTTCAACCACCGAATAGTTATTAGAAAAAAACATCCAGATCAAAATAAAATCTATAAGTAAAGAGGATACATGTAATATTGGTTTACCATTACATATTAACTATCACATATATTGAATGGGATAGTCCTAAAAACATCTATTATGTAGTTTTATTATATTCTCCTGCACATCCATCCATTAAATAAGATCAAATTAAAATAATATTCTATATTTATAAACAATATATATATATATAAATTTATGAAATAATTTTAATTCATCATGATAACGTATAATTAAATATCATTACCAATCAAACAGTCTAAAATATCATGTTATATACATGTTGTAATATCACCAATATTTACCAACAAAAAATATATAATAATATTAACTATATTACACATGTAATTAACAAAATATATTCCACCAAGGTAGTTATCCCCATGGAAAACAAGATAACAATCATCATCATATAGAGTGCATATTTTACCTACAACAATTATTCAAAAATTAATACACCATATTAAAATATTTATAGTCAAAACCACATTCTACGAAATGTAAAATATGTGGAAATTAGAGAATTGTTCTCTAATAAAAATAACTCAAAGAACCATTGGATAATTTCACCCATATCAGAGTAGGAAATTATATTTTCTCTTCCATTCATATATAATAATTTAATTGGAGTATAATACCACAATGAATTTATACCATAAAATAATTTCTTAGAAAATATTCCACTGCAAACGACATCATCCATTATTTAACATCTTTGAAATTATTTAATTAGACTCATTATGTTTTAATTATCAAATCATTTCTATATATATACATTGATGTTAATAAAATAAGTATATTGTACCCTAAAATAATTTGTTTTTCAGTTCATATAGTCCATATTAATATATATGTGATACTCGTACTAAAGAAAATGATCCCAATATTTTCATCGCATATCATATCAAATTTAGAATTTTAAAATCTAAATATCTTGATAATTGAAAAATTATTATGATCCATAATAAATAAAATAATTATTTGGGGTAATTTTGGATATTTTATTTAATAATGATCATCAAATAAGAAATTGGATATCTTACACACAATGTCATGTAAAAATATTTCATGAATAGTTTTATATATATCAGTTATTTAAATCATTGAATATAGATGGATATAGTTATGTAATAATTGAATACATTATAATATGTGTTAAATATATTTTCATGGGACATGTCACTTTCATTTACTAGGAATAATATAATAACATGACATAATCATCCTTAATAATTCATTAATACCCTCAAAATTATCGCCATGTATATATATAATTTTTTAAAAGATATAGGATATTTAATTGTATCAATCAGATAATGTGGATTAAATATATTACTTTATGTATTTATTTAAGATATATCCAAAATGAAAATATGATGTTATTGGAGTGGTATGTCCATAGGTGAAAAATATTATATGAAAAATATTATATCATATAGGAAAGGTATTCACCAATATAGTATTTCTACTAACATACATATGCATCATCAAAAATTTTTCCAATATAAATTCAATAGCTACATTGCATAGACAATTTTTTAAACAAATTTACTATTGAATTACATTCTCAAAATATGGTATTGACCACATTTATTGTTTAGTTTAATTTTCATACGAAATATATAAACTACGAAATAATTTCATAATGTTAATACCAGTATACCTCAATAATTTAATTTCCAAAATGAGAAAATAATCGTTTAAAAAAATTATTATTCTAAATATAGATATTTATATGTTTAATATTATGAGTAAAAACCCTTAATTATACAATACATTTTAGTGGTCATAGGATTCATTGTTGATTATCTTGCGAAAACAGCCCTTGATAAACTTTTCCACCCCTCTGACTCCAACAACACCACAATTTCCTATTTTATAAGAAATTATATATATTTTTATCCATAAATAAATAATATTGTTTTATTATATATCTAATAAAATTATATAAACATCATATTTTTTTTTCTATAAAAAATTCATAGCATAATAAAAATTATATATTAACATTTACCAAAATAATGTATTTTATGAATTTATATATATTAAAATAACTAATAATAAAAAACATTATTATTTTATATACATTAATTTTTTTTGATAATTTCATAATTATATAATAATTCAAACGAGAAAATATATAATAATCAAATACTATATGAAATTTTTATCAATGATATCAAAATCAATTATGACTCTGTTATTTCCCTCCATCTAATGCAATGAAATATATATATACAATAATACATATATTGATATGTCATTATATATTAATATATAAATAATATAATATATGATTATTTATATAAATTTAATAAATATAATTATATTAAATATTGATTCATGTCAGTTTTCCATCATGAATTTTCATGGTGATTTTGTGGACCCCTTAGGTTCCCATCAATGGATTTTTTTGGAGTTTCTATAATAGTGAAATATTTATAAATTAAATCAGAACTCTTTCGATTTAATTTTTCATAAATCAATCTTAAGCGATGAAGCATGAACCATTCAAAAAGTAATAATATTATTTCATTTTTCGAAAAAAAATTCCATTCATTTGTGGATTCCATGTAAATTAAATTAATGGATAAGAGTGGCCACTACCGATAAATCAGTATAAATATGATATTCCACAACCTATTCACACAACCTATATCTTGTTTCCAATACTGAATGTATATTATCACCAAACTATCTATAGGACACTCTATGGTAATATATCATAACTAAATAAACAAAACATCCATTGGTCATCTTCATGTAAATAAATAGTATGCATAAATTATCTATGATTTCAACTAAAACACATAATACTCTATAATACTACACCAATCATAGATCATAGTCAACAATAATAAAACACTACATAATGAGCACTAATTATTATAGGTGTGATGATGATGACCATCCCACTCAAACCCATATACTGGTTATTTTATCATGGTGGTTTTTCGGACAAAATATTCTTATCAAGACACTAGCATGATACAAAATCCATTTTAGTATACCTATTCCACCAAAAATTTCCTAAACACGGCCTGAATGGGTATGTGGTAAATCAAGGTACACATTATTTTTTATCAAATTAAAAAATATATTTTTCTCAGAAAGGATTAAATAATGAAAAATTTAAATTTAAATAACATAACTACAACATTTAATAATGAATATAAGTGCAATGAAATATCTATTCCACATTTCTCACTAAATAAGAATCCATCAAAGGACTATTCACAAATGTGGCATCTAAATTTAAAAAATCATTTACCACTATCCTTTATTTTAGAGATTAGAATGGGAATACTAATGATCATAGATAATATATCATTACATACCACAATAACAATATCTTTTAGAAAATATATATTAAAAATATGGAAAAAATAAATAATTTATGAAAACATAAAATTGATCAATACCAAACCAAATTTTTTGTCATCGCTGTGATTTAATTTATGCTACCAAATTTTGATATAAAATTATTCTCCTATCAAGAGAATTTATTTTCCATAATCTAGATAATAAAATTACTAAATTTTATGTTTTATTACCTTTTTATAAGAAAAAAACTATAAATGTGTATTCCACTAGTATTTGTAATGAATCGTAGGTTTTTTCATTTATAATTTTTTCCTCATGAAATTGATCGTTAAAATTCATATTTTTTATACAAATAAATATAATACTCTTTCATTCCAAAATAAATTTAACATCATAAAAGGGTGATATATTTTATAACGTTTTATCATAGTCTGGGTATCTACCCAATTTTTTAGTTGGGGACATTTGGGTCACTAATTTTATAATATAATATAATTATTAAATAATGTTGTTATTATATTTATTATCATATATTCTTTTACTTCGAAAAACACATATACAATATCACTCCCGTAGTAACATTAAATCATAATAATATGAATGATATTCATCCTATGGCGTGTTCATCCTATTGAAAATCAGGGATTATTTTGTAAAAACTTTTTATCATCATATCGACCCTCCACAATAATCTTATAATATAGTTATAAATATTTCATCAAAATTTACCTTCGATGTTAAGCATTGAACATATATTTGAGTTAAAATTAAATTCTTTATCCTTCCTCAGTTCATAAAAAAGTTTATAATGATTTTTTATCAAAATTAACTTATTTATTACTCAGGATCTTCTACATTTATTATATCTCTCTCAATCTTTCATATTGATTATCTTTTTTTCATATTTGTCTCATTTTATTTAATTTTTTATGAGGACTAAAAAATTTTTATTACTCATCCCTATACGATAGAATTGTACGTAGTTCATAATACGATAAATAAAAAAATCAATCTCAGATTCTTGGTTTTTTAAAAATTATAATTTAATTAAAAATTCATGGTGTGTTAATTCAATAAACCAACCATTTGGGTGTTCTAACATGTTCAAAAAATATTATATTCGTTAGTATATTTATTCCATTTATTGATATTCATATAATCCCCTCATACTATTCTTCCTAATATAATTTATGAATTTGAATTTTTAAAGACTCATGATCATTATAAATTGAAATTATAAATCTTTTTTATGAACACTAATTACATTAAAAAACATAATCCTCAAGATAATAAACATAAAAAATCCATTATAATAATTTAATCGTATACAACTAGTTTATAGGTTAACTACATCATTTCATAAATTTTTCATTACAAGTATCACCACTCATTTCCAAATAACACATAAATCATTTCCTCATAACTATGTAAATGGATATATAATAATGAATGGTCATGGAATCCCATTAAGGGTAAATGAGGTTGATATCAACATATATTGATCATATGGTTATGAAATCATGAGAATATCATTTTAAAACTAAACCATGTATATCATTCTGTATAAAATTGAGTTGTGGAATAAATTTTGGAAGGTCACTCATAATGAAACATAACATAATAAAATAAAATAAATAGTTAGAACATGACATTGTCATAATTAATATACATTTTCCATAATCATTAAAAACCATTTATTACTAGTTAATGGATATGATTAAAAAAAATCATAGTTGATCGCTTTCATTACAAAAAATATCATAGTAGTCATTATTCATGTAGTTCCCCCGATTTCGTGTATGTGACCCTTACTTAATAAATTTCATGGTTATAATGTCAAGGATAACAAATGGGAGATTCAGGAGAACATGGAATGAGGTTTGGGGAAAAAAGGGAAGTTGTACGGGAGGCAAACGGTTGGTCTAGACAGTGTGGGGAAACCATGCGGAGTTGGTATGGGAGGCAGTGTCTTTCGCCTAGTCAGAAAATGATGTGTCTAACCATGCGGCCAAATCATGCGAGAAGGGTGGTCGTGGCAGTATCTAACTCACTGTTAGTGCTCGGTTTTTCAAACTGTGCGGACTAACCGCACAGTCACATATAATTAGATCCTTAAATTCTGGATCCAACTCGATTTGACACTAATTGCCTCATTAAAGCTCCTAAGTGTCCCTAACTCAGGATTTTGGTTCTCCTAAGGTAAAATATGGTTCTCCCATTGTTCCGAAGGCGATATGATGTCTTCTCTTGGTGAATCAAAGCTGGATTCTTGAGGTATGTGATCTTTCTCATTTGTTCATGAATGGTTTCTTAGATCTACTTAGATCTACATCTCATCGTCTCTCGGTTTCATAGATCTACGCCCGTTATTGGTAGATCTAAGTGTTTGGATTCCATTTATGATGATATTTGGTATCTACTGTGTTAGGAGAAGATATCTAAGGAGGGTTATTGGAGATTTGACCCGATGTTCTTGAGCGTTCTTCATCCAATGCTTGGTTTCGCCTGTTTTTGAGGCAGGTGGCTTCACTCTTGACTCCTCTCATTAGAATTGGTTGGAATAGTTTCAGATTGGTTATTTGAATGGTGTTGATAGTGGAAAACATGCAATAAATCTTCTATAGGGATGATTTATGGTTTTGATGAAATTGTGAAATCTTGGGGGATTATTGTGCAAAGTGATTTGCCTATTTGAATTTAAAATGTTTATTTTTAAATATGAAATTTCTGAAATTGGAAATGGTTTGATGAGAAATGTATTTTCAATAAAAATGGTGTTTTATTGAAATGGTTTGAATTTGTTGAACACAAATGGTTCTGATGGAAATGTTTTTCAATAAATGGTGTTTTATTGAATGGTTGATTTTGGCATGACTGTTGGAAATGTGTGGTGTGCGTTCCTATTGCATTGAATGAGGCTTTGTTGAAATTGGTCCTTGTGCTCGGTGCCAAAAGTTTAATGGAATGATGGTATCTATATGTATGTGGCTTGGTTGAAATATGACCTTGTGCTTAGTGCCAAAGGTTTAATGGCACATGGGAAATAATTAAATTGTGATGACTTGGTAGATCAACGAGAGGCCACTCATGAGTATGGAACAGTCATAACGATGCATGCATGGTTGATTTCATGGTTTTGTAAAATGGTTGGTTATTCCAAAATAAGATGTTTGTGAAATTGGTTGGAAATTTGTTCGGTTATTTTCGTGGAAAATAATGTGTTGGAAAATCCGGATTAAATTTCACTTTGATACATTTTAGAATTGATGGTTTTGGAAAAGTAGTTTATATTTAGTTATAAACTTCTTTGGTGAAATTGTTTTATATAAAATATTTTTAAATAAATGTGGCTAAATCTTCTTTACTAGTGGTGTGAGTAGGGAAGTCATTGGTAAAACCTTACTGAGTTTTATACTAACCCCTGCATTTTCACAATGGTACTTTTACAGATGTTGTATTCTGAGACACTGGTAAAGGTAAAGTATCTCATTACTAGTGGCTTGTGGTGATGTTTGGGAGATGCTATGGATCTTGGAGCTTGTGGACCACTGATTCATGGTGTCTATTGGGAGTCTTGTGTTGTTTTCTTTCCATTGTGTACATTGATGTTTCGTTGGTGTTCCGTTGTTGTGTACTTTGATGTGGTTTTTTATAAATGATGTTTCTTGATGGTCTTCCTTTGTTTATGAATCATATAGTGAATGGTTAATGGATGGGTTATTTTCATAAAGTTTAAATCTTCCCCCAATTTTATTTGAAACCCTTCAGAATTTATTTCTAGCCTTTGGCGTCTTCGAGATGTCACTTCAGGCCTAGTAATTAATTGTTGCACTCTCAAGCCAATGAGAATTAGTGGGTCATTACAAATGGTATCATCTTGTTCGGTCATTTACAAACAAGTATATATCAATGTTCTTGGTCTTTGAGTTGAATTTCCTTCATGTCTATTCTTTGATTTAAAATCATAGACAAGAGTAGGATTGTCGGAACATGAAAGGTTTAGTATAAAACGACGTATCTATCCCGTTTATTCTAAACCTCAAGTTACCAGGGTGTTGGGTAAATAAATGTTTTGGATACACATCTAGAATGTTGGAAATCTCATTGATGTGGGTTCATCCAATGAGAGGAGCATGACATGCATTGTAGAGGAATGAATTACCATAAGAATTTCATATCTCATTGTAAGTAATGAGTAAGATTTTTTTGAAAGGTGAAAATTTTTAAAAAATGGAGGAATTGTTTACAACCAAATGACTTGGAAAATAGGGTATTTTGTGTATTTTAAAAATAGATTGTTGTTCAAAAAGTATGTTTAATGTATTCAAAAATGGTTGAACAAAGAAAAATTTTGTTTGAGAACAATGTTGTGATTTATGACGTGAAGAATTTGAAATGCTATGCCAACAATTTCTAGGGAGTGAGTTTGATGGAGTTTGATGTTGGTATAGAAAATGGCACCTGATAGGCGTCGTCAAATCCAACCCGAAGAAGTTGCGGATAATGTTGTTGCACCGGAACCACATGTAAACCAAGTGCTAGTTCAGAGTATTGTCCAATCCTTTCAAGCTGTAAATATGGGGAACTGGAGGAATGTTCCATGACATGTGGATCATAAAATCTAGTTCATGAAGTAGAATCCTCCTAACATTAGTGGTGATGCTAAACCTGAGAAGGTAGATGTGTGGATAAGCAAGATGAATCGTATATTTGATTTCATCAGCACACCAGTAGAGTTGAATGTAAATCTGGTGACGTATAGGCTCGAGGATTTGCAAGTCAGTGGTGGGATTTAGCGGTTCATGCTAAATTGGATGAAGGCCATACATGAGAGGATTTTGAATAATTTTTCAACAAACAATTATATCCTCACACATTCAAGATCCAGAAAACAACAGGCTTCTTCAACATGAAACATT